>BSYO01000003.1:28021674-29221674 GCA_033239525.1 Nepenthes gracilis
CATCGCTTAAGATGATCTGTGCCTTAGAGTTATGAAAAGGGAATACTATCCTAGTCCTTCAAACTAAGAATCAAATGATCATCCTCTTTATATTGATCATCGATTTGGTAAGTTATTACCTCATCAACTTAAACGAGCAACGAGCCCTCATCGGTCGGATTCCTCATTTTATAACTTAACCTATAGAGTATTAATTAATAGTCATTTTTAACAATTACATCCCTATTTAAAGGTACGACTAATTTTCTCATATGCTCAAGTAATTTGTTTTTAATTGGTGAATTTCTTATTATATCAGTCTCAAAATTAAATTACCATTATAGTTTAAAATGTAAACTAATTGCAAGCATTGAAAGATATTAATTACCAATATGTCAAGCCTCCCAAAACGTTGCTTGATAAAAGTAGCCAAAGAAGTAGCAGTAGATTGTTGAACGACATCCAGTTCATGAAAAAGGACATCAGTCAATCCAGAAGCTTTGAGGCTTTCAACAGCTTTAAGCCCTCTCTTCTCATCCCTGGCCGATAAAATCACCGTAACTCCTTTTGAAATTAATTGTCTGCATATCTCTAATCCAATCCCTTTGTTACCTCATGTTACCACCGCAATTCTGGGATAGCCCATGATTATTAAGGAAAGAGTGTTGGAAGAATGAACCAAAACTAAAAGAAGATGAAAAAACAGCTCACTCAATTTCGAGTAGGACATTTAAAGGAATTAGACATTAGCACAGTTGATAAGAGTAATTTTGGGCATAATAGTTGGGTTTATGATTACCAGCTTAATTCTTTGAATATCAATGAACAGTGCCTCCAACCCCATTCTCTTCCCTTAGATTTATATCCAATGGTAGGTATTGTATCATATAAATATATTCAAAATATATTTTTTTTATTTTTTTTAAATTGTTACCATTCATTTGTTAATGGTATCCAAATATCAGAATTTAGAATAAATTCAAAGTAATAATCTGATTGTGTATAAGATTTAATTGTACAGACTAAATAAATATAACATTTAATCGTACCTCTTTTGGACTCCTGTGCCGATTGCCCCTTCCATCTCTTCGGATCAAAGCGAATCAATTATTAAATTTTCTAAAGGTGAGGCCTTTTAAGTCATGCATTTATAGAGCATCAGAGGCTGCAATCAAATATGTGATGGGCTTTACTTTTCTGTCTGCTGTACATAAGCCTTGACGTAACAGAGGTTTCCAAGTACGCAACGCATGACATAATACTTTGGTAACAAAGTCCAACGAAGACAATGCTAGCAGCCCAGGAAATACTTTCTTATTTTCAAAAAAAAAAAAAAGTAAAATTTTTAAATTAACTGCTTAAAAAATTTTATACCATCGCTATGTTCAATTATAGATATTTATTAACTCATTAGATGGTAGAATTATCAATGTCTTGTATCAAGGTATGGACTAGGGGAATGTTAAAATTCACTGAAATCTATAAAAGTGTCTAACAATAAATAAATAATATTTAAAATATTTAAAAAATAAAATTTGATGGAGACCTAAAAAATTTAAATATCGTTTTTATATTTTCAATATCCACTTAACTGTGTTATGCAATTTATATTACTTACTATCTCATATGGTAATAACATCGTGTCAATATTTCAAATGTTCAATGAAACTAGTAGAAATATGGCTATCAAACTTTTTTATTAAAATGAAAATTAATGTCAATAGGCATAGCATCTTTATCCACATCCCACTCGTCAAAAATGATAAGAGTTTGCTGTCTACTAATTATCATTGTCTATATTTTTAATCTAAATGAAAAATGTAATAATGTTGGTATTAGTGGGTATCTTTTGTCATTTAAAAGGGCCTAATTATGTTACTACTCATAACAATAAGGACTCAACAAGAATTTTTTTAAAAGATTTTCTTGCAATAATAATGATTTTTTTTTTCTTTCAAGAAATGGTTGGTATATTAAATTTTCACATTGTATGCATGTAACTTAATACGTGATACTATGTCCCCTATGTTGAAAGCCATAATGTGCCTTTTGAGGAGATATCATTGGTGCAAGAATTTATAAGTATATTTTTAAAAAATTTGCTGGATTTATCATCAAGTCAGGAGATTAAATTTGCTATTAACTTGAATTTTAGGGGAGCACTACGATTTTTTAACCCTCACTATAGGGCAGAAAAAGAGTTGAGAAAAACATACAAAAGAATTCATGAGGCTTGTTTATTTTACAACAATCTTGGAAGGAGCTGCCAATGCTAAAAAAGACCTTGGGATATTATGTTGGAGGAGTTTCTAGATATTGGGGAGATACATTCGATGAGACTTTAAACTCTAAAATGAGAATTCAAATTGATTAAAATGAAAAATTTTGATACCTAAAATGTTATTATTTTAGAGTTAAAGAAATAGTGAATTAAATGAGAGCCTAATCGAATATATTCCTGATAAGATAATCGTTGAAGAAAATTTTAATAATTGTTCATTAAAAAGATGATTAAATTTTTGCCACAATTAAACAAACAAAAGATCAGTTAACTTTAATAATGATAAAGCTAATGAACTCTCTAGAAACATATGAGTAAAGATTGAATAGGCTTAGCGATGATCCATTAGAAAATGCCTTTCATTCTAAACTCAAAATAAAACCTCAAAATTATAAAAATGGTAGAATAAGAGTAGATAATTTTAGTGAAAAAAAAGCTTTAGAAATAAAGAAACTCTAATATTTGAAATGACTCTATGGAAAAGAAAAAGCAAATAATTGTTCATCAAAAAGATGATTAAATTGCTGCTACAATTAAACAAATAAAAGATCAGTTAACTTTAATAATAATAAAATTAATGGACTCACTAGTAACATGAGTAAAGATTGAATAGACTTAATGATAATCCATTAGAAAATGCCTTCCATTTTAAACTCAAAATAAAATCTCAAAATTATAAAGATGGTAGAATAAGAGTAAATGATTTTAGTGAAAAAAAAAGCTCTAAAAATAAAGAAACTCTAATATTTAAAATGACTCTATGGAAAAGAAAAAGTAAATACCCTCCACATGGCAAATGTGGAAATACCAATTATATACAGAAAGATTATTTGCATTATAAAAAGATACAATGATAGTGTTGCAAAAAGTTTGCCCATGTCACTGATGATTGCCACATTAAAAGCAATTATCACCCAAATTGCAGCAAAAAGTTAGAAAAGAAGCAACAACTACACTATACTAACCAAGCCATCAAAGAGAAAAGTGAAAGCGAATAATAATTGGATAGCAGTTGCAGTAAGCATATAACAGGGATGAAAGTATATTCTATAAAATAGACAAGTCATTAAAATCACATGTTCTCATGGACAATGGCGTAGTAATTGATTTAACTGGCAAAAGCACTGTTATAATTGAGACAGAAGAATGTATGTTATTTATCAAAGAAGTCTTATTCATACCTAATTTAAAATATAATCTTCTAAGTATTGGTCAAATAATGTAAAATAACTATACTCTATTTCAAAAAAAATTTCTAAAAAGTATATAATTGCAATAACAAAAATATTGAAATAGCACAAATAAAGATGAATGAAAACACTTTCCATTAATGTGGAGATATGTCACAAATATTGTCATGAAGCTACAAATTGATTCGATAGATTGCTATGGCATTGGAGATTTGGTCATTTAAATATTTATGTATTGAAGATGTTATATTAAATGAATACGATAAGTGATCATCTATTTCTAAACAACAAAGAAGGTGAAAGTAATACTCACATTTTTGTCGAGCGACATTGACTATTTTTTTCATGAGAAGAAGTCCAAAGAAATAAAGAGCTATTGGTGTTAATACACAAAGATATTTGTGGGTCTACAAAACATCATCTCTTAATAATAATAGGTATTTCATTTTGTTCATTGATGATTATACTAAGATGATACGGATCTATTTTATACGTAAAATATTAGATCACTATAAATATTCAAGAAGTTTAAAAACTTTGTCGAAAAACAAAGTGATTATCATGTCACGTGTCTTGCCTAAAATTAGTTTTATTTATAATCCATAATTACTTTAAAATCATACTTTAAATTTAGGATCAAAAATCAAAATTTCAATTTAATCAACTTTAACCCAAAACAAATATAACGCAAATATATATCAAATACTATTAAACGGTTGGAATAATAGTATCCTAACCCAAACACAGGATTTGAAAGCTATACTGAAAAATCACTCTAAAACTCAATAGCCGCTCAACTTTAATTCATTAGTAAGGAAAAATATCTCAATCCAAAAATTAAAAAATCCAATCAAAAACTTTAATTAAAAATACTAATTCAGACTTAAATATCGTATATACAAACATTAACTCAAAACCAAAATGAACAATTGAAACTAATCCAATTATCAATCGAACACTTTAAATCACATGTAATACATCTAAAATACTAAATGCTATTCTCTAAAAGGCGTACTCACGATCTAAACTTCCCACATATTATTCCGAACCCGTTAATCTAAAAAGTTAGTAAATTAAGGTTAAGAATGATTTTAATTTTCAATAATATATATAATTTCATATGTAAATATATTGAATGAAATATGTTAAGGATAATGTACTCATTAAATTTCTAAAATGTCGATGATATTAATTTTAGATAAAGAACGCAAAATTCATATACTAAAAATCGAGTGTGCAAAAAACTATACAAATATAGAAATCATATCTAAAATTGTATAAAAGCATAAAATATACAAAAATTATACTAACGTATAAGGGACCAAGGACCGATGATAACTTCACCAACAAATGATAAATATTAAAGTTTGGATTATGATTATTTTCGCATAGTTAAAAATATTGCGTCACTATTTACCATTCATGGGTGGGCTGACTATATATTATTTTATACAATTAGAGTCAAATGTTACTTTTTTTACCTATGGTTATTAATTTAGCATTTAATTTACTAATAATATACAATTAGAGTAAAATTTATAACATGTTGAAATAATAAAGCAAAAATTGTTGACATACAAAAATATTTATGAGAAATTTTAGAAACTTAACATTATTTATATAATTTTATCAATATCTTCTAAATAGAAAATATGTAGAAATATATATATATATATAGTATTCACATATAAAAACTGTTATGGAAGTATTTTTCGTTCTTTTTTGGGGCCATTGATTTATGAGTTTGGAAAAATGAAGTTCTATGATACCCCGAAAAAGAGTCAAATTCACACATTATCTTAAATGATAATGTTCTGGATTGTAACTTTTTTTATACAGTAGCATTTTGTGGTAACCTATCCTATGCTCATATGTTTAAGATGAACCACAAACTGCATATGGAACTTTGACTGCAGTTATATCATTAAGATTTTCTAGTAGAGATAAAAACTTAATGTGAACACAGATTTTGGTTTTATATGTGGGCCATGGATAAAATATTGTGGTCACATGAAGACAACTATTACTGTTGCATGTGGGGTTATTCAAGTTAGGAATTGCAATATGATTGGACCCTTCAAGCGATATATGACACTCACTAGCACCGTCATTGTTATATTGTTCATCAAAATTAAAATGGAAATGATAACTAGTGGATGATACATGACCGAACCTCGATAGGTGTTGTTCTTTAGTAACCTCGTAAGTGTACGAGGGTTCGATATAATTTTTTCGGTAGTCAGGTATCGCATTCACAGGAAGTTGATTTTATACGCGAAACTAATTTTATAACTATTTCATATTTTAAAAAAAAAAAAATAAAGAAAAATTTAAAATATTAATTTGGTGATAGTCAGAGTAGCAGTAACGGTTGTGGTACAACCATAATGTTGACTAAAATATACAAAATATTAAATAATAAAATTTAAAATTATTAAAAATTAAAATACTTTTGACGACTATGCCGTCCCTCAACAATAGAAATTAAAGTGTAGGAAATTAAAGTACAACAATATAAGAATCAACGAACGAAGGTGGCACAGTCATCCAAGGATAAGAATAAAAAAAGACAATAAATAAAGTACGAGAAGTAAATAATAGAAATCTAAAATTTTAAGAGCAGTAGTGGTTTGGCTATCTAATGTTCGAAAAATAAAATATTACAAAAAATTAAATAACAGAAATATAAAAATCATGGTTTTTTCGGTGATAAAGAATGGTTTCCACATTAAAAATCGTAATGCATTCATGTGTTCATTGTGCTCACTTTCTTGGTAGCTAACGGCCGATAAAGGTTTAGATTTTTTCGTTGCGCCAGATCAAAGTGTACCCAAGTCGAACTTCAACAAGTAGTATCAGAGTGTGGTTATAAACCTATTATTTGATGGCGTCGTTATCGAGGAGCTTGTCATTTAGTGTGGAATAGTTTAATGGGTAAAATAATTTTATCATTTGGTAAGAAAGGGTGAGAAATATTTTAACCTAGGAATGAACGTAAAAACACTTAAGAGGAAGGAAGACAAATCGCAAAATATGATGGAGAAAGAGTGGCAAAATAAGATGGACCTTATTAATTCTACGATCAAATTGTGTCTTGCGAACAATACTCTTTAAGAGGTCATTGGCTTGTCAGATCCAATAGAGGTTTGGGAGAAGTTTGAGAGTCAAAATAAGTCCAAGTTATTGACAACAATGTTGCAAGTGAAGAAACAGTTTTATGGGTTACGTCTGTCCAAAGGAAAAAATTTTGAGAAGCATTTGGATAAATTCAACCGAATTATAATACAGATGTCGGCCATTGATGAGAAAATTAAGGAGGAAGACAAAACGTTTGTATTGTTGGCGTCCTTACTGGCTTTGTACGATGATATTGTCACGACGCTACTATTCGAGAAAAACATGCTCAGTCTGGATGAAATCATCACTTCCTTACTTATGATGAGTCAAGGCGGAGAGGAAACGGTGAGACTCCAGGGGAGCTAAGTCTACTTGTAGCCACTAGCGGTCGGGGACGTGGGAGATTGAGAAATCGAGGCGGCAAATTGAAAAAAAGCAATGGCCGGTCAAATATTCTTAAAAAGACGTGTTTTTACTGTGGTAAGAAAGGCCATATGCGGCGGGACTGCCCGAAAAGGAAGCAGAAGGAGGGCGGAGGTGAGCGAAAAGGGAGGCGGGATCATGATGATGATCAGGCCACTATCGCTCTCTGCGAAAACCTTATTGTTGTCCACACGAGGGAAACATAGAGCTTACCGAGTCAGGAGATGAGTTGGGTGATGGACAGTAGTGTCTCACACCATATGACACTGAAAATGTCCAACTTTATAGGTTATATGCCCATAGACCACGGGATATTGAAGATAGGTAACAATGGCTCGTCGATGGTTGTTGACATCAATGATGTTTGCTTGCGGACAAGCAATAGAAAGAAATTCTTGTTAAAGGGCATGCAACATGTCCCAAACGATGAGCCCTTGGCCCTTCCTGCTGGAGTTTTTAGTGAACCTACTGTGAAGGAGTCAACCAAGTCGGTCTACATGTCTACTCCAGTTAAGCACGATGTCCCCATCGTCGCCACTGTTTTTCCCATGGAGCCTGCGCTCGTTCCTTTTGTAATTTTGGTTAAGGGGAGTTCCGGCGGTGGGAAACCGGTGGAGGCTCAGGCGGTGGACATCACGAGGTGGTGGCACCAATGGAGGCTTCTCCTATAGGGACTCTAGCACCTAGGGGCCCTGAGGGCCTAATGGGCGCTTTGCTACCTTCGACATCTGAGATGCCTTTTGCTTGTCCTGGGGCATCTGCGCTGAAACCGAGGCCCCAATCTGTTTCCTCATCCAGGATCCCTTTGAGCATTGCTGCCAAGGAGATGTACTACATTGAGGTACACTTCAATAACTCTTCACTTTTTTGCTGGGAACAACCTGAGTTAATCTCTTTCTCTTTTTTCATTTGTAAGATGATAAGAAAGATTTTTCACGTTAAAAAATTATTATTCATTATTGTATTCGTTGTACTCACTTTCTTGGTGGCTGACGGAGATTTAGATTTTTTCATTGTGCCGAATCAGAATGTATCCGTGTTGAACCCCAACACACGCCTCTAACCCTACCACTCTCCCAATTCCACTGCTTCACACCTTTAGCCTTTTCCTGCACTTGCCCTCCTCTCCCCATTTATAGAGAAGGGAGGTAATATTTTCTTTCCTTTTTTGTTTTTTTCTTTTCTCTTGATATCTCCTGTTCCTTCGCACGCCTCCCCTATTGTTGGCAGACACATGCCTCTAACTTTTCCTCTCTTTTTTTTTATAAAACATGTATAATTAAAATATATAATTTAATTATATAATTTAAATAAAAAATTATTAAAAAATAACAAGAATTAAATAAGAATAAAAATATAAAATTAGTGTTTATCAATATGCTTCCATCATTTTGTATGGTAAAAGTGGACTATAACAATTAAAAATTTAACCATTTTTTTTTATAGATTATGATATTTCTGCTTTAATGTAATTGACATAGCTAAAGATATTGACAAATATAAATTTAAAAATATTTTTAATTGATTATATTTTATTTTTGATTTTCAAGAAATATATCAAATATCTTTAAAAACGGATAATTTTTTTTATTATATTATAAAAAATTTCCCGTACAATAAATACTTTTAAAAAAGCATTATCCGGTATTTTTATAGTCATTTTTTTTTTACACAAGAGCTATTGACTGGTCCATTGTTACGTCATCGCTTACGTCATTTGCTCTGCAGATTGCTATAAAACGCGTCTTCTTTAGAAAATTGAAGGATTAATTCAGTCTGATCGGAAGGGATGGAAGGGGCATTGGGCAGCGGAGTCCAAAAGAGGTACAATCAAATGTTACAATAATATTGTTATTTGAATTTATTCTAAATTCCACTAATATTTATAAAATTAAGAAAAAAAATCTATTTTAAATATATTTATATGATAAAAAATTTATTGTTGGGTCTAAATTTGAGGGAAAAGAATGAGTTGAAAGTGCTATCGATGAGGATTGATATTCATTAATTTAAGACATAAGGTGAGCAACTTATATTTTTATTGACAAAATTATTAATTTTATTTTCTAATGTTCGGGCAGAGGAGATTTTCTTTTTTCTTTTTTTAATTCTAATTTTAAGTCAGTTTTTCTTTTTAATTTTATAAAGTAAGGTTAATTTTACTTATTAATAATTTTCACATCAAATTGATATATTTAGATTCTAGTTAGCGCCAAAATAACCATTTTACTTGCTTAATCAGTTCATTTCTAGATTGTTAAAAAAAGTCTTAATTTATAAAATAACATTTTATCTTTAATAATTTTACCTATATATATATATATATATATATATATATGTACTTTATATAATAGAGCCTCCATAAGATTGACCAAATCTTTGAGTACATGGTTTTACCTATAAAAACTATTCACTAGATAAATTCAGACACCGCATTAAGAATTAAATTCGTGATTAAAATCCCAATTATAGTATCCCAAATTGATCTTATCAACTATGCTAATACCTAATTCCTTTAGAAGGCCTACCCAAAATTGATCGAGCTATTTTTTCATCTTTTCTTGGTTTTGATTCTTTCTTCTAATCCACTTTCCTTAATAATTATGGGGTATTACAGAATTGCAGTTGTAACAGGAGAAAATAAAGGAATTGGATTAGAGATATGCAGACAATTAGCTTCAAAAGGAATTACGGTGATTTTGACGGCTAGGGATGAGAGGAGAGGCCTTGAAGCTGTTGAAGGCCTCAAAGCTTCTGGACTATCTGATATCCTTTTTTATAAATTAGACGTAATTCAACAATCTAGTGCTACTTCTTTGGCTGCTTTTATCAAGCAACGTTTTGGAAGACTTGATATCTTGGTAATTGATATCTTTTAATACTTTCAATTAGTTTACAGTTTAAATTATAATGAATAATTTAACTTTAAGACTGATATAATAAGAAATGCATCCATTAGAAACAAATTACATAAGCATATGACAAAATTAATTATTCCTTTGGATGGGGATGCGATTGTTGAAAACGGCTGTTAATTAATACTCTATAGGTTAAGTTATAAAAGGAGGAATTCGACCGATGAGGGGCTCACCGCTCACGTAAGTTGATGAAGTAATGCCTTACCAAATCGATAAATAATATCCAGAGGATGATCATTTGAGTTTTAGTTTGTAGGACTAGGATGGTATTCCACTTTCATGGCTCTAAGACCCAGAATATCATGAGCGACAGTAGAATTCAATCTAAGAATATTTGGGTTTCAATTGATAGACTTCTATTAGCAATAAGATAATTTGAGTTTCCTAAAAATAAAAATTTAATATTTTAGACAGTACTTTTAGTAATTACTATATTTGCAACTAAAACTAAAAATCTAAAATCAAACCAAAATTTCAGAGCCATGAGAGGGTTTTTCAAATCTTGGTTTGCAGGATCGGAGGAGTCACTAAATCAAGTAGAATAATAAACGTAAATTTATATAACTTACCAATGTAATAAGACTTAAAATTTTATTATTATTCTCGGTTTGCAACATTGGGATATCCTTCCCTTTCATTAGCACCAAGACTTGAATCATCTTGGTTAGACAATGAAATCTAATGCTACTTTGATTGATATTTTTAGTCATGAACATGCAGTAGAAGCACTCATTTAGAACTTAGCGTCTTGCATTTAGATTTAATCATTTGAGGTTTACGATAGTATTTATAGTTATTAGTGTGTTTGTCGTTAAAACATATATATTGTGTTGAGACTACTTTTTTGCACCTAATTAGCCACCACTTATTATTTTGTGTCGGTATCCACATTAGAGTCCATGCTTCTTACTTACCAGAATATATTTGAGCTTACTTGTATTTGTCTCTATTAGAGAGCTTATTCTATGATTTATTCAAGTTAGCAATGTTGAGTTTATATTCAATTAGAAGGCACTATATGGCATACAGGTAAACAATGCAGGAGTATCGGGAGTAAAAATCGACATTGAAGATCAAAATAGTCTTAGACAAGCTATTAAAGATGTGAGTTGATTATTTTTTATGTTATATATATATATATATAATAATCATGATATGAAACTAACTTTTTTTTTCCCAACATTGTAAATGAACTGACATAGATTGAACTGAAGCCCGAATTGATTGGTCAAATAGTGAAGCAAACATATGAAACAGCAGAACAGTGTCTATGGACAAACTATTATGGAAACAAACAAGTGACTCAGGCACTTCTTTCCCTTCTCCAGCAATCAAATTCTGCAAGAATAGTGAACATTTCTTCCTCCTATGGGTAGCTAAAGGTACAAACTTGCATATATAATTATAGAAAAACTAAATTATATTTAAAAACATATAAACATATATCGATATTTTAGGTTTCAGTTAATATATGAAACTCCCGCTATGCGTAGGATTTGGTAAAGGGCTCGATCAGTTTTGGGTCTATCTATCATATATTGTTTTACATCATATTATATAAAAGACTATTTTTATGATTTAATTCCATAATCACCTAATTACATAGTAGTAATTTTATTATTATATTAAGTCTTATTTTAATATATGTGGAGAACACTCATAAATATT
Organism: Nepenthes gracilis; assembly: GCA_033239525.1. NCBI lineage: Eukaryota > Viridiplantae > Streptophyta > Magnoliopsida > Caryophyllales > Nepenthaceae > Nepenthes > Nepenthes gracilis. The sequence goes on from BSYO01000003.1 coordinate 28,033,251, forward strand.
GAAAATTCTATGGTGATATCACTACTATTAATAAATATCTAATCTACACCCCTTTGCTCAAATAAAAACAAGCATTCACATAGATCAAGTATACAAAAAATATATTATTTTTTTCCTCTTTTTGAATCTTTTCTTAGATTCAAAGTTTTAAGTCAACGTACACTTAACATTTTTTAAATATTATTGCATAAAATTTTTAGAACATCATCTTTTTATACATTTTTTTTTCAAAATAGGATTCAAAATGATGTCTTTTATATATGTCCATTAGTATTAAAGGTATAACACCTAACAACTTAAAAGTGACATAATATGAATATGAAAATTTTCAAATCAGTGACCGTTTTCATGCAATTAATAATTATCCTAAACCTTAAGGCATATGTCGATATGAAATTTAACTGTATAACCTTTTTCTTTTTCTTTCGTAAGATTTTTACTGTTAGTAATATAAACATTTCATGCAGTATATTTCAAATGAAAAAGCACTCCAAAAGCTTGGTAATGCTGATGGGCTCACAGAAGAAAAAGTGGATGAGGTAGTAAAGGAATTCCTAGAGGATGTCAAGGAAGGTCAGATTGAAAATAAAGGGTGGGCCAAACAATTATCAGCTTACAATGTGTCAAAAGTAGCTGTTAATGCTTATACTAGGATTCTAGCAAACAAGTACCCTAACATATCAATCAATGCGGTTCACCTTGGCTTTGTGAGCACAGATATGAACTTCCATGTTGGAACCTTGACTGTCGAAGAAGGTGCAAGAGGAGCTGTTATGCTGGCTTTAATGCCTGATGGTGGACCATCTGGTCAATATTTTGATAAGACAGAGCAGTCAACCTTTTGATAATGTATGGCATTCCTACCATGAAAGCTTAAATATGTATGTTTTATAAAATAAGAGAAATAAAAAATAAATAAAATTCTAAATACAGAAAAAATATAACCAATAAGATTAGTCAATCATGAGGGATGAGGTATCTAGATTCTTGATAGAACATTCATTGAGTTTTAGATGTTTTAAAAATGTGATTTTCATATAAAATATTAACCGTTGTTATTACCTTTGTGATATAATTATATAAGAAATAAATATTTGTTTTTATTATAGTGCATTTGTTGGTCTATTTGACTTATAATTTGTCACTCCTCTATCATCAATCTTCGCATCATCTATCTTTTAGATAATCTCGCTTGCGACAAGATTTTCTAATTTTATATAAATTTTATTGGACTTAAATATATTATTTGAATTGTCCAATTATTGTGTTAATTTATTGATAAATAATACAAAATATTTATTAATAAAATGCTTAAGTTAACGTTCTTCTCTCAGAATACTTAAAGATTAGTTTCTCTTCATTCTTCTTTTCATTTTTCACAAAGATAAGACTTTCTCAAACTAAAAATGATTGACTATATGTAAGTCATAATTTTTCTCTGTATGAGGGGTTGCCTCCTCCTTTTACAGGATAATAAGAAGACTAATTTCAGAATTATCTGTGAAAAAATGACCAAAACTAAGCACAATAGTCATATTTATAATAGACTGATCTGCGAGTACTAGTTGAATATACATCGAGCATAGGGCCTCAACTGAAGGGTTGTTGAGGCAAGAGCTAGGCGAGCTTGAAGCACGAGGGTCTTGGATTTCGTGCTAATGCCACACCACGGGTGGGAGTTTGGCGAGCACTTAAGAGATTACATGCAACAACTTGCGCCAAAGGGGCACTTTGGGCAACACTATAGCGCACTGCTAATAGAAGCACCAGACATTTTGCACCAAAGGGGCGCCTTGGGCGAGCTTTTTGCACAACGTTGAACCTAGTGCTATGGGTTTTTGCACCAAGGGGACTCCTTAGGTGTGCCTCAGGCCTGCATTAGGCACGCTGTGCCTCAGAAAAGTTTTAGGCACGAGTCATTTGGATTCAATTTTTAACTCTTTTGATCCAATTTTTTACATTTTTTAACCTTAATTTTAATTATATTAATTTAATTAATTATAATTGTCATAATTTAGAAACTTAGGCTTTACAGGCAAACTCTTACAATTTTCTCTTAGTTAATCTTACCCAAAAAGGAAAAAAAAAACACCACTGCAACTGCTGGAGCAACCTCTGATATTAAGTGTTGCCGTGGCTTTTTTAGTGGGAAGACTTTTATATCCACCAAACAATTAGATTTAAAAGTTGGGTGGATAGATGGTAATTAATCTCCACCATCTATTCGGCTAACTTTTAATTCTATCTATTAGATTAATATGAAAGGATTTCCCATAAAAGAATTATAATAGCTCACCTGATAATATAGTTATTATTAGCATTTATAGTTAACACCATATTCAATCTTAATAGCTAGAGTATTGACATAATAGTAGAATTGTCGCTGTACAATCTAACAGTCACAGATATGAGCTATGAAAATGGCTTATTACATAATATAAAGTACAACTCATACACAATAAATAGAAAGTGGTCCGATCCTTCCCTCAACATCAAGCCTATCCAGAGCTTTGTGCACCAATCCGCTCCCTTCTGATACTCAAGTCCCCACCTTCTTCTATAAATCCCCTGCTTTGATTCTCATAGTTCAATTCTCAGGGCGCTAACGATCCGCTTGGCTATGCAGATATTTGAAGAAAAAAAAAATGACGGCAAAACAAAAATTTTGACGAAATTTATCTTTGAATATTTTGATAGAAACTTTTATTGTATTTGTTTATTATGACTTTTCATGCAATTAAAACATACGAAAATATTTTATTTAATTTTTTTTTCCTTCGTACATTTCTACAATTTAATAGACCATAAAATAATAATAAGAAAAAAAAATTAAAAAAATAAGGAAGATGAATAAATATTTTAAAAGAAAAAAATAAAAAATTACTTTTTTTTTCAATATAAATATTTTAATATATTTTTTCATCATGATTTTGCATGTAACTAAAACATAGGAAAACATTTTCTTTTGATTTTTTTTTACTTGGTACCTTTTTACAGCCAAATAGACCATAAAAATAATAAGGAAAAAGGAATTTGCCAGAAAACAAAAGGCTAAATATATATTTTAGTTTCTCTGTTTGGGCTGGAGGGAAAAAATCATGTCAACAGAGTAGAGTGCTCGGCCCTCTGCTTGGAAGTGGCCCAACCCGGGAGCTTGGCAAAGCCGATTCTACACTACACCAACGCCTCTCATCTACCCAGTGCAGGCTGGCAGATCTTGCAGAAGCTTTCAAGATTCTCATGATCAGAAGCTCGACAACTTTGGCCCACTACCCATCGCACCAGTCGACAACGTCCCCCACGGCGAGAACTCCTCAGGTGGCTATACTAGTGGATGACTGGCCCCAAAGTGTGCAGGTACTCGGCGTTCCAATGAGCACCTTATTTCAAACCGTACATGTCCATTTGAAGGTGCAACGCTAGGGGCTCCACCTTTCGACTCCCAGACAATCGGAGCTAATCAATATCTGCAGAGGATCCAATGGCCTAAGGACCTCGTGTCCCTGACGACCATGGGTGACAAGGCCTAGCGGCGGCGAGAATACTGATCGAGTCATTAGGAATGGCATGAAAGCCAAGAGTGGTACAATCCACACGGCTCCCATGACAACAGGAAGCCCCCTACTCAGGAAGGAACCCCACGCAACATCAGAAGACAGTTTGCTGACCCAGCGAGATCACCATTCATGACGGGGATTTGGACATCTCCATCTCCTCGTGGCATTCGGGAACTAAATCTAAAGTTCTGTGATTGAATTTTCAATCCGCTACCCCACCTGCATCACATCGGCGCTTCGCCAAACTCCCAGGGCCTCGTAAGTTCCCAAAATAGTGTTAGAAACAGATTCGAACGCCCTCAAGGGTGGCAAAGCTCTAGGCCCCCTTGCCTTTAGCGTTTCACGCCAGAAGACACTTCCCCCTAGTCACCCACCCTCTGTACCTGCGGGTCGCATGTTGGCAATGAGAGCACGGCATCCAAATCATACAGCCGGATCAGCATGGCAAACCTAGTCCTTCAGAGTGTAGAGGTTGTAGATCATAGCACCAACAAAAGTGTCTCAACAACCCTCCGGAGTGGTGCACCTAGGCCGAGCACTCGGGACAATCGATCACAAGGGTATTGCACGCCATCCGCCACAAGCACTGTCGATGATTCCATGACAAATCCAAATAACTCTTGCACATATTATGTAGAGTGCTTGAATCATACGTTAATTAATGAAATAATCATTTCATATGCTTAATCTTCACATGCAAATGCTTGCATATAGTCTCATAGCATCAAACGACCTAAATTGCCCTAAGTCGGGTGAACTTTCGTTTGCGTGTAACTCGACCTACGAAATGTCAAAGAATCACAGTCCCATCTATTGAGCGGCCCATGCATTGTCGAATTTTGAACTTCAATCCCGTTACCGAGTGGCACATGAGCGGTCAATTTTTGAACCTTGATCCCGCTACCGAGCGGCCCACATGCGGTCGAACACAAAACCTTATGGGGTTTTACAGCATGCGTACATCGACCTCTTCCTAAAGATAGCACCATCAATAGACGACGATCGGCAGACTAGGATCAAACGCATGAAAACTATTACATTCTCTGACAGGACCGAGCACCAATATAGTTACGTGCGACGACGGCCTAGAATTTGCCAAAGCCCGACGACTACAGTCATGAAATCCAATTGACCTTTGTAAGGCTCATACATACCCGTGCAATGACATCCTTCTATAGGATCGAGCACAAACGGATAAACATGTCCAGCCAAGCCTGGCTACGATAGTTGCCCTACTTAGCCGACAAGCATGTTTCCTTGTGCCACGACCTCCTCTCGCCGGGAGCTAGTGCAACTAAGCAAGCACGTCCTTCCAAGACTAGCGGCTATAGCAACAGCGCTCAGGCAGCAGACAAAGAGATATTGCAAAAAGAAATTCCGCACAAGCCCAAAGATGCTAGCTACAATGATCAAAACGGTTTAACTATTTCAGTGAAAGTTCAAGATGTACATCTGACTCCCAGCAAGACAAGCCATAGCCACACAGCCAGCGAGTCTGTACCGACTCCTAGTGGTGACGACGACCCGGATCTGAGGAGACCTCAACAGCACCTCCCCCAACTGCCGCCTATAGTCCAGTGTGGGCAACAAGTGGCATGGCCGTTTGCCCTAGTAGGCCGGAGAAGAGACAACCTTCTCCCCTTCGAGAGCTGAGCCACCACTCCCATGAGCCTCTCCAGCAACGACTACGCAGCAACAATTGGTAAAAGGCAACAGCCAATCCACACCGCAGTAGCGCCTATTACAGCAAGAGAACAACCCAAGCAGGGAAATCACGGCAAACTTTAAGCACATTTTTAAATCTCTCAAAACCTCCTCCGATCCCGGCCAATGGCAATGTAAGCTCCATACGAGCTCCGATCTCTCACATCACTTGGCTGATAGGAGAATAATTCACGAAATAAGGCGTAGGAAGCCGCACCATTTATAGTTGGGGGAGGAGATCAGCAAGCCATTATAGCAGAAAATCACGTCCTGTTGATCAAGCCGACAATTTACAGGATTTCTCAGAAAGGAATGCGCACAGACCTATAGAAGGCGTCTCGTCAGAGGCATGTTGGGGGTAAAAAATTTTAAACCTCTTAATATGGAGGCTAATGATGGATTATGCACCGATGAGCCTGCCCCGAGCCTAGGCTTGCAGTAGACAGACGATCAAGAGGCAGTAGTTTAGTGAAATTCGATGTGGGCCAGGCCAATAAAACACCGAGCCGGGCTCAGTTAGCAGCTCGCAAAAGGTGGCCCAAAGACGGCTTGCCAACTCAGCCAACACACCAATCGGCTCCTGCTAGCGCATGGTCCTAAAAAAGGCGACAACAGTAGGGCGAATATTCAACGGCCAGCTTGTCATGCGCCCTAACCACCGGGAATGCCGGTCCCGCAAGAGAGGAAGGCGCCAATCACAACGTTCCTAAAGACAACAAGACTGACAACAACTGACCCACGCTCCAGCATTTTCCTCTACGACTACCCCTTCCCCTCTTTGAAAGAGGGGGGCTCAAAACATCTCAAGGGAGAGGTCCCTCAAAAATGGAGAAAAAGGCAGATCACCAAGAGAAGGTAGCATTCAGTCTCAAAGCCACTCCTCGCCAAACGCAACCCTTCCTCCAGGCCACCATCAGTCCTGGCTCGTAGTCGCACAAGCTCCACGATAGCTCCTAACTCCTTCGCCGCTAGGCCGACAATGATGATTCGTACAGTGAGGCGGAAAGAGTCCCCCCATGTATAAACTAGGGGAGGCGCTAGCCAAAAGGAGGGTCCATCTCAGATGATGGAAGCAATTAGGATCCATCACTCTCCGCCACTCTCCCTCCCTTTGATCAATTTGGTCCCACAGTGCTTTCATGACCAAAGGGCACCAACAGAAGGATCCATAACAACTTGGGCCACATCTCTGAAGCACGGCGTTGGATCTTGAATGGTCCCATGCACTGAGAACCCTCTAAACCGCACCCTGGCTAGGCACACTCCGAAAGAGAAAAGTCCTCCGTCTTTCTTAACCCCCCTGTTCGGGCGCACTCAATAGGAGCGCAGTCCTCCATCCCTCAAAGAAGCTCCCTAATTGAGTGCACCAAAACACTCAATCTCTCGCAATGTGCAACAACGCATACTTATTCTCCTCCTATCTTTCTATCCAGTTGCGAAAGATTATTGACTTGAATTTCAGATAATATATAGAGGAGTAAGTCTCGTTAATTTTCTGACCTTTTATTTGTTAATTGTTTTGCACAAGATCCAAGTTTAAAACAACAGTGACCGAATCGATTTCAACTCGACCCGTTGTGGAGGATCAAGCAACTTCCTAACCTATTCAATAATCCAAATCCGAAGAAGCATCATTGGCAAGGTCTGTGAGAACCAACTGAAAAGTCTTTCCACTGCACAACAATAAAGCAAGCACAATCAATATTCATGCAACAGCCAGCTCATTGGTCGGGCACATGTAGAAAGAACACAGTCCTCTATCTCTCTAAGCCGCTTCTTAATCAAGCGTACTTGTTAGAGTCATATCCTCCATCTCTATCTCGGCCCTCAATTGGGCACACATCTAAACCGCCCCTTGGTCCGCGCACTCAACAAGATCCCTATCCTCCATCTATCTAATCCACGCCTAGTTAGACGCATAGCTCAATCTTTCATTTATAAACTGCTCACTAGTTGGGTGTACCCAAACACTCAATCCCCAACAATGTGTATCAACACATACTTATTCTCTCATATTTCTATCAAGTTGAGAAAGATTACTAATTTAAATATCGAAGAATATACCGATGGGTGAATCCCATCAATCTTCTTATCTCTTATTTGTTAGTTGTATTGCGTAAAATCCAAATTCGAAGCAATGGAGATTTGATCAGCTCCAATTCAACCCATTATAAAAAATTGAGCAATTTCCTAACTCGTTCAACAACTCAGATCCGAAAACGCATCACAATCTACTTGGTAGGGGGCTTATTTTTTAAACTTCACTCAGCTTCCTCCCTTACCACTAAATTTTTTTACATCTCTAGCTTCCAAGAGGGCAAAGGACACAGAACCGATTATTAGAAGGATCTTCTAATCAACTATTATCCGATCACAATACTATATATATATATATATATATTGTCAACGAGTAATTGTGTTGTCAAAGAGTAATTAACGATCAGTTACCATGTACCACTCCATTATATCAAATGGGCATATATCTAATTATACAATTCTAATAATCAATTCTATCATACACAATGTGTATTCCAATTCACATAAAATATTAATATATCAGGAGCTGTTGTACATTAATATATTTACATAATACAATCAAAATTCTTTGGGTAATTATAAAATCTTGAAATGCACAATCTGATATGAGCAGCTTCCAACTTACCAATGCAGGATTACAATCTTAACCTTGCGCAAAAACCACAATATCTCAACCACCGTAGTGAGCATTAGATACAACTTCAATTGGTAAGTAAGATTGTAATCTAATCATTCGAGGCATCTAATACCTCATGTCATAGATCTGATACCTCCCCACCCAAACGCCCGGGAGAAGGTGACAGGTTGTTTCACCACCCCTACACGCCTGGGCAGTGGGCCCATTCCCCAGATGTCCATGCAACAGGTTTAAGGGGCCTACGGGGCATTTAGGCCCGTTCCACAGACGTCCATGCAGAGGTCCAAAAAATACAAAATGCCACTTTAGGCCTAGGGGGCAAGACATTCAAATTCCTCATTAAATATGTCAAGGAGAATCGATGGTGCAACAGGTTGCCTATGCGAGTGCTACATGGTGTCTAATTTCATGTGCATTTCTTTTAAGGGGAAAAAACCAACCTGCAAAATGAGATGACCAGGAATATAAGCAGGTTAGCCCTTCCTCTTGGTTGACAAGCTCCGTCTCCCGGCCTCCCTCTCAGCAACCAAAACACAGAATTCTGCTCCGAGCATGTCATGTATATTGAGATTAAGTGACTTGCTCAAATCCAAAATCTCAACAATTACCTCTATGGTGATAGTGAAGCCAAGGGTAGATAAGACTCGCACAGCATTTGCTATCCTGCATATGTTCTGCCTGGTTTCTAGTTCGGTGTGCGTTTGATCCCCTTCATCAAAAATATTGGTCTTGGCATCTATGTTCTCAGGGGGTTTATTCAGTTGATCCTCTAACATACTGTCTTCAGCGTTGACGTTGATGTGTTCACCGACCCAGATGAAGCCGTTGCACCCGAGTACCAAGGTAACTCCATACTGCTCTAGCTGGTGAAAATGTTGTTTCTGTCTCTTCACCAAATAACAAGGGACTGTGAGCAACTGACCCCTGTCAAGCTGCAAATAAACAACCTTGGGTGAACTAGAAATATGTAAAAATAAGAGGAAGGAAAATTAGCTTCACTTCTTCCACATACATGTTACTTTCTTGGGTAAAGATATTTTATGAAGACATGCAAATCTGCCATATAAAATTAAGACACACACACACACGCAAAGCCTCAGGATGCAGGCCATGGCATTCCCAGTTCCTTCCCTCTTCCTGTCTTTTTTGTCTTAAAAAATCAGAAATACCGGTGAGAACATCCTTACATCCATCCATTTATCAAGCCACTTAAAAATAAGTTACAATAGTAAATCTAATTTACTGTATAATCAACAGTAACAGCGTGTGAACTAAGTGACATGGTAAGGTTACTCCATTGTGACTTAAAAGTCACTAGTTCAAACCACAAAAATGATCCCTCTACAAGCATAAGGCTACACATATATAACTCTCACCCAACTCTATGATGTTGGAGTTTGTGCACTAGACTACCTTAATCAATATACCTTTAATATAGTGGCAAACTTTATCTACTCCAGATCTGATGTCGTAGATTCCTCATCTATAGCTTCTAGGAGTGATCATCGAGACATTCATCAGAGAGAGAGTGTGTGTGTAACTCAATTGTGAGTTTAATATCTGCCCCGATCCAGCTCTCCTGATCTTAAAAAAACATTGATACTAACTTCCAAACTATAACCATTATAGCTAATATTTGAACTTAGCACTTTGTGCAGACAGGTGAGATTGCAGTCTATATCCTCACCAGAGAATACAAAAATCTTAAAGAAGATCAGAAGATGCCAACACACCTTCCCATACTTTTCACTTCTTGCTTGTAACTGTATAGTGCCATCATGCTGAAGATTACGGACTTCGGCCTGAAAGAAAAACGCAATAAATAAAATCCGATTGTTTGGTGGTCCTGCCAAAAAGGCATCCGCGACAAAAGAAAATACTCCAAAGAATTATGTACTTACGCAAATGACATCACACTCTTCAAATATGTTCCGCATATTCAGTTCATCCACTGCAGTTCGCCGCCTCTAGCAGTTACAATACCAAACCCAGTTAGTCTCTGCCAGCTGATTCTATGAAACAGTAAAATGACTAGTCCAGTTATAGATCAACTGCTATCGCCAAAAATGAAGTAATCCCAGTTCATAAATTTTTTAAATAATTTTTCATGGCTACAGGAAGAAGAATCATGAGACTTACAAATTTGCCATCCTATACACTAAAGAATAAATCCCAACTAAATGAAATGCATGGGACTGGGCATAAAGACATATCCTAATTAAACAAAAGATGAAGCACCCGATTTCAGAATTTCTCATATCCACAGTTGAATCATGAAAAGTAAATTCATTCCCTTTCATAAGAATATACCATAATGCCAAAGGCTAGACCACACATTTTTCTTCCTTCTAACAGCAGCAAACCAACCCCAAGTCAAAAATTCCAATTTAACAAAACCTGCTAGCACCTAAAGTATTCAGGAAATGAACCAAAGTGGGAGGGCAACTAACATATTTATCCCCTTACCGAAAATGAACGCATTGTGTAGCAACTCCAAATCAGGTCTACACTTCAAATCTCATCAGGTCACGAGTAAAAAAGCCCCTACCCTAAATCATCAATGGTAAGATTCTTCTCCAACAGACACCCCATGTCAAGAAGGAAATTTAAGGAGGCATATGAAAGTTCATGACCAGTTTCCAAAATAAATGAATCATACAGCAGATGATACATGCCCTCAAATCCGACCATAGCATCAGGTTGACAATGCAAGTTGCTTTAAGGCTTATTTCAGGAAGTAGAAAAACATGCTAAATAGTTTCTGTATAGCTTTTAAGATGTTCTCAATATTTTGCTTCAGTAGTTTCTTTTTTTCACAATGCATCCACCTCAGGCTTACATTCACTTTGAATTTGCAGCAGTATATTTGATTTCAAATGTAAGATAATTTGAGTTTTAGTTGCTAATATTGAATAATGAATGGATGGAATGAGAAGAAAACACTCATGGCCTATTAGAAAGGCTTCTAACATAGACCATCCTTGTTCTGCCATGGCAAAAGGAAAATCCCCACTCAAGAGGTTGATTTCTGAGAAAGTTTGGAAGTACATGGTGGCATGGATATGGAAGATACTCAAAGTAAAATTAAGAACTTATTGAAAAGCAATGGAATAATACCTTCTGCATATATAACCAAGATATCATCCAATGTCTCTAAGTGACTACCACAATGTTGAAGGCTTGACAGCAAGAATTCACAGCGGTAAGGTGGCCCATGCTCAAATCAATCTTCCAGATCTCAATCAAAGGTGTATTGGGGAGATGGAGGACAAGAGCATTGACCGAATGTTCAAAGGAATCTAGATTGAATGTGAAGTGACATAGTTTCCTGAAATCAAGATAGATACAATGGAATGCCTCTCTCCTCGGTTGGGAGTGGAATAAATGTATGCATAATTGTTGATGAGTTGAAGCAACAAAAACACACTCTAATATGCTATGTTCTTGAAGGTAAGATTGTCTCTAGCTATGTCTCAATTAATCACGGTCAGTTGGAAAGGGTTAGATATCATTCCAAGCCATTATGTTGAAAGGATGATTTTGAATTCAATGAGGACAAGCTTAGATATACCCCAATATAGGATTCAACTACCTCAATTGAAGCTACAACTCTGGGGAGCAAATATGTTAAGTAAATTTGCAAGATAGATAGGAAAGCCCATATGCATTGGCAATTTGACAATTACCAAACCTACTTTTTCAAATACGTGAAAGTTGAAACTGAGTTGGTTGAGCTGTTGAGAGGAACTAAAATCAAAGAATCAAATTGTGTGAAATTATTAGGCAACAAGTCTTCAGAGAGTGGAGGCCAAGGTATTGTGAATACCATGCTAAATGAAGACATACTAACAATTTTTTCAGAGGTAAAACACCTTGAGAGAGAGGATAAGGATGTGCAGCCAAGTAACAATGCTCCAAAGACACCTGTTAGGCAGGAAAGTATTGAAGAGATCAACTCTGATAAGCACTAGAAAGTTCTTGAAAGGGGCCTCACAGCAAGGGAATGCAATTGAATGCCCAGAATGCATTGAAAACTACGAATACAGTTCAAGTGTTGGATGCTCCAGAGGTGCTTGAAGGTATTTCTATAGAGGATAGAGGGCCCACAGCCTTGTAAAGAAATGCACAGAGTAGAACTCATTGGGAACATTGCCGATAGGACTTGTTTCACCTCCACATTAGCTTGCCATCTGGGCTTGTTTCACATATCTTCTGTGCGACTGCCTCTAGATGCAAAAATCAAAGATGTTTCCATTTAAGAACCATTGGTGAACAAATGTCAAAGAAAGCTTGGGTCTTGGATGCAAAGAAGAACGTCCAAAAGTATGCTGGCTTGTCCGTCTACATACTTGTTTCTTTTCCCTATTCCTCTCTCAATTGCTCGCAAGTTGCAAAGCTTCACTAGGCACATCTTATGGAGGGGATGTGGAAATATATTTAATTTTAGCCTTGTCAAGAGCAGGATTGTCGAAAACTAGTTTATTTATGAAATTGATACATTCAGATGATTCTTGGCTTCTTCTAGAAAATGCTACACGATGCCCATGGAAATTTAATCAAAAAACAGAGATTTGTCATCAAACTGCAACTCTTTGATGTTTGTCATTTATCTGAAAGTTCTATCAGGTTTTGGCAAAATTTATGGTCAGCCAACGACAGTTTGGATAGCCCAGCAAAGTCTATTGGACATGAGATTGTTGATAGCCCAGATCAATCTCAGTTTCTACCGTCTATAAATTGTTGATAGCCCAGCAATGATTTCCATTTCCTCAAAATGATCCAGAGATATAAGGTTCCCAGTAGTGTCAGATTTTTGGTTTAGGAAGCGGCCTGGGACAAGTGCCTCATGCTAGATAATCTGCAAAGAGGTGTTTTCAGCTAGCAAATAGGAACTGTTTGTGCAAATGAGTCGCTTAATCTGTTCAACATCATTTCCTAACTTGTGACACCATTAAAAAAATTTGGCATACTACCCTCTTAGTGTCAAGAGTATGTTGGGTTCAAGCTGGTTCAGTTCAAGATGACCTTCTAGCATGGGGATGATTTATTCCCCTTAGTGGTTATTTGCTAGGGTCTTCAATAGCACAGAGAGTTCAGATCTGCTCTCGCATTTGCTTGATTCGATTTTCTTCATCTATAGGCATAGAGGTGCTTTCCTTCCTTGGAAGATGTCATTAGATATCATTGCATCTTTACCATTGTGATTACTTCTCTGCTATTTCCTTCTGTTTCTGTTTTCAGTTTGTACCTAGTCCATGTCTTTGATGGCATCTTGATATCTCATTAGTTATACTATTTGCCTCACAATAAAATAAGGGTTAATTGATTTTAAAATTATGGAAGTGGATTTAATGGAATCTGGATGGAGACCAATCACCCTTTCTGATCACATTTGATTAAAAAAAAAAAAGGTTGTAGCAGGCAGAAATCTTTTTAGATTTTTAGTATCTGGACTGCACAAGTCTTTTATTGAACCAGTAAGATGTCATTGCTAGAACAAGATACAAGGCAACAATGAGAAAAGGCTGTTGAAATTCCTTAAAAAAGCTAATAAGGTCATGAATATAGATATGGGCTCGTTATCATTGATGGTAGCTATCAACATGCCATCATTTGTATTCACGCATAGGTGTAGACAAACAATTTCAAAAAACCACCATGATTGGTGGGTTTTGAGAGCGTTTATGCCTCAAGACAAACCCGATCAATATTGCTCTGATCAAAGTTTAGGAAGCATTGCTAATTCTTCCTTGGAATACTCTTCACTCACAGAAGTAAAAGATGAAAACCCAAGTTCACCAAATACATTGAATTTGGATGATTCTCTATATGGTGAAATCAATATGCCTACAAGGAAGAGCCACCACCATTACTGGATAGAAATGAGCTCATAAGTCTCAGCCTCCCCTCTCCGACTTTTTCCAACCATCTATACAACATGCTAATGAAGTGATAGGCCGGCGTAAGAATGTATTAAGCCATTCGTCATTACTCTCATTGGGAATTGAAGTATCAACTGTTGTCTTCATCACTTTTGCAAAACATAACAAAGTTGTGAAATCCTGCACAAACCCCAACATCATTATTCACAGTTCAAAGATTTCCTGAAAGAATGCAGCTGCAAAACGGTGCTGTGTCCCATCCTAGTGCCTTCTCTGCCCCCACATCAGAAAGTGCTTCCTAAAATTAAGATTCTAAAAACTTGACCTCCAAACTTCTCAAATAGTAAGTTTCCCATTCAAAAGAAACACCAATACCTAATAAATGTTTTTTTTTTCTTAGGTACATGATGCCCCTCTAGAGCAAACGTTTACAAAGCCTAATTTATATTTGCTTTAAAATTCAAACCAGGCTGAGCGATTTGAATCAAATCATATCCAGATGCTGCATTGGAGCCAGGCTTCACTCAACAAAAAAATTAAAATAAGCAACAAATTACACAATGATAGTTGCCATCATTTTTTCTCCTTTTTGGGGAACAGTGATAGTCATGATTGGTTTCAAATGCAAATGCTTAATGTATTTCATGTCTACGGTCAATTTGTCAAGTTTACCACATCAAAGTTCAAGAGAAGAAGAAATGTAGCGCTTTATCACAATTTTGAACCACCATATCCATATATTGCCAAAACATCAAACAGAGCACTCAAGCACATTGAAGCATCACAAGTAGTATTATAATTGTGAGTACTGGATATGCTTCCTTATAAATCACAAAAAAGACAAGGCAGCACAAAGAGATAATACCTGAATTTTGTCAGGCATGTTCATCGAAGAAAGCATCAAAACTGCATCTTGATTAGCATTGATATCGATTTTCCATCGCTTTTGAGCAACCTGCACACCAATTAAAGCTCAAAAAGGAGAGGGCAATGCCCTAGTAAAAGGGAGGAGGCATAATAATCTGAGAACATGCCAAAGAGTCAATGAGGGGTACTAGTATCAGGTCCTTATGAAACGGAAAATTTCTATATCGTTCTATGCATAGTTCATTTAAAAGACAGCCATTATGTACAAGAGAACTGCAGCAGAAATTTCAGAAACCTTAAATAGTGATAAGGCACACCTAGTGGATGGATGGGAACTGAAAAGTAATACCGCAGTTTTTTATTGGCAGCATTTCAATATTTGAAATTTGTATTCAAGTTTCTAATAGTGTGCATCTAATAGTTAGGACTAGCGTTCTTCATCTTTCCCGTTTTGGTAGGTTTGGAGGGGGTTTCGCAGAACAATCACAAGGAGGACCACCAATAAAGGAAGGTCTGATGCAGATATGAATCCTAGGGTTACAGAAAATCTGGAGGAGTGAACATTAAAGGCGGGGTCAGAAAAAAAAGTACAAAGAGGTTTGAAGATATAGGAAGAGAAAACAAAATAGGGAATAGCTTTTGTTTGTCTTTGATGTAAACAAGACAAGAAAATGATAGCCAGTGAAGGATAAATATCTAGGAATCCACCTAGTTTATCATAAACCAACTCACACAACCCTGAAATTCACAGGGCCAGAAAAAGCAACTAATTGCTGCAATTTCCTTGATGAAATCCCTTTGAACATATAAGATAACATATTCCTTCATATAAACCTCTCTAACCTTCATATGACTTACAATTTTAGTAAAATTTTTGGAATTGATGTGTTGTTTAACCTCTTAAAGATTTCAACACAGTTTAAAATCTCACACCCTTAAAATTTCAGCTGCTCGCTTACATATCACATATTCTAAAATTCCAGCATAAAAGAGCAACTCTAAAAACTATAGCACCTCTTAGCCCTTTCAATGTTTAGAAGAAAATCCAAAAGAGAATTATTTCATGAATCATGTCAATGCAATTATTCCCCATTTAACAAAGTTGCAATTGCTTTTTTCATTGGCCAAACTTAACAGAATTGTTACCTCGACAACACGTCCTACAATGATGTCACCTGTATCAGGCTTGTACCTGCAACAAAACGCTTTCCACAAATTCAGACGCCTCAAGAAGAGTTTTAAATTTCAGCAACAGCAACCAGAACGTAATATCCCAAAATTGAAAATTTCAGTGATCTGGGATTTACCTGGATCTCAGAGAGCGAACATAGACGAGCTTATTGACGCGCTCAACAACTCCACATAGTGTGGCAACCACTTGACCGTCGAGCTCTGATGTTCCATGGCCTCTTTTACCCAAACAATTACAAATAGACAAGAATGTCAGACAGAGACGAAGAAGGGGGGAAGGAGTTAGGGTTTTGGGCAAGGGTAGTAGTGACAGGGTACTTCAGAACGCCGTCATCGTAGTTAACAGGGATGTTGTCGGCGACGGTGACAGAAGCATCGGAATTGGCCTTGGATGACAGAGACTCGAGCTTCTGTAGTGCTCTCTGAAGTCTGAGCTTTTGGGTTTGATTCAGCGACAATTCTACCCTTCTCATTCTCTCCTTTCCCTCGTACTCGCAACGTTCTGCACAAGGGAATTTGTAAACAAAAAATTAAATTATGAGAAGTTTCTCACTAAGAAAGTGCTTCCTGAAATTCAGATTCTAAAAACTTGACCTCCAAACTTCTCAAAGCTGCACCCGAGCCATGCACGACCATCGGAGCCTAGACCTCGAAGCTGCAAACAATCATTCGATGTAGAAACACATTATTCCAGCTCACAGAAATTTTGCTTGGATCTAATACCACCTTCAGCATTACCAAACTGCAGTTCCCAGCAACTCAGAAACACATAACATTGGCAGCAGCTTAAGTCAATTCCGCACAACACTCTTGAAAGATCAGAAGCAACAAAGAACATAGAATTTCGAATAAGTACAGCAGAAGGGAAATAAGGAGACGAGGAACCTAAATCTGAAACCAGTAAAAGCTTGGGGGTTCTTTTTACAAACAAGATAAAATGTATGTAATCATAATCAATTCAGATGTTAGTTTCTTAAATTTTTTGTTAGTTCATTTTATTTCTACTGCTAATAAAAATTGGTTTGATGCATCTCGCTAATCAACAGGTAATTAGAGATGGGCACTTTGCTAGTTTCAAAACTTCCCAAATCCTCCACAAGGATGTCATAGTACCTCTCCCGCGGTTTTCCCAAATTTTTTCGCAGATTTACATATTTACCAAATTTTTTATAGCAAAAAAGAAATTCCATTAATGGGGAAAATGTTGGACGCATAACAGACTCACACGGTCTTTTTTCATTTTCATTTTTCAAACTTTGAAATGCAAAAAAAAAAAAAATCTATTAATGGGACGAATGTCGTTACCACACCCAGATTCAATGCATAACAATACAGTAATCTTCCTTTTGTTTTTCCAAATTTTGTGAAGCAAAAAAAAAAAAATCAACAGGAATAATGTTGTTACCAGCTATTCGATATCACAACTTATATATATAAAAAAATTCTATAATAACATACTTCGTTACCTACTCTTTGACCTCCGTTAATGTCGCAGCCGGTTTGGGATCCAAGGAGAGAAGTTTTCTTGCTGAGCAGCGGCGACGGTTCTCCGATCCCCTGCCTTTCGGAGGACTGAGATATGCAGATAGAGGCGACGGCAACAGGTCTGAGAGAGTGACTGAGAGGATAGGGGATTACGGTTTTAGAACTGAGACAGGGACGAGAGGGCTTGAGAAGGTGTGAGAGAGAGAGAGAGAGAGAGAGCAAGGTTGTTGATGAGCAGCGGCAACGATTCTCCCTGCCGTCCGGATGACTGAGATTTGCAGCGAGAGGCGGAGGCGAGGACTAGGGCTTTTTGAGAGAGAGGAGAAGGTTCAGAACGTGAGAGGGGGAAGACGAGAATTGGGGGTATTTTCAAAAATTTCAAATGCCGTCCACGTGTTTTAAATATGACTTCCTATATTTTCGTTATTTTTTTTATTTTCAAGTTAAATCTTCACCGTTCATATATTTTAAAATAGACAACTCAGATTATCTCAAAATTTAAGCCGTCGGATAATGAGATTTAAAACCAATGGCCCAAATTTTAAAATAATATTTAATCTGAGCCGTCGATTAATAGATGGTCCAAATTCGTCTACTTAAACTTTGAAAAAAAAAGGAAAATTTGAATCATAGGCGAGGCAGGATTCCCTAATCTGTTTGAAGCACCAGGGTCATAAAATTTCGACAAATGATTGTTTTATTGAAGAATCCAATTCTTGGAGTACAACATGAAAGAGCTGACGCCGAGTGGACATTAGGAATGAGGCAAATTAAAATGGGAAATATCAAATGCATTATCTTTTTCCTCATAATTCATTTTGGGTTATATTACTGCTTGATTTAGCACGGACCCAGTTCAGTCGATGGAGCAGTGGCGCCACCACCTCCATCCCCAGGCCTGGAAGCGAATGAGCTATTACTGGGCTGCTTCATTGCCATGATCTTTCTGATTTGTTTATTATTTGGCAACAGACTGTAAGTTTTCTCTTATTTTGGGATTTGAAGTAAATTCTGCATCTTCCAAGAGGGGGGAAGAGCTTCATTTCACTCCCCTATATTATACAGATGATGGAATCGAAGCATTACATATATTTGATCATTTTAAATGTCCCTTACACAGGACATACTGTGTATTTGGCCAGCTCTGGAATTCTCAGATTCAAAGAGAATCTGATGGATTGTTGAATGTTTATGTATTATTGCTGGCATATTTGTAAGTATTTGTATATTGATTATGATAATAATATAAAGTCTTTTTAATTTCACTTAGATGGATTGTTAATATATACATTTTTTTCATTGTATCCGATTTAATATAATATCATTTGAAAGAAGAATAAGTAATTATATGTGTTCCTTTTTCTCTTTATTTAAATAATTGATTCATATTTTCTGATTGATATTTTATTTGATTTTTATTTAAAGTATTTCTTTCATTACTTTAATTTTTTTAGATATATTTATTTAAATATTTATGAATATTATTATTTATTATTTTATAGTATGACCTAATTCAAATAAAAAAAATGATAATGAATTTTTATAGAGATTTATTTTTATTTTCGCATATATTTAGTTTTGATATATTATTTCTAACAAGATATGTAATTTAATATTAGTTTATATGAAATTTGGTATAGAAAATTAAAAATCAACATATACATCATATACATCCTAATTTAATATTAGGAGGGATCAAACCGCTCTCTAACTCGTCGGACAATCTGAATCCGATGACGCATCATATACAAACATATACATGGCATACATACACTCGCACATATCTCATACACCTATACATACCTTTATACGTACATATAAGTATAATACTGTAACCTGGTTATATATGTACGCTTGTATACAAAGACACGCACTTGCTCAGCTATATATGTATACGCCGAATATATATACCAATTTTGCTCCATCTACATTTATATAAATACGTGTACTAACTCCGTATAAACATACATCCTATCTGTGTATGCATATACACCCACGTCACCGTACATATACGCACACGCATGCCTCCCATACGGCTCAAATACGCCTCCTAACCACTTCGCTATTTTCTCGGCACTTTCGGATCAATGAACTAGGTTTAGAAGACGGAAACAGAGCACGGTGCTCTGTTTCTCTCGATTTGCGTCGAATCCAAAATCAAAAGGTATAACATGTAAAACAAAGATTTTATAACTCCATTGAACAAATTACGAAGCCTCGATTTAACGTAGAGCCCTTAAAATTCGGGACTTTCACCAATTGAGCTGTAGGCTCTATTCTCCCATTTCCCACTTCTCAACCAAAAATACAATCAATTCCCATGAAATCACGGCATGCAAGCAAAATTATAACATCAACAAGAAAGAGAGAAGGATTTACTTACCTCAATTTCTTGTTTTTCTTCCGACGACGGTGGCAACGGCGGCTTCTCTCCTTGACTCGTGCGCGGCTTCTGCTCTGCTAACACATCTGTCTTCTTTAAATAATAAAGAGCAAATCGGGTCTAGGGTTTATTTGTTTCCACTTTTGGCTTCTATTCCTTCCTCCTCCGTCGACAATTTGCCGCCGTGCCTCCCTCTCTCTCTTCTCCTTTCATTCTTTGCTTCCTTTCTTTTCGTTTTCCTTTGTTATTATTATTATTATTATTATTATTATTGATTGATTGATTTATTTATTTCATTAATTAATTAATTATTATTATTAATTTTTAGTTAAAAAATCTTGATATAGTAAAATCTACCTAATTTAAATATACAGTGATTCACTTAATTAATCAAGTATATAATTAAATTAACTCAAACAAACACACTAATTACTCTAAACTCAAATCCAATTCATCGATTTAAATATTCCAAACTCATCAGGTTCACATGCTAATTATTTACTCATTTTCTAAACAGTCAACATATTATCTAACTTTATCAATTTATTATAGAAGTGTTTATCTTTAAATGGATCTCACAATTTCATCTAAAAATAAGCCTTATCATTAAAATTTCTTGTTCATGGCCCACTAAATGATTTGAGCCCGATTTTTAATCCAACTACGGAATTTTAAATCCAAAAATAATCACAAATATATCATAATATATTTTTTATTTAATTGTTATTAAAAATAATCAAATAATTATCATAAATAATTAGGTAATCCATTATCATAAAATAATAAAATAAAAAATATTTAAAATGTTACACTTAGAATATTACCACTCTTCGTGGGCTTCTTTACATTTATAGGGTCGTATTTCTTAACAATCCTCCTCAGCCTTCCCCTATCACCTTAACCAAACTTTTCGTGGGTCACTTTGGTATTATTGTTGACAATCAAAATCTTCATTAAATGTCGGTTTAAATACTTGCTTTTTCCTGGTAAGCCTTTGGTGAGATTTTATTGATATTTTTCGAACACCATATAAAAACTCTACTCGTCAAGCTTGCTTGTTGAAATTAAATTCAACCAAACATTTATAACATGCTCCTAAATACAAACTATAGCCACAAGTGCTTGACTCAAAGTAATCAAAATAACATCATAAAAATCTTTAAGTCTGTCATCTATCTAGTTATATTATCCATCGTACAGTAACTTGTGTTTTCAAAAAATATATATATATAATAATAAATGAGCCAGATATATATCAAGTAATATTATAATCTAGGAATACAATAAAATTTAAATATACAACGATAATAGAAATTAAATTTAAACAACTCAGATTGAATCAACATTTTGAGTTCCAAAAGCACATGGCTCTAAAAGGTTTCATTGGCCATCCCAAAATTAATGATCTTAACAAGCATGTGGCGACCTAATCCCATAGACTCCAAGCCAAACCAAACAGTGCCATGTCAACAATATCAATAGGAATGTGGTAATCTAAACCATTAACCTCTGGTCTATCAAACCATGTGTCTCAACAAACTTAATAAAAGAAATTTTAAAAGATTATATTTCCTTCCACAGAGAACTCCTGGCCAATGATCCTAACAACTCACCATCAATCCAATAACATGGTCTAATCATCTTATAATCATTTCAAATAGTAAGATCATCCATAATCCCAATGACTCTCCACCACTCCAAAAATGGTGGCTAATTGCCTCACAACTATCACCAATATTATGCCTTTCTATATTCTCAATAATTCTCCCCCACTTTTAGTAGGAACCAATTTTAAATATCGTAGTTATTTAGACTTGAGCAATTCTCATAGGAGCCACAGGAGAAAATATGACATAAATATACCATCAAAATTATAAGAATGATCTCAATACCAAATGATAAAGACTATACTAAAGTGTTAAATGTCTATAAATTCGTACACTTTAGTGTATTCATATATATATATATATTTTAGATTTTTATGAAATATAAAACGATATTGACTATATAAGACCTAACCATAAAAACTTCTTGAGTCCTATGTCATGCTTACATGTATTTTGATACCTCACTTTACCAATGCTAATATTATTAAGAATTATGACAAGAATATAATATAAATTGAGACTTGTTAACTACACAAAAACATGAAAAAAATAAAATATTTGAATATAAGCATTCAATAAAATCAAGAAATTGGATCATTATTTTATAACAAATTTATAAGGAAAGATTTAATATATACGCCACTCAATTTATCATAATTTAGTTATCAATATCCTTCATAATTATCATTTATTATATCAACTAGTAAATAATGGAATCTCACTCATTATATTGGGTTACCCAAAAATATTTTAAAAATTCTTCACTAGCAAAACATTTAATTTTTTTTTATAAAATTTTAAATACTAATAATATTTTAATGTATATAGTTATAGAAATAATATCTTATAAGTCTATAAATATAAATATATTTATTTGACAAATAGTATAATTTTAATTCAATTCATAACCAAGTTTATTTAAAATTTTAAATATATTTTTAATTTAAGTGCATAATTTTTTTATAAATTATTAAATCAATCTGGCTTATACTTTGTAAAATTAAGAAATATAATCATATGTGTTGCGTCCCGGGCCAACGGTTGTCGTACGGATTAGGGAGCCGTCACGGATTCCTAAGCGTGCGGCGGCTCCGGAAGAAGGGTCCGGTCTCCGTCTCTATAAACCTGGACCTGCACAATACAAACGACAAACAAGAGGTCAAGGGTCCGGTAAGATTTCTCCCACTGAGGCCGCTCCGACGCTCAAGTCAGCAAATTCCCGTGATAAACGGAAATGGCGCACGCTAAGGAGGTGTGCGGAGGAATGCTGTGAAAGCGTAAGAGATGCTTGTGCGGTGATGTGGAGAATGCAGTGAGTAGGTAGTGGAAGGCCTGACTTCCTTGGTGCACCGCAACGGGTGGCTAACTTTTCCGTGATCTGAGAAGATGCTGGGAGGAAGAGTGAGCTAGCTATCGCCGACGGAAGTAGGGTGGTACCCGGTTCCGGCTCGTCACTCTCGTGTGATCAATTAGAGAAGAGGGGAGCAGTAGAGTATGTCTAGTCGTTTGAATTCGAGAATCAAAAGGAAGCAGCAGATGAAGATGCTGAAGGAAAAAGATCAATTTCTCTGTGGGGTGTGAGGGCTCTTATACGCCTCTCCCCGTTGGACTCTTGGGCGCCAAAACGCCCGTTGCTTGGGCCACCGCGCCGCTGGTCACTGTTGTGGACGGCCGGTCACGCCGATTGTCCTTTTGCCGTGGCTGGCACGCTGCTGAGCATTGTTGACCACGCCCGATTTTCCCCTAAGCGGGGATTGGTTGGCCACCTGCAGACGGCAGCGGGTGCCGTTGGCGCTGCGCCAGCCACTCCTCTATTGGCGAGCCTTTCCGCCTGTTCCCGGCGACGCATTTAATGCGTTGCAGGTTTCCATTGTCTTCCGCCTACATGGGTTCGCGCCTTTCGTCCCTTGGGCTGGGCTGACTATCTCGCGTGAGCCTTTGGTTCTCTCGCGGGCCGCGGCTTGCTTCGTGGGCTTGGATATGCTTCATGAGCCAGGAAATGGGACCCAACAATATGTATTGATAAAAAAAATTTAAAATGCAATGTTTTAATTAAATTTTAGGTTTTCAATAATGACAAGACTCAGGCAGTTGTTCAATATTTTCCCCGGCCTAAAAATATTAATCCTTGTTATTGTAAAAATAAATTAAATTAACCATACTGAAATAATTTTAAGTGTCATTATTAATGTCTTTAATTTCTATTTTTGATTTTTATAATTAATAATACAAGTGAAGTCATAAAAAGTTAGGTATTAATAGGTTTAATCTCAAGTCAATAATTTGGTATGGCTAAAATCTGATTCAAGTTTAATTCATTTATTTAATGAATCTAGTTCAAATAAACTGATATTGTCAGGTTTTTGTCACTGAATTTCTTAATTAATTTTCTTAAGTAATATGTATCAGATTTTCTTATCCTTAATTTATAAAAGAAATTATTATTTATTTGACGAATAAAGTCAAACATTAATAGACAAAAGTGGTGAACCTACAAATAAATATCAATAAGCAATCCAAAATAAAGTAATCAATTAAACCATAAAATCTAAAGTGTAATATGCAAAAATGACTCCGAATACTGATTATACCTTAATCTCGAAACATATGTATGAATATACGTCTGTACTAAAATTAGAGTAATAAAAAAATTATATCTCAGACTTGCTATCGGATAAACCAAATTCCGACTACCATCACTGACAAAAATATCATCACTTCAATATAATATAGAACCATTAACCAAAATATAATAAACATCCTAAAGTTATTATTATGAGACAAAATATAACATTTAAATTTTTTAATTTATAATTCTATCTCCGTGAATAGCCTTTTTGTCGACTTTATCTATCTATAAGTATATCTCAAACCCTCTAATTTGGAAGGATAGTAAAATAAAAAATATAAATGAGTTAATTACTCAATAAAATATATAAATTTTCATAATCAAATATATATTTTATAACAAAATATGTTGGAAAGGACATGATTAAAATTCAAATATAAGGCCATGTAATTTTCATAATATTAATGCATAAATTTTAGATAGATAATCCAATTTTATTCATCTAAATAACTCACTATTAAAAATACTCAAATCATACAAATTCTTATGAAAAAAGGATTAGTATAGTTTTACTGACAAATGAGTAAATAATCGAAACTCAGTTTATATACGTTTTCACATAATCAAATGTATTACACTATTATTCAAAATCTATAGGTAGACCGTTGATAGAAAAATGATCACCCTCTGCCGTGATTGGAGCCTCAATAGGCTCACTCAGATAGCTAGCCATGAGCTCGCCCATTCCGACTAAATGGCCAAGAGGGTGCTCCTTTGGACCCTACACCTCTTGCTAAAAGGATGCTACGTTCTCCCCTACCTCAACTTCCAGCACATTTTCAGCCAACCCCTCCTTTGGGCCGATGGCCGCCTTATGTCTCCTCACCAACAGAAATGGTGGGAGGCGTAAAAATAGATCCCTCAAGTGACACTGAGGCCCCTTGGCTACCTACAGCCGAATCATTGACTGGCTCGTCCAAATGGTCCTCTGCCGAACGAACAGCTTTGGCCATGGGATCCGATGGAGGTTAGCCACTTGCAAAAAATGGACTCATCTTACCAGTAGTAGCCTGATAAAGGGATTCTCCTGCAGTTGAGTGAAGTAGTCCCGCATGAACCTCATCAATTTTCCTCACCTTCTTTGAGACAGGCCAAGGGGGGAAGACAGTTTGGTTTCACTTGTCACCCTTTTGAAGGGTCCGTAGGGGTCGCCTCTTTCCACTTCCTTTTGGTTCGGCGGAGGGGGGGTCTTGCCACCTCTTCATTGCCCTCCTCTGCTCTCTTCTTCTATCCGACGTCAATGCGCTTCTCCCCAGAAACACACCGGCCAGTGAGACGCACCCGTCGGCATGTCTCTACACCGGCTCACTCATCCTAACAGGCCTCCGTTAGGCCTCATTTAAGGTGTCGATCTTACAAGTGCAACAGGGCTCGTGCCCACTTGTTCAGAATATTTCACTCAGGACTAACCATCAGATAAAAGAAGTGATCCTTCCAACGCTTCATGGAATCAAGATTCCCACCGCTAATCTTATATTTGGGAGCGAAGGGTGAAGGAGAACTAGCTTAGCTCATAGCTAAAGCAAAATAACACCTCCATTCCCCAAGCATCAAAAGAAAGCCCCTTGGTGCGGCAAAAGAAGCACAAAAAAACAATATATTGTAGCACATTGGGATGAATGCATTCGACAAGAATCCGCAGTGCCCTCAAGATCTTGCTCAGCTCCTTTGCAAACGAAATGCAAAGCCTAGCTCTCAAATGTTTCTCGTAAATGGTAATAAACCTTGAAGGAGGGTCACATGCCATGTTACCAGCCTCGGGGATGATGTGCGAAATGTCCCTTGGAATATTGTACTTTTTGTACAAGGAAAGCACATCTCGATTGGTAAGGATAGACGAAATCATGGCAACACCTTGAGACACCATGAGAATAACGAGGATTAGAAAGGGTAAAATTTGGGTGCTAAACCCTGCACGAAATAGAGAAGCACAATAAGAATTAGGGGCTAGTGCTTAAATAGCAGAAAAGACCCTGGTCTTGAAGTGACATCTCAAAAGATGTGCCCCTATAATGATCATGACACGCGCCCGCAGCGTAGGGAGCCGTGGCACATGAGACTGTCAGAGTAATCATATCAGGTGATGTGACAGCAACTTGTACAACCTGCTGGCAATAGGCAGAATGAGCGCTCACGCAAGCAAGCCCAGTGCACGAGATGGGCAATAATGCTTTGGCATCCCAATTCCCGAGGGAAGGCGAATGGGAGACCCCTGTAGACCCCAAATCTACTGAAAAGACACCCAGTCCAATCAAGTGCTCGAGACCAACCCCCCATGGGTGGAGTAGTTTGCATCGAAAATCATGCATCAAAAAGTAATCTTCAAGCCTTTCGACCAAGAACAGGCAAGAGCATCGGAAGTAGCAATATGAGAGGGTAAACAATACCTGGGCAGATTTCATTCATTAAATCCTTTTTACAAAGTACAATAAGCTCCTAGTGATAAACATACGGTGTAGAAGAAAATAAAAATACATGAGGTGACGATTTGACTGTGGTCCTCATCTTGATCTTCAAATCAAGTGGCTGTGGGAACCAAGACTCCTTGCTGACTACCTTGCCAAAGAGAAGAACTTGCAGTTGCCGAGTGCAGGAGGCTCCCGTTGCCCTTGCAATGAAGAGCAGGCTGTGCCCTCCCTCTGGGCCAAAGACTCCTCTCCTTTAGATCAGTACCAGAGGGACTTTCCACCATTGGCCACCGCCGTAGGCTAGGCCTTCACTCGTCCAATGCGAGTGCAGGCCTAGGTCGGATGCAAGAGAGGAGAACCAAGGAAGATTCCAAGTGCATCCACCTCCACTGCCGCGAACATCAGAGAAGAACTCTGCCCTACTCTGGCTAATGGCTATGCAGACCCTATGCCGACTTCGAATTTGCACACCCCTTTGGCAGGTAAAGGCAATTCATAGGTGGCCTCCCCATTTATAGCCGAGGGGAGAGTGGGATGGCACAAAATGAGAAGTAGTGCTGATGTAGGCTTGCCAATAGATCCGAAGAATCTCCTCGAGTCATGCCGGAGATAGCAAATCAAATCCCGCCTCACTAGGCAGCGAATCTGCAAGGCGCCTAGGGAAGGAGCATGCATGCAACTGAAGTCCCATTGATGAATATATCATAAGCCGACAAAATAGGCTTCATATTATTGGGGCTAGTGATGGGTCCAACAGATTCTAAATCAATCCAACTCTTGCATATGAGACCAGGCCCCAAGAAGGGCCTAGATGGCAGTAGCCCATCATGCAACTTGTCAAGGATGGAGGCCTAAGCAATCGTGAAAGTGTTTCAGTTGGGTTGACACGAAACTGTTTAGTCAAAGCCAAATGGTCCTGACCGCCTATAGCACAATACCATGATGACCCCTCCTGCGCAACTACCGGTGATCGAGACTTCACAACAAGCAAAGACACCTACTTTGTACAGCCGTGCCAATTGTCCCAACGGCACAAAAGGCATTAGCAAGATATTCGTTGGCACAGTGCATCATCCTGAGAAGGTAAGCATGGCGTTCCATCACCTCCATGAAAGCCATGACTACTGACAGCACAGACATTACAACGTAGACAACCTCCCCTCGAGGCCACTGATGTCAATCGCGGAACCCAGGCACGAATGCACTAACTCCTGCTCTATAAGTATCTCTTCATCTCAACAATGGAAGAGAGAGCAGTTTGAGAAAAATCCCAACACTCAAGCTTCCTAGAAAACGCTCAACCATGCCCCTCTTGTCTTTCCGACAAAGAAGAGCGTCTTTGTTAGCTACACCTTGTTCAGTGCATTCCATTTCACAAGTCATTCTTTCTATGTGTGCCCACTCACTCTATGCTGCACCCGAGCTGTGATATTTCAGATCTCATTTGGATTATTTTAATGTTAATTATGATTTTGGGTATTTCGAACGTGGTAAAAATAAATTATAATATCGTAAAATTTTAAGGAATGATCAGAGGTGCGGAGTGGTGCTCGGGGTGCACCCGTAATGTTGTTCGAAGGTCGAGTTGAAATTTAAAAATAAAAGAAAGTTATATATATATATAATAAAAGTAATAATAATAAAAATAATAATATATATAAAGTAAATGAATAAAATAAAATGGGAAAAAAGAAAGAAAAAGAAAGGGAGAAGAGAGTCGGGGAGAGAGAAAGTGAGGGGGGAAAAGGGGAAATCAGGGTTTGCCGCGTGAAGGAGGAGGAGGAGAAGGAAGAGAAAGGAGGCGGCGGCTGCGTGGGTGAACGCCGGCGACGGTGGTTGTGGATGACGTCGCGGCGGTTGTGAGTCATGGCTTGCGGCGATCTTTGTGAGGGGGAGAGATCGGTGGTGCGCGCGGCTTGGAGAGAAGCCTACGAGAGAGGGTCGGCGGCCGAGCCGGAGGCGGGCAACGGCGGCGATCGTTGGGATGGCCGGTGTCGGTGGTTCGAGTCGGTGGCGGTGGCGAGCGCGGTGTGAGCCGTGCGCGAAAAATGTCGCTACCGGGAGAGAGAGAGTTGCGACGGGAGAGAGAGGGCGTCGCCGGGGCGGCGGCATCCATGTAAGCCGCGCCATGTGGTGGATCGGCGGCAGAGGAGCTGCGACAATGGTGCGGGAGGAGCTGCGCAGAGGGAGATCAGTTGCGTGCGGGGAGAACGAAGGAGAGAGAAAGCACTCGCGTGAGGCAGGAGAGGAAAATGCCAGATTGGAGTGCTTCGAGATATCCTTTCTTCAGATCTGCAGAGTATAATGTTAAGGCAAGTATCCTCTAGTCCTATTCTTGGTCTGATTTAATTTCCGATGTATTTTGACTACTGTGGGAGATTTTACTGACATTCATGTATTTTTAAATACCCTCAATTTATCAATTGTGTACATGCATGTATATTTTATCGGTTGTGCGGTGGTTTTGTACTGGTATTTGTGATTTGGAGGGATTTTGGACACCCGAACGATATATATGTACATTTGTGTATCCGCATATTGTGGAACCATGAACCAGGCCTTGCACTAACCATGCATGCTGCCGGGGGTGGGATCACTACGGGACCATGGTGGTCCGAGACCCTAGGGGTCGATTTGTGATCCGAGGCATTGGCTATTTGTGGCGCCGCTCCCGACGGGGACGTATATGATTGACTACTTCCGCCGTAAGGAAGATATTTGTAGCTGACCGCCTCACCTGTGTATTTAATTGAGAACCATCGTAAGAAATTGACGGAAAACTAATATATTCGGACGTCCTAATATATAACTAAAATTTGAGGTTGCACCCAAAGCCGCGGGTGGTAAAACATAGTGAGCATGTTCCTAATTTATGGGAGACAGTACATGGATGGCCTTGAGCTGCGGCCTAATTAAGTAGCCGATATAGCCGTGGTTACCGGACGAGAGTAACCCTTCCTCAAGTTGGTATCATTGATCTTTGGTTCTCCGATTTCGTGCATGCTTTATATTTCTCGCACGTATTTGGGTGTACCGCGATTTGAGATACGTGGTTTGGCCGTGGATGGGCGATAGGAATGTCTCGTGCGTCTTTGATGTGATAAACCGGAACGTGTTTTTGATTTATGTTTAGTTTCCTGATGTCTTGTCTTGATTTACGCATTATGAGTTTTAGATCCGGACGACGGTATGTGTCCCCACCGGATGTGGTGACGGTTGCGACGTATGTGACCTCGGATCATATGATATGATATCGTCTATGAGATTTTACTGGATCGTGGTTTATATGATTTTGTCCGGAGGACGAGTTATTACGGACGGCGATTTAGTACGAGACATTTCCTCGGTTTTCAGGGATTTCACGGACATGGTGTTTTGTTTTACGTGATTGCTATGCGATATCCCTGCTTCTGATTTATGTGTACCGTTTCATACGATTCTTGATACTTGCTGAGCTCTAGGCTCACGTTTTCATGTTTTATCCCTTCAGACTAGTGGCATGGATACGCTTGCAAGAGCTCGAACGTGATCGGGCTCGGATATTCCTTTTGGCGAGTGGAGAAGCTATATTTGGTATATTTCTGGTCTCGAGGATATGGTATGGTTATTAATTATGGTCGGATGATGATGACCTTGATCATTGTTTGTAAAATATTGAAGTTATGGATGAGTTGTTGTAAATTGGATACCTCCATTGCGATTATGGATAGCAGGTCATGTATTATTTGTCCGGATTCATATCCGATGAGATCTTGTGCGGATTTTATTTATTTTGGGTCTTGCTTGTGTATGATTGTCACATCCGGGATGGGTTATTGTTGTTGATGAAAATCTTATTATTGATTTTATTTTTGACCTGCATATATTGTGGTCCCGGGTCGTGACAGTGGTGGTATCAGAGAAAAGGTTGCATGGAGAGGTGATTTTAGGTTATCTTGGATAAGAAATTGAGTGAATATCTGACGTGATAAGTGTAGCCTTTGGTAAAGAATGGAAGTTTGAGTTGTAAATGTTTGAATTTGACTCGGGAAGTCGATTAATAGGCTGTGTTGTGTCGCGCGAGCGATGTTTTGAGTGTTTCTGTTCAGCAGCTAGATGAAAATTTGGTTGCTTCGCGAAGGATGGTTTATTGTAGGCAAGATGGAGAATCCTTCGAATAATTAAATGTGAGCCGATGTGAAAAATTTTGGGATGGTTAATCTCAATTAAGGCTTAAATTGAACTTTAGAAAGTGGAGGAGGTGTTCGAGGTTTCTGACAGTTCAAATGAAGTTTGGTCTATTACCATAAGTTAGAGAGTGAGGCAAGCCAGTGGTAGGCTTCTCAGTGCCGTATTCCACTTTTTGAGATGTTTTTGTGGAAGCTATTTTGGGAATCATTCTCTGTTTTGCATTCGGGATAGTAAGGAAGATGAATTTAGTTGGTGAATGCATGGAAATAAGTCTGTAGCCTTTGAGATTGTATGTAAATGTTGTATGTTTTCCAATTTTGTTTTGAGTGAGCTTTGATAAAGTTTACTCCTGATGGGTAAACTTTTGATCTGTTAAGTTGTAGACTCTAATGTTCGGTTTGGGTTTGTAAATATCAATGATTAGTTAATCTAATTTTATTTGATGAACCGGACTTTAATGTGATATTGGGCATAATTTGGTTGGCAAGTTACCATATTAGTGTAAACGATTTCAGTAAGAATATTTTGATTTACAATTTGGGCTGTGAATTTTGAATATGAGGAAGAGTTGATCGATAGGTGATGAAATTTGTATTATTGTGCCTACAAGTTAATTGATAAAAATGTGTGCCGAGTTTATTTGGCATATGTGCCCACATCTTGGAGTCGTTATGTGGTCATAAAAAGTTTTCTGGTTGTATGGTAATTCGAGGCTGTTTCTTAGATGAGAAGATTAGACTGAATTGTCTTTTAGTCGATAGTTGAGGTTGTTGAGGTTATGTCAGGAGTGACATCGATTTTGAGGACCTTGCATGGAGTCGATGAGACATTGGTCGAGTGCCTTGCCGTGGGTATTAAATGCTTTTGGGATAAGCATGATGAATCTATGAGGTTATCTATGAATTATTGAAATTTAATTCGTTTGGGAAATGAATTATTTGATAAGCGAATGTTAGGAAGTGGTAGGTGATTTGTTTGATCAATGGTTGGTACTCGATGTTTTCTAAAACGATCTGAAGTTGGAGTATTGTGAAATTAAGGATATTCGGGAGAATATTCCTGAGGTTGCCTTCAAGATAAAGGTGCGGCCGTTGTGAGCTTCGGTGATATTTTTGGGTAAGTAATTTTGTTGGCATCTTTTGTAGGTCATATGAATCTTATGATCTTTTGGCCGTATTTTTATTTGTTCGAGAAAATTTTTGGGGCATGGGGTCCGTTTGAGGACTATCATAGTTGTAAAGGGTAGTTTGTGGTTTGCCCAATTGAGGAGATGTGAGTTTGGTTGGAAGTAGTATTGTTTGGGCATGTTGTTTCTTCGATGGCATGTTTGTGAAATTGCAGAAGATTGAAGTGGTGACCGGTTGGGAAATGCCATCGTTTGTTGCGAAGGTGCGTGATTTCTTGAGTCCGCTAAATCATTAGCGATTTGTCGAGGATTCCTTGAGAATCGTAGCGTCCGTGGGATATTGGGCTTAGTAGCTATTAGTGTTCGTTGGAATGATGAGTATAAGGGGAGCTTTCTAGAAATAAAGGACGTATTGTCTGCAAAGTGATTTGGTTGATCCCCAATGGATTAAGTTAAATATGTCGTAGGTTGTGATGCTTCTAAGGAAGATTTGAGGTTGTATCCTGATGCAACTTATTTGAGTAGCCTCCATGAATTTTTGCTTTGAGATTGCCAAGGAAGGTTAGAAATATGGACGCAGTTGGGTAATTGCGGATTGGCTGTTGATGTTGGCTGATTTATTGCCAATTTGAGTGATGTATTTGGATGAAAAGTTGGCTCATCGGTATGCTAATCAGATAATGAGGATGTAGGATATTTCAGTTCCGAGATTTCGATTGTGATCAGATGTCGTGCCGAATTTCGAGGTAGGCTCATATGAGAAATTGAACTCCTAGTCGAAATTTGTTATAGCGATAATTCGCAGTTAGGTGATCAATCCGAATAGTGCAGTAGAAGCATTTGGGTCCGTAGCCTTTGGTTGTGAGATTCGATTTGGATTCTTAGGTAGAGAATTTGATTTGACATCCGGTTTGAGGACGTTGATTATGTGGAGGTTTTGTTGAGTCCTGTAATTTTGGAAAGGTGGCGGCTTCGATTGGATCAGTCTGAAATCTCACGGAGTAGAAGGAGATTTTGTCAACGAATGAGTAGATAGGTGTATCTATTCTCAGCCTATGCGTATGTTGTTTAGGATCAGAGTTGCGTTAAGAGTTTGTGCGGCAATGTCTTTTGTCTTCATTTTGAGCAGAGAAACTGTGGAGTTATCGGTGAATAACCCCTGCCAAGAGTGGGCTCTGAACGAAGTTTTTTCTGCGGAAGAAGCTTTTGTGAAGATCGGAAGTGAAGCTCCTTTTCTTCGAGTGGTCATGAAGCTGGACGTGATCAAGCTGAGTCTCGGTGGATGGATGAAAGCTTGCGGAGCAGTCAAGGTTGTCAACAGCTGTAGTGGAGTTGCAGTGGTCTAAGTTTATAAGGACCTCGAAGATGCTCTATCGGCGGAGTGTTGAGTTGACTATGCGTCTCATGCTTAAAGGTAGAAGCCAAGAGGAAGAAGCCTTCGAGATTTTGTTTTGGTTTGCGTTGGATAGCGAGGAATTTAGTGGCATCTTGGATGATGATGGATAAGCTGATGAAGTCGGCTCTTTGCTTGCTGATCAGAAAGTCATTTTTGAGTTTGGTTGTTGACATATTATCAAGATGAGAAAATTGCACGATATTCTAATTTTGAAACCCTTGATTGTGATTGGAAGCAGATGATTTATCAGAGTTGCGCAGTGGAAGCGTGTGGATTCATAGCTATCGGTTACAAGAATTGATTCGAGAATTCAAGCATGAGATCAGATTTGTAGCTTGAGTGGATGATCGAGAAGAGTGGTTAGATATTTCTGAAAGCATCTTGAAGAAAATAATTTCTAGCTTTGGGGGCAAATGATGGAATGAGGTTGATGTTCGATAGGCCTTTTGAGGTTTTGCAATGAATTGGAGAAGTGGCCAGCAGATTGGCGTTGTTCCGAGTTTGGCAGATCGTGATTATGTGTTTTGTGTATGTATGTTGAGAGAAATATGGGTTGATTATTGGCATGTGATCGAGTGTGAATCGTTGCTGATTTCGAGAAGCTATTTTATGTTGAGATTTTGATTCTGATATTAGGATAGAAAGATCAGGTGCTGATGATTAGATTTCTTGGAGGAATCTTTTGATCGAGGTTAAGATTGAAAGAATTGTTCTTATTTTGTTCAAGGATTGATGTGCGTAAATTTCGAGGACGAAAGTTTTAAAAAGGAGGGGAGAGTGTGATATTCCAGATCTCATTTGGATTATTTTAATGTTAATTATGATTTTGGGTATTTCGAACGTGGTAAAAATAAATTATAATATCGTAAAATTTTAAGGAATGATCGGAGGTGCGGAGTGGTGCTCGGGGTGCACCCGTAATGTTGTTCGAAGGTTGAGTTGAAATTTAAAAATAAAATAAAGTTATATATATATATATATATATATAATAAAAGTAATAATAATAATAATAATAATATATATAAAGTAAATGAATAAAAGAAAATGGGAAAAAAGAAAGAAAAAGAAGGGGAGAAGAGAGTCGGGGAGAGAGAAAGTGAGGGGGAAAATGGGGAAATCAGGGTTTGCCGCGTGAAGGAGGAGGAGGAGAAGGAAGAGGAAGGAGGCGGCGGCTGCGTGGGTGAACGCCGGCGACGGTGGTTGTGGATGACGTCGCGGCGGTTGTGAGCTGCGGCTTGCGGCGATGCTGTGAGGGGGGAGAGATCGGTGGTGCGCGCGGCTTGGAGAGAGAAGCCTGCGAGAGAGAGGTCGGCGGCCGAGCCGGAGGCGGAAGCAACGACGACGATCGTTGGGATGGCTGGTGTCGGTGGTTCGAGTCGGTAGGCGGTGGCAGTAGCGCGGTGTGAGCCGTGCGTAGGGGAAATGTCGCGCTGGAGAGAGAGGGTTGCGACGGGAGCGAGAGGGCGCCGGGGGGCGGCGACGGCCACGTAAGGGGCAGCGGTGGTGGATCGCGCAGAGAGGCTGCGGCGGTGGTGCGGGAGGAGCCTGCAGAGAGGGAGATCAATTGCGTGCGGGGAGAACGAAGGAGAGAGAGAAAGCACTCGCGTGAGGCGGGGAGAGGAAAATGCCGTTTGGAGTGCTTCGGGACATCCTTTCTTCGGATCTCTGCAGTATAATGTTAAGGCAAGTATCCTCTAGCCCTATTCTTGGTCTGATTTAATTTTCGATGCATTTTGACTACTGTGGGAGACTTTACTGACATGCATGTATTTTTAAATACCCTCAATTTATCAATTGTGTACATGCATGTATATTTTATCGGTTGTGCGGTGATTTTGTACTGGTATTTGTGATTTGGAGGGATTTTGGACACCCGAACGATATATATGTACATTTGTGTATCCGTATATTGTGGAACCATGAACCAGGCCTTACACTAACCATGCATGCTGCCGGGGGTGGGATCACTACGGGACCATGGTGGTCCGAGACCCTAGGGGTCGATTTGTGATCCGAGGCATTGACTATTTGTGGCGGCCGCTCCGACGGGGACGTATATGATTGGCTACTTCCACCGTAAGGAAGATATTTGTGGTGACCGCCCATCCACTGTATTTAATTGAGAACCATCGTAAGGAATCGACGGAAAACTAATATATTCGGACGTCCTAATATATAACTAAAACTTGAGGTTGCACCCAAAGCCGCAGGTGGTAAAACATAGTGAGCAAGTTCCTAATTTATGGGAGACAGTACATGGATGGCCTTGAGCTCTCGGGCTAAATTCGTAGCCGATATAGCCGTGGTTACTGGACGAGAGTAACCCTTCCTCAAGTTGGTATCATTGATCTTTGGTTCTCCGATTTCGTGCATGCTTTGTATTTACGCACGTATTTGGGTGTCTTCGCGATTTGAGATACGTGGTTTGGCCCGTGGATGGGCGATAGGAATGTTTCGTGATGCGTCGATGTGATAAACCCGGACGTGTTTTTGATTTATGTTTTAGTTCCGTGATCTCTTGTCTTGATTTACGCATTATGAGTTTTAGATCCGGACGACGGTATGTGTCCCCACCGGGTGTGGTGACGGTTGCGGCGTGTGTGACCTCGGATCATATGATATGATATCGTCTATGAGATTTTACGGATCGTGGTTTATATGATTTTGTCCCGAGGGACGAGTTATTACGGACTGCGATTTAGTACGAGATATTTCCTCGGTTTTGAGGATTTCACGGACATGGTGTTTTGTTTTACGTGATTGCTATGCGATATCCCTGCTTCTGATTTATGTGTACCGTTTCATACGATTCTTGATACTTCCGAGCTCTCTAGGCTCACGTTTTCATGTTTTATCCCTTCAGACTAGTGGCATGGATACGCTTGTAGGAGCTCGGACGTGATCGAGCTCGGATATTCCTTTTGGCGAGTGGAGAAGCTATATTTGGTATATTTATGGTCTCGAGGATATGGTATGGTTATTAATTATGGTCGGATGATGATGACCTTGATCATTGTTTGTAAAATATTGAAGTTATGGATGAGTTGTTGTAAATTGGATACCTCCATTGCGATTATGGATAGCAGGCCATGT
Source organism: Nepenthes gracilis (assembly GCA_033239525.1). Taxonomy (NCBI): domain Eukaryota; kingdom Viridiplantae; phylum Streptophyta; class Magnoliopsida; order Caryophyllales; family Nepenthaceae; genus Nepenthes; species Nepenthes gracilis. The sequence continues at coordinate 28,069,423 of BSYO01000003.1, forward strand.
ATTATTTGTCCGAATTCATATTTGATGAGATCTTGTGCGGATTTTATTTATTTTGGGTCCTGCTTGTGTATGATTGTCACATTCGGGATGGGTTATTGTTGTTGATGAAAATATTATTATTGATTTTATTTTTGACCTGCATATATTGTGGTCCCGGGTCGTGACACGAGCCGTGTGCAATCATCGGAGCGTGGACCTCTAAGTAATGCTCATTTCCTTCTCCACATGTATTCATGCATTCTATATCCTTTATCTCTCTTTGCTATTAAAAAGTTTTTGATTTAAATATCGGAAGATATATCGGAGAGTGAATCATATCATTCTCTAGCCTCTTATAAGTTAATTGTGTTGCGCAGAATTCAGGTTAGAAGTTTGACCATTTGATACATTTTTTTATATTTTATTAATTGTTTTTAAATAACATGGAGTATTTTAATACTTTATAACCTTAAAATTAAAAAAAAACTATATGATATTATTTTTAATGATACAATATAATAAAAAAAGGGTATGATAATTACTTATTTTATAAAAAAAGGGTATGATATTTTTAATGATACAATATAATAAAAAAGTGAAAACATATACTTACTCTATAATATTCTTAAATATGAAAGATGTAGAAAATTCTAGAATATTTAAAGGGTATGATATTTATATAAAATGTTTTGACAGACAAATCTTTATTATTTATAGTAGAATATAAAAAGATAATCTTAGCCATTGATTCAGTTGTATTCTTATATAAAGAGATGAACTATTTTTATATGGGACAAATTATAGTAGATAATTAAACTCAAAAAGCTAAATAATAAGCAACTAAGTAAAGTCAAGTGAGGTAAAATTAGGGAATGGTGTGTAACTGATGGGATGGCTAATGTTGAAAAGTTTGATGATAACTTCCGATGGACCTTGTAAGAATGAGTGTTAGATTGGTATTTTATATTTTATATTGTAGTAAAGAATATTTTTTCTAAAAATTTTATATCTTTTCATATTTTGGAGTAAAAATATTGAAAAATTAACTTACTTATGTCACATGAAATTAAATTTATTTCATTTTTTCTTAGAGGAATAGCCTTCTCAATTGTATGCATACCATCCTTCCAAATATTGAGCAGGCAAGCTTTGATTATAGGCAAGCAGGCCAAAATAAATAAAACTATCCACTGTGCTTGCAGGTCGTGAGCGTCTGGTTCAATTCAAGTATCCTCGGATGTGCTATCCGCGGCCCAGACCTCATCAAGGGTCCGTAACTGTCACAGGAACCGGTAGCTCAGGCGGTGACCTAATTCTCGCTACGGAGTGGCAGAGAGATGTGTGTGGTTGCTCTCATCTTCCTCTTGAGTTCGCTGTATTTATCTGCAACGACCGAGGCATCCAAGTGTTCTATTGATGGCGAGTTCTTAAATCCGATCATACAATGCCCCCGTCTCCCTTAATTGATTTTATTCTCGATTTATATGGATATCATCATCTGGCCGCATTGAGAATCTGATGATACGAACTTATTAGCCTTTCAGTTATTTGTGAGCATTTGAAATCGGGGTTCTGCTAAAGTAGTGGTCATGTAGAACTATCCAAATATTTTGCTGTTTTATCTCATTTATTTTCGAGAAATCACCAATCTGATACTTGGGTAGTTGCGATTATGTTATTTATGAGTTTTTTGGGCCGTAGCCACCACCTCTTTTAGTGGCAGCTATGGAATGAGAAAAAATGAAAATTATGAGAAAATGGCTGCTGCAGTGATTTGTGTTAGAATGCACCCTACACCCTTCATATTTTTCAATAGTCTTTAGTTCGGTTTACCAAATGTCAGATGCAGTAGAATGTAAGCTTTTGGTCTTGATGCAGGATTTCCGCTGGTCAAGAATATAAGTGAGCTTCCACAGGATAACTATGGTAGGGCGGGTCTCTCACATATTATTCTTGCAGGATCGCTCTTGCATGGGATGAAAGAGGTATGCAATACACTTGAACAATTGAGTTTTGTTTGAAATTGCTACGTATGATGCATCAACTCTGGCACAAACACGATGCAACACTAACACGTGGACAAGTTGTAAAATGCAAAAATTGCACTATAAAGGGGCTGACAATAAAGAAGTTCACGGGAGCTCAGGTTTATAATTATTTTTAAATTACCAATTAACTTCAATTGTTATTATTTTATATTAGGCTTCTTGTTTTTCTAAAGATTACAAAATATCAAATTTAATGTTGATGATGAGTGTCATAAATACATCACATCTAATGGTTGTTTACTGAAATTCAATTTCTAACGAGTTATTGTATCTTATCAAACATGTAAGCATGATGCCATGTGTCGACAGATCTTGAGCATAGATGAAAATATCAGTTGATATGTATTGGTATTGGGAGGCCCAATACTAGATGCAAATTCACGAAATTATCTCATGTCACATACAACCCAATTCTTTTTTTCACGATGTTTTTTGATACCAAAACAATACTATGATATGTTGTTATATTAATGATAGCTCTATCGATATAATTGATATATTTGTCAATATTTTACTATCACGTTTCGATTTTTATAAATTTTTTTCTTCTGATATATGTGATATCAATTTACATTGTCCCACATATCCGATATTGATGTGGCTTTAACCGATACCAATACTAATATTTTCATCTGTGACACATTTGCAGAAGGGCATACAAATACATGTGTACATATATGTGTATGAAAGCATGATGAAGGGGGTGTAAATAAAAGTTTATCTTTTAAAGTAGTTTTACTTCATCACATGTGTATCAAAATCTTCCAGTGCAATTGTTATGAGTTTTTCACAGCACTCTTATTGGAAAAAGTTGATACAAGTGACACACTTTAGTAATAAGAGAAAAATTAAGTGTAAAATGTAAGAGGAAGAAGTGGCAGGAAACTTAAATTGATAAAAGGGAGTAAAACTGGTAAAATGTCAACCTTGTCTCCGTCAGATTTTGGAAGCAAAAACTGAACATCTGAATTGACTAAAGGTGAATGTCCCACTTGCTATTTGAGCTGATAAGATGATGGCTTCTATGATAACCTCTTATTTATTGCTAAAAGGTCTTTTTGGGAGTAATCAAAATCTTTGATACAGTCATCTGGGACCTTGCATGAGATATATATAATCAGGCTCATTTCTATTGTTGTTCTGATTATTAACAGATTGAGGTGTGGCTTCAAACTTTTGCACCTGGGTCACGCACACCAATTCATAGGCATTCTTGTGAAGAGGTGTTTGTTGTTCTAAAAGGCAGTGGCAACCTGTATCTTGCCTCGAACTCACACGGAAAATATCCTGGAAGTCCCCAAGTCTTTCCTATTTTTGCAAATAGCACATTTGTTATCCCTGTTAATGATGCTCATCAGGTAAGTGACTACAGAGCCTTGTGCTTTTAGATAAAATTTGGGGTGAGTGGGCATAAACTGGCTGGACTTTATAACTTTTGTTCACTTGGAGATTTTGAAAGAATTTGCTTAATGTATCCATTCCTACAGGGGCCTGGTTGAAAATGGACATACTTTTGCCACTTGTTAACTGTGATTTTCTACCATATAGCTAGATATGAAAGCTAAACTAATAGAAGTCTAGTTTGACTTTAGGAAGCACGGACACCTCCTTGGGGATGGCAGTCACTGTCTGTTGTGTGTTGGGCACTCTGATGTGTCAGAATATTTCATCTTATGCTAATTCATATGTGCTGGGACTCATTCCCGACATACTTGGACACGTTTGGGTTAACTTTGGAATATTTAGAACAGGAAATAGACTGTTTCACCAAAATCAAATAAGTATGAGGCTATTTAGTAAATGGCAAAAAATTTAGGATGAGGTGAGGGAAACGAACTCCACTAGTCTTCATTCACAAGCAATCAAAGAGAGAAAGAAGTGCTTGACAAAGAAAATAAATGACTGATTGTGGGGGCAGCTCATAAGGATGGTCTGAAATAAAGATTCGTTGTTTGCCCATCTTTCTATTTGTTCTCTTATGATACATTTATTCCCCTGCATGTTTTAAATAGAGCCCTACCTCTTTTTTTGTCCTTTTATTCCATTTTGTGATAAACCTTTTTGTGTATGCCCTGTGGACATTGAATGTTGCTATCTATTTATATGCTAACTTTGTTGTTGAATTGTTGATTGAATACGTTCCTATGTTTGCTTGTTTGTACCCTAGCTCTCTCATTCTCTCTATTGCTAGAAAGGAGGCTTAAAGCCCCATCTTTTTCTGTAGCTCTCTTTGTTAAATCATGATCAGGTGTTTAGTTGATTAGTACCCTCCTTTTTTATTTTTTTATTCTATTGTGCAATGTAACAAACCCTAACTATGTACTTGTTAGTTTTCCCCTTCCTTTTTCCTTTTCTGTTGTAAAGAATAACTATCTTTTTTCCTGAATTCCCCACACCTTTTTCTTTAGTAAGTTGCTTGTTTAGAAAATTTTGCTTGAAATTTATAACTGAATATTTTATGCAAATTAGAAATACAAAGTGAGGATTTGATTGCTACTTTTGTGTAAAATATTGTTGCTCATCGATAACATTTTCATACCTATAAAAAGCTATACATTTAGTTAGTATGTCCTTGTCGGGTTGCAGCCTAATTTTTTTAAAAAATAACAGGTCTATATGTCAATGTCGTGTTTGTGTTCCTTTTCCATCTTCGTGCTTCTTGGGTTTGAGGGAAGACAGAGGTACCATGAAAACCCTCTTCCATTACTTTTCTACTTAGTTTTATGTCGTACCACTTAAGGATAATGGTGAAAGAATGGTCACTGGCGGGAAAGTTTAGTCATCAACTTGCAAGTGGACCCCAGTGTTGTATCAGATTGTTGCAAGGATAATTATTCCACTTATCACTTCATTCAGATCATTGTTGTACTAAGGAGGTATGTAAATGAAAATATGATGCATTCTTACAAGAGTTAGAATAACAGCAACAGCAGAGGATCCAGATCCTCCACATTCTTGGATGCACTCCTCCAAGAACCCTCAATTTGCGTGATTCATTATCGTCTTTTTATAACATGTTTTTTTAATTTTTTTTTTTTTGTTGTTGAAAGATTATGAAGTTCTAATTCAAATTAAGACAATTGACCATACACGTACTAGCAGCCATTTAAAATTTTCAACTTTGTTGATGATCTGAAGAAAATTTTGTGGCTTTATATTTATTTAAGTTACGAAGATTTTCCTGGAACTCATCTTGGCATCTTTCTATAGATTAAATCTTCTTTGCCGATTAAAAAATAATGTAAAATTTGAACATAGTAGGGGGAAGAACATGTTGCAGTAATGTACTTTTTACCTTGATCAAATATCATTAAATCTGAACATAACTATTACTGTGACTTTTTTTGATGCTGTCCTGATAATACTATCCATTAGGCACAGTCTACTAGCTGAATTGAAAAAAGGAAATTTTGCATCTGCACCAGCTTTGACAATGAATAACACCTGCAATGACCCTCTTTCATTATGTCACAACTGCAATACAACTGTGGCCATGATTTGATTCTATGGCTTTATCAAGCAATATGTGACTATTATGATGTAGTGAGAATTCCCATTTGCTTTAGCGACTAGGATACCACCCTATAGAAATCACCTTCAACAGCTCCATTCATCATTTTACTTAGGACTATCATAGTTATGATTAAGAGATGGGGAAGAGTGGGACCATTTGCCAGTGCTACATAGAAGTGAGGGAGTAGGGATAACATTGAGGTGTTCCAATAACATTAATGGAGTACGTAATCAAAGAAATGAAAGTTAAATTCAAATAACCCATTTATCACCCCATACTAAGTAGAGGAGAAAGTTTCAATTCACATGATCAGAAGCCTTCTTGGTTTCAAAGTTGTAAATAACTCCTGGTTTCTTTGACTGAAATAGTGGTCCATGCACCTATATGCAGTCGAGAAGTATTAAGAATTCTCTTAGCCTTCCTAAAAAGGTACTTTGTTATGAAAAGAAAATTTTGTCTAAGGCTTCCAAATCTCTGCTTGAATCTCAGCCGATGATTTATTATTTGTCACCTCAAGTTTAACCAGTTTTGATATTCAAGTTTAACTAGTCTCAATTTTGAAAAACAGGAATTTGAACCCTGCTTAAAATGTGGTGAAATGGAGTTGCTTTGTTTTTGAGTTAAACACATGGAACGATATAGGCATATTATATAAATAGGATAAAACACTTTTGTTATTTTCTTTGAAAAGATACTATATCTTAGATGCAGAAAGATCTCCTTGTCATAATCTATTTTAACAATTTCAAATCTGAGCATTTTCTTCTTTGGAAAATTAATAGTAATAGAAAATATTGCATAAATCAATCACCATATCATTTATTAAAAGTCACATAGTACGGGAAAAAAGGTATGATTGAATTGGGCTATATGATTTGTGATTAAGTTAAAAGAAATGGAAGAACCATGTAATGAAATATCAGTCGATATGCAAAATATTAGCCAATATATTCAATATATCTCTATATTTGGCCGATATTTTCATGCCATGTTTCATTCGTAGAAAAAAAATTTACATTCAATATGTTTGACATCAATTTGTGTCCCCCAATATATAGACCGATACCAATCGGCCACAAATGGTAGCAATATTTCACTCACGGGAAGAAATATTTATGCATCTGTCCTTGAAGGAATTGTGAATTTCTGAAGTGGCTAAGTTATCAAATGTTTGGTCTAGTGTCTTTATGGAGCTAATTATTCCAGCTCCTTTTTTGATTTCTCGAGCATCTGAATTATGAAATCTTCAAGTCTTCTCATTCTGGAGGGAATATTCACTTTAGACTAGTCTGATGGACTATGTTTGAGTTTCAGCTCAGAGGGATATTGGGATAAAGTTGTTATGAAGACTTCAGATTATTGTTTCTCAGAAAAAGGATGGCCATTATGAAACAGCAAAGGCAATGATTGTTGAGGCAACAGGATTGAAACTTGAAGCAGGTGGAGTGTAGTAATCAAGAAGCTAGCATTTTACTATGAGGATGCTATTGGAAGTTCAGTCACTAATTTGGAGAACCCTCTTCTCTTGATTGGTTATGTACCATGCTGATGTTTCCTGTGTTTTTCTTCTGATGGCATTGCTTATTTGCTTTTATGTCTACTTCTAGTAAATGGAGTATTCCCAATTTTTTCTTTAGGAGAACGAGGCATTTAAAATCTTTTATTATATTCATCAATTCATGATGCCATTATTGGCGATTCAATGGGGACTCCATCAAAGACCTATTTCCTAGTCACCTGGGTGCTATGGATGAAACAGGTGCTGTAATGGAAGTAGAGACTTGTTTAGGTCATGAGTGATATATCAAGGGGGAATTGGTCTTTTTTTACAAGGTCAATGGTTATGAGAGTGTGAGAAAAAGAGTAGTAAGGCTCAAAACTGACTAGGTTAAAAGGACTGTGTTGGTCAAACCAATGGTGCAGGAGATCGGCCAATCGGGATGGTTGTTCTAGTGAAGAATAATGTTTATAATAAGAAATTTTGCGAGAATTTTGAGAATGTACTTTAGTGGATAAGGAGGTGATGAAAGGATGGTGCAATTTTTTTTGGGGGGGGGGGAGTTATGAGATATCATTTGAGTTTTTTGTTTTAGCCTTTTTAAGTGTTGGAAAAACGTATTCTAACCTTCTTCACTTGGAATTATAATTTCTATGATTTTAAATTTTACCCATCATGATTTTTTAAATGTATAATTTTTTTATACCTATACTAATATCAACATTGTGTTATTTGTATTCTCTTGTATAATGGAAAATCTTTTGTTTGTGAATCATGTTACATAAATTCATAATCAATGATTTATGTGTAAAACCATTTGTGTTTACTACAATTTTCTCCAATAAGTAGGGAAGTTTCTTTCTTAATCCATTTCAAAGGTATCTTCAACACTTATCCAATGTTTTTATTGTTCACTCTATTACCTTAAAGAGATAAACCATCTTCTGTTATCCCCTCAACCTATCTAATTAAAACATATAATTAGTTTCTAATCCGTGTTCTGGCTGCATCAGGTGAATGTGCAACAATCATGACAGCCTACACATATAAGCCAAAAAAAAAAGGTTGAACCGAAAAGCTTTCCAAAGGCTGCTTCTTGGACGTTAACCTTCAATTAATTGTTAGATGTATCTAATTTTCCATTTACAAATAATGCCCCTAATTGGGCATTTAAAGGAACAGACAATCACAAAGATATGCCTTTTGTACATTGGAAAAAGGATAATGCTAACTCAACTCCCAAATATGTCAAAATCAAACTGTATTTTCAGGGCCAAAATTAAGAACTTGATGTACGTTGTTGCCCAATTTGTAAATCTTCATTTTCCATCAGCTTGAGTCTCTAGACTCTCACTTACTTCCCTCTTCAAGTGTTCTCCTTATTTCATTCTCATCTGCCTCAATTCTTCAAGATAAATCAAAGACTTCGTAACTGAAATATGAAATATGTCACTACCTCGACTTCTCTCCTAGTCATTTGGCAGCCCTGTTTTTCCACATGATTTTTGGTGTAAAAAATCCGCCATATGCTCAGTGCTTCAAACAAAACCCTAATGATTATTTCAGGGTTTCATGGTTGAGGAGAGCTGAGCAAAATGTAATATGACTGACAAGAAAAGTCCTAGCCTCCGTAAACTTCAGGAGTATTCTGTGGATGGTTAGCATTCTCACAGAGTGCATCTTTCATGACTTTGGCATGGCCACTACATCCTTGATCCATTCCTTCTTCATTGTATCTGTCATAGAGTTCGCCCTTATCCAGTAAGATGGAGCTCCTGCTGAGTGAATTATTTTGTTTTTTTTTTTTTTTAAGTTAATTTTTTTGGAACAGGTATTTGGTTAAGTAGTTTTGATTGTTGAGGTTAAAGTCGACTGTTACCTCAATATATATATATATATATATATATATTTGGCTGTCAGGAGGTTGTTGAGTTTGATACTTATGGTTTGTTATAACTATTTGGGCCATGGGGCATTTCTATAAAATTGCTTTCTTTAGATGCTACTTCTTTGCATGAAATTTCAGACCCTCCTGTCTCAGATAGGAAGGCCTCTCTCTTTCTCTCTATATATGTGTGTGTGTGTGTGTGTAGTCCCAAAGTCTCTGTTCTGGCAGAGAACACAGTTTATTTGCCAATGCATTCTACTATTTCCTATATAAAAGCCCGATATCCCAGAATGAATGGCCTTGTTGCTTGTTTGAATACTCCTTCCTAGCCACCTAGTTATTGTAGTTAAGGCGTCAATCAATGCCTCAAAAGCTGGAGCTGAGGAGAAGAAACTGGATAGCCACAAAGGAGATCATTTAATCAAACAAACCTATAAGTAATTTGAGCCAGATTCCTAATGTAAGAAAAGATGAAGATTTACAAATAATGCAACACTCTTGAGGAGACAGATAAGTTTTTATTGCTCCCTCTCAGGGCTACTTGTTATTTGGGGTGGAATTATGCACTTACGATCTCAGTTTCTGTTGCCTGTGTTTTCTGTTTTCATTTCTCTGGTTCCAATAGCTATCTTGACCGAATCAATCCCAATGATTCAGATTTTGCTATTGCTTTCCCCTTGTTCAACATGATTGTACTGTCTGTGTGTGTTTGTGTGTCTGTGTCTGTGTCTGTGTTTGTGTGAGAGAGAGAGAGAGAGTGTGTGTGTGTCATATGCATGAGTGCAGGGGAATAGAGGGAGTGTTGTGAAACTGTGGGTAGAGAAACCATGTTGCTATCCATCAATAGTCCTAAATTTGTGCATGGGGTCTAAAAAAGGATTAGTGCTCAAAGGAGGATAGCTTTTCATTTATTGCAATCTCAGGTGACAATCAACTTATTGAATCTTAAATCTCATTTTTCTTCTTTATGGGATCTACGATTTTAGGATAAGTCTTGGCACAATGGTAAGGTTGTTCCATTATGGTGAGGACGCGTATGTTCAAATCACAAAAATGACTCCTGCACATTGCATCTTAAAGATACATACAGATAGCCTTTCCTAGATCCTGCAATACAAAAAAATTTGTGCACTAGGTTGTTTCTTTAGGGCGTCTAGACTTCATGACATGTGCAATTATTGCACCATTGTTTAAGTTTGTGGCCAACTAAGCTTATAATATATTTGAAGGCAGAATGAAAACACTTCCACAGACATGTCTTTCTGAAATTTCCTATTTGAAGAATATATTACACTTGTGCCCTTCTTTCCCTCATTTTGTTTAGAGCCATCTTTTGCTTATGTGATCATTCCAATTATTGTTCATGAAAAGTAGTTGGGGAATCTCCCTGAGGAGTCTCTACATTACATATCTTTATGTTTCAATTATAAATTACAGGTGTGGAACACAAACGATCAAGAGGATATGCAAGTCTTGGTTGTTGTATCTCGCCCACCAGTCAAAGTGTAAGTATGCCCTTATCATTTGTGTTATTCACTAAATTTATTTGGTATGAAGTTTTGTTGATAAACTGAACTCTTCATCTGTTTCTCTGAATGATACGTTAACATCAGTGTTGTTAATCGTCCAATACTCTTATGGAGCATTATCATCAGAAATGCTTTTATGAGGAAGTGGCGAGCTTTCGCAATCTTCTCTTTGTTAATCTTACACGAAAAGGAAAAAAACACCAGTGCAACTGTTGGAGCTACCTTTGACATTGAAGTGTTGTCATGTTTTCTTTAGTGGGAAGACTTCTATATTTATCAAACGACCAGATTTAAAAGTTAGGTGGATAAATAGTAACTAATCTCCACCATCCACTCACCCAACTTTTAATTCTACTCATTAGGTGGATATGGAAGGCTTTCCAATGGAAGGACTATAATGGCTTTCCTGATAATGTAGTTATTATTAGCATTTATAGTTAACACCATACTCAATCTTAATAACTAGAGTATTGGCATAATAGTAGAGTTGTCATCATACAATCTAATGGTCATGGATTTGAGTAATGAAAATGGCTTATTATATAATATAAAATACAATTCATATACAATGAATCAAAAATACTCCGATCCTTTCCTCAACATCAAGCATATCCGGAGCTTTGTGCACCAATCCGCTCCCCTCTGATACTCAAGTCCCCACCTTCTTCTGTAAAGCTCATCACAGATGGCTGTTACCAGACCAGGGAAGCCAACCGGTTTTCTCTTCTATGATACTGACGACTCTATTTTACAATTAGCTAATGGTCTTTTTTGTAAAGGAATTACTTCCCTTCCCTGCATCAGTAGATCCCCTTCTTTGATTCTCATAGTTCTTTCATCGAGCTCTCAGTGAAAAAGCAATCAAGAACGATCTTCTTTGATCTTGTTGACAATTCAGGCAAAGGAAATATGCTTCTCAGTTGACACTCTGATGCTCACATGGATGAGTTTTTGCTTTTTGATGAAAATTGTTTGGAACTACGAAGGTTAAGTGAGCATTTTTCCTTACCCTCATTGAAAAATTGGTATAATTCAGGTTCGTATATGAAGACTGGCTGATGCCCCATACGGCAGCGAAACTGAAGTTTCCATACTACTGGGACGAGCCATGTTTTGAAGCACCTGCAACTGTAAGGGACGAGCTGTGATGGGATTCTCACCTAATTGTAAATGCTGAGATTCTGATGAGCGTGTAGAAAGAGAGGCAGTTTGGTGAAATTGGTACGTAGAACGTGTTCAAATCTCAGGCCGCTTACGGTCTGTTTGGTTATACAAAAATTTTATGATGGCAAAACAAAAATTTTGAGAAAAATTATTCTTTTAAACGTGAATATTTTGATGTATATTTTTATTATATTTGTTTATTATGATTTTTCATGCAATTAAAACATACGAAAATATTTTCTTTAATTTTTTTTTTTTTTGTTTTCCTTCGTACCTTTCTACAATTTAATAGACCATGAAATAATATTAAGGGAGAAAATTATAAAAATGTAAAGAATATGAATAAATATTTTAAAATAAAAATAAAATAATTTCTTTTTTTCAATATAAATATTTTAATGTATATTTTTATCATGATCTTTAATGTAATTAAACCGCAGGCAAACATTTTCTTTTGATTATTTTTTTTATTTTCCTTCGTCTCTTTTTACAGCGAAATAGATCTTAAAAACAATGAGGAAATAGTTGTTTTAAAATGATCATCATAAAATATAGATATATCAGGAGCTGTTGTTCACATAATACAACCAAAATTTAATTTTGGAACATATTGATTTTTTTTTTTTTTCAGTAAATGGAACATGGTATGAAAATATCGACCAAATATAGAGAAATATCGAATATATTAGCTAATATTTTATATATCAACTGGTCTTTTATTACATGGTACTTTTATTTTTTTTTAGCTTAATCACAAATTATATAGATGCATTCAATCATATATTTTTTTCTGTACTATGTGACTTTTAATAAATGGTATGGTAATTGATTTATGTAATATTTTCTATTACTATAAATTTTTTTGTAATATTCTGAGAGTTTAACCTAAGTTATATAGTAATGAATTTAATATAGTAATAAATAATAATATTTTATAGTAATATTGAATATAGTAATGGATTTTTCTGTTAGGGTTCTTGGTATTTTTCTTCTGCCATTGAATTTGGGTACGTAAGTATGCATGCATGAATGCATTGCTACTTTGTTGCGAGTCATAAATATTTTATATTTATAAAATATAAATTTAATATTTTATTATATAATAATTTATTATTTTACTATTACTAATATTAAAAATTAATAACAATAGGCATTTGTGACGGTGACTAACTTATTAGCCCTCGACAACAATGGTGGCCCTGTTGGGGGTCAAGAGCCTTACTCAGTACTAACCGCGGCATAGGGCTTGTGCTGATTTGTGTTGCTGTCGTCGTTGTCAGAAGAAAAAACACAAAATGAGGCAAGTGATTCCCTTTTTATTGTCGTTTCTCTTCTTACTTACAAATCTGCTTCTTCTCTCCTTCAATTTTTATGATACTAATTGAAATTAGGTATATTGTAGAGATTATGTGGAAACTATTGAAAAGATGAAAAATTGGGAAAACAAAGTCTTTACCTTAGGACAGTGGGAAAACGGGAAATTTTGAGGGGTTATATTGTATTGAGGCTTGAAAATTTTGGATTCATGAAATTAAATAATTGTTTTTCATGCGGTTGGATAAAAGTTTGAAATTTCATTGAGAATCGAAAGGGAAGGGAAGAGCAGAGCACTGCACCCTGTTTGGGCTGATCGAAGACTGTACAGTGGACGAGGACGGTGACAAAGTGGCAAATGAACTAGTACGTATAATTATACGATATACGTGAGGTATATGTATGCGTACGCGTATGTGCGCGTGTGTGAATTGCTGCTAGGCTGCTACTGTGCGGATGGAGAGGGAGAGGATAGCCGTTATATATATATTCATGTGTGAGTTTGGCACGTTTGTCAAGTGGATATATATATACATGGACATGAATAGTTAGTGAAGTAAATATTGATATGTTATGGTAGTGACGAATATATGGGAGTCCAGGTTGATTAATATAACATGAATGAAGTATTATACCGTTTTGTTTAGGAATCAATAGATAAATTTTTGGGACAATATAAATCAGATATGCTAATTAAAATTTGACCTTAGTAAAAGGTTTTGTTTATTGGGATTAAATGGAAGAACTAGTTAAATTGGTCAAAATATGTTATTCCTGGTTCTTGTTTGTTCTTTCATCGATCTGCGATAAATTTCTTTGTGTTAATCTTGATAGTGTGAGTACGGTTATTGTCAGCACCGAATGACACTTCTATATTGTATTTGCAAGGTCTCTTTTGCGTTATATTCGATTGCGTAAGTGTTAGAATTATTGGCTTCCTACGGTTTAAGTTAAGGAGAGCGTATGAAAATATTAAAGTATCTAGTCAAGTGGGGGGCTACGGTACCTTAGCATAGTTTACACTTAACCAATACTGATTTTCGTATCATTATGATAATGAGGTATATTGTTTATTGTGGAAGGATGCTTATAGCCATGTAACTATCGTAGGAGATGATATCAGCGATATCATTTGGTGAGGGGTGTCATGGATGGTATCGACATACTACGGGTACAACCTCTGAGAGAACTGTAGGGGTAGTGGGATACCATGGATGATCTCGTTGCACTTACCCAACCGTTGAGAACGTAAATACACGGTCTTTGGTTCACGGTGGCAGAATAAGATTCAAGGAGATTCATTGTGATGTTTCATCGTTGTTGATATTTCATGAGTTTGGAATTCGGTTGAATCCATGAGTTATATTCGGTAGAATCCATATGTCGGATTTTACGATATTCGAATTCAGTGGAATATATATTATTTATTGTTATTTGATATTTAGGTTGTTCACGTTGACATTCAGACCAAAAAATCCCTGCATATTTCTTGATGTCAGATTCCGAGGGGTTTTCGCATGTTATTGGCAATCTTGTTATCTTTGTCACATAAGGGTCCGGGGAGACTTATTTTGCTTTTTGTTTGAATCGTGTTTATGACATGTTGTGGCTCATTTATTAAGCATTTTTTATTATTATCATTTGCTGCGCTTTGGCTCACTCTTACGTTTTCTTGGTTCTAAATTGAGTTAATTGTATAGTGCGGACTGTGGGATCCTACTTTTGCTACAGGACTTTCAGGTAAAGTGATTTGTAGAAACTAGATATTATCTCTTAGTGGAAGACAAACTAAATATGCTATTGATGAAAGTTGAGTAGTTTTCTTTTGAGTTGTAACCCGTGATCAGTACTAGTTTTTATTTTGAGATAGTTATATGATGTATTGATGAATTTTATAGTAGTTTAATTGAATTATATTGATATTATAAAATATTATGAATAATTTTAAGTTTTGAGATTTTTGTACGAGCAATTCGAGCCATACTTAAAGTTTAGGTTTGGGTCGTCACATTTTCAAAGAAGAAAATTCTCAGATTTGAAAATGTTGAAATAGATTATGATAAGGAGCTCTTTGTGCATCTAAGATATAGTATCTTTTTTAAAAAATAACGAAAGTGTTTTATCCTATTTATATAATATGCCTATATCGTTCCATGTGTTTAACTAGAAAAGGAAGCAACTCCATTTCACGACATTTTAAGCTGGGTCCAAATTACTGTGTTTTAAAATTGAGACTAGTTAAACTTAAATTGGTTAAACTTGAGGTGACAGATAATAAATCATTGGCTGAGATTCAAGCGGAGATTTGGGAGCCTTATTTACCAATTATAGATGGGGGCGAACGTCACTTTTGACCTACGAATAATAAGTTTGCATATTTATTATTAATATAGGACATATTATAATTTATCTCTGTTGATTCTCTATAATACCTCATACATAACTAGATGGAAATTTTCTAAGTAAATACATACATATTCTTTATATTTTTTTATACTAAAAAAAGTATCAATATCTTTTAACTTATATAGAATTTTTTTTTTTAATTTATTCAAATATATAGCATACAATATATGGTAACTCGTATAGAAACTTGAATATATAATTTTAAAATATGTAAACACTACATTATATAATCAACAAACATGCTAAAATCCTTCATTATGAAAATTGTAGAAAATTAGTGTAACCAAAGTAATTTTATCACTTTATTTCAATTATAAAGTATATTGGAGCGATTGAGTGTAAGTTTAAGGCATGTAAACCATATACTTAATGATTTAAGACATGTATGAATATATATATGAAAATCAAAAACATGTAAAGGGATTTAAATATAATTTAAGGATATACACGAGCATTATTATAAAAAAAATAGCTTAAAAACACAATATACATAAAATGAGAGCATCTATTTCATTTAAATTATATGAAATGAAAGTAAAAAAAAATATGCATGGAAAGTGATGGGTATAATTACCCGAATAACTAAAAGCTACCCATGGGATAGAATATGAAAACTATTGGTAACTTTTACAGTTGGGTTTTGGGAAGAACCGCCATAACCGGCCGGAGGAGTTATGGAAACCACCCGGAGTGGGAGGTTAATAAACCACCCGGAGTGGAAGTTAATAAACCACCCGGAGTAGAAGTTAAGAAACCAACAAGGAGATAGAAAAAATCAAATGTACTTATCCGGAGAAGTATAACTTCTCCTATAGGAGATGAAATCAAGAGGAACCCTATAAAAGGAAAGGTAATTCTCGGATGAAGGGGACTTCTTTTTCTCCAAGAAAATTCTCTCTTAATCTTAATATATCTAAAAGAAGAACAAAATAATATCTTTCCTTTTTATTCTCAAAAAGGCAAATGACTGACTTGAAGGTCGGAGTATCTTTGGGGATTTAGCCCCATTGGCCGACCCATCTTATGCTGCGATTGTGTTGTCTGGGGCGTGAGTTCAAGAAGACGGAGTTACCGAATAATCCAAATCAACTAGGACCCGGATCCGCCTTGACCACATCCGTTTGAACTCCTGACTAGATCCGCAACATTGGCGCCCGTCTGTAGGGAACCAGGACAAAAGCCCGATTCACCACTAAAAATAAAAATATATATAAAAAAAAGAAAAATGGTTAACACTCGAACACGCGAAAGTGCTCCGCAACAAGTGCTCAGGAGATAAATGCTCCAACCATAAGTATGCCTAATTAGAAGATGCCGTTCCTCGAAAATAACGTTCCTTTGCGGGCACGGAAAAGAAATCCACAGATCAACTCATCTCTGGCAATGAACGCTGTATGAAAGAAATGACTCAAGAGATTCGGTCTTTACGCAAAGAAGTGGGGCGTCAAAAGCCTTTCTTGATTGTTCTTTGAATGGAACATAGGCGAAAGAAAAAATCAACTTCCAAGAAAGAGTATTTTCAAGAGAAAAGGGAGAAGACCGATCTCGCTTGGAGGGCAGTTGGGCCCGAGATCCGTTGAGACAGCCCCGAAAGGCGAAATCCCGGAGTGAAAGAAGACATCTTGACCGGAGGAAGCTTCCTCCAACTTACATCCGGGACGGAAGAAATAAGCGACTACACCGTCAGGCTCCCGAGGAATTGAGTTTTATCTCAATGCCAAGAATGCCCAACATCAACAATCAAGCTCCGGAGGAATTGAGAACCTATCTCAATGCCAAAAATGTCAAGAATCTCCGTCTAAGTTCTGAGGAATTGAGAACTTATCTCAATTCCAAGAAATTTATTTGTACCTCGAGAGAGGAAAAATTAGAAAAGATGGGGGATTACCTTTTTGGAGAAAAATCAAGGACGGACCGGTGATCTAAGGAGGTCCCCATTCACAATGCCAAATCGACACATCCATTACCCCCAAATTCAAAATGCCGATCATTCGACACGTATGGCCAAATCTTGACCCAATGGATCATTTGGATCACTTCCCGGACCTTGTTGAGTTTCCAAGGATTAGATGAAATGATGATGTGTCAATGCTTCCCATTGACTTTGAAGGGGATGCGAGAATCGGGTTTTACCGAATGCCATCAAACTCAATTCGGTCCTTCCAAGAATTGCGTAAAACTTTCTCTCTCAATTTGCTTCAAGCCGAGAATAGAAAAACAACCACGGCACTTGGCCGTATCAAACAGGGTCCAAATGAAAACTTGAAGAGCTTCTGTCAAGATTCACTTTGGCCCGTAGAATTCCGCGCCTCACCGACCAGTGAAATTAAACACTTTTATTGCAAACTGGAGCCAGGAGAATTTTTCAAACATTTGGCTCACACAAATCCATAAACTTTCGAGAGGTGGAAGATTCTTGCACGAGCACAGCATATGTAGGTGAGAAGCCAATGAGACTAAGAAGCCTACCGGTGAATCCTCCTTATCAAGGATCACCGAAGAGAAGGAAGAACGAAGATGAAAGATCCCATCCAAAGGAGCCCGGAAAGTTCAAGACTCATTTCGGGCCCTTTGATCCTACCCGTTAAATGATTCAAGAACAAATATCCCGATGCAAATACGGGAGGAAAAATTCTCCAAATGGCCAAGAGCCCCAAAAACCACAGAAAAGTGGAGATCAAAGCAAGTTTTGCCATTACCATCGCTCGCTTGGTGTTGGACTCTGCAAAGGAAATTGAAATTGATCGGAAAGGACATCTCAAGAAATTCTTGAGAAACCAAGATAACCCCGTGAAAGATGGAAGAAGAAGAGACGGAGCGACCCACAACCGAGAAGCTGTGGTGGCGGAGTGGTAAACATGATAACCACCGGACGGACAGCAAGGCTCGGTCATCAAATGGACGTCATCCTGGAGTGATAGGAAGCGGAAGTTTGAAAGTGATGATGTAATTAGTTTTAGTAAAGAAGATATGGATCATGTGAGAACACCACATTCGATCCATTAGTTGTATCTTTGCCTTAGTTTACGACGATAACGTGGATTACTAAACGAATCTTTATTGATAATGGAAGCTCTAGTAATTTGCTTTATTTCGATGCCTTCATTAAATTGGGTTTAAAAATTAATCAAATCCGGCCAGCCAACGGACCACTGTACGGAGTGGAAAATGAGCCGGTTACAGTCAAAGGAACTATCCACTTGGAAGTTACGTTGGGGACTTACCCAAGAACTGCTTCTCACGAACTAACATTCCTGGTAGTGGACTCCGCCTTGATTTATAACGCAATTTTGCCTTGCAATTTTTGGAGCAAGAACGTCTATTCCTCATTTAAAAATGAAGTTCCCAACATTAAATGGGGTTGGAGAGATATTGGGAGATCAAGTTCTGGAAGAACGTGTTACTTATCCCAAGTTGAAAAAAATGTTCAAGATCGGTCTCAGGAAGATTTTGACTATCGCGAGGCAAAGCACGTTGCAACAAGCTCGATCCCGGAGAAGTCACCGATCTAATTCCTTTGGATCCAACAGATCTGGAAAAATGCGTACAAATAGGAAACTTTTAAATTGAGTTCCTTCGAAAACAAAGATGTCTTTGCTTGGACGTCATCCGAAATGCAATTCCAACCGAGGTGATGGTCCATAAATTAAGTTTGGATCTAATCACAAACCGATTAGACAAAAGAGGAGGAACTAGGTTGAGAAACTTATTGCAATCGGGGAGGAAGTAAAAAAATTTGTGGATGCCGATTTTATAAGGGAAGTCCAAAATCCTCTTCAATGTGGTTATGGTAAAAAAGCAACGGAAAATGGTGGATATCCGATTTTAAATCTAAATAAAGCCCGCCCAAAATTTTCCTTTGTCAGATTGATCTATTGGTAGATTCAACTTCCGGACATGAACCACTCGGTTTTATGGATGCATACTCCGGTTATAATCAGACAGCATGAGCCGGAGGATGAAGAACACACCTCTTTATGGCCAGAGACTTCTTTTATTCAAAGTAATGCCGTCGGATTAAAGAACTTTATCAAAGAAAAACAAATTGTTCGCAACAAAACATGAAGGTGTTAGATGATATGCTTCCTAAACATTTATGTATTAAGTTGGTTTAATATGACGGATGTTCAAAATCGGTGTATATACGTCAAAAAACGTTCCATGGAAAGTGTTACACACACGCCGAAAAAGATAGTGCTAGCTCGGTTTATTCTAGAAAAAGCTAAGGCCATATTTCCAAGCCCATAAGATAACCGTCCTCCTTCTTAAAGGGATCTTACAAAAGCCACACATCGGGTTTAAAATGGGCAATCGAGCTTGGAGAATTTGATATTGAGTACAAAAGACCGTCGATAAAAGGACAAAGCTGGCTGATTTTTGGTTGAAACTTTCTTTTACCCAAATAATAATGAAGCGAGAAGATCAAAAGATAGACCTAGTTATTCATCCAATCCATGGACGATGTACGTGGACGGATCTTCTACACAATCGAAGCGGGCCGGAGTGATGAACTCCTAAGGAATGGAAATTTTATATTCACTAAGGCTTTCATTCCCAACAACAAACAACGTCATCGGATTGGCTAAGGAATGTTCAAAGAAAATATGTTGCGATTTGACTCGAATCGATGGTCAATCAAGTTCGAGGAAACTTTGAGGTGTCAAACTCGTGTTTAGCAAGATACCTTACTAAGGTAAGAAGTGCATTTCAAGATTTTGATAAAATTGACATGCACCATATTTCTAGAACGGAAAACGGAAAGGCCGATCAGTTAGCAAAAGTGGCAGTCATAGAAAATTCGGAGCAATACACCCGAAGTATGCGAGAGGTTCTAACTACTCCAAGTATTGAAGAAGTAGATCAAGATATCCTACAAGTCACTAGTAATGAAAATTTGGATGACTCCTTATTATCGATACTTATTTGTGGAGTAGTTCCGAGGAAAATCCTACGAAGTAAAAGAATAAAGAAAATTTGGTGATCGTCATCATTGATGGAAAACTATACCGTCGTGGGTACTCCGTCCCTATTTGAGATGCCTAACTCTGCTCTTGGTGAGGTCCATCTTGGGATTTGTGGATCCCACATAGGAGGAAAGAATCTTCAAATTAATGCGACAGATTTTTTTCGGAAAAAGACGCTTTTTGTCAAGAAATGTGAGAACGCCAAATCCATGGAAGCATACCTCACGCACCTCCATTCAAATCGTTACAAGCACCTACATTTTCCCGATATTATAGTCGGAATAGATTATTTTACCAAGTGGGTGGAAGCTTCTCCTTGGCAAAAATAACTCATAATGCGACGGAGTTCGTGCGACAAAACATTGTTTCTTAGGTTTGGATAGTTAGGAAGTGATAGTCAACGATACGGAACCCGGTTTTTTTTTACTAAATTCCGGTTAGCACACACCTCTCATCCACAAGCAAACGGCCAAATAGAGGTAACTAACCGGACTTTATTACAATCTTGGGGCGATGAGTTGCCATCAATTTTGTGGTCAAACCGGACTACTCCTAAAGAATCAACAAAAGAAACGCCATTCAATTTATGCTATGGAACCCGAAGACGGTGATACCAATCGAGATAGGCTATAGAAAATTTTTCTCAAAATTCAAAACGGCTAAAGGAAAATCTAGACTTATTAGGAAGTCGTAAAACAAAGAAGGGTACCAACAACGGTTGCGCGATACTACAACAAGAGAATGAAAGCGCTGACGGTTTGATGTGGGAGATTTAGTTTTGAGAAGCATACAAGCCACCGAAAAAAAATTACGAATAGAAATAAGTTATCTCCTAATTGGGAAGGTCCGTTTATTGTTTCTTACGAAAATTGCTTATAAATTATGCACCTCGAATGGAAAGTTAGTGCCTAGAACATGGAATGCAATGCATTTGAAAAAATTCTTTCAATAAAAGTCAATATATTTCTTTCCATTCATAAAGGGTTTTCGTACATTTCTTCTTTGTCCTCCTCAATACAACGTTAATGAAAATCAAAATTAATGTGGAGGACTTGATGGAGGTCGTTGAAGGTTCGCCAAACTAAAAGTCAACCAAGTCCGATCTAAGGCGGGCGCCCGATTCCTTGGATCAAAAAAGCCAATCGGAAAATTTGGATCCAACTTAGGAGCAATGATAAATGGATTCCGTCAAAAATCGCATTCAAAGCCGGATGAATACCATGAGCTCCGCTCCCAACTTAGCATTATCACTTCTCGGTGGACGCATGCTTTTGGGACGCCTTCAAAGCTTCATTGGCTTGCTGCAACTCAAGCTCCATACTAGAAATACGCTTACGGTTAAAGATCAATCTTAAACATCGGCATGCTTTGATTTCTCGGTTGTTCAAGGACTGATGGATCAATGCGCTCTTTTTCAAGTTTTGAATTTCTTTCTCAATTCCATCCTCAAATCACGTTGGGTTAAGCATTTAAAATCTCACCCATTTTCTCATTCTGTTGAAAATTTCTCTTTTGACTCTTACTTGTTATGTAACACAAGGGTAAACGACGTGAAGAGGCAGCTTGCTCCGATCCCGAAAACTCCGGAGAGGAGAGTGAGCAGAGATCAATTGAACTAGGAGGCGGAGCGAGCCGCAGAAGGATCGGGTTAGGATGAGAATTAGGAGCGGGTAAGACCGGAGTAGGATGAGAAAGCAAATGAGGAGAAATTTCTTGATGAGGCTTTTCAGTAATCAAACCGAAAAAGATTCCCTTGGGTCCTGAGGCGTATATGGTGTATGGAAATGGCCATTTCATCGACTCCCATCTCGGAGCGACGAGGACTCACTAACGAGGATTTTCTTCCTGAACTCTTTTTAACTTCTCGGTTGTAGAGAGACCAACCTGGCAGATTTATCGAGAAGATTGGCAGGGTGAAACAATCAAACGTTTACGCCCCGTAAGTTTTTGGGAGTTGGCTCAAGTTCCAACTTTAAAAGACCCCATTTGGTCGAGCAAAAATCTCGAAACTAGCGTCCCTTATCAAAAATGACTCCATATTCGATTTAATCATTTTGATCCGAGGTTTCAACTCTTCTTCTTCTAGATCATTTTACCCTGGCATTAGGAATGCCAAAGGGATGGCAAGGAAAAAGAAATCTTTCCAATTTTTGATATCGATAATAACTCCACTAATATTTAAATCGCGAGGAGATAGGGATATCCAATCCCCATTTTGACAAAATTTAAATAAAGCCCTAACAATGGAGGTATTGAGAGTTGTACCTCTTACAGAGATACCTCAAATAGCGTTGGACACGCCTAAATGAAAAAAATTTTTCCGATGCAAGGGGAAAACGAAGGCCACTCTTCAAATGCGCTTCAAACCGTGATATATCCCGTTAGAGGAGAATCCTCTCTCGGTCTCCTTCTCTTTTCAACTTGGAATCTTATTCAAGAATGATCTTCTCCATCTCTTGATGGTGAGGACAGACTTAATCGACTTAACTTTAGACGCTTCAAGAAGAGGTGAAATAAATATAGGGAGGAAAGATGAAAAACGAGTAACGTAAAAAGGAGGAAAACCCTAATTTATAGGTTTGAAGGGACGTGTCCGTTCAAATTCAAAAGTAATAAAGAGGACGCGTGTCGCAAAAGCATTTGCTACTCAAAACGGCGGTAGTTTACCACGCGATGATCAACACGTGGCAAGCCAGCTAAGACCTTGTCAGCCAATCGCCATCCGGAGTGACCAAAAACGAGACTCAAAAATCCGAGTAAAAAATCTCCGGAGTGACAAAAAGCGGAGTCACCAACCGACGTAAAAAATCTCGGAGTGACCAAAAGCGTGAGTCACCAACCGAGTAAAAATCTCGGAGTGACCAAAAGCGGGAATCACCAAATACGGAGTAAAAAATCTCGGAGTGACCAAAAAGCGGAGTCACCAAACGAGTAAAAATCTCGGAGTGACCAAAAAGCGGAGTCACCAAATCCGTAAAAAATCTCGGAGTGACCAAAAAGCGGAGTCACCAAATTAAAAATCTCGGAGTGACCAAAAAGCGGAGTCACCAAATTAAAAATCTCCTGGAGTGACCAAAAAGCGGAGTCGCAAAATCCGGAGTAAAAAATCTGGAGTGATCAGAAAAATGGAATCACTAAGTCCGGAGCAATAAAAATCTGGAAAAATTCTAAGTAGTCAATCCCATTACCATAACATGCTAGAAGTTAAAATGTTAATCTTCTAGTATGGGGGGCTAGTGATGGGTATAATTACCCGAATAACTAAAAGCTATCCATGGGATAGAATATGAAAACTATTGGTAACTTCTACAGTTGGATTTTGGGAAGAACCGCTATAACCGGCCGAAGGAGTTATGGAAACCACCCGGAGTGGGAGGTTAATAAACCACCCGGAGTGGGAGTTAATAAACCACCCAGAGTGGAAGTTAAGAAACCAACAAGGAGATGGAAAAAATCAAATGTACTTATCCGGAGAAGTATAACTTCTCCGGGTAAGTTATGAAACTGAAGAGGAAACCCTATAAAAGGAAAGGTAATCCTCAGATGAAGGGGACTTCTTTTTCGGTCCAAGAAAATTCTCACTTAATCTTAATATATCTAAAAGAAGAACAAAATAATATCTTTCCCTTTTATTCTCAAAAAGCAAAAATGACTTGATTATCTTTGGGGATTTAGCCCATCTTGACTATCTTGTCTCCAAAAATTCAAGAAGACGGAGTTACGGAATAATCCAAATCAACTACCGATTCGAACACATCCGCCCCGAACTTTTTTCTATCCGGCAATAAAGTATGAACATTATATATTAGAAATTATGACATGTATTAATATTTAAAATAGTAAATACTCATGGGAATAGAGAAAGATCAGTAATAAAAAAAAAAGTTTATATACATATGTATTAAATTTACAATCACCTAAAATCTCTTTATATTTACTTGAAATTTCCTTCTCAAACATTCCCTCTCTCTTCTCTTTTCATCTTTTCTCTTTCTCTTTCTTATCTTCAAAATTAGATAAAAATTACTAAAAATAGCTAATAGGGCCTTATATAAAAAAGTGCTGTATGTACGTTTGTTAAACATGAGTCAAACATCAAGGCAAAAGTTATACAACACATAAGTGTCATTTACGCATGCATGTAAGCACGTGCATTCTGTCTAGTACACGTATGTGCATCTTTTTGGGCGTATATTAAGTAAGACAAATTTGTCTAAAATATGCATGAACGTTCTAAAGACACTATTTAGACATATTCTTACTATTCAAAATATGTATGCGCATTAGACGTCATTTGGATATTAGTCAATCTAATGTAACCTAATCATAATATTAATTTTAACACAAAATTTCATTTGACCTCGATATGTTTATTAGCTTAACTTAATTAATCATTATTAGAAATTAATTTAAGATCAACACCTTATATTTTTTCTATCCTCATAAAATTTTAGCTTCAAAAATTAATGTACCTCAACACGAGCATTTCTTTTGGATCATATCTTCCCTTTTTTAAATGGCTTTGTGAACTCATCATTGAAAACTTATTTCAATATGTTACATTTTTATACAATTAATTATTTTTATAAAAATTATTTATTAAATACATACTTATATAAAATTTTTATCTAAATATTATAATTTTAAAAATAATTTATATTTTTAGATATTTTTATATAAATATAAATTTTAAAATAAAAATACGTAAAAATAAAAATTATAAATATAAATATAATTTTTTTTTTATCAGAGTAACCAACTCAACTTAATAATTGTAAATTTTTAGTTAAAACCAACCCCTATCCGGCCAATTTGATTTAGCCATCAAGTAATGATTCCTGAATGCCTAACGGTATTGCCCAACTATTTGGGAATTGCCTTCTTGTTTTGAACATCGCGCGGGTTTTCTTGGCAACGGTCAGCCTTCTTCCCATCCGTTCCCAACACCTGTCCACTTTTATGGCTCTCCGCAATCCTGGCGCTCTCTCTCTCTCTCTCCCCCTCCTCAACCCAAACTTCCCTCTCATCCGCCATTATTCACCTAGATCATCACCACCACCTTCACTGTAGCCTCCACCTCCTTGCCCCAAAACAGCTAGAGAACGCCTCCCTCGCAGCAGATGCATAATTTCAACGCCTACAATTCATCCTCAAAATTACTGCCCAAATCATTCTCTCTCATCCGTCGCCGCCGGTCCAATATTCCGTTGTGGGACCAAATCCTCGATCCCAGCAGCGACATCGTCACCAAATGGAACAACTTCTTCCTCGTCACCTGCTTGGTGACTCTCTTCCTCGACCCTCTTTACTTCTTCGTTCCCTTCATCTGTGGGCCTGCCTGCCTCGGCAGCAACCTCGCTATTTCTGTCTCCGTCACCTTCTTTCGGACAGTAACGGACTGCTTCTATCTCATGAATATCATATTCAAGTTCAGGACGGCCTTCGTCGCCCCGAATTCTAGGGTTTTTGGGCGAGGCGAGCTAATTATGGATCCCAACGTCATCTATTTGAGGTACTTGAAGACCGATTTCATCGTTGATCTGACCGCTATGCTTCCTTTGCCTCAGGTACGTAGGCCGTACGTTCGGAATTTTGTTAACCTGATTGGAATACCATGGCGAATTTGTCTGAAATAATTACATTTACTTGATAAATTCAAGGAGAATTGAAGGGTTTTTTTTTTTATGCCAAGTGCAATTGTAGTTCCCTGCGTCTATTGGCATAAAATGATATAGCATTGGAGAGAATTCGTGTTTACACAAACTGTTGGATTCGGGTGAGCGGTAATGATGGGTGGAACTGACCTGAATCATGACTTTATCAAATCATTATCGGGTGAAGGAAGTAATGGGATGTTACCTCCACCACTCTGGCAGTGGGTGGTTACCACTACCATCAAAAGTGATAGGTGGATTAATGGTAGAATATATTCATTATTAAAATAGGATACGTTAATAATATATTTTTTTAGAAGGGTATTTAATCTTTATACTCTCTCGTATATCCTAATCGAGAAGGTCTTCCACAACATAATTTCGTTGTTTAAAGCTGTCTAAACGTTGATTTTGGTTGGTCTAGGTTTTGTTCAATACTTTAGATTCGGTTGGTTCTTGCTCGACTAGTTGAATTAGGGAGTGTTCAGTGTGATTTCTCTTGTATTTGGGGTCGCCTTCACCTGAGAATGATTCTTTAACAATGAAGCGAATCATATCTGTGGTATTTGTCGTCCCGATTGTCCTTGCCCAATTTTATGCCTCTGTTTTTCATTCTTTTTGGTATTTGTTTTTGAATTTCTGGTGGATTATCCTTTCATTTCGTGTGTGGGAGATTATGCTTCTGGTGATTCTTGCTTGTGGAAGCCATTTTCGTGCTTACTCTCTCTCTCGATTTAGTGTTCCTCTGTCAAAACCCTCGTCGCAAAATGTTTCCTAGTGGTGCTACAGTAAACGTCGAAGGACAGAACAAGCCTGTTTGATTTAGCAAGCTACTGTTGTAAGGCCACGTTTGGTTGTATTCGTTTTACGGCATTATTGTCCTGTTTGGGCGCTTTGTTGATTCTTCTTTTATGATTAATTTGGGAATTGATTATTATGGCTTATTGTCGGCATGGCAAAGACAACTTTGAAAGACTGTAATATTGGACATACCCTAATAAGAGTTACCAGTCCGGTCCACTTGTTTTCTTCATTCTACCAATCCTGTGGGCTGCCAGCTTGGCAATGCCGGAGACCAAAACCAGGAACAATCTGAGACAGATGGTAAGAATATCCACATAGATCAATAAGAAGACATGCATGCCTGGCACAACGGTTGGAAGCCATACACAGCAAGCCTTGCCTGCACAACACACCAAGTTTGGTCAGATGAGTCTGAGAAGAAGACCAGACGGTGTATATTGGCTGGCTGAACTTGTAGCGCATTTGGAGCATCAAAGAAACCCATGCCGGCCACATGCAGCACGAATATGGGCCCAACCAGGCGCTGCTTATGTGACCCCATGCTGCATCTGACCCTCTGTAACATTAGCCTCAACCTGTGGCAATACTTCTTCTATAAAAACAGGTTCAATGAGATTCTCTTTAAACTCAATGATCGTACAATTATCATGTTTTGATTCAAGTTTAAAATCATCAAAGAAGGCTTGTAGCTGCTGATGCTTCATCATAATTTCTGAAATCATGCTGTATGCATCTGCAATAGGCACATCAGTTCAAGTTGAGCTATTGGTAGGAAAGCTGGTGATGATCTGAAGTTTCGCACGAATTCATGTTCTGTTCTAAAGGTATCAACCTCAAATCCATGATCACTTAAATCACTCTCAACCGATTCTTATTCAGTGACCATAACTGATTCATGCTTCAGATCTGTGAATTGTTGATTCATTAGTTCATTTCTTGAATTCAGAATGTATTCGTCCTTTCCCTGCACTTCAGATTCACAATCCATCGCAGTGCCTAATACTTCAAATGAATTAGCACATGGAACATAAATCCATAAACCAGCGTTCACCCTCATTTGAGAAGAGGGAAAATAAATCCTGAACAAAGAAATCCTTCTACCAAAGAGCAAGCCATTACTCTAGAGAAATTCTGCTTAAACAACACCAAGACAAATCTTCTCACACATCTTGGAACCAGGTGTCTACATTGAGAAGTGGAGTTCACTCTTTTTCGGTAGTCCACTTGACATAAGCACAAGAACCATGTTGTTATTCAGTCGAGAGGATTATTAACCCACTGGCCTTACTTCCTAATCGAGCTATATTTATTATCTTAGCCCCTTCGCCATTACATGAAACAATAGTCCTGTTGCTAGGTTTAAATGAGTAGGTAATTCTCTGTCCCTGTCTTATTGGCTTAAGCCCAAAAGGACTTCGGCATTGGAGAGTTTTGTCTGAGAACACAACCTAAGCCCCTTCACTATTATTGTTTATGGTGCATAGAATTAGATTATTTTGCTCGAGCTTCCTCCTTGGATTGCCTATATTAAAAGTCATACCATTAGTTCAAGTAGGCATCAAGAAAAAAGATCCTTCAAATTCTTATCATATATGGTTATTTGTTTTTTTATTAATTAAAGTACAATATTTTTTAGATCATAAAATTTTTAAACGCTAACCTAAATATTGTTATTATTAAACAATCATTAATGATTAGAATATCATACTTTTAGCTTCTCACATCAATTAATTT
The DNA here is from genome assembly GCA_033239525.1 of Nepenthes gracilis. Lineage (NCBI taxonomy): Eukaryota > Viridiplantae > Streptophyta > Magnoliopsida > Caryophyllales > Nepenthaceae > Nepenthes > Nepenthes gracilis. The sequence goes on from BSYO01000003.1 coordinate 28,097,919, forward strand.
TGTTGCATTATCACTTGTGTGAAATATAATTCCTATCAATTTAATAACTTACATAAAAAAATGTTAGATAACTCAAATGTTAGATAATTAAGATAAAAAATATTTAAAAAGTACAAATAAATTTGATTGTAAATTGGATTAAAATTTTGTCATTTATTAAATGTATATATTTATTTTCTCTGTACTTATAACGTGAAATTTCTTTGATCACAAATTCTAAAAATATTATTGTTTAGATAAGATTTAGAAAACTTTAGAAAATATTGCTTTATAAGCAACGGAAATTATGGGAGAATTCTTTTTGATTTTTTGAGTTTTCCAAAATTCAATTTAAGATTAGAAAAAAATAAATAAACTTTGTATTCCAATTTTTTAAATAAAAAATAGACAAATTTAAACATATTTTCTAAATTCTCAGTTTTTTTTTTAAAAAAAAGAAAGAAAGAAACAGGCTCAGTTTTCAACTTATTGAACACGCTCAATTTTCAACTTACTGAACAGGCTCTACATTGTTCTCCAAAACATTTTGAATTTGTTCTAGTATGTTGTTATCCATTTGAAAAAACAGTGTTTTTCACTTTTCCAACCTTGAACTAAAATATTTAAAAACTTGAAAAACATAAAAGAAAATTATTTCTAGTTTTTTACTGGTCATAAAAAAAATGTTTTCTGCAGTTTTTTAGATAATAATTTGTGAATTTATGATGGTAGAAGTATTATTTCATTAGATTATAAATATAAATATATGCCAAATTTAAGAAATGTCTTGTTTAGTGCAAAGATGTTCTAAAAAAACAAAAAAAAAAATCAGGGATAAATGTATTTTTTTTTTTCTATTTGGTGAAACACTATATTCCACTTTCCCAACTTTGAACTGAATTATCAAAACTAAAAAAATCAAGATGATGAGGTATTCTGTTATTTTCACCAGTAAAAAGTCTAGTTGACAAAATAGTTTTTTGTTTTTAATTTTTCAATTTTCTTTTTCTTTTCTACTTTTTCATTTTCTATATTTTCCTAAAAAATGCATTCATTTGTTTATATTATATTTGTAAATATTTTAACAATTAAAATTTTGTATTAATAGTTGTTTATAAATTTTCAATCATTCAATGTATGATAAAAATTATTAATTGACAAATTACATTATAAGTTTACTAAATATATTCGTTGATGATAATCTAACAAATCGAATTTATTTGTGATAGTTTGTTTTGAAATCACTGACAGTCATAAAAAAACCTATATACCGCATATTGGTTAATCGTAAATAAATTTGATTTTTGATTATAATAATTATATAAAATAATATATGTCTATATATTTTATGATGTAATATGTGTATTTAATGCTTAATCATTAACTATTACTATGTTAGAAAATTTGAATTTAAGCTATTTGAGTTAAACTCAAAAAACTATTGAGTCAAACTCGAATTTAATTTTATCACTGTAAAATTAGTTATTAGAGTATAGGTCTACTAATATATAACTTTTTATGATCTCATATATAAATTTAATTATTAACAATTCAAAAGTATATATTAATAATATATTATTTTTAGTAGATATGATCCTCTAAATTATTATAATACATTTTATTTTTTATTAAATTAATAATATACAATGGTCTTATATATGTATTTAATTGTCAATAATTTAAAAATATATATTAATAATACATTAACAATGATCCTTTTAATTGTTATAATATAGTTTATTTTTCTATTAAAATAACAATACACAATGTTTTATGAAGTCATACAAAATGTGAAATGATAACCTAAATATTGATTAAAAAGATTATATTTTAATTTTTCAATTTAATAATTACATTTTGAATGTGAAGTATAATTCATATTAAATTAATAATTTTTATAAAATTGTTAACTCCAATAAAAAATTTAAAAAATGAAAATAAATTTGTTTATAACTTGGATTAAAGGTTTATTATTTATTAAATGTACATATTTATATTTTTATAAATTTATGAAACAATATTTTTATGATCACATATTTTTTAAAATATTGTAGAAGTAGGATTTAGAAAACTGTAAAAAGCTTTGTATTTTTTCTAGTAAAAAATTCTAAAAAATATCTTTTAAAAATATTCTATGCATTTTTAAATGGAAACAAACCAATTTGTACATATTTTTTAAATTTTCTGTTTTATTAGAAAAGTTTTAGAAAATAACCTCAATTTTTCACTTACTGAACAAGTTTTATGTGTGTCTGCTATTTTCTAGATCTAGCTTATGTGTCAACTATTTGTGAATTTTTGATGGTAGACGTATTGTTTTAAAAGGTTATAAATATAAATATATGCTGATGCAGAATCGGCCGAGTGATGCAGAGGAAAGGGGGAGGGGAGATCGAGCAGTGAGCAGGAGACGAGAACAGATAGACAGATTGAGAGGGGAAAGAGAAGGTTCGAGAGAGAGAGAGAGATGAGAGGTGAGAAGTTAAATTGAAGTATATTCCCCTATTTCACATAACAGATTTGGCCTAAATACAAATGGCTCTGCACGTGATGGGCGCAGGCACACCTCATTAGACGAATAAACACAATATTCAATATTTAACACTAAAATATTTAACTACTCAGTATACCAACTAAGTAAATGAGTATTTAAGTATAATCGTGCAATTTTAGTGGATGCTGAGTTGTCCGAATGCTATGTCTCAGAACTGTAGGATATCCTGAGCCGTCCGAGGATCCGTTGTGTAGACTCGTAACATATGCCAACTTAGAGAATTTGATTTAAATTCATAAACAAAGTTATGTGCCAAGTATTTTTTACACTAGAGATTATATTTATATTATTTGATTTGGGGAAATGTGTTCATGTTATCACTATTTAGATTGCTGTCTAATATTTTCTTAGCACGGAAAAATTTATTATTCATGCATCATTCGTTTAATGACAAAATCAAACTAATTACATTTTTAAAAAAATATTAGAGATTGTTGTTATTAAGAATTAACGTGCATTAATAGACATATTTAACCTTTTGACAATCAACATCTATAGGTTAGGCTACAAATAATTTGAATATTATTTTTCTTAGGCTCAAATTATTGATTTGGTGGGCATCAAATTGGGTTTGAATTCAACTCATTTACTTCAAGAGTTATGCTTGAATGAATTGAGCTCAAAATTCTTACCAAACTTTCACAAATCATGTCTAAGTAGTTGGTTTATTATAAATGGATATATTAAGCAATGTAGTGTTAGAACTTTATTCTCATCCAAATGAGCTCATCAAATAGGCTTAACTCAGCTTTTTAAGCTTGTTAAGTCAAACTCAAACAATCTTCAACCAACAATTTCAAGTCTGGTGGTAGGTACCATGGTTTGATCACCAACCTTAATTCTGTGTTGATTATTTGATATACTTCTTATCACTATCTATAAAAATATTTATCAAAATAAGCAAATTTCTAACGTAAACAAGTGAACACATTTTTCAAGAAAACTCGGAAATGGAAAAGTGGAAAAGGATAAGAAAAATGGAAAGCAAAAAATATAAAACTATTACAGAAAATGAATAGGTTGTTAGATTTATTTAAAGTACTCTTTTATTTATTTGGACTTTGAGATTTGGAATTTTGTATACATTCAGTTGTGTGCTTGTTATTTTTTGGTGCCAAGTGGAATCTTAGTTCAGTTTCAGTTTTACCTGGTGCGCCAGGACTCGGTGTTTCATAATGTCCCTATCTTGGACTGTTACAATTCCTCACTACATTCATTTCTACATGCCCATTCTTGTAAGATTTTACTTTTAACTAACACGGTTGTGATTGAATCTTTATTTTACATTGTGTCTACCTGCAGATCATCATTTGGTTCATTGTTCCAGCATTGAAGAGTACTACAAATTTTCGTACTAACCACACCCTGTCTCTTATCGTTCTTGTTCAGTATGTTCCTAGAATGTTTGTTATGTTCCCATTGAATCGGAAAATAGTTAACTCCACTGGTGTCGCAGCAAGAACTGCTTGGTCTGGGGCAGCATATAATTTGCTTCTGTTCATACTTGCTAGTCATGTGAGTGCCAATTCTTCCATCATCCATAGTTGAAATTGAATAGGGCTCACATCTTATAAAATCTGATCATGTTGTTTTATTACTATATTATTATTCAGTTATAATATTATAAAGGGTGGCCCAGTGTACCAGGTTCCCCGCTTGGCTGGCTCTAGGCAATGCGGCCTTACCTCATTCATGGCAAAGATGCTATTTTTGTGGATTTAGTCCATGACCTCCATGTCACAATTTTATTATTGTCCCAAGGCTTGCCTTTATTGTCCTAACATCTTGATTATTTCAATTGTTGATGCAGGTTATGGGAGCTATATGGTACCTTTGGTCCATTCAGAGGCTGCATAGCTGCTGGATGATGGAATGCAAGAGGGAGGGGAATAGCACTATTGGCCCTTGTAATCCCTTGTTTTTTGAAAGCAAAAGTTTAGGGCTTCCTGCACGTGAGATTTGGCTAAGTGGAACACAGGTGCTTGCCAACTGTGATCCTCATAATCAGGACCTTAACTTTAAGTTTGGAATGTTCGCTGATGCTTTTATTGATGATGTCCCCTCTGCTGGTTTCATAGAAGCATACTTTTACTGTCTTTGGTGGGGTTTAAAGAGTTTAAGGTAATATTTTCAATTCAAGTGTTTATTCTACTGATAAATGATTGAATAGGGTGCATTACAATGCAATAGCTATTTGGTTTTTGTTCTATAATCTTTTTGGAGAAAATCTCTTGTAGAATGATTGTCCTTTCTAATTTAAAATGTTTGCTTATCTTTCTTATGTCATAAACATATGTACGTGTTTTCTTGAACTATTGGTAGTGTTCATTTTGATTTTTATTTATGGAGGTGCATTATAGTTTTTATTTTTGATATGTGATATGTTAATTTATTTCTCTGTCTATTTGTTTGTCGAACTCAATGGAGGGTTCTTTCTTATTGGATAATAAAAACCATTATTATGAAGCAAATTAGATCATATATTTAAGATAATAATTGGACAATCTCTTTACATATGTTAACTATACTATTGCTAATGATGTCCTAAACTGGGAAAATGTATTGGGGATTATGCACAATTAATGATATGTCATTGTTAACAATATCAGCTCTAATCTTGTAACTTCTTCGCTAACTAATGTTAGACGTTCAATAAATATCAATTTATCAATTATGAATTGATGGGGTGACGAGACACATCAATAAAAGTATTAACAAGTTGGTGTTTAATGAAAATGTGAGAAAGTGCAATCAAATTATGAAAAATGTGCTTCACAAATATAATGACAATCAACCTTATATGTATGGTACATTAATGAAATACTAGGTTGGCCGCAATTTAAATATTGCTTATATTATCAACATGAAGAGCAGTGGAAAGAAGTTGAGAAACACCTAACTTGCTCAACAGTTCTTGAAGCCACACAATTTCAAAATATACTGATCACATGGCCTGATATTAAGACTTAGTGGAAGATTTTAAGACATGATCCTACTTCTCACTCTTTCAAACAATAAGAGTATTATCAAGAAATATACACTAATCGATAATGGAATAACGTGTATCCATGCAACCAGCCTATTCAATATCATTAAAACCTTTCAATTGTAATGGTCTTTGGAGAAAAGAACGAATTACTACTGGATGTGCCTTTGAGATAGTGAAGGAGGCATCCGATAGCAGCCATATGAGATTGGCAAGGGTCCTACATGAAGTGATTGATCTGCTGAACTGTAAAATATGGTCAAATAGTTCAAACTCCAACTATTGATACATCGAAGGATTAAAGAAAGAATAGCTATCCACATTATGGAGCTTTAAATTAACATATATAGTTGTGAGAACTGAATTGTTATCCTGAGGATCCGATAGAGAAATAAGCTCTTGGGTATACTTATACTGATACATGAGGGTGCCAGTTAGACAATATTGAATCTCAAGTCTAGGAAAATATTTTGGTGGACCAAGATCTTTCAAATGAAGGAAAGATTTGAGACATTTTTGGAGCTACTCAATCAATTAAAGATTTGATTTTATAATCACAATATCATCTATTTACACTAGAAGGATAACAAGCCATTATCGATTGAGCAAAAATAAGTACAATGTCATATTGACTCTGTAAATTTAAATTCTAGAAGGGCAATATTAAACTTTTAAATTAGACTTGAGATGTCTGCTTCAAATTATGTAGAGACCATTTTAGATGACAAACCTAAAAGTGGAAGAAAGTATGCTAGGAGTCATAAAGATTTTTTTTCCTTGAGATCATGTTAAGACTACTATCCTTTTAAGGTGACAATAGCTGTAACAGTGTGGACTGTTGCCATTTTGGTTACAAGAGTAAATGTTTCTTCATAATCAATCTTATATTTTTGACAAATTCCAAGGATTACTAGACAAGCTTTATACTTTTCGATATATTAATCAACATGTAGATTTATTGTATATACTATATAGATCCAATTAGTAACTTCAAGACGACAAGAAACAATATCTCATTGTGTGATTTTCCTGTAGAGAATGAAGTTTATCTTAAATAGTTTTCCGTCAACACACTTAAGTAGAATCGTGTGAATAAGATTGAGGTATAATAGTATCAAACGTGGTCTGAAGAGTGGAATGAAAAAATCCATACCTCTCAGAAGGCCGTGAAATCCTAGGAGATTGGTGAGGCACATGGAAGGTAGGATCAGGCATTGGTTCAAGAGTGAAAAGGAGCAGTGGACAATATCTCTGATATATAAGTCCTAGTTTAAAATGATTAATAATATCATTCTTATCATCAAAGGATGAGAGTAAAGTAAACAAGAAAAGAGGATTACCCCGAGATTGAAAGAAATACTATTTTCAAAGAAAATACATTTTGAGAATATGAAATTTGTTAACATCTGTATTATAGCACACAAATCCTTTATGAGGACTATTGTAGCCAAAAAGGGTACTTTAAACAACTTGAGTAGCAAACTTAATGACGTTCAGTTGGATCCAACAAAGCAAAAGTAACCAAATATACGTCTCTAGTTATTGTTTGGAGGGACACCATGCAATTGAGGGTGTGGAGAATCAATGCAAGGTTGTGGGAGGCAAATGATTAATCAAATACATAGTCATAGGTAAAGCTTTGTCCAAAAATTAGGGTGGGACGGATGATTCAAACATCATGGTACAAATAACATCCAAAAGATGCCGATTTTTATATTCGACGACTTCATTTTATTGAGAGGTGTAAGAGCACAAACACTGAGAAAGAATATCTTTTATTTGTAGGAAAGAGTGAAATTCTTAAACATATATTTACCTTTAAAGTTGGAATGTTGAATTTTAATATATGTAGATCCAAGTGATCTATTATATATGCCAATAAATGTGATAAAATACCTATACTAAGTATGAGAAAGAATATAGCTCATGCCCCAAATATCAATATATATAATCTCAAAATATGTAGATGCTTAGCTATCTTATAAAAGAAAAGGTAGACATCTACTTTTACCAAATTTGTAAGATGTATAAAAAAAGATGGGTTAGTAGAAAAAACATTATTTGTATTACTCATATTTTATAAGATGTGTTAAGATAATAGAATTGGGAAGGCCCATTTTCTTATGCCAAAAATGATTATTACAAGTAACAATAGAGTGACCTACGTGAATAGAACAATGAACATAAATTGATTAGAGAGGAAACAATAGTCTCACTTTAGACCCTCTGTTATCACATATCCTGGTGCTTGGTTCTGTTCATAAAATGATTAGATTAAAATAAATAGTAGAATTTTTATCTTCTAATTGGTCAATATAAATTAAATTGGTAGCTAAATGAGGAGACACAAATAGATCATTAAGAAAAAGGCAAGATTTTTGATCGTAACCATCTGTATATGCTATTCTACATCAAATTTATGAACATGGAAGCTACAAAGTTAATCAACCTTAAAAAGGTAAGAAGTTTTTTCTTACCTTAGAGACCAAAGGTAGACAGTGCATATGTAACACTATGGAGGGAATTTGAATCATCCTTTACCTTGAGCAATGTAGGCCACATGAGTCATTTCCATACTGACAACATCTTGAGCAATGCCATGCTAGGAAGCAAGTCGCTGTCCTGTCCTTCATGCAAGAGTTCTCCTAAGCAAACATCCAAGTGTAGAACTAGTTGCTAATTAATTAACCTAGCATGAGCACTTCAAATTAGGGTCTTAGCTTCAATAGAAATTACTCTCGTTGGTTATCTGAATAAACCTTTTAAAATACTACTAATACCTCTTTTGGAACTTCAATTGCACTAATCGAGAATTATTACTTCAAAAATTAATGAACTCTAAATAAAACTGTTCAATGGAATAATTTCTTAAATGATAGTTTTTGATGTCTAAATTTAATTGAAGTTTTTGGATTGAATTACTTTAATAATAGATCTCTCGAATATATTTTCACATCTCTTTAGCAATAGAAAATGGAGATCGTTGAGTATGTGGTGCGGCAAAACTCAATAGTCAGTAAACAATTTGAGGATCCTCCTTTTTGCCATGATTGAAGTTCTTTGGGATCACTAGGAGTCTTAGTTGATCCATGCACATGTCCCCACAAATCCTCTCACTTAATATTGTGAATTGAAATTTTCAAGTAGAATAATTTTTTGATTAAATCAAATAATGTAATTTTCACTTAAGATGATGATGGTCTTCTATGCTTGGAGTTTCCACACTACTTTGATCTAATTAGATTAATGTTGTAATCCACAATTGAAACAACTCAGTAGACAGGACGCACTAAACTAAGGCTGGAATAAAATTTCCTAAGTGATGGCCACATGTAAGTTAGGGAAGAGAAAACCAAATGGTAGAACTCACTGTTGCCCAAATTATGTTCAAGATCTGGACAAAAATTTGGCCAGCTCAGCCGATAGAAGATATCTGCGGAAGAATAATGTTGGAATGGCTGAAATCAAATTAGCTCTAGGAACACCAATCAAATGAAGATGAAAATGCTCAAAGATGAAGCAATCTCACCAAATTGCAGCCGAGACAACTGAGACAACACTCGAAACAAAAGCCAAGATAACTTCCAGGAACGAGTTAGAACAGAGATCATAAAACCAAAAAGATCGACCCAGTGATTCGGACACTCATGCAAGATATGGAAGCCGATGCCAAGAACCAAAGATTGAATCGTGGAGAATTGAAAGCTACAAAACCAAGAGAAAGACAAATCTTTTGACATAGGTAATACAGAACCTGATTTTGATTTATCGCTCTAATACCTAGTTATTTTGTTTCTTTGTTTGATGCCTCTCAATTAGGGGTCCCTTCTCATTAAATAATCAAAATCATTTCCTAAGTACAATAGAACATTTAGTCACCTATGATCTTTTCTTTACTAGAGTAAAAATTAGCATTTTATCAATCGGCATACAAGTAGAAACAGCTTACTTCAACAAACAAGGAAAATCAATTGGGTAGTGACAGTGCCTTCTTGATTAGGAACTGTGAGAATGATACAAGAGATCACAGTAATGTCAACTGCATGCTTTATGGAGTTTAATTTGATGCCGGGTTGGAGGCAACAACTGATGTGGGCACGATAAAGAGACAATATGTATATGTATGTATGTATGTATGTATAGTCTATGGGCTGCCTATTCTGTTGCATAAAGCAGTCTGGACGTGAGGTGCACTTGTATATGGTCCCATAACAAGATATATATATATATATATATATGTATGTATGTATAGTCTATGGGCTGCCTATTCTGTTGCATAAAGCAGTCTGGACGTGAGCTGCACTTGTATATGGTCCCATAACAAGATATATATATATATATATATATGTATGTATGTATAGTCTATGGGCTGCCTATTCTGTTGCATAAAGCAGTCTGGACGTGAGCTGCACTTGTATATGGTCCCATAACAAGCTTCTGTAACCATTTACCCACCCAATCTTTATCAATCACAAAGAAACATGTATACTTTCACTGAATATGAATAATCAACTTCATAAGTCTTATCATACCAATTTTTCCACAAAAAAACTGGGATGATTTCTCCCAAAGATCCATATCAAACTTCATATTATTTCATTTAGTGAAAAAAAAAATAAAAATAAAATACAACCTAATTCCACTAAAGAATGTCAAATGGAAATAACTATGGAGTCACGATATATTTTATGCAGTTAGTTGAATTGAAATTTTCAAGAAATTGAATCTCTTTTCTTGTCTTTTCCTACCCTATCTATATTTTCATCTAGTTCCTCCATCTTCTCTACAAATCTCCTCTGAGCTTGTTTAATTTCCATTCTCATTTCCTCTAATTTCTCATCTCTTGCCATGCCAACCCTTCAAAATCCCCCTATGTAGGCCTTCTACTACATCAATTTGTCAATCAGAATATGATCTGAAACAGAGGACTAACAAAAGGGATCCAGAACAATGCAGCCCATTGCCTTGTGTATCCTATTTTATTCGATTTGATTGCAGATTTTTGTGGGTAGTTATTTCTGTAGGGAATAAGGGTGGTTACATTTTGTTTTTGAATATCTTCAGCAGAGAGTTCAGGGAAAGGTTTTCTTTTTTCCACTCTCTTTTATTCAGCTGCAAATGGAAAATTTTACTACCTGGGAACGATGTCAAGGGTAGATTGTGTGAGGACTGAGACTTGTCTGTTAGTCTAACAGTCTCTACTCTCTGCCCTTGTCTTCTGTAGTTCTTTCCTGTTTCACATGGTGGAGACTTTCACCTATTTGGGTTTTGAATGTTTTCCATTTGAGATTTCATCATGTAAAAAATTAGTCTCTATTGTTTTCTTAATCTTCTTTATTTAAACTAGTTGAATGCTAGTTTGTTTTATCGTTAAGTAATCAATCCAGATCATAATATGAAGGATGGTCCCTCCTTTCTCCTGCTCCTCACATGGGATTTCATTTGCCTCTTATTTCTTGTTTTCTCATTGATGTATTTTTTAGGCTGAAAGATTTTATACAAGCCTTTCCACTGTAGGATACATGGCTCAGAGCATAAGGACGTGATATTATTAGGTGTATTGTTGCATAGTGGTGGGTGAAGTTGAAGAATTGGATAACTGAGTATATTATGGGTGATTTATTGGATAGTCATTCTCTTTGGCCTGAATTATTAAGCAATTAAAAACCTAAAAGGAATTAACAGGAAAGAGTTTCGAATTCCAGAACGCATACATTGAGGCTGATGGTGATGACAGAATCACAGAGAGAACTAATAAGAGTGAGAATATCTTGTTATGTTGACTGAATTCCTATGGATGTTTATGTTTATGTAAGGATAGATAGTTAATTGATGAAAATGTGGCAAAATTAAATTGTACCCTATTATATCCATTAGCCAAAAATATACCCATTGACAAAAATTGTACCATTAGCCAAAATAGCCAAATTAAGCCTCTTCCCTTAAAGAACAGAAAAATATACCCTAATATAGTTAAGAATATGAAAATTCACATAGCTTCTTTAAAATAGATATAATCAACAATTAACCACTGACTTTTTGTACAATATCCCAAAAATCAGAGCTTCAAATTCTGTTAATCTAACCACTTTCCTTGTAAACAAATATAAATTGACCTTAATCATTACAAGTTAGTACTTGTCCACTTGTTTTTACGTGTGGCTAATGGTGCATGTTGACATGTTGAATTACACTAATCATATTTTGGTGGTGTGATTTGCATGTGAGCTGTCCCGTGTGATGCATTTTGTTATACATAAACTAAATATCTTATTTAAAAAAGGAGCAAGAGCAGCAATAGCAATTATGCTCTTAGTGTAGGATAGTTAACTAATGTGCCCACTTCTTCTTTCATGGCGGAAAAACTCGAGGTTGAACCCCGCTTTAATGGTTGGATCAACCAAGAATTTCAGCAGATTTGCTCTGGATAAAGCTTCTGATTTTGAAGTTGAAGGATTTGAGGATGGTCATGCAAAGGATTTGCAAAATTTGTGAATTTTACTGATGATTGCAAGATCCAGTGAGATTGAATTTCCTGAGATTGGTTGTGTTGGAGAGGAAATACTTTATGATATGACAAGTTTCTAAGAGTGAGAAATCTGATATGTGGGGAGAGGATTGGGAAGATACTGTTGAGAATGAGAGAAAAGATGTTGTGAATAAGGTGTTTCATATTAGCAAGTTGTTTACTTTGAATAGAATTGTCAACAATGTCAGGCCCTACAAATTTGTTGAACATAATGATGAAGTAATTCAGATATCAAAGGATGAGGTTGAGTCTGAAATGTTGTGTTGGCTGATTCCATTAATTGGGGGTTTGTTTGCTGAAACTGTTCCTTTCAGGTTATCCAAAGATTTGCTGCTGCAATATGGTAGGAAATTGCAAATCCACATGTCTTTCTTCATGATGAAGTCACTATGTCTTTGGATTTGACAAGAGGATGAAGATCAAGTATGGATGGTGGTAATCATTTTTGTGGATGCAAAACCTTTCATACGTAAACAGTGGAAGGCTTCTTCTGTTATGTGTAAGGAGGAGATTCAAAGAGTACCAACATGGATCCAGATTCCTAGGCTGAACCTTTGGTTTGGAGTGATTAGTTGTTTATAGAATGGTGAGCAAGGTTGGAAACGGCGTATGTACAGATGAACTTGGTACCCACTGGATCAGGATTTCATCGGCGACAGCACCTGTAAAGGGATGTTAATGCTGAATTAGTCTGCTCAATAACTCTTAAGATTACAGGGGCCTACTGGAGGAGTGATAGATCAAGAGATACTGCACAAGTGGATTCCATATCATCATAGAAAAATGTGGCATATGGGGGCACAAGACTGAGGAGTGTTATTCTCAAACTATGAATATTTGGGTCCTGAAGAAGTCTCCCAACTGATTTGGGATACACAAAATTGCAAAAACCTGCTGTCCTGCTCAGATTCTGCAGAATTCTAGTGTATGCAAAGATAAGCAGAATCTTACTGAACGGATTCTGATATCTGATACAAGTTTATCAGAACTATGAAGCTGGCAATGATCTGTTGAATATGTTCAGCGTGGAATTTGCAGGTCTACTTTGAGGTCTTAGTGATACAATTCATAGGGTTGCTTTTTTCCCTTAGCTGCTGTATCATATGTGCTACACGGGGTGTTAGGTGCTTGAATGAGTCCCAGAGGGAGAGTTAAATAAGGCTATTCAGTGCCAAAAATAAATTGTTTCTTATGAACTTGTCACAGACAGTGTCATGGCCAAACATTTTCAAACAATAATGTGGATTAGGGTTAGAGATTGGGGCTACTTCAATAATTACTACTTAGAATGAAGGATTTGGGTGTCAGGGGATGAGAATCCTTATGTTTCTGTTATTAGTGGGACTAATCAAGCAATGCTGTCAAGTGAGAGCCCTTGGTTGATCATATGTTTCACGAGTGTAGTCTATGCTGTGGATATCCTGCATAGAGAAGAGGCTTGAAGGGAGAGTTTGAATTTGGAAGGACTCATCAAGAACTTGCGATAGTTGTTGGAGATTTTATTGTGGTTCCAAATGTTGTGGAAAAGGTGGGATATGCTAGAGTTTCATTCTTGCAATTTTGAGACTGAATTGGAAGATCTTCAGCTACAAGGGATGTTCTACATGTGGTGTGAAAATTGTAAAGATGGAACCAGAACTAGATGTAAGCTAGGGAGAAATGGTGAAGAGCCTTTTTCTAATAGGAAAGAGATTGTTTACTTGCCTTGCTGCATATTTCTTTGTAACTCTAGTCTGATAATTTTAAATTTTTTGTGTGTTTATTCCATTGATTTGTTCTACAATCATTCCGTCTTTTGCAGTTCTTATGGACAGAACATTGATACAAGTACAAATGTGGGTGAGACACTATTTTGCAGTTTTATCTGCGTTATGGGTTTATTTTTGTTCTCACACTTAATAGGCCAAGTGCAGGTACTCATTTTTATATTTCTCTTTGATGTACCCAATCATACATATTTAAGTCCATTTTACCTAGTGCCCCATGTTTTGCTATGTGATGGATGTGATGAACTGCTATCCATCCACATGATAATTCACCAATTCTATGTCCTCTTGCAACAATAAGGTTGCTCTATCATAATATAGAGGTCACATAATATAGAATTCAAACCATGGAAACAAACTCTCTGTATTGCAAAGGTTAGGATACATACACTTAACTTCCCCCCATACCCACAATGCGAGAAGTCTCGTGTTCTAATACATCCTTAAGTGTCGAAGGAATGTGAATTAATTTGATGGAACCAATCACTGTTCTACCCTATAATGGTTTTAATAGAAATAATTCATTTCTAAAGTCATCTAAATAGCACAATGCTTCACTCCAAGTTCGCTAGTATTGTTAGTAATATGTTTGCTCCTCTAAATAACGGATGAGTTGCATGCTTTGAGCTTGAATGATTGCTGGCCTTTCTTGAATCCTAGGAAAACCCTACAAAGTTCTTCCATTTGAACTTTAGAGAATAAAGGCTATGAAACTTTTCGTATGCTTATCGATCAAGTCTTAAGTTTTGGGGTCATCTTCTAGTTACCAGCATCTGGTTCATGGTGGTAAGAAAAAAAATACACAAAATGGGAAAAATAACAATGCCTCATCTTTTAGTTATTGCAATGCTTTTTGGGTGATAAGCCATATTTGTGATGAATCATGTGTCATGTGGGAGACTTACACTTGGAATTGAGTTTTAATTCTAATATTTCTGCTAGTTGATTGTTATTGGATATCGAATATGAGATTTTTCTTAATTCAAAGATCAATGTTACAATGATAAAAGAATCACTAGGGCCTGCACAATCACAACAAGAAAGGTGAGATTGGTGAGCAAAGCCTATCAATTTTTGAAATAAAAAAAAAGAGAGAGATAAAAGAATAGTGGATCAACGAGGGAGCTTCCAGAATATGCATTCCTGACTATTTGCAGTTTAGCTCCTGGTCAACCTGAAAGGTGTACAAAAGAATTGGCTTCTCTTTATCCAAAATGTGTGTGGATATCTGAAAAGATGGTTGGCTTGTGATTGACACTGAAGACAGAGACTACAAAACTTCCTTTCCATGTTTCGTGGGCTGTGGGAAAGGGATGGGCACCGACATCCAGTGTGCATTTGGTTTGGAGATGATGGTGACTAAATTGTGTTTTGCCTGAATGTCTTTTCATAGAGATTTTCCTCCATTAAATAAGAAAAAAAATGTCTTGATTACATTATAACCTTCCCTAACTACATACTAATCATAATCTATTGATTCTCATAATTATAATCCTAAATAAAATCATCCTTAATTGCAAATGATCAAGATATTTCTAAATAGATAAACTAAATGTTATATGATATTATGTACACTTTGACACGGCTGACATTCCTTTTCAAATTGATATAAGTTGATCATGAAATATTAATTTGTCAATCATAAATTAATATCATCGTGGTAGAGCCTTATTGAACACAAGAACTTTTTGAAGTTTAGCAGAAATGTAGGAGAGTAATCACATGGTGATTTTACTCTTTATGATCGAGTTACAATCAGCCTTGACATAAGGTATGAATTTTGAAAATTATTTTAATGATCCTAAATTTAATTTAATTGATGAAAATTTTGAGGTTAATTGAAAATTTGAATAAAAAATTAAGTATTTGATCGAGATAAATTAGGCTGAGTGACGCTTAATATGCGCCTTATCCACACAAGAACAAGTTTTAAATAAAATCTTTGCATCTGAGGTGTGCTTTAATGGCGCTTGTGCTTGATTGAACCATAATGTTGGCACTTGCTACACACTTGATGGGCGCTTATGTGGGGTATGAAATTAGTCTTTGTACTTGTGCCGTGCCTGACTTACGCATATGCGTCAGTTTTTTATAAATTGACCATCTGGCCAATTTTTGCTCATTTTTAGCTAAGATTTAAGAGAAGAGAGAGAAAGAAAAGAGGAAAAGAGAGAGAAGAAGAGAAAAGGAAGGAGAAGAAGAATTTGAGAAGAAATCAACTAGTTTTTGATAAATTTCAAGTGATGGTAAGTACTTTTAAACTTTTTCTTCTTTATTGCTGCTTATTTGTGAATTCCTTGAGCATTCTTATTCAAATGCTTTACATGTGCTAATTTTGTATAAATGTTCTTGCATATTGTCAAATTTTACACTTTGATTCTGCATGTTAATACTTTTTACCTATTTGTTCCTACAGGTTTTCTATTTGCAAGAAAAGGAAGAAATTATATAAATTGTATTAAATTCCTGAAATTTCTGCATAAATGGTTTTATTTGTCAATAAATTCTTCATTATTTTTGCATGCCATATATTTGAAGAAAAATTGATGAAAACTCTACTTTAGCTTTGATGATAGTAATTAGTTTTCGTAGCATGAGAAAATATATATATTTGTATTTTATGTAGAGTTTTCAGTTTTAACCTAATAAAACTATTGTGGAGAATTGACGAAATAAATTTGGACATGTCCTAATATATTATTAGTTAATCAAAAGTTAAATCTAATGTTCACAAGTCAGAAAAGTGACATTTAACCCCATCTATAGGAAATAATATGTAGTTAATTCACCCATGAATCATGAATAGTATCGTATGGCCTTTGACTATATAGAAAAAATCATAGCCCGAACTTCAATATTCGTCATTTGTTGATAAAGTTTGTTAGAGACATTTGTCTAATTGGCATGTTTCATGACCATATATATTATTGTATCGATGTCGTGTTATGGGTTGTCGCGTTATAGTATCAACATTCATCCGTTGCTGTCCGTTCCGACTTCCAAGGATTCCGCGCGCCGCCAGGTGCTCTCCGGTCGCTGAGCCCATCCGAAGCCTCCGGCCTCCGCGCTCTCTCCCCGCCTTAAAAATACCCGCTCGACCTTAAAAACAAAATGGCCTCGACTAAAATCAGGCGTCCCCGCTCGCGCTGAAGGCCGCCACGGGGTTTCTCTGGAAACCCTCCATGCGCCCGCCAACGGGCATGTTTTTGAATGTATTATTTAGCCCTCTCTAAATACTTGGCTTATATTTTTGAAACCCTAGGACTTTTGATAGATCAATTTCGTGCCCCACTTGAAAAGAATCTCATTCATACTCCATTGGTCTTGATTCTTTTGAGAAAACTAAAAGCTACAATCTTGAGCCTCATGTTCTAAATAATTTTCTTTACATTTTTCTCTTTACCTTTTAAACACCTCCATCCTTCTACCTTCGTTGGAGACGTCGGTGCATTGAAGAAGGAGACTGGATCGTGTTTGGCAATTCAAGTAGCTAGAGAGGGAAGATTGATGTGAAGACCGGAAGGTATCCGGTTCCGTTACCGCGGGCAAATCCAAGGAGTTCCTTGGTAGGGATCACGAGACGGGAGTAAGTCGGTTAGGTTAGCGTGTCGTTACTACCTGGTCTGTAAGTTGATTTTCATAGTGCATTACTTCCCTGGCCGTTGAAACCCGGAGGGTTTTTCTTTATTACTGTGGGTATCGAGTTTTTCCTTTGTCACCAAAAATCATGTCTTTTTACTATTATTTATGCTCTGTTATATTTTACATGCTTATCCTTATCTCTAACATTTAGAAATAAATATTCTTTACGTATATTGAATATTTAATTGTTACCGCTTCCGCTATATTTGTCGGGGTTGAAACTTGATCGTATATCTTAGGACAAAAAGTTCTTTTTCAATTGGTATCAGAGACTCATCTCGATCCACGACCCCGTTCTAGATGTATACGAGTGGATTGCTCTCCGTACCTCCCTTCTTTGATGGGAACAATTATGCCTATTTGAAGGTCCGGATGAGAGCCTTCATAAAATCTCTGGATGAGCATGTATGGGCTAGTACCCAACTTAGGTGGACTCTACCCAAGAGTGGTGATGAACCAAAAGTCTTATCTTTATGGTCAAAAGAAAAATTTGATGCTTGTAACTGGAATAGTAAAGGGTTATATGCTATTTTTATGGCTGTATCTCCTAATGAGTTTAAACGGATTTCTATGTGCAAAACTTCTAAAGATGCGTGGGACATTTTAGAAATCACTCATGAAGGTACTAAATTGGTTAAAAATTCAAAATTGCAAATGCTCACCACTAGATTCGAAAAAATACGAATAAAGGATGACGAGACATTTGATGAATTTTATGCGCAATTAAATGATATTGTAAATTTCACGTTTAATTTAGGAGAACGAATCCCGAAAAGTAGAATTGTTAGAAAAGTTCTACGATCTTTGCCTAAATGATTTAGGCCAAAAGTGACTGCGATTGAAAAAAGTAAAGATTTAGACAAATCGAAAATCGAAGAACTTGTAGGGTCCCTTCAAACTTATGAGCACACATTGCCACGGTCAAGGCAAAATAAATCACTTGCTTTAAAATCAAGTAGGGAAGAGTGAAACCGGGATTCTGATGAAGAATCGTGTAGCGATGACGATTTTTTCTTATTTGTTAAGAATTTCAAAAAGTTTTTAAGGAAAAATAAATCTTCATCAAACAAACTTGATGTGGATTTAAAACGTTCATCTTAATTTGAGAAGAAAGACCGACGTGAACTCAAGGACTACAAATCAAAAAATATTCAGGGAGTTCAATGCCATGAGTGTAAAGTTTTTGGCCACTATCGGGCTGAATGCCCAAACTTTAAACGCCAACAAGGTCAAGTCTTTAAAGCTAATGTGACCTTAAATGATGATGAAGAAGAAGAGGGTGGAAAATGTTCTGAAGATGGCCCTGTCAAGTACATGACTTTTATGACCTCAACGTGTGACAATTCAGTAGAATACTTTAATCAATCTGATGACTCTGTGGATGAGTCAGAAGCTGAATTTGATGGCCTTCAAGAAGCTTATGACAAACTATTTAGGGAATTTTTGAAAGTAAAGAAACAAAATAAAACCTTAAATAGTAGGGTCATTGATTTGGAACATGAAAAATTAGCTCAACAATCCGAGTTAGATGCTAAAACTCAAGAAATGGAGAAGTTGACAATCACGTTTACTACACAGATCACAACTCTAGAATCTGAACTTGAAGCTACTAGAAAAGATTTGAAACGCTTCTCAAATGGGTTCACAAAATTAGATCATATGCTCGGGTTGGGAAAAATTGGTGGAAATAAACAGTGGTTGGGGTATGCTGCAAATATTGTCCAAAATGACGTGAAACCTAAAACTACTTTTATTCCCGCTACGAAAATTCCACACCAACACGCTTACAACTCTAAACTCACTAAGCAACCAACTCGACGTGTGAAAAATAGATTTAACTCACATCATTTGTGAAAAGATATGAACAAACCCACAAAGTCCCTGCCAACTTGTCATGCGTGTGGAAAGGTTGAGCATATTCGGTCCCACTGCTATACCACGAACATTACATACAACCCAAGACCAGGGCTACAAATGACTAAACTTGTTGATCACATTCAGCAATTAAATGAACAAGTAAAAAGATTGAATGCAAAAGTGAATTCAGTGAGACAAGTATAGGTTAAGAAAAATGAGCTACATTACCCCTTGGCCATTCGTGACAAAAAGGGGGAGATCTTTGGTTCCTTTTGATAGGAGGAGATTAGGGGAGATGTTGGGGTGTTGTTTCATTTTGTTGGGGAGATGTTATTATTTCTATTAGGGGGAGACTTGTTACATGTTGTTCCATGTTATTTCTATCACCATTCAGTACTGCTTGTATCTCATTATTGTTACTAATTGCATGATGTTCTCTTTATTCTACCATATTATATTCTACATTGTTGGTACTAACCCTACTTGCCCAGCTACTCTGTTACACTGACGCAGCGATCCCCACATCGACACAGCCATTCTAGTGTAGACTTTTACATTTTTTTGTATTTTTTTCTCACTAGGCGTAGATTTTTATGTACACGGATTCTATCTCGATGGTGTCTGAACCCGTGATTCACTTGTATTTATTTACCTTCTGGGTTTTGTCACGGAATTGCCAAAGGGGGAGATTGTTAGAGACATTTGTCTAATTGGCATATTCTGTGGCCATATGTATTATTGTATCGATGTCGGGTTATAGGTTGTCGCGTTACAGTAACAACATTCATCCGTTGCTGTCCGTTCCGACTTCCATGGATTCCGCACCTGCCGTGTGCTCTCCAGTCGCTCGAGCCCGTCCAAAGCCTCCGCGCTTTCCATTGGGATTTTCCTCTATCTCTCTAACCTTCTCTAGTTACATACCAATCATAACCTATCAAATCTCATAATTATAGCCCTAAGCAAAATTATTCTTGATTATTAACTATCAAGATTTGCTAAACAGGAAAACTATAATATTACATGATAATAAGTGCATTTGATATGGCCAACAAATGGCACTTCTAGGCAAAAATTGTTGGGGAAAAATTGGGCCGGTCGGACAATGAATCCGAGAGGATGAAAATGACGAACACTTACACAACATTGAGATAGGAGAGAATTGAAAACACACAATTTTACGTGAAAACTCTCTTCTGAATAAGAGGAAAAAATTATAGGACACTTAGTTTATAATAATTTCACTATGTAAATTTTGGTTACAGAATTCCTTGGTTACATAAACCCTTGGAGAGTAGAGAATAGAGTACAAGAGTAAAACGATGACTCCTTATTTTCCCTCTGTTTTTCTCTCTTTCGCACTCTCTCACTCAGCTTGCTCAGCATACACACACATATATATAGGCATCGGGCGACCATCTATTTTGTAGGCTGGTTGCATGCATCATAGGACTTGCCATCATTTCTGCAAAAGCGCCTTCTTGTCGAAAGTAGTTAACCTGCTCTGCAAATCGGCTACCAATTTTAAAAGTCAACTGCTTCCTTTTTTGAAAAAGTTGTTTACACAGGCTTTGCAGGTGATCAGTCTTTCCAAACAAGCCATCTTCGGTCGTTGACCAAAGTCCTCAGCTTTTTTTCCTGTGTCTTTGGCCATTAACCCAATTGCTCGGCTTTCACTTAATGTCCTCGATCAACAACTGATGTCTTCGATTATAGTCCTCAATTTTGAGAAGGAAATTTTACTCTAGAAATTTCCACTCTGGCCTTTATTCCACTTCAACCAAGTACAACCATTCCGACCTTTATTCTACTTCAGTCAAGTGCAACCACTCTGGCCTTCATTCTACTTTGGATACATCGCCGCGCATACTTCCCACATGGGAGTGATCCAAAATCCCAACAAAAATCTGGTAGGAGGCTCAACATCACAAGCAACTTAGAATTTAGCTTGTGATACTTGAAGTCTATATCTTGTACTTTGTTTTGTAGATGCAGCTTCCATCTAATCTTGTTAAATTGTTATCTAAAACAATTCGGATTTAAACTCTGCATCTATCTTAAACTTGTTATTTTGCTACACTATTATTATGAATGGAATTTTTCAATTTTAGATTTATCTGATGATTGCATAAAATTCTCAATGCGTTTCTCCATTTTAACCAATCAACCTGACCTATGCTTAACATCTTTCCCAGTCTCTCCAATTCTTGTGTCATAGATTAAAGCAACAAAAACATTCAATTATCAGAAATTTTTGCCACTAAATTTTGTTTACTCATTATTTTGTTTAGAATTACTAAAATTGTAGATTATTATTCATTTTACTCCTACATAACTTGAGCCATTTAGATTCTCAGGACCCTCTTGACAAGTCAAACTTTTGATTTATATTTTCTAGTTTTATTTTTCAGAACAATATGTATGTAAATAACATATATCAAGGAAGTGATCATAAATATGTCTTATAATTTGATCCACTATTAAAGCAAGGGAGGTAAGGACTCAAAGTTAGTCCTTGATGTAAACTTACCTAATTCATAAGCTTCTTGATTTCTCCTCCTATGGTTTTAAACATAGCCATTAGCCCGCCATACATTTCCTTAATGGCATCTATGACTATCATCTCAATTTTCTGACTTCCACCATAAGACATCCAAGGTATCCCATCTAAGGCTTTTCCATATCAATGGAATGCATGTGTAGATCAATTTTCTTGACTTTGAGGATAGATATATAGTGGTCAAGCACGTTGGTATGAAACCAAATAAAGTTTATCATGTGCTAATAGTCTATCAGTATTATATATCTTTTACTCTCTAATAGTACCTGTGAAAATATTGCAAGTGATTGACATTCATTGACCATAGTACCATAAGACTGAGAAACATTTGTAGTAATATTAGAACATTATCTTTAGTCATATTTGATGGAAACTAAGGAATCATTTGCAGAAAGAGACATGGGAATGACCAATCATGAGGAGCATTGTCTAAGAAGTTACAGCTTCTGATTCTGTTGCATGCTTAATTGATCACGCCAAGAATTGCTTAATTTGATAGTCAGTCATTTTTTAATGAAGTAAATAGCTTAATGACTTGAGAATCCCATTGTGAGTTTTTTAAGTAGTGGATACTTCAGTAACTTTGTTTATGTTTCTTGAATATGTTTGGAAATGGAATCACGCAGTTGCATGAGTCCAGCATAATGTTATGCATATGAGCTACCATCAGGGAGCATACAATATGTATCAGGAGATTTGGCATTACACAGTAGTGCAATTGTTACTCGTGCTATTTTATTCTGAAGCATTCCATTCCTTTGTTTCTTGAATTAGCAATCAAGATTAAATGGTATACCCTCTTGCAACTTGCCTGTAAGGAACATCTGATTGAATATCTAACAAAAAAACTAATGAGAAAAATCATGCTGTACTAAACAAGCTAATCATTCAACATGATGTCTAAATAAAAGAATCTTGTGGAATCTCAAATTTATATTGCTAAATTTTCAGTATAATTTTGTTGCAACTTGCAACAAACCAAATACTTGAAGTAGGAACTAGAATTACATAATATAGCTACATGAAGATAAACCCTTTTCTTGGCTTATGCATGCATCTGAACATATCTTGGACATTTTGAGGATTCATGAACAGCCTACATCTATGGGGCTATGTGAGAGCTTCTACCAAATTGACCTTGCCATTTGACAAAGTTTCTCACGTGTGCTTTTTATTCTTACCCATCTTTTGAGCTTCTTAAAGACCTATCTTCAATCTATAATGGTGAGAATAGAGGAATGGAGAATAAAGCAGAGAGATACAGAGGAATGGATGAGGCATCGACAGCTACCTGAACAATTAAGACAACGAATTCGACGATTTGTCCAATATAAATGGCTTGCTACGCGAGGAGTTGATGAAGAAGCTATTCTGCACTCATTGCCTTTGGACTTGCAACGTGAAATTCAAAGACATTTGTGTTTGGGACTTGTTCGCCGTGTAAGTCCTTTTCATTCTGGGGTCTTTTCCTACTTCCATTACCCATTCTTTCATGGGAGTGTGTCCAATGTGTTAGATTCAATGAAAGATTTGCCTTAGTAGTCACTCGTTATGTTTATTTATGAATATTGTCTTTCTGTTTGATGTAAAGTTTTGACCTGAGTTTATCTTTGGTAATTAAGTATTACTTACATACCAAGTCAAATTGTTGAATTATTTTGCCTCAAAAGCAAACTTCTGTACGGATAATTAGAAGTTGCTTTCCGTTGCTTGAGTGCATGTTTTTAGTTAATCCATGTAGCTTTTTTCTTTTGCCTAGGTCAACTTAATGTTAGATTTGTTAAAAGTGGACTGTATTTAGTTAAATGGTAACCAAATGTATGAAGCTTTATGCAAGGAATCTGAGAAAAGGTTAGACTATTTTGGTTATATTATAAATGGTCTTATCCTACGTGTATTATGTAAGAGGCTTTTTCTGCATCTCCAATTCATAACTTTAGATTACATAGAGACAACTTTATTATTATGTCAAAGTTTCCTCCTTCAGGATTTTAGTTTATAGGGGACATGATTTGCAATTTTTTGTAAACTTTTGACCCTGCAGTTCCCATAGCAAAAGTTCAACTTTCCTTTGGTTTTTTATTGTCGTCTCTCTCTTCTCTTTTTGGGCATGAGAAGATTATCTCACATGTCATTGCCTCAAATAGTTCTGATCTCAATTTAGTACTTATTGGTAAAATTTTAATTTTTAACAAAAATTTTCATTTTTTTTTATAAATTAACCTCCATCACTTTTTACCTTTAGGTTCCTTTTTTTGCACAAATGGATGATCGGCTCTTGGACGCCATATGCGAACGCCTCATCTCATCCTTGAACACTAAGGGCATGTACATAATTCGGGAAGGTGATCCAGTTACTGAGATGCTTTTTATAATCCGAGGCCAATTAGAGAGCTCCACCACATATGGTGGACGCTCCGGATTCTACAACTCCATTGCTCTCGGACACGGGGACTTATGTGGTGAAGAGTTATTAACATGGGCTCTCCTACCCACTTCAACTCTCAATCTTCCATCATCTACAAGAACAGTCAAGGCTTTGACGGAAGTCGAAGCATTTGCCCTTCGAGCTGATGACCTCAAATTTGTCGCGACTCAGTTCAAGCGTCTCCATAGTAAGAAGCTTCAACATGCTTTTAGGTGCGGACTGATACACTTATCTTTTTCTACATTAACTGAATGTTCCCGTAGTATAAAATCTCATAAACTACTAAGAAAGAGAATCACATAAAAGCACCTTAAACTTGTGGAGTTTTTCATAATACTACCCCTTTTGTTGAATCAATTTACAATGCCCCCACCTTGCTTTTTCCTATATTATCTTTCTTTTATGGTATCTTTGAGTTTTTTTTTTCTTATAATCATAATTTTGGTTATATTTTTATAAAACCATGTCATGTTAATGACAAAATATAATAGTTATTTTTAGAAATTATAATAGTTATGTGACATATAAGTTGGTTTTCTGGGAAAAAGAAAGAAAAGAAACCAAACAATTCAACAGTTCCGTAGGAAAGAAAAATGGTGCGCAATGCACAAGGCTCCCACATCTTGGGTTACAAGGTAGGCTAAATGCACGCAGCCTTATCCTTACATTGCTTGAAGGCTGTTTTCACGTTCTGGAGCTGTGACATCTTGGTAAACAATTTGGCAATCATACTGTTGCGTCAAAGTTCATCCCTACTTTATGAAATAGGAAAGGACTATTTCTTATATGTATTCAACACATATTGTTGAAACAAAAATAGAAGATGCATCGATATAGAAATAAAGGGTACATAAATCCATGATCGGATAGATATCGCTAAATTTTATTGTATGCCATAACCTTAATGCTTGGGCAAATTATAGAGTGGGAAATTACCCGGTGATGTCGAAATTGCCATAGTGAATTAATGCAAATAACTTCACATGTAAGCAGAAGGATTAAAAAAATGACAATTTTGTTTGCTACATAAAAATGGAATGCTTTGATATATTTTGAAAGTAATTTATAACGAGTTATAAAAAAGATGAGTTATGAAATCAACATTCTATCTAGAATATAATGATTGGCATTCATGGTTGTAATGTGCATTGTTAAAATTTCTCTTCAGGTACTATTCCCACCAATGGAGGACTTGGGGTGCTTGCATTATACAGGCTGCATGGAGACGTTTCCAAAAGAGAAAGACGGCAGAGGAGTTGGCTCGACGTGAAAACAGCTGCTACGACATGCACGTTGCGGACACAGAAAGTACATGCAGCAGTGAGCCATTGCTTGTAGACTACGACAAGGACGATGATGCCAGCTCGAGGGGTAGCAATCAACAGCCATTAGCAGCTACAATTTTGGCTTCAAAGTTTGCTGCGAATACTAGAAGAGGTACCAATCAGAAGGTTAAGGTTGTTGATCCCTCTGCAGAGAGCCTAAAGATGCCCAAAATGTTTAAACCCGAGGATCCTGATTTCTCCGCTGACTTCTCGTAGAAATTAGCAGTAAATAAATATGATGAATTTTTGTACACTGTACAACCGGTACTTCAAATAAAATTTATGAATAAAACCAGAAAAGAAAGAAAATGGAGGATCTTGTTCATATTTTTCACAGATATAATGCTTTAGGGTCATCTTTTGGGCTTTTAAGATACCGATTCTGATCTATCAATCTATTATTGTGTCTTTTTGGTGCGTGTGTAGATAAATATATGATATGTCATATCATTTTAAAAGCATCTCTAGACATATATATATATATATTTTTTCAAATAAAAAAAATTGTAGCTCCTTTGATATGAAGAATAAAACTTAGCTGTCTATCTATTGTATTCATAGGGACAGCTATGATCTTAAGAAAATTACCATTGATACAGGTCTTGAATTTAATTCTTTATAGTTTTATATACCATGAAGTCTAAAGCAAAGATTTCCAACTCCATCATGTGAAACTACACTCACCACCTAACTGCATGCTACATTCATCAAAGTATGGGCACGCTGCTTTGGCGCTCATGTTCTTGCAGAAGTGTCCTTTATGGATGAATGTCGATGAAGTACAAAGGCTGTGACACTCATTAAAAATACCATCTTTATTAATTCCACAATTCCTAATATTTCTACCCACTCAAAAACGCCCATCAATCTCACCCCCAGATTTTATAATGGGGAAAATCAACTTATTTATGTGGCTCATCCGTGCCCAGGAGAAAGAACTTGACTATTGAATCATTAATTAAACCATGATGAAATTCATTGTCCCTTCTACTACTACTTATACTATTTAATACCCCATGCAAGGATCATACACATTAGAGGAAACTCATAAATTTTTCTTTAAAAATGGAGAAAAAATATGTACTTATTCATTATTTAGGAAAAAAAATTCACTACCCAAAAAAAAAAAAACAAAAAAATTTCTATCTATGAATAGTCTCATTAATTCTTGAAGCTGCTTGCTCATTTTATCATATATGTTGAGAATGACTCAAGAAAATAATAATTTTAAAAATCAAACTGAAGATTACTTGATGGATAATTTTGATACCATATCAAGATATTAACTGATTGAAAAAATATAAACCATAGCATAAAGATCTAATAATGATTTTATATTAGATAGCTTTATAGTTTTTCAATGTTGAAGATGTCAGCTGTCTTCATATTTGTATGGCAGGTTTTAGCTCCTATGATCCACAAAATATTCAGTTCGAAATATTGGTTTGAAATGTGATATTGGAATCTCACCGGCCTTTCCCTTCCACCGAACTGTCACTTGCCTCCTCTCCGAAAACCCTTATCTAAACCACCCTTAACAATGGCTGCTCCTCCCCTTCCTTTTCTTTTCTAAACAATATAGTCATATAAGATGGCCAGCGTGTGGAGCTTTCCACCACTCTCATCACTCCATGGCATCCTATCTCTCATCTTTCTCCTCTTCCCTTCCACAACCGCCGCCATGGCCAATGCAGTCTCTCCCACCACCAGAATTGTCCAAAAACCCACCCCTGATCCCCCTCTCTTCCGGCAAGCCTCTCCTTTCAGCAATGGAGAAAGCTGTCCTCCTCCACAATCACCCAACAAAACAATCCACATTGCCATGACCTTAGATGCTAATTATCTAAGAGGGACAATGGCAGCAGTCTTATCAATCCTCGAGCATTCCACTTGCCCAGAAAATATCACCTTCCATTTCTTATGGTCAAGAAATAACCCCTTCATAATATCCGCTATTAACTCCAGGTTTCCTTACCTCAACTTCAAGCTCTATCGCTTCAATAGCAGCCGGGTTAATGGGAGAATCTCCAAATCGATCCGCCAAGCGCTAGACCAACCATTGAACTATGCGCGTATTTATCTTGCTGAGTTACTACCGTTAGATGTTGAGCGCGCTATCTACCTAGATTCTGACCTCGTGTTGGTAGACGATGTGGCCAAAATATGGACTGTAGCCATGGGTGACAAGCCTGTGGCTGCCCCAGAATATTGCCATGCAAATTTCACCAACTATTTCACCGAGGAATTCTGGTCTAACCCTATTTTGTCCAAGACATTTGAGGGTAGGAAACCGTGTTATTTTAACACGGGAGTTATGTTGGTTGACGTCGGTAGATGGAGAAGAGGTGGGTATACGAAGATGGTCGAAGAATGGATGGAGTTGCAGAAGAAGAAG
The DNA here is from genome assembly GCA_033239525.1 of Nepenthes gracilis. NCBI lineage: Eukaryota > Viridiplantae > Streptophyta > Magnoliopsida > Caryophyllales > Nepenthaceae > Nepenthes > Nepenthes gracilis. The sequence continues at coordinate 28,125,937 of BSYO01000003.1, forward strand.
AGGATTTTCCATTTGGGTTCTCTGCCTCCTTTCTTACTTGTTTTTGCTGGGAATATAAAAGCGATCGATCATCGGTGGAATCAACATGGATTGGGAGGGGATAATCTTGAAGGGAAATGCAGGAGTTTGCATCCTGGCCCTGTAAGCTTGCTGCATTGGAGTGGGAAAGGGAAGCCATGGTTGAGGTTGGATGCTCGAAAGCCTTGTGCTGTCGATTATTTATGGGCTCCTTATGATTTGTATCATTCATCCGCTCGTTCTCTAGAGCAATGATCTCAGGCCGAGATTCAATGTGCAAGAAAAAGGGAGATCAGATGTCTGAAACCAGAGACTTCATTACGGGTGCGTGGAAAAATAGTTCGAGATTTCGGAAGAGACATAACGGTAATGCAAGAGGAACAGCAGGGAAGAATATCAGAAGGCACGAAACAAGCGATTCGGCATTGTTGAATACGGTATATTTCAACTAGAACAGTGGGAAGAAAGAGCTTCACCAGGACCTCATTCAATCAGAAAATTAAAGAACTTGATGCTAAGAAAAAGGTGCTCATACAAGCATCGTCTTCAAGTTTGTTCTTTAAAAGGGAGTCAAAAAACCTACAATCGAAGGAAAGGAGCCTACTTGATTGACAAGCATAACTTTAATAATTACATCTTTTAATGTTGAACTGAAAAATTATTTGAGAGGCAACATTCTGAAACTTTTTCAAGAGCTAACAAATCCTGTAAAAATTATTACGTGACAACGACTTCAGTCGATTGAAATTAGTTTAGGTGATTGAAATTAACAAATCATGTTAATTCTCTCTCTCTCTCTCTCTCTCTCTCTCAATGCGTTTTTGACTGGGGATAGTCAAGAATCCTTCACGCTTTTTGGAGTGTCGCTGCTTTCTAAATCAGAGGCAATAAGTTTGAATCGTGAAAATAATTTTATATAAAATACGAGATAAACTCAAATATAATAAGCTTAAAATGGTCTAATTTTTTCTAAACTCTGCATATTTATGGAGGAGTCTAACCTAATTATAAACTAATTTGTGAGTATTTGGCATAAATTCTTGTTAACAAAAGTAAGTTCATGACTCGCCCAAAGCACAAGGATTAGAAGATTGGAGTTGAATTCTTAGCTAGAGATGGGAAAATGGATTGATGAACAGTTTCGCATCCCAATATCGCAATTATCTTCATGAAAATTCTTTTGCAATACCATTTAACGTGAAACTGAAACTGAGTTACTCGTGTTGACAAAACTAATAGCAAGTTCTCATTGCTCACTTGACTAAATTATATTTAACGCATTTATCATCACAACCATAATAATATGATAGATTTGCATTCTTGCTTGGACAATGGAACACAAAATCCATGCCACAGAGAATTCTAAAAATCCCATTAAATGCAGCCATCCTTTATAGATCCCCTTCATGCTCTTGAGGAGCTGAACTACAAAGCCAAAGCTACTGCAAATCTACAGGCAGATGATTTACATGTTTCCCCGCTTTGCCAACCAAGCAAACGTTGATAAGCTATAGGAGGATGTGCCCAAAAGCTTCGACGATCCTACGAAAGAAGGGAGACAAGAGAAACGAATTCCAAAGTCACACGGCCCTTGGACCTGGTGTTGATGACAAAGTGCTCAGGATACTTCCTCAGCAACATGAGCAAGCCATACCAAGGTTTCCCTCTCGATTCAGGGCCTGGCCAGTCCTCCAACGTCAGATATCTCCTCACTTGGCCGTGGTGCCACACGTTGCCATAAAGCTCCATCAGCTGCAACCAAGACGTTTAAGTAATCAGTTTTTTTTTCATTAACTCCAAATATTTAGATGGCTAAATGGAAAACAGGACTCTATAAACAAGGCAATCTGCATCAAAAATCTCCTGAAACATATTAAGCAATAGGGAAATGTTTTGGGGAGATTCTCATGGCGTGGCGTTAATCAATCAATTTATTTTTACGTTGACCCGATAGTATAGATGAACAAATAAGATATATATCATTCAAGGGAATTATCCAAATGCCACCTTTTGCAATATAAACAAATAAATGGTTTTTCAAGGGAACAATTTTGTTGGGATATCTAGTTGTCAGCTAAGCACTAGCACTATAACCTCATCCATGATTTCGAGGAGCAATGTATGAAAAAATGTCATCTAAGAGCTCTTATTTGGTCCAGATGGAACTTAATCAAATCAATCATCATTCAAAAGAACTTTTCAAGCACATTTTATAGGCTTTTGGAAGCTAAATGGTGTTTGACAGAAAAATCTGCTTTGACCCTATTCAGCGAAAGAAGAATACCAAAAATCTCGCCAGAAAATATGGATGTGGCCATTGTCACCACTTCCAGAGGGAGAAAGAAATATAGGAAGTTCAACCATAGAGCTGCACACAGTAGTTGACAAGAGAAGAAGAAACAGCAAGTCTTCTAACAAAGTTGGAAGCTGAAGAGAACTCAAAAGAAATAAATGAAATGATCTTAGTATTTGCTTTTGCTGCACGTTCATTATTTGTGTTACTAGGTCAGCTCAAAACGGAGAAGAATGTGCAAAATGATGTTTTCCAAAAATTTCCACCGATCATAAATAATTATTTTCTGTGATGTTGTGAATCTAACTCAATGGAATTTTTTCGATAATTTGTGATGGTAGAAACATTGTTTTATAAGATCAGAAATATCAATATAGGCCAAATGTTAAAAAACATTTACAATATGTATTAAGGGGTGAACTAATGTTTTAATCAATTTTGTTTGTAATGTCAACTTTTACAAGAGTTATCTAACAAATTTACGTAAGTTTTACATGATTATAAAACAAATTGTTTACACACATTAGGAATACAGTTATATCACTTGATATAATAAGCCAAAAGTGTGGCCTTCCAATTAACTTTTATGCTATTCTCTAAGATTTCCTATATATTAATGAAATGTAACATTTGTGCATCATTGATGTCACAACAAAATTGAACTAACTAAATAATTTCAAGTTCAATGTTATTAAGAATTAACAAGTCATTAATAACCATTACCCACAATTGATTTATTGGCAAATAACAACCATAGGTAAGGTTATAAATAAATAGAACAATATTTTGCTTAGACCCAACTTGTTAATTTGGCGAGCTCAAAGTAGTCTAGAGCTCAGACTCATTAACTTCAAGAGTTAAAATTGAGTGAATTGGACTCAAGTTTCTAATCAAGCCATCACAAATCAGGTTCAAGCAGTTGGTTTACCATAATCAATATACTCAATAACGCCTAGTTTACAACTTACCATTCACCTAAACGGACTCAAAAAATAGACTTTATTCGAGCTCAAGCAAGCTCCAGCCAACAATTTCAAACTGAGCTCCAAGAACATCTTGATTATCAAACCAAATCACATGCCGATTAATCGATACACTGCTGATGACTATTAATATGCACTGGTTTGTAGAAATGGACACATACATTTATGGACATGTTTTCCAGAAAAAAAAAACACAAGACAATATTTCCAACTAAAGAGACCCTAGTGATATTGAAGGTTGGATGTATGCTAATATAAAAAGCTTCTTTAATAAAAATTAACATTTGCACAATTGATATCACTGATGCTTTAAATAAATACACGTATAAGCTATCAGTCATGGAATAAAAGATTTTCTATCCAAATGAAAAAGGTATTCAAATTTGTTATCATTTGGGAGCTCTATTTCTGGAGCTACAAAGGTTGATGATATGTATATTTCTCTTTAACTCACTATGAATTGTAAGATGAATTTGTTAAAAACATGACGCTTAAGTATGGCAGAAATTTTGCAAGTGCCAAAACATTGATTTTATATCACTAGTATGAGTAATCATCCTGTAATTTGTAATAAGTATTATTACTTACCTACAGAAATATATGGCTCCAAATCCCAAGGGTCCAAAAGCAGCAAAGCACCAACAAAAAAATATAAATAAATGGAAAAAAAATAAAAACTAAAATAACACAGAGATACACTCCATAATAGCATTGCACCCATATCCTCAGAAGCTTAAATCAGTTGCCCAGCCAACAAATTTGACTTTTCTTATATTATCTTCAGAAAAAAGATACTAAAAGAAGGTATTTGGGATCTCAAAGAGAGAAGTAACGAGTTGTGGGATGCCATGACAAATTGTATAAAAAGAGCAGATAATGGGGATTTAGGGGATCAGAGGGTGTGTGTCATGCCAAAAGGAAGCTTGGTGGTGGTGCAAGGAGGTCTAAGAGAAAAAAAAGCTAAAAGAGCTTGTTAGAGGACAATGTCCTAATGTAGATATGATGGGAATTGGGAGAGATACAAATTTTGTAGAAAGAGGCAAAATGGTGAGTGAGAAGAAGTCTAAAGCCTATGAGTGCTTCTATAAGCAACTAAATAAAAATTATAGAGAAAATGATATCTTTAAACTAGATAAAGTAAGAGATGGGTGAAGAAACAACTTGAATCAAGTGAAGTGTGTCAAAGATGGTGAGGGGATGATACTTGCTGCCAATGAGGACATCAAACACAGATAAATGAGTTACTTTACAATATTTCTAATGAAAGTGGGAGAATAATATAGTGTTAGGAGATCTTAGTGGCTATATATTAAACACAAAAACACACTTATAATCACTGCATCCAAAGAGAAGTTCAACAAATTTTGAAGAAGATGAAGATTAAGAAGGCAGTTGGACCATATTATCAGTAAAGGCTTGCAAATGTTTTTATCTTTTTCTTTTAGGGGCAGGGATTACATTGCTAATGACATTGCTTAACAAAATCCTAAACAAAGAATACCAAATGAGTATAGAAAGGGCACATTTGGAAACGAAAAAGGTGTGACAACTATAAGAGGTACTGAGTTAAGTAATATGATGGAAACTATGTAGTTGAGTAGTATGACGAAACAATGCGAAAGGGAGATAGAAAATAGGATAAGGCACAGTTGTAACAGAAAAACCAATGTAGAATCATACCAAGTTGGACTATTTTGGAAGCTATTCATTTGTTAAAATCTGATGGAGCAATTTTCCTTTTTTAAACAAAATGACCTGCATATGGCATTTAACATAATACAAATCCTAGATGAATTGTGGAAGAAGAAATTTCCACGTGGAAAAGTAATTCCATATTACAACTAAATTAGATTCAATGCATGAATCCAAGGCGTCAATAACGGAGTTGTGACTTGGGTGAAGACAAGCAGGAGAGAATTCCGATTATGATAGGGGCTATTACAACAGTAAGAGGCATTTAGCACTTGACACATAAATATGCCTCCGGTTTAACATCAGCATTCATTATGTCAATTTGTTTTACCAAGTTTCAGCTTTAAGCACATATATTTGTCTTTTTTTATAGACGAACTTACCAACCACATTCAATTTGAGGTACCATAGTGCATGCTATTTTGCAGACGACAGATTTGGTGGATGATACAAAAGAGGCATTAACGCCAAGTTGAAGGAAACTTTGGCATTTGGAAGCATAAGCTTCAAGAATTTGAAGAACAAAAACTTAATATGTGATATACAAGTTTAGTAGCAACATAGAGATAGATGCTGGAAAAGTGAGGAGAGGGACTAAAAACCTGCCAAAGTGGAATTATTTAAAATTGCTCGAGTCCATGGTTTAGAAAGATGGGGAAATCGACGAAGATATTGCTCACATGACTACAGCATGTTGGACAGAAATCCTACAGGAAACTTGTGTAAGTGGAAAAGACCGGTCAAACAAAGAAAACATTATAAGGTGGCTATTCAATCAATCATGTGGCAAGGAGCAGAGTATTGAGAGGTTAGGTACCAACATGTTCAAAGAAGTGGCTATGGCGGAGATTAAGATGTCACTATGTATGTGTGGTTATACCACAAGGGAGAATATGGAAGTTGATGCAAAACATGCATTTGAAGCCATCTGAAGACATAATATTACACATTTAGAGTTGGTAGACTATATGGCTTACAACAGAGCTGTATGGAGGTAATGAATCCTTGTAACTGACCCACTTAGGCTTCTTTTGATGGGGTTTGGTTTAATTAGAAGTTTTTTTTTTTTTTGGGGGGGGGGGGGGGGGTTGGTCGGTGGGGGCAACTACACCCACCACCATACCTTATTAATTATTTTGGGGATTAGTACGGGCAACTGACCCCACTAGACCATAACTAAATAATTAGCTTGCCCCAACAGGATTCCTACTGCTAAACCGAATCAACCCAGAGGTTGTTTCAGCAACTCAAAACACTTGATACTTGAAAATCCAACTACTGCATAAATTGGAACATAAAACTAACCTCTGCATGGAGTTTCTCCATAGGCATCCATTCTCCGGGACCACAAAGATCAGATAGCACAGTTGCCACAGATGAAACCACATCCTTTTCTTCCATCTGCATAAGTTGATGATTGTCAGCATCCCGGTCAACTCTGGATCTTCCATCTGCCTTTTTCTTTGCTAGAATTGCTGATGGCTCCATACAGTATATCAAGGGGTGAGCTACTTAGAAACGGAGTATTCAGTTAATCTTAATTACAGGTAAGTGATATGCCGATGGATACACAAATATTTAGCTTAGATGGAGAAGGAAAACCACAATTAATGTCGAGACAATAGCATCCTCAAATCAATTTTCTAGTTTTTTTGACAACCTGTACTAGTTGAATCAAAAAAGGTCATCAACAAGAACAGAATATTTCATAGAATGGGATACAATGACCTTAAAGGAGCAAATTGAGGCAACAAAAGCAGAGAAGATGACCCAACATTTCATATAGCTCAGATGGAATTAATAAAGTTTCTAGTTTCAATGCAATTAGCTATTGAACAAAAAATAAACATGTGATTAAATATTTAAAATAGCATTTAGACTCAGAATAAATTCTACTTATGTTACCAACTTATCATCAATGTAATATATTTTTTTCTACATAGCAAACCTGAGTCTGGTAAAGGTGGCACACAGACAAAAATAAAACTTTCATCAAATGTTTTATTAAAATGAATCCTGATCGGAATTTGTTAACATTGTCAACATTAGGATACATTAGTAGGATTCAATTAGAACTTGGAACATAGAGGCAAATATTAAGAAAAAACATGTACACAGATGACATGTTAATTAGAAAAGATATATTAACACAATTTGCCTGCAAAATAACTGTTAGGGAGAACAAAGAGAAGTTGAACAGAGATTATAAAAGCTCTAGTTCAGAGCAAAGAAAAGGCATAAAAATGGGGAAGTCAAAAGTATTACTATATGTATTAATCTAATGAGAAAGATTCATAAAACAAAAATAGGTCAGTATAGAAATTACAAATAGTGCTAGTTCTCATACGCTCTAGTTCGTACGCCCCTCTAGTTCTAAAGCTCTAGATTTAAATGGCCACATATGCAAACATAACAGTTAAAAGCAGTCACATGAACACCATGGAGGAATTGAATAAGATGATGATGAGTTGGGTGATGTAATTGGAATTTGCTCTGTATTGTGATCTTGTAGTAGTAAAGAATTACACATAGGAAAGAAACCAAAACTTAAATATCATTTGAAGTGGATCAAACCAATTCAATTATTTATTATTTTTGTTTTGCAACACAAAATTAAATAGATCCTTTTTGTAAGAATTGTAAATTACTCAAACAAATAGTTAAATGCAAAAAATCACGTAAAAACCCAATCATTTAGAGTTTCAATGAAGAGAATGATTCAAAAAACAGTGGTAATAAAATATAAGAGAAACCTAAAAATAAATGAATTATTATTAGATGTATTTTCTCTACTTTTATAAATTATAATATTAATATTTAATAAAATAAATAAAATATGATATATTTTTTTATAATATTTTCTATAATTTTATTTTTTAATATTTTTTATTTTTTATATTAAGGCCATGCCTAGCATAACACGGTCCAGAGGAACGCCTGGCCCAACAAAGGCAGGCCATGTGTCATGCTAGGTCGATACATATTTGTCCCGTATTATGTCAGGCAATGTCTGGAGACATGCCTAGCCCAACACAGATGGGCCACGTGCCGTGCTAGGCCAGGACATATTTGTCCCGTACCGTGCTGAGCAAGGACATATTTGTCCCATGTCATGTTGTACGGCCCATCATATAAATGTGTCATGCTGGACATTTATATGTAGGTGGACTGAATAAATGGGCCATGCCGGTACTTCTCAATGGAGAAGATAATTCATAATAGCTCACTGTTGAATTTGAAGGAGATGAAGGTGGTGGTGGTGGGATAGATTCTACTACTATAGGGCCCAGATGAGGACAATATTATAATAGTTCTACTTTTCCAGACAAACATAGTTTCAGTAGTGATGATACAAGGATTAGAGGTAAAGGTGGTGGTGATGGAGTTGATATTTGGGGTCGCAATGATGGTGATGATGATGAGCCTATATAGTAATTATTAAATCAACTGAGCATCCTCTCTTCCAATATCTCAGAGAACCTTGTTGTGCTGTCTTACAAGATAATGATATGGGCATTGAATTACCATAGGAGCCAACACAAACTTTTAAAAAAAGAAGGGAAGGCGCCTAAGCAGCTAGAGTTTTATAATCTCAAAGGGTGATACATAGTTTTTTTATAGTTTTGGGACTTTCCAATTCTGTAAGACCAGTGGTAGTTCAAGTGCACAAAATTATCCTCACACCCAGCCCTAGGATCTCTTGATTTACGGACACAACCATCCTCCTCCTCCCAATTACCTATATTAGTACTAGGATCCAGGATAGCTGAATTTTTATAAAGTACCACAAGCCCTAACTCATTTTCTACCATAGCAATCTAGCCAAGAACAGTCAGCACTTATGAAGAGTTTGGCAGCATGTATGGTTATTTTTTTTTATAACTAATGCCAATTCTAAGAATGATATTATCCAAATCGATCGTCAAATTATCATAGCAACGAAAATGAATAGTATATTCCAGTATAAAGATTGACATGGTGGTGATATCAAAGTAATTAGCATTATTAATATAATCATATTTTGTTTATTAATTATTGCTTACTAGTGTTAACTTTATTAACTGTCAAATCATTCCACAAATTACCTTATTTTCTATAGAGTGGCTGCATATTGTGTGTAATTCGAATATGAGTTTGTTTATTTGCTTACTTGGCTATAATATGCAAAAGATACAAGATCATAAGAATGTCATTTGCTCTCTTCTTTATTTATTGATAACTTACCTACAAGTTATGTGGTAGTGAATAAAAATTAACTATCCTCATTTGATTTTATTTTTATTATTTTAATATTTTTAGAATAAAATTTTATATTAAAATAATAATTTTGATGGGTAAGCCCATAGCAGACAGGCCCAATAAAAAAAAAAGCCCAAAGTCTAGAAAAGCCCAGATGTACGTTCGGACAGTCAACGTTAGCGTTGACAGTATGGAGGGCCAACTAGGCGGCCAATGTGCTCCCTCAAGATGGTTAATATTTTTTGTTGACCGGAAGCACTGTAGTAGCAGACCGAGAAAAGGCAAAAACCTAATATGGGCCAGGTCCAGTTTGGCAGACGTTTCCCTACACGACAAGCAATGGTCCCTTTCCCTGATTTCGCGCCTTCCTTGAAGCCAATCTCCACTAAAGAGGGTATCAACAGATTCGACGCCCTTCCCATAAGGAAGGCGACAGATTCTCTCTTCCTGCTTACAGTGGACTCTAACGGTAACAGAAGCACAAAAGGAAGGCAAATAATCTTGAGAACCGTTACCCGCTCAAAAAAAAAAAACGATCCCAACAGAATGCACCAGTCAAATTCCTGCTTAAGGAAGACTGCCCAACACGATGTAGGGATCGCGCCTCCTTGGCCAAGGAAGGTTGCCCTACCTACCATCTATATAACCCCCAGAGTCTCCATTATCAGAGGAGACGAAAAAAAGACATCAAAGAACTACGACGGAGAAATCTTTGAGCATACTAATCTCATCCCTAAGCATGGAATCACTTACTACAACAATCCCACTCTAAGCCTTCAGATTCCAGAGAATTCACCCACTCCCCGAGCTCCGTCCTTCTAAGCTTCCACGCTTACGGGATTCAGTTTCCCGCTTGTTCCCCATGAACATTGAGCCAGGAAACGACACTCTCGGCGAGTTGCACGAACGTCTCTTACATCTAAAGGCGAACACTTCTTCCTACCTCAATCTCCCTCTCTATTTCAACTCAGATTTCTAGTTACCTTCTCGTAATTTGAAATCTTATTGCTGACTTGAGCGTCAGAGTGTTTTCGGTGGGACATCCCGCCGACACCTAACCTCTTGTTTGTTGTAGTGGTTTGCAAGGTCCAGACTTAGTGAACGGAACCGGATCCAATCGATCAAGAGAACTCAAATCTGTTCGAAGTCAGATCCAGGTACGCATCAAATTTAATAAGTAAAAATTATCTAAAACGGTTAAAATATTCAAAATATAATTAAATATACTTAAATTTTAATATTTATCTCAATTTTGATGTAATTATTAAAAAAAAATATTGCACTCGATATGACCAATACCGATATATATTGCCTAATACAACCAATACTTATAGGGCAGTGATTGATACCAATGTAAATATTTCCATCAATGGGCTAGTGGGATCAACCCCATTAAATCACATTTGTCAAGTGGGCTCTTAATCCTGGGTTACCTAAGAAGGGGCTAATAAAAAAGGTTTCAGCACGTACAAATTACCCTCCACACCAAGAAGTTTTCTCCCCAAAACCCTGCAACATAAGAGCCTCATCAACTAGGCTACCCTTTTATCCAACACATTCTCCCGCTTGGCTATAAGAAAGATCAAAGAATATTCAATCCATAGCCCAATATCATTTTTAAGGCTATAAGTATTGACCGTATAAAAAAATGTAAGCCTCCTATAACAATTCACAAATTTTGGCAAGTGAGAAATTAGGTAAATCCGGAGGGGATAATGAGAAATTAAATGGAAATGGACTGCAGGAAATCAATAACTTAGGTTACCTAAAACTCTAAATTCAAATCACACAGATGTGACCAGAAGCAGAAATGTTGACAAAGAGCAAAAATGTTACCAAAAACTTAAAATGGCATACCAGGGAACATCGGCGGTGTAGTTTTTCTATTTCTCCTTCAATAATTTAAATTAGATATCTCCTTTGATAGCTACGACGTGTAAAAAGAAGAGGACATATTGAATTTGACCTTTATCAATGCAGTAATTTTAACATTCCAGTTGCCAATTATTATATGTAAGTTGGTGGCTTGTTTCCTCTCCTTTCATTTTTTACAATTAATTTTATCTAGGATTATATTAGTAAATGGTTAATACTTACCGCATACTATATAACTGCATGGATAAGGCAGATGGGTAGGCAGGTTCTTCAAGTTTTTATTAGAGAACAGCGCAGAGAATTTTAAATCATTTTTAAAGCAAGTGAATTGTAATTTAGTAAAAAGGTACGTATTTGTAGACAATAAACTTATTTAAGGTGCGTTTTTTAGTATATTATGAATATTGATATGTATGGGTGTAGGTATTCATTTACCCTTGTGTTTCAAGTGCACTAACATTTTATTAATTCCACATGAACTATAACTAGTGAAGGATTACTAACTCAAGCTAACATTATTGGGATGCTACTAATTATCCCTGGTAGAATACAACAAATAAGGTTGACTTTAGCCAAATTTCATATATTATGTCGCACATGCATCATGGGCACCAGAATCTTATGCATAACAATGAGAGTAAATGACATTCCATTGTTCCATCGTAACTTAAACAAGCAAAATACTGGAAAAATATTAATTTAGGGACTCAGTACTAAACTGAAACTTCATACTTGGTTTTTATCACGTATCCTAATTGACAATAATATTGTTGTGTACTTCCACAAGCAATGAAAAACAAATATAAAATCTTGCAGGCATGCCAACGACAAATTGGGGCTCATTTGATGAGTTTTAAAGTATAGCAGCACTAGAAAGATCTCAAATTCATTTGATTCCATACACAAGCTTTATTCACATCTGTACTCTTAGAAGAGATTGAAGGACTGGTTCCAAGAATTGGTTCTGGAACAGTCATAATCACATCCCAGCTAACACTCACCATAAAATATGAATATAACAACGAAAGAAGGAGAAATTGCACTCAATTCATGTGGTTTTGTATATAACATGATGGTAAAATCCCATAAAGATTAAACCTCATGCCCAAAGTACATCCGATCTTCCCAGCTCTCACAATGCACAGTGACTACAAGCATTTTCTTTATGGAAAAACAATCCAAACCAATAGAAAATTGACTATCTACAACCCTCCTACAACAATTTGTGCCTCTGAGTAAACGCAACCCTCCTAACCAACAGAATCTTAAAAAAAAAAATTTACAAGACACTAAATCAATAAGAAGAAGATGAACAAACACCTTGCACAAGAATGAAGAATGAAAGCCTTTGATTGATACAATCCCATAGTAGGACAATTGATCACCCTAACAAAGACCTGTCCTCAACCAAAAAAAGTTCAAACAAAATTGCATCTCAAAAACATAACTACCGCTGAAATCCAGAATCTTGAACATTACATGATTATGAGTGTTGGTATCAACGTTGCAAATGATCACCCTAAAGGGTTCACGGTAAACCTTGTGCATTGCTTTTGCAGCTCAATTCGTGGAGGATGCAGTCATTCAGATCATTCTTTTCAATGCAGGCTTCAAAAGTGCCCAACATTACTAACCATAATGTCTTCTCAATCTTCCAAGGACTAGGTGAATTGTCGTCACCAGCCATAATTGGCTCTGTTCTTCCATTTGTTTCCTGTTTTCGTATTTCACTAATGGAATCATACAAAAGACAAGGGATTTTGATAATACTCCATTATCTGTCATATTTATGTTTTACCATGACTATAATGAGACACAAAAAGTGGAGAGCCTGGATTTAAATATTGAAAATGGTATAAGTCTCCACCATATTGGCGTTGGGCAATAAGTGTCAATAATGGATACAATGGAAGCCAAGAAACAAATAGCTCCATGGCCACAAAAACTTAGTTATATATACTAAAATTGACCCTCTTATCTTATATGTACACATATAAGCCAATATATTGCGATATATTGGCAATATGTTGAAATTGAGATAATTTCAATATCAATATCAAGACCTCCCAATAACAGTATTTTGATATACGGGAGAGATTATAAACCCAAAGTCATCATATTTATAGGTTATTAGTCCTTTACCTTCTTGATGGAGCCACAGAAACACTACAGCATGCAAAGATTTAAGAAAAGTTCCCTTTGATGAAGTTGCAGGGTTCATCCAAACATTACACTCAGAGGGGACACGAGGAGGTTTCCATGCCTTGTTTTTCCTAGTGTTGTTACCAAGAAGATAAAGTCACTAATAACCTTAGAAGTTGGAACATGATAAATCTGTTTTGAAACTCTCCTCTTATCCTGCTCGCTTGGAGTTGTGATAAATAAGATTAACATGGGGGCATCATCAGAACCCTTGCTTATGGTAGAATAGAAATGATGCAATGTCACAAATAACAGTTGGAAAAAGACAGGCAATGAAGACAACACTGATGCTATTCATCAAACCCTTGGAAGATCAAAAAGATGCTCACAACAAATGATGTTGGGCACGTGAACAAGCTACTAATCAGAAAGAATGAACTTAAAGGTGGCATCATCAATGAGTTAACCAGATAACTAATGCACAAGGTTCATACGAGGTTTTAGGTGCCAATTTGCAGCATAGAAACCATCCAATATCAATTAATGTTCAAGAATATGGTTTTGAATGACAGTTATCTTTTGAAGAGCAATTGACTGAAAGTTTGGTTAACTGGTTAGGTAGGGGTTTCAAAGAGGGTGATACAACTTAATCTAATACAGAATGTAACAATACAACATTTTCCTTCTTGATTCTCATGCTAGCTTTTGGATATTGTTCTTCTTCTAATTGACTGAGGTAGTATCTTGTCGTTTTCTGTTCTTTAATTTCAACTGCTTATGGGAGTTCTTTCAACAAACAGTTGTTAGGTTCTAGTCTTCTAGATTGTCAATGTAGCATTTAACTTGCAACATTTGATCATAAAATATGTATATACTAGGTAGCCATTAGATATTGGAGAGTTGGGAGACAGGTAGTTTGGGTATAAGGATAAATCATGGCAGTGTTTTCTTGTGGTTTTATATTCATAAAACATGAATTAGAGGGTAGTTTCTCTTCTTGAATTAGACGGCAGTTTCTCTTCTCCTTTCCCTTTTCCTTCCCTTTTCAGTTAACAAAGAAAATGTGTAGTGTAACAAACTGAAAATGTGTATGTTGAATCATAAAGTCAGACCTTTTCCTCTCTTAATCCCTTGGAGTCCTTCTTCTTAATCCCATCACTTTTTTGCATCTTTATCCAGACCTTTGTATGTTTCAGTTTCACCTTCCCTTCAGTATTCTCACTACCTCTCACTAACAGTTTGCAAATTGAAGCTTCTATTGAATCATACATCCCCAATAGCTACCATAGGAACCACACTTGCCACCAACACCAAACCACTATCAAATATCAAATGTGAGTGTGTTGTTGTCTTTCTTTTTCAAAAAACTTTAATTCTATGTTTTGTCTGAGTATAAAATAGTTTGATAAAGGAAATTCCTTCAGTTTCAACAATAAAGGAGGGAATACCTTGTCTGGCATGCTCAACACCTCTGAACTAATAACTCCCAAAGGTTAATATGTTCTTTTATTCAAACTTGTCAGATTTACCTTTTCCCATGAACTACCTATTGTGGTCCCCCAAAATAAAAACATTTGAGGATATGGAAGTTACTGGATTTTTTATGGACATTTCTCACCTTGAATATGTTAAAAGTGTATATGATATCAGACTTTTTTCATCTTTTCATACCTTATTTAGTTGGATTGAAGAAACCCAATCCAAGCTTGTCATGGACCCAATCCTAGCTGGGCAAGACCAGCATCCTAAAATATGATCAGACCTTTGAATTTTTTGAGGCCAAAAAAATTCTTTTTCCCCATTTTTTTATGCTGAACCTAATGCTAGAAATTGTGTTGTTGTAAAATAGGGAATCTTTTGTTTCAAGTATAATTACATACAGTGATACAATACAACTCCATCAAAATCTTAAAAAACAAAACTGACAATTTGACAATAAACACATGGTCGCAAAACCTTAAAGGGTGACCCAATGTATAAGGCTCTAAAATCATGGGGTCGGAAATATGTAATCTTATCCATACACTGTGGAGATATTGTTTCCGTGATGTGAAACTCTGACTTCCGTGCTATAATAGAGCAACCTTCCTGCTTCACAGAAGTTTACATTCGCAAAACTTCAAAGACAGAACCATCAAATATTCCTTGAATATTCTACGTGAAAATTCTAAAAGACAATAATCATGGGAAAATGTAATTCACACACAAACATCCCCTTACAATTCCATGAAGCAAGTGATAAACAATTATATGGAATTCTTCCACCCAAAAATGTAAAAAGAAAAAAATGGAAATAACGTACACTATTGTGAGATAGCACTCCACTAATCTTGACTACTACAATACCATGCTGACCAAAACTTACAAAAGCATCTAACTTTCCAAATCTTGGCTAACATTTCTTGAGCTAACCCTACCTCTACCATCATCAATTTATATACGAAGGAGCATATATTCATGACAGTTTTGAAGGTATTGAGTCCATTATCAGATTCTTAGCATTTTATAAGATATGAGAAAGGAGGCAGCTTTTACTAGTCTCTGGATTATAATCAGCAATGACTCTATTTTCAAAACCAAGAAATAACTGTCCTTCCAGATAAACAATTCATGCAGCCCAACCCACAAAAGTTAGTTGATTGTTTGACATATGAAACATCTAGCCCCCTACCAGCATAATCTCGACTAAGGCAGCCCCACGAAAGGCAGCCCCCTACAGAACACTTAACTGTCACATAATCCAAATTAACAACTTCAATAATGAAAACAGAAACCTCACTCAAACAATTAAATGCAGCACAAGAGAGCAATCTTTAAACAAACAATGCAGAAGCACCCAATCAAATCAGGAAGGAAGCAAAGGAACCTATATAAAACTAAATCACAACATTGAGAAATGATATACAAACGAAAGTTAGCACAACAAAAATGTGGATAAAAAAAATGGGAATCTTACTCACCCAATGGAGCGACTAATCCAACCTTCCCACCACCACTTCCACCGGCGCTTCCATACCCATAAACTTCGTGCCCAGCATCACCAACTTTCCTAATCTTCTTCCCACCACCGCCACTGCTGCCATTCTCACCCCTTCCGGCATCCTCATCTTCGTAATCTTCCTCGTAGTAATCCCTCAACCTCGCCTTCTTACTGATCCCATAGGGGACACCCGGAGCCAATCCTGCACCACCAACCATCCTCCCAGGCGGTGTAGGAAGGGAATGTACAACCGCGTGGGATGGCTGGGGCGGTTGAAGTCCTTCATAGACAGTATGCCGCGGGCCGAGGGAACCACCGAGGATGCTCCGAACAGGGAGGAGGAAATAGAACTCCTTGTCTCCAATCTGCAGAAGGTCCTGAGAATCCAATTTGACAGGGGCGTTACCGGGGAGGTGGAGAACGCCCTCGACCAGGCAGCCATTCTTGCCGAGTACCTCTAGGGCAAAGCGGCGGCGCTGGAAATCGTAGAAGATACGGGCATGGTGGCGGGAGATGTTCATGCCGCCACCAAGGGAGGAGAGGTCAACGTCGACGGTGGATTTCTTACTGTTCCGGCCGAGAATTATGGAGTATGTCTGCATGTAGTACTCGAAGTCTTCGCCTTGAAGCTTCGCGAACCCTGCCTCTACATCACTGCCCCCGCTTGCCATTAATTCTGGCAACAGATAGGGAAGTGCAGAGGTTTTGGAATCTAAAAAATGTCCAGGACAAAGAATTGAAGGAGAAGAGAAATTGGTTCGACAGAAACCTGGTTCTTCTAAAATTCTCCGTTTTCGAAATGGGGATGAACAAGGATCTCGTAATATCAAAACCGAAAAAGACCATAGCTTTCATCCATGGCGACGGTTTTGATAGGGATGGCCATTCGACCGGGAGCTATGGTACTCCGAAACCCAGATCACACCAGCAAGAACTCATTTTGTCATTTTGGCAAAACCGAGGCTCTGCTCGATGAATGAAATTAACATGATTTCATCAATTAAATCATTTACCATAAAATAATTATTTTATTTTATAAAATAAAATATTATGCAACAGTAGATTTTATGATAGTATAAACAAATAAATAATTAAAGTTTAAATAATCTCAACATATATTCCATAATTTACTTTTGCAAAATCAGGTCACCATCTCCTTATTCTACATATATATATATAACAATAATTTTATTTTTAATCTTTTTTTTTTTCATAATATGACTATTTTAATATTTTAATTCATAATATTTTTAATTAAATAAGATCAAACCGGTTGGATTCCTCCTCAATCATCCCATTTTATGAGGACTCCCCTTGAGTAGGGCTTTGAGGCCTTCCAATGATAATCTGTGCTAGTATGATGACGATCAAGCAACCTAGATACACCGAGCTACAAGAAATGCACCAAATAATTCAACCGAAGGGATAAGAAGCCTCTGTCCGAATTGATCCACCAAAAACAACCCATAAAACTGGAATACAAATCAAAAGAAGTAATGGATATCAATCAACAAAATAACACGTAAGGAGATCATGGACACCATGTCAGCCCTCACAAACAGTTTAATTCCCCTTAGGTTATGATTTTGACCACTCAAGTAGCTTCAAATACCATAGGACAATGATTATAATAGACCACCGCAAAATAGACTCAATAGGATGTCGTTGAGCTCCGAAGAACATTCTAACATCTATCACACTAGATCCTCCAGGAAGAACCCGAACTCTGACTCAATCGCAAAATAGTGATCTTCCTTCGATCAAGACCCAAGTCTTTAAAAGAAAAATAATTCAATAGCAGAAGTGTGTTCAATGTTCTCAGTTTAAGTCCTAAAGGAAAAATACTAGCAAAATTTGTCTATTGACTCATAAAAGAAAGAACAGGTAGCCTTCCTAGCCAAAATGCAGGTTCAGGGGTCTAAGATACGCAGAGCTGTTGGCAGCATGGAATGCCGAGCCGGTGAGAAGCGTGAGCAAATAGAGCCCACAGGGATTCATAACCAATGATTGCCTATATTAGGTAAGTGCAGCACTACCTTCTTAGCAATGCCATATAACACATGCCCTTTTTATTTGCCTCAACAACTCAAATAGTTTCACATATGATTACAGTCCCGTGAAAACAAGAAAAAAAATGCAAGGCTAATAACTTGATTCGAACGAATCTTCAACCACCACCGCCACAAGTTAGAGGAACGCATGAACGGAAAAACTCAGGAAGAATCTTCACGGTCAAGCCAAAAAGAGGCTGCATGAAGGAGTTCAGATAATAACAGTTAATGAGTAATACATTCATCTGTGAGACAAATCTACCCATGGAATAGCCCATGTTTCAATAGATTATTTGCAGAAACTCAAAATCTCACAACTAATCAAGGAGGGAAAAC
The DNA here is from genome assembly GCA_033239525.1 of Nepenthes gracilis. Classification (NCBI taxonomy): domain Eukaryota; kingdom Viridiplantae; phylum Streptophyta; class Magnoliopsida; order Caryophyllales; family Nepenthaceae; genus Nepenthes; species Nepenthes gracilis. Next base: position 28,144,546 of record BSYO01000003.1, read on the forward strand.
ATTTGTGCATTATAATTTAACAGAAATTTGTAAATTAATCAAATTCCATATTCGTTAGTGATGATGGCTATATCTTAAGCTGCAGGAAAATATAGGTACCAATCACATCTACCTTCCAAAAAGCGTAGGAGTATCTGCCCTCTCCCTGGTTTTCTGTTCTCAAACAAGAAGATTGATGAACTCTTAGTATGCACTGTCTCAGCTCAATACTTTGGAAACTACCCCGGCACCGACTGTTCGACCTCCCTCCCTCAAAGCAAACCGTTGCCCTGTTAGCCAATTAAAAGAATTCAAGAGCCAATCACAATAATGTGATTCATATCCAAGTAATCACTGTTAAGGATATCCTAACAACAGAGCACACTAAGTCATGCTGATTGAGATGCCACAGAATTGAAAACTTATGAATCGGTATAGAGAAACCAAAACTAGAGGAAACAAGTCATCTCTTATCGTCCAGCCTTTGATTTTCCAAGGAATTTTTTTAAAGCTTGACTGCAGGTTGATTATACATATTTCTCAACGAATGACACTACTGCCACACTTATCCGAATAAAATCACAACTAAGCAGCATTTATATTAATTAGACAGTTAGGTTTTTTTCCCTTTTTTTTTTTTTTTTTTAGAAAAACCACTCTTCAAACATCATTTTATGGAAAACTCACATCTGTTTCACCTTTGAATGGCCGCAAATATTTGTCTTGGACCTCAGTCCATGGATAAATACAGAAACATACATTGCACGGCAAATGATTTGAATTGACACTGGGTAAAGGCGACAGTGCTAATTTACTATTTCTGGCACCCGTAAATACAAAATACAAATGCAGTGGCAAAGGTCCATATAGCAATATAATAAAGAATATCTCTAACAGCATATGAATCAGAGATATAACTATTCCCACAAGATTAGCCCAGTGATGGTACTGCAAATGGTAAACAGCCAGATTTTTTTTATTCAAAAAAAAAAAAAAAAAGAAGAACAAGAAAAGACCATGGTTAACTTCTCCAGAGCTGTGCACACGAGTTTCCTTATCGATTAGAAAAGGGTACATAAAAGGTTCCATCAGTTGTACTCTCTTGATTAGTAGCAAGGGAAACAGAGAATGATGCCAATGTCTTGCTAAAGCTTCAAGGAGGAAGAAGAGAAGTTTTCCGTGTTTGACAAACCTGGTTCAAGAGGAACAGATGATATTAGTTCAAAAACTGCAGTCACATTGTCACCAGGCATCACCATCTTGACATTTTCTGGCAATTCCACTTTCCCAGTGACGTCTGCTGTTCTCAAGTAGAACTGAGGCCTGTAGTTTGAGAAGAAGGCTGTATGCCGTCCACCTTCATCCTTTGTAAGAACATATATCTCTGCCTCAAATCTCTTGTACGTTTTACAGGTTCCAGGCTTTGCAACCACCTGAACAACAGCATAAAAATCAAAGACAGAATAAATGCTCAACAGTATACATTTCTTAAGGTTGATGAGAAATCTTCTCTACTTTTTCATGGATTGATGTCCTGGGAAAAACTCTACAAGCTCCTCTAATTGCAACACTATAGATTCTACTATGATTTCCAAGGTTTCAACATGCACATACTTTTAAGCACAAGTGATGCATTCATCAACAGGAACCTTTCCCATTAAAACTTCTATTGGAAATTAACGAAAAAGGATTTTGCTTCAACACCAATAATTGAGGAGCAATTTGCAAACCTTATAGAACACATTTGTAATGACCCACAACACTGCTTTTCACAAATACAAGAAATGTCACCTCGAGCAGCTACAACTTAATGCATATTTAAATTTGTTAAATGTTGCAGATGGGAGCTTTGCATCACAACACAATTCTCAAGGACAGCAAGCATAATGAAACCAACCTGTCCTCTCTCGACATCTTCCCGTTTCAAACCACGCAAAAGAAGACCCACATTGTCGCCAGCCTAGAATAATATGAAGCTATCATTCCTGAACACGTCTGATGACCATGATTTGGAAACCAAGAAAATTCAGTCACTTACTTCTCCATGATCGAGAATTTTCTTGAACATCTCTACACCAGTCACTGTAGTTTTCAGTGGACCACCCTGTAAATTACAAATGAATGACAAAACTTAATATTATTAGCATATATTGTAACATTTTAAGAAGCCCCGTTCTCATAGATTACATTCTAAATAGTCAAATTATACAACCAAGACTCCATCAAACATAAACAGCAAAATGAACAAGCAAGTTCTATAGTCACCTGCATTAATCCCAATATCTCAACATCTTCTCCAACTTTGATAGTTCCTTGCTCAATGCGGCCAGTGACCACAGTTCCACGCCCCTGCAAAACAGAAACAACAACATTAAACATAGAAATATTCACTGAGTTTTTGTCATCTACCTCTCCATAATACACATCCATCTTTCATTGAATCCCTAATAAAACATAGATAGGCCTCATCCTCACTTCGCAACATGCATTGTAATCCTAAACATTTTTGTTCATTATATAACAAAACAGGATTGCCAGACAATCGCACGCAACAACAGTTCCCTTCTGCAAAAAGAGCAATGCAATATCCAAGAATTACAGGGCAGCCTGATTTCAGGCATTATCATAATTGTAATAAAACATATTAATCTGCCCGATCTCAATAAGTCTATAAAAGACTTTCTTTCTTTTTTCCACCTTCCAGCTAAGTGCTGTCCATTGGATCAACAACATAAATCAACAATGTGGAATTAGTAATAGAAAAAAGAGAAAAAAAACAGTGATTCATTCATGTGACAGCAGATCTTATAATTTTTTTCTCTTATTGTTCAGAAATACAATCCGTACTAATATCCATATACCTGAATTGAGAAAACATCTTCAATGGGCAACAGAAAAGGCTTGTCAAGTTGACGAATGGGATCAGGAATGTACTCATCCACTGCATCCATTAATTTTAAAATTGCTTGCCTCCCTATTTCATCATTTGTACCCTGCAAGGCAGACAAAGCTGAACCCCTAATGATAGGGATTTCGTCCCCAGGAAATTTGTAGAAGCTAAGAAGCTCTGTAAGTTGCCCACAAAACAAACACGTAAAACAAACAGCAGTGAATATCTTAGTGAATAATGAGCATACATATTAACAATAAAATGCAAAACTACACTTACCACGGAGTTCCAATTCCACAAGTTCAAGTAACTCAGGATCATCAACAGCATCCACTTTGTTCAGAAAGCAGACCAATGATGGCACACCAACCTTCCAAGAAAAATAACAAATAATCAGAATCAAAATTTTCAACACAGTGCAAGCAGAAAACTCACCTGGCGAGCAAGCAGAATATGCTCCTTGGTCTGTGGCATGGGTCCATCAGGGGCAGATACAACTAAAATACCTCCATCCATCTGGGCGGCTCCAGTTATCATGTTCTGCAGACAATAAAGTCCACTAAGTAAAATTATATGCCCATCCAATCTGTATCATGTGGTGAAATCTGAGTGGAAAGAAACTGAAGAAAGATCATAAATTACCCATAATATAACAGCAGTATACCAAACTCCCAATTTGATGCAGGACCAAGTCCTCACACCCAAGACAAACACAAAACAAACTCAATACCAATTCCAAAACTCTGACAAATAAAGAAGAATATGACATTTGCAGAAAAAGTTGAACCCTTGTATCCTGAATAAATTCAAAATCTAAATACCAAACATTCCTGCACTTGCAATTGTTTTACTCCTACTACTAATGCCAAACAAAGAAAAAACAATACTATGTTGAGCTTCTGCTTCAAAATGGCCTAGACCTCCTCTACTTGATCTTCAGCTCTTTTCATGAGGCGGCCAATAACACTAGGGACGCACTACGTCATTCTCCTCTCATTAAAAGTTCAGGTTGCGTTTAAACTGAGGGAACCAGAAGCTAAAAGTGGTAGAAGAGAGCAAATCAAGTTCACATTTCCTTGTCCTTCATTAACTGAGTATTCTAAAGACTACTCTCACATTTCACTATCACCAATTGTTTTCTATTCCCTCGTGATTTAACAATCTGATTTATATTCTATCATCCACAATGATTGTCTACTAATTACAAGTTCAACATTACCATCCTTTTCCTGGCTTTCTGGTGCCATCTGCTGTTTTTCATGTTCAATGATTGCACAAGATTCTTTATATGCCCCCCCTTGCTGTCAATGGAATCACCATTGTCAAAGTCAACCTAGAAGTAACATTGGCTTACAACTAGTTGAATTTTGGTTCAAAAGCTAATAAAATTCTGTTCAAGTTGATTAACTTGCCCATACATCTAACCCTCCTCCAATCCGATGATATAGGAGCATCATACATTCCCTGCACTTTTCAGATCAACTTCCTGAAGGTTTGTTCTACTGCTTTGGGTCTCTAGACATAGGCAATCCGTCAACCCCATTGCTCAAAGCCTCAATTTGCACATTCATCACCATAATATGCTCGGTTTGAAAGCAAGTCTGCTAGGATAATTAAAAAAAACTGATTTGAATGGAAAAACAAAGGGAAGTGAACTAAATGAAATTGGACTACCATTGTTGGAGTTAAAGGCTAAGATGAGCACAAGATAGGCTGAGAGCCACACATTATTCTCCTTCTCTATTAGCAAGGAGAGAACACAAACTTGTCGAGTTGGATAAGGTGGTTGGTGAAACAAGGGAATAAAAGGTCTCTTATGTATTTCTAAGGGTTGTGAAGGTTGACTCAGGCTCAAGTTTGGATTCTGCCTAAAAACTAGATTTGGAAGCCTCTTAGGCTAAGTACACTACTCTCCTTAAACCCTTGAAATTCCTCTCTTTTGTCATATAAGGCTTACTGCAAGTCGACTTTGAAGATCAAAATTGTCAGCTGAAATTTGAGGTTGCTGGCAAATCTCTAGGGTCATAAAAAGGTGGTCATCCGGATTGGAAACAATCGTTGTTAGTAGTTGGATGTGTTAGGGTATAGGCCAAAAGGTGTGGCTTCATTTTTTTAAAATCTAGTAGATATGTAATGTTTGTGATTATTGAAATGGTGTGGCAACTGGAATCATGAATGTTCACAGATCACAGCTGCAGCACAATCAAGTCCTCACAACCAGGGTATACGCAAGACAAACTTGATTAAAATTCCAAAATATAAAACGTACGATGGAATTTATACAGAAAGTCCAACCATAGTTTGATAACCAAAACACCAAATATTTAAAGATGATCCTAAACTTTTGCATTACCTAATTTTCATACAGCAAATGTCATTAATGGCGTAAGGCACAAGGACAGATGCAGGCATAGAGGCAAGTCTGATGAAAATAAGACCCTATTAATGAAACATGTATATATAATATTTTCATAATGTTTTCCAATTATTAAAGCTAATAAGAGAATAAGAAAAACCAACAAACATTTTTGACAATAATAATAAACACATAATTTAACTAATAACATAAAAAATTAAAATCAATAAGCACATTTTATCACAAACGAACAAGAACAATAAAATTCAATAGTAAATATAAAATATTATCCTTAAGTTACTCATGACAAATACTAATATTTATTATCATCAAACAAAAGTGTCTTCTTCTCATTCCTTAACTTATCCACTTGAATGAGTCCTTTATATAGATAAAAATATCAATATCAGAAATGATATCAATCATGGTCATATAAATATCGGATATATTGAATAATATATATTAATATTAGATATCAAATATAAAAATATTTCTAAAAATTATAAACTAATAGAGATGTATCAAGTGATATTTTGAATATCGGCTAATGAAGAAACATATCATGACATTTGCATCCATGCTTTTCATTTTTATGTTTCTCTAAATTAAAATCTTCATTATTTACAAGCTCTAATTGCTTTACACTATTTCCCAATTTAGTACAATAGCCACATTTTTTCAAGCAATTTTAGCTACAAAATCCTCAAATAAAGAATCATACTCAAATATAAATTTATTATCATTATTATAATCTCCCCTGATTCTTTTAATGAGTTACTTATTACTTTTATTAATCCCAATTTACCAAACAACAAATTTGGATTAAAAATAATAACTAAACATAATGATAAATTCAAAAAAGAAAAAAAGTTAAGTTTGTTTTTTAATAAAAAAAATTGAGGTACTTTAGGCGCAAATCTTGAGCCTTAATAAAAGGCACACGTGCCTAGGTATGTCAAGGCATCAAACTTTGCACCCCAGGCCTAGGTGTGCATAGGCACATTTGAGGCACGTCTTTAACAACACTACATACAACTACCAAATGAATAATAAAAATCACGTATTGGGCCTTTCTTTCAATGAACCAATGTGTGTTTAGGCCTCTTGAGCTAAAGCTTCTTTGACATCTCTGAGGACGAATATAAAACTTTGGACACTTCACATACAAAAGAGATTAAAAAACAGCGACATAGTAAATTTACATAGAGCCTTGTGATAATCATAAAGCAACTCCATTATAACCTAGAAGTCATGAGATCAAACCATAAAAATAACCTTTCCGCAATATCTGTCCAAGGCTAAATATAGCTGACCCTCCCTAACACTACAATGCAGAACTCTCGCACCAGCCACCTTTTTATATAAACCTTACACACACTATTAAATTATATGCCAAACATTATCAATTGGTCAAGGATAAAAGTAAGACATAACTGGCAGCAAACTACTTCCCACTCATTGGGTGATGTGCAAATAACACCGCATAAGAATAATGAACATGAGATCTCATCACAAAAAGACATATTCATCAAATGATATTCACCTAAGCCATAACATCACCACTTCATGCCTTCCCCAATGAGCAGACCATGTGAGGTACACAAATGTTGTAATAGCCATCTTGGTAATAGTTTTAACTATGCAGTTCTCTTATCCCACCTTTAGGAAGAATTGGGGACATGGGGGAAAAGTCGCAATACAAAAATGTTGCCCTTGCCTTGATGCTCATGTTCTCAAGCTAACTATCAAGGGACCAAAAAAACTGAACTGCATTAACAGGGTTTCCCAAACCTTGTTGGCATTCCAACCCCCACATAGGGTGCTTTAGGTAGTTGATGTGGTAATAGAGCTTGCAGTATGATCAGAAGCCTCTGTTCCTAGAGTGAATGTTGCCTTCTTGTCTTATGTTTCTTCTAGATTCAATAAAGAAGACACCCCAAAATAATGCAGACTGAGTTTTCTACCTTGGAAGATGATTTTTAGAATAATCAGTCGAGTATTCTACCAGTTTCCGTCTAGAAGTACTAACTAAAACATTTTCTTTCCCCACCCAAATAGGCCCTCTCTTTGAGTAGCATATACGTGTAGAACAATCACCATAAGTAATTGCTTTTTGATCAGCTCATCAGTAACTCCACAGGTACTTGATTCTATTTTTTAAAAAAAATGAAATCCATGATTAACCCTAGGGGCCCACAACTGGACCTCAAGCGAGAGCTACAAGCAAGGAATAATGACCTTAATGATCATCATGAATCATCACGCACTAGTTACACTAGCACCGCTCTCCATGTTCCAAATTACTAGATTTCACACTTACCAAAATCAATAGGTAGAGTTGAGTCCACAGATGAGTGGCCACTAATAAATTCACCTTAGAGTTCATATTTAGGATCAAGAATACCTAAACATGGATGAAAATATCGATGTTGGCAACTGTTGTGGCTATATTGGTGTCAAACATTATCAGACAATAAATATTGCTATTGGACATATCAGAACCAAAAAAGTTCCTATGACTTATAAGCTGACAATTAAATATCAACCGTGTCAAAAGATATATCGGCCAAGTATCAATCTATCAACTAATATTTTGAATATTGGCCAATGCATTGCTATATATTATTAATATGTCAACATATTGTGATTTTTCACAATATTAGGATATATTAATATTGGGCTGCCCAATGTTAATAGATGCCATGATAAGCACCATTAGTAGGAAGAAACTATTCCTATTTCCAATCAGGAGCCATTATTCACTCAATAAACTTACCTTCTATTGCCATAGTTCACCTTGATGCATCTCATACAGAGATCAATAGAGCACAGCTTATTCCATGGCTGAGATAGTCAAACAATACTTTCTAGAGTGCAAATTAAGGTAAACAATTGCCAAAATTGTCCCAGCATCAAAGTTTTCATTTTCACCTATGGCATTTAAGAAGGTTCTCATGAAGAGAAATGGATAATATCGCATGGTGCCATTGAAGCCCACATATCCCTTCAATTGAACCAGTCAAAAGAAATGGGAAGAACCAGCAGCGGTCACAGCAACACAAGGAGAAGAAGAATGAGAAATTTGTTTTCAAAAAATGCTCAGCGAATACACAGTTAAGTTTATTACTGGAAAAATGTCAATGATCCTCGCATATGCAGGAAAATCAAATAAAATAAATGGGCAAAAGGAAACAAAAAGGATCCAATAATTCAAGAAAGAAGTTAAATTTGTTCAGCAAGTCATCGTTGCCAAAAGAGCACAAAATGGAATTCATATTGGCAATCAAGTTTATAACAATTAACGATCTGACATCTAATCAACATAAAGGGAAATAAAGATTTGTGGTAAGCTAAAATATCATATGGACCATCCAATAAGCCAAACTCATTACTAAGTTTCACTCTTCATGAAAAGTTGACATTAGAATAGCAGCTCGTTACACGGCATGGGATCGGCGGGGAGGGGGGAGGGGGGTTAAGGAATCAAGTAAATACTAAGGACCAAAAGATGATCTTAAAGAAATTATTCTAATCAACAAATATCTCTAGCAATATTGAGATATAGAATCTTATTTACCTTTCATATATGCTAACTACAGCTCATTGCACAAGGGTTCAGAATTGTGGGGGTTTAGGGAGGACTATTTATATTAGAGAGGAAGGTTCCATGATTTGACTACTATTTATCACATTGTAATAAAGCAACCAAACTTTGATGCAAAAACTCACCCTGTTGCTTTCATAGATGTCAATTCCTCCTATTTTATTTCACCCATATCCAAAATACAGGCAAAACAATTGGAAGAAACAATGAGTTTGAAATTCACACATCCTAGTTTTGGCTCTACGCTGATTCTTCAATGAGGGAAAGAGACTAATGGAAATCATTAGCCGACATTCTGAAGGATGGAAATAAGTTTCAGGAAAAAGATTCAAAAAAATTTCTTCAAATAATAGCAAGGATATCCACCAGGAGGTTTACCCTAGTCATTTGGACATTGACAACCAAGAAGCACTGGGTTCTCCTCTGAAAGGCCCAAAAAAGAAGGAAAAACATATCTTTTCCACAATAGGCTTGATTTTTGCCTCGTGTAATTCTTTACGGAGACTCCGTCCAGGGGATTCCTACCCTTAACATATGTTTCTCATCAAACCTGACCTTCTATAGTTCAGAATTAATCTAACCTGATAGAAGTATATAACACATAAATCACATACTTTAACATAGTCAGCATGCCCTGGGCAATCCACATGTGCATAGTGCCGCTTAGAAGTCTCGTATTCCACATGAGCCTGCAAGTTCCAATCCAGGCACGATTAATTCTAAAAATTTCAGAAATGATTTTTCTATGTCAGCAAGGAATCACCAATGCAGATAACTAGCTGGATAGCATCCAAACCGTTGCAATGGTGATCCCTCTCTTTTTCTCTTCAGGTGCTTTGTCAATTTCATCAAAGGCAACAGCTTTAGCTTTTCCTTCTTCAGCTAAAACCTAAGAAAGACCGGAACACCAAATTAGTCAGAGTACATTGATATGTCTAAAATTGTTTCACTAATAAGACTAGATACCAGTCCCCTCAATCCTCTAACTCCGGATAGCCCAAATCAAACACAAAAGACAAATGACTTGAAAATCACAAGGGAAATCAACTTGTAAAGATCTCCTTAAAGCAAAATGACAAACACAAATGTCAATTCAGGTGACACAAGTTTTAGACCAATGGCAAATTGCATAGATAGTCCCACCTTTGTAATTGCTGCAGTCAGGGTAGTCTTCCCATGATCAACATGTCCAATAGTTCCCACGTTTACATGAGGTTTTCTGTTGCATTAAAAAAAAAAGGACATTACTGAAGTCAAAAAGCAGAGGTGTAAGTAAGTTAAAAATAAAATCCCCCTTCACTTGTGATACAACTCACGTATAGTTATAAAAATTTGCATGAATTGTTAGCATGCATGAACAAGCAAATGTTTGACATGTATCAATTGCACACACTGCTATTTACAGCTCGGCAAAAATAGAAGCAAAGATAGGTTGATCATAAGATGTTAACACAGATGCGAAGAAGAGATAAACAACACACTCACTGGGTATGGATCCAGATATCAATTATGGAACAAACACTGTATGAGACAGTTAAAGAAGACATTTTCCTGAATGTACCCTGACAGGTGAATGTAGATAAATAAGGGATGCTGTTTCAGATAGCAAAAATTAATTCTTCTTCAAATCAAAGTGAATCAATACACAGTCTTCACATATAAATGAATAAAAAGTAGGATCCAAATTCAACTGTTCCATACTATAATAAAGTTTAATTACTCTAATATTCAACAATGATTAAGAATCTCGAACTAAAATGAACAGATATAGCTTGATAACTGGTCTCCACCCATGGTCAATAGAAAATATAACAAACTAGCTTTGCCATGATTCTTTGGTGACTGAAAGGGAAAGTATTAGCGGATTCCATTTCATTTTTTATGCAGTAAATCATCAAATTATCCACATGGTTCGAAACAAATCGATCAAATATAAATAAAGGCTTGTTATGGCTCTGCTCAATCAGGCAATGGAAAAAAGAGTGCAAAAGACTTCACTATGTGCCAAGAAAAAAATCACCAAACATGAGAGACAGCAAAAGGTTTTCAAGAAACGCTGCCCACAGACCTTAAACAGAAAGCACAAAATGAGAAATTACAAGAACATACGTTCGTGTGAAAGTGGCCATAGAGCGCCACCATGAAATGTGATCGGAGATTTTCTCATTTCCGGTGATTGGTTCTGAAACTGAGAAGTAGCTGGAGACAAACCATCGACAAGAGGATCGGTAGATTTGGGAGGAAAATGGAGGTAATCGTTTCGTTAATGCTACTGACGCCATTTTTTAATCTGAAATACGAATTTTGAAGAGGGAGATTCGGCAAATGAGAAGAAGATGCCCGGGCCGGGAGAGAGCTCTTCAGAGGCGGAGTGGAAGACTGTCAAGGGGTCTTTAAGGGTTTTTGGCGATACTGGTGGGGTTTTACGCTTCTGAGCTTTCGCCTACCTGCGTTGAAGTTTTCTCGTCAGTCCGGGTTAACCCGACCCAACCCGACTCGATGGCAGGGTAAAAGTGTTAGGTTAATTATTATTTATCGACAAATAATCTAATAATATTTTAATTTTATTTTTTATTTATCCACTTTTACCTTTTTCCCTATTTCATCCTTAAATTTTACTAAAGTGACATTTTAATATTATTATATTATTTTAATAAATCGGATATTATACAATGTACATAAATACAAAAAACATTTTAAACATTTTAAATTTTTAATAAACTTGAGTAGACATTATTCAAGTTGTGCTATGTGATTAATTCAATCCATCCGACCTATAATTTTATAAAATATAATTTAAACATATAAATATTACTGACTAAAATTGCTAAAATAAATTACCCTCATTAATTTGTTAATCACAGATAAGAATAAACAAACAAGCCCAATCTAATTTTTTTTTCTTATATAATTAATAATTTTTCCAAATAAAAGTTACTTATTTAAAATATTTAAGAAATATTTTTTATTTAAATAAGATATTATCTAAAATATATGATATTTTTACATATTAAATATGAATTAAAAAACCTTTTAAAAATTAATAAACAAAAAGTCCATGAATAGACTGAGGAGGCAAGACTTTGATTATTTAACACTGGTTTTGGGCTGACCGGGCCTTAACCCAATCGGCCCGATTTAATGTCGCTATTTCTAATCTAAACCTGCCGAGTCCAACCCAAACCCATTTTAAAGTTAACCGGAGAACATTGGGAGGATCAGGGATCAGCCGCCAGTGGCGGCAACAAGGGTGTTGCCGGCAATCGGTGATTGTATCAGAAAGGGCCTCTATTTGGCATATACGGCCAACGACTGTTGATTTCACGTAACACTGATCAAATCCATCTGACCAATAGACATTACAGTCACCATGATTACAAGTTCAGTTTCCCTCATCTCCTCCTCACCATCTTATCCCAAGTCTTACCTATCAAAATGTGAAGAAAATTGATAAAATTCTGCATCTTGATTACAAGTCTTACCACACCAAGTTGACAGCGAGGTCAAGCAGAGATTCCACCATACAAATGATGCGTTGTTTCTCCAGCTGCTTCAGCCTCACTGCAACAGATTCTGGATCGAGCCTTTCTTCTGCGCTCTCGACTTCCCTCTGCTCGGCTCTCACATCTTGAAGCAACATGTCGACCTCCCTCACAAAATCTGCCCTCAGCAGCACATCAGCCCCTATCGGGAGAGGCAATCGGCCTTGATGCTGATACCATCATGACAAGGTAGCCGTCACTAATTGAACAACACAAAAGATGCAAATAAAAAAGAAACGAAAAGAAAACAAGAAGCTCTAGCAAAAAAATTCAGTATTCACACAGCCAGTTACGACTCATTTGTTGCATTATGTCCATGGTATTGGGATGAAAATATGTTTTAATTATACTAAAATTATTTTAAAAGTCTAAATTTGCATGTTTTATAAAGGTATAAAGTATATATAAATCAAACATATAAGAGTATTTTTTTAATGATCTAAAAAGATATCAAGATTGATATTGACAAATGCAACTAAAAATCATTAATAGGCAAATGGGTGGCTACAAATTGTCAAATCTCAGAATATAACTTACTTTTACCATAGTCATGTGGAGAAAAAATTGAGTCCGTAATGGGAAAACTTTTAGCATACAACTTGCTTCCATAGTACCCTCAAAACTCAGAGAAAGAATGGAAGGAAATTCACATATCTTCCATAAACTTTGGAATGTGAAACAGAATCAAGACAGAAATTTTAGCATGCTAGCTCACCTTGTCAATGTCAAACCCAGCTGGAACAAGAATGCTGAATGGATCCTCTCTCGGGAATTCAGCAATCATACGCTTCTTGCACTCCTTGAGCCATATATCATTATCAAAGCCATCATGCATGTTCAAAAGATCATTGAGGAGTCTCATTGCAGGAGTAGCCTCCCGTTTCAACATTTCTGTCTGTAATGTCAATCAATATTCAAATTTCTAACCACCCAAGAAAGGATGACATGAAAGAAAAAAAAAAAATTATAAAAAAGCAAATGACAAGGGGTAGGGAACATTATCGCTTTTCTTACATGCGAGATGGGAAAAAGTAGGCCTTTAACTTAGGTCATTAGTCCAGTTGAGTAGCCAACCTTTGGATTATCCATGATTTCCTGAGAATTTTAGTTACAATATGAAACTAACAATATTGTTGAGACTATGATCTAATATATGCAGCCTTGTGCAGGAAGCTCTTGATATATGTCAGGGTCCTATTTTAATGTAGCAGAAATTGATCATGCAATGCCAGACTTCTCCATGTTAAAAGTCAGTGTTTCTTTAACTCAAGCATCTAATAATATCGTCTCTTACTTAGTCACACAAGACTAGTAACTCAAAGCCTCTCTCAATGAGTCTGGCATCGTCCACATAACTTTGAGACTCCAACACCTCTTAGTCAAGAAGCTAGCAGCATATTGATTTTTCTGGCATCTGACTCTCCATCAAGCCGGTGATCACCCAATCTATAGGATCTCTTGTTGAGAGGTGGGATATGCACATGGAATGAACTATTGATTGGTATGCAGATCATCTGCTGATATGTATAGTATTGCTGCCTCCCATATTGATATTTTCTGATACCACAACAAATTATAATATTTGTTGTATTGGTGAGATATTCAAAATATTACCTTACATTTGATACGGTTAATAAATCCATTGATATATTGGCCAATATTTTTTTCCTAATTTATTTGTTGTTTGCCAAAAAAAAAAAAAAAAGAGCTTCTAAAGCCAATATGTTTTGCATGACACAGCTGTGACTGACTGATATCGATTCCAACATCTTCAGCCATGGCTAGGTATGTTCCAATTATCCTACATTTCTAGTACGAAACCCGCCCAAGGCTATTCAAACTGATCCAAAAAGAGCTGAAAATACAAATTGTGGCAATATGTCAGGGTTAAGCAGGTTCAAAGGAAACCGAATGGTGCTCATTTATAAGGGCTGGAGTAACTGTTAGAAACAGAGGACAGCTACAACAAGCCAAAAGAGCAGAACCTATAAGCTTGACTCGGATGATAAAAAGAATTAGATTTTGTCATGCAACTCTAACAAAAGAGGGCTTCTATGATGAAAATGGGAGCAGAATAATGGACTCAACCGTGAACTTCCATGGGGTAAATCAGTACAAGCAGTTTTGATGTTGCTCAACCAGACATGCTATTGTTCTATAAAGGTGTGACTCTGAATGTTAAGCAAAAGAGCAGATTATGCAGAGGTATCACTAAAAATAAATTTTAAAAAAAATACTTGCAATGTTCTCCAATTAGTGAGAATAATCCCCCTGGCCAGATGGGTATACAAGCCTTTTTATTATGAGAACTTTGGGTATAGTTGGCCATGAAGTAGGTGCAGCAATCAGTAACTTCTTCACCATGGGTAAAATGTTACAGCAACTACAAGCTATCTCAATCAGTTCAGTGTCAGAGGTAAAAGAAAAAATAAATAAAAAGATCTCATGCCATTTCTTAGATCTAAACCTAAGATTTTAGATCTATATCTTCCCATAATATCTTCTATAAAGAGCATCATAGAGCTACTCAATGCTTTGATTAGTGATGCAAAAGTAACTTTTGTCTAGGGAAGATTGATCTTTGTAATGTCAAGATTTGGCAAGAAAAATAAAAAGTTAGCCACAGGAAGAAACTTTCTCCTAGATGCCTTGTGAAGGTGGATATCCAAAAAGTGTTAGACATTATGGGTTTATCTTTTATTGAGAAGTCCTTGGATGGGTAGGGGTTGCCCTTTACTTCAAACAAATGGGTTTGTGATGTATGACAACTGCAAAAATTTTAATTTTTGTTAACATCTATGGGAAATTATGTCACTTTTTAAATCAATAACTAGAGACAAGGAATCATACCTCCCATAGCTACGTGCAATTATGGAGTATTTATCAAGGAGCTCAAAGAACTTGAGGATGATAAGAAGTTTCATTACCATTCCAATATTACAAAGTTGACATTGATGAGTTTGCCCTTTTGTGGGTGAACTATTATCATTTTGCAAGCTGACAAGTACTCATTATAGGGAAATATGGACTGCTTCAATCATTTTTTCTGCAGTTTTGGAACTTAGTGGCAATTTGGCAAAAGCCTGTATCTTCATTTTCGTTGTTCAATCAGATTTAAAAGGTGAACTATTATATCCACCACTGGTTTGAAGGATAGCTACCAATGAAGTATCTTGAGGTGCTCTGATATCCCCAAGCCTAAAGCAGCTGCCTATCAAGTTCAGTTAGATAAGATTACAGCTAGACTGAAAACTTGTTAAGTCAGATTGTTCCAGTATGCTGGTAGGCTTCAATTGAAAAAAAAAAAAAAAAATGTTGTCTGGCGTACAAGTCTATGAAACAGTGGTTTATTGCTTCCAAAGAAGGTTTTTGAGGCATATATAGAGTCCTGTTAGAGAATCTCTGTCAACTGGCGTGATTTAAAGAACGAAAAATCTGGTAGAGGACTCCTTTTTAAGGAACAAAGCAGGAATCATGAAGCACCTTAGGGAAATCAATTTTGATAATGGAAGTTCATTGGTGAAATAGATTCAAAGTATCAAGTAAAAAGCCATTAGCCTCTGGGGTTATCCATGAAAAGCTGATGTAGGGTGGTCATAATGGAAACTTCTGGAACTCTTGTTCTGTTTCAGCCGTTGGCTGTCAACCCTGTTAGGCGATTCTACGGCAGGATTGCAGAGTGATGGCACTTGCAAGATTTCTGCTAATGGGAAATGCCCTATCAGCCGGTTCTTCCCTACCTATAAAATGCTCCAAGGAAGTATGCAGAACCTACATATCAGCAACACCAGACATGGGATACAAAGGCAGGAGAGCTAATTGTACTGGTGGCCTGATGAGCGAGATTGACAGGGGACAAGTCATATAGATAAATATAGTTCACTCCTTGGCTTACGATTCGGAGAATGCTTCAGACTAAAGACATATCAGTCCAGGTTCATTTTTTAGTTGATACTCTGTGTATTGCATGAAGAAGCTGAAGAACCACATGACTACCTTTTTTTTCCCCACTGTTAAGAATTTTACTCCTGGCAGCAGCAGTAACGAACTGATTGAGTCATAGCTGACATGTTTAGATATGACTCATATGGATTCCAAGAACATGGGGACGAAAATCAGCTGATAAAAGCCTGAACAGATCAATGATCGTTGTTGCTACCTAATCGCATGGAATGACAGGAACGGAAAACCATTTAATCAGAAGAGAGAGGATGCCATACTAAACTAAATGACATTTAGCAACATGCAAAGTTTTTGATGTAGTTTCAAGTTTGAGCGGTTAGCCAAACTCTTTTAGATGTTAAGAGTTTAATAGTAATCACTACGAACAGGGTACTTCTGACAAGGTGTATGAGTGGTTGGCCAAGCTTGTTTTCTTTTCCATTGGCACTTAGACAAACAGATCCATCCACCAACACTATTTCTATTACTTGCTTATCTTCAACTTGTAAACTTCAAGGAATTTGGACAAAAAAAGATCTGCCAAAACACCATAATTTTCGAGTTTGTTTATTATACTATACTCAGGTATAAAGCATACCTCAACCCTCCTGTACAATAGATCAAGACTTCTTATTGCATCCTTCTCATCCTGAAAAACAAAATGAATATTCTCATATGAGAGAACGAGAGAGAAAAACATGAATGACTGGATGGAGAGTAGACAGCAGCTAGTAAATCCAGAGAAAGTTAATCCTAATTGTCTAGTTTTCCTTCAGCTTATTGTCACAGGAATAAGGATAGGATTAAGCTATGTCCTCCATCTTATTAAATTTAGAATAGCTTGGAAACTTCAAAGCATATGGAGAATATAGTGGAGCAGCAGCTAGCTCAATAAATACCTATATAAACCAAAGTAAAACATAAACTAAAACAATCTTTTTTTCTAAAGTACCACCAGTTAAGACAAAAATGTCCTAACTCTTTGGAACTGGGCAACCTCCTAGAATAAGATATCATTCTTGGCAATTTCCACTTTGTGGAATAAACGGATCAAATCTTCAATTTGGCCAAAGATCAACGATGTTGATTATAAACTGATGTGGCACGTAAGCAGAAGGAAGAAAATTGCAAGCAAAGACATGTGACACACATCTCGTCGAGCAAGATCAAGTCGGTTCCATATGACCATCAGAACAAGCTCAGTAAGTTCTCCTTTCTCAGCAGCTTCCTCAATTTTCTGCAATACATTAAATAAGTGAAAAGTTTTCAAATTACAATAACAAAAATCTTAAATGCTGTCAAAGATGGGAGGATGTGGCACAGGATATCCAAGAAAAATTGTGAGAGAGGATAAAAATTAATGATCCACTACGAAATTATTCTCCATGAAGTTACATCACAATTTGCTACCTAAGTTTCTTTTAGAAAGGAACATTAATGACTTATGTAATTTGATATCAAATTATGCTTCATCACTCTCAAGCAAAAAGGGCCAATAGTTTTGGGATCCAGCCAGATCACAATGCCAGCCTCATAAAAAAAGCATAGACGGATACGTTGTTGCTACAAGATTTCCCTATCACCACTTCACAACATTACTAAAAAAACAGCAAAGTACATCCATCCACTGTAAAAATTTGAGCCCAGTGGCTAACCCCCCAAAAAAAAAAAAAAAAAAAACAGCGAGCTTGTAATGCCACTCCAGGTATTGATGCTCAATTGTAAACAATAACTAGCTACTGTAGTACCTTATTACATACCTAGGATGCACATAAACTCCAATTATTTCTTGAATTATAACAAGACGACCTGACAGACTGTAGGACATCTCAATGTCAGGCCTATGCCATGCACCACAGCAATATTCAATATAAATATACGTGATGGCTCTTTTATTTTAGCCTTCAACATTATCAAGTATATACCACATTAAATTGCATAAAAATTTCACATAAAAATTTCACCAACCTACTCAGTATATTAGATGGATGTTAAGGATATTGCACTTCCTGATTCATTACTAGGACAATAATATAGCATAGAAATAGAACAGAGATTTCAAGGCCTCAGTATAGGATAGGACCAGCCATCATGGAAGAAAATGCTCAATATGATCTAAAATTGACCTATGATATTACCTCTTCTACTTCTTCAGCAGCTCTAATGAAGCTTGAAACTAGTATTCTTGCTTTTCTGGTATCTTCTTCGGGAAAACTCTTCAAACGTCTGCCTATTTCACGATATTCTAAGACTTTCCTTTCCTCCTCCTCATCTTCTTCTTGACGTCTTCGATGGAGTTCCTTCGTCTTTTCTCGTTGTTGTGCTTGCCATGCCTGATTTAAACAAGGTTAATCCCATCTGTTCAATAAGCAATACCAAATGAAGCCCCAAAACTAGTCTTTCATTACTAATCAATAATGTGAAACAATAACTAATGAAGCCCAAAGTGCTATTTCTCCGTTACTAATCACTAATGTGAGGTCATCACTTTAAAGGAGTGACTTGCAACTCCACCATAAGGCTAGAGAATGACAGCGTTCTTAAATGGAACAATAGTGACAATTCAGTGAGATGGCAAATGTCATAAACTGATTCCATGATACAATTAACTCCTACAAACCATCACATCATCCTATGAATCATAAGAGAGAAAAAACAAAAGAGCAGATTTGAGACACCAATAAGACTGAAGTATCACAGGTGATTCTAAAATGACTTCAGGAATCAAGATGAAACTATAACCATCAAATATTTAGTCAGGAAGTAACATTAGAACTGAATATCATCTCGATTTTTCCAGGGAGGATCTGCTGGGTAAAGCTTGAGTTAACTTGTAAGGAATCAAGATAATTTTGATATAACATGTAGACATTACAAGTACTCACCTAGCCATTTACGGTCTAAATTTTTAATCAAGTTTTCCTGATGAATTAAACCGGTGAATCTATACTGTATAAATTAGAAACAACAGCACCTGTTCGAATACAATTGGAAGAATTAAGTTCATAAGACGGGGAATTCATAGTTTCGGAGCATAATATTTCAAGAAACCATCCAATGAAGGAGAATCGTTCTGCCAAAACTTCCATATGAACCCCCTCACCCACGCACCCCCCAAAAAATCACAACCGAGTTACCTAACCAAAAGACAGAAACTGAAAAAAAAAAAAACCGGCATTAAAAGAGAGAAACCCATAAGAAAAGCATGAAACGAGCTGATTACACGAAGTTACATACATCATCATCGTACTCCGGTGGTAAGCCATGTAGGTCTTGCTCCTCTTTGCTCTTGCTCGACCTCAAAACTGCAGATTTTGCATGCGCCAACAGTAATTATCAAGAAAGAAAGGATCGTTAAAGTAGAAAAGAAAGAGGAAGTTCAATAACCAGCGGCGAAACGTAGTTGGTGTCTGAGAAGAGAGTGATTGAGAGAGAAAGGGGCAATGACAAATGGTACTATCCGTTGCGGTGATAGAAGCGTGAACGTCAGCTGGAAACCGCCGGCTTCCATCCCGGAGACCATGGAAACTGGAATTCGTTAGTATTAGAATTTCTCTTCTATAATCTGTGCTCTCGTGTTCGTTTTGTTTTGTTTATATATTTTTTTCCTTGAAAATAAAAAAAGAAAAAACTATTTAAATGCCTTTTTTTATATAATTTTGGTTAAAATTATTTTAAAATACACTTTAAAAAACCCATTTAAAATTTATTTACAAGATTTAGAGCTATTTTACAAAAATTATTCCATTGCTGCATTTTTTTGAAGAATATGTAATTTATATATATATATATATATATAATTTTTGTTTTTTGTAAAAATCGTTTCAATAATAATATCAAAAGAAAAATCTCCATATTACATTTATATTTAGGTCATGACTTAAAACGAAAGACAAATTTTTTATTGCCGATATCAAATAGCAAATATAATCACATAGATCAAGGTATTATATTGTTTTATTTATCGATAGATTACATATAAAGGCCTATTACTATTAATTATTGTTTGGAAAACCATAATATTCATCCAAACAATTAAAATATAAACTTCAAATATTTGGAGTAAATTTGCTATTTAAGACGAACCCAAATGTATGAAGAACTCACTGTAGCAGAATCAATCAACTTCACCTCGGTTCAATCATTGTGAATGAAATTCTCATTCTTAATGCTAAGCTGGTCACAAACCTCAATAAACATGAAAAAGTTTAAAAACTTAAAAGGTGGGAAAAAGTCCCTTTCCTTACTGAACTCTACCTCATTCCCAATTGGAAACTTAGGTAGTATCTGTGAGGCCAAGATGCGCTTTGTGTTACGGGCCTCATTATTAGATTTCATACGGTTTAATTTTTATTTTGTTTTTCATTTTTGTTACTGTGTTTGCTGCGTAGTTGCTAGCCTCCTAACTGATTCAGTTGCTTTTTAGTTACAAATTCACTATAAATATACTGTGCAAAGGGATGAAAAAAAAAAATTTACCTTTTTCTCTCACGTCTTGTTCTCCCTATTCTCATTTTCTCTCCCCATCCTCTCCTCCTATCCTCGGTCCTTTTCCCTCTCTGCTTACCTTCTCTCTTCTGTGTATTTTCCCTGCTCCTCTCTGCATCTCAGCCTTTCTCCTGCCTTTCCCCTGATTTCCTCTGCCGAACTCCCCCTTCCTAGTTCACCTTCTTTGTTTTCATCGTCTTCCAATGCCGTCGCCGTTCGTGCATGCATCATTGGTACTTTCATTGAGATAAGGCAGAGAAAATGGCGCTTACAACTGAAGAACAAGCACTCAACACACTCGAAACTCTATCGCCATACTTGCAAACACAATGAAAGACTTCCGATAGGCTACAGATAGACTTGTTGCCCACACTTCCTCCATGACTTCCACCACGACACAAATCCAGTCGTCTGTGGCGGAACTCAACCAATCCCTCACAATACTTGAGCGAAACACTCTCTTGCCAATGAATCCTCCACTATTTGTGGCTTCTCCAACGGTTGTTGTCCATCCTCTCGCATTGCCCTCAGCCACCAATTTGTTCATGGCACCTTCAACCGCAATTCCACAACCGCGTCCTCTTCCTCTACCCTAACCGAAAACTGCTTCCTTCGTTGTATCCGTACAACCCTCTGTTGCTCGAATCGTCACCTCTATTGTCACCACATAACATATTTGACACTCCCTCGCCAACATCTCTCCTAAGGTGAACCAACTCCACCAACAAACCTCTGTTTCCCTTTGCTTCCAACTCTTCCACAGCTTCCCATTTCCACCTTTAATATTTTACCTCAACCTCCATTGCAAACCTTAACCCTCCTTTCACACGCATCATCTGATTTCCAAATTGTTACTCCCATTCGGCTTCCAAATAACAGCACTGATGATACTGAATGCTCAAATTTTCACTGCTTGCTGCCATCCAAGCAGCTCATACACACCCTGGAAGTATCACTACCATCTCCCTCTCCCTCCATTTTCCCTCCAAAATCTCCTAAAGAAATGGCAATTCACCGTGAGCCCTTATTATTGCCACCTGTATCATTCCCGGATGCCACAGAATTTATAGAGGAAACACTAGATGTGGTTTGACCCCATTTTCCCTATCGACTACTTACACCAACAACCGCTCACACCAGCTCAACTCTATCCAAAAATACCTCTCCTCAAAGCCTGCCTCTCCCGCTCACATGTTTGATAGCTGATGAAGATGGCTCCATCAAGACGATGACACAACTTATCTCTCTTATGGCTCCATCTACCCAGACTCTCCATCGGCACTGCTCCACCTCATTTCTTCCGGGCTCCTAGAAAAGCAGTCAATCCCTCCACTGAGGGACAAAATTGGTTGGTATATTTATACTTCCATCAATTCTTTATCATTGGGGGACCATATCAGCTGCAGGATCCATGGGCTTAATGAGGAAGAAATTGTGCTTTGAAAATCGACAAATGATGTGTCTGCCTCAAGATTTTCCTCATCAATTCTGCAACCTAATTACAAAAAAAACTCGATTCAGGATGAGATATAGAATCTGACATTAGTTGATATAATTGAGTGGTGTAATGAAGCAAAGGTTGATCATTGTCATGCCACTAACGACCTGAGGAGCTACAATTGTCTAGCACATAGTGTGTTGAACTCTTGTGGACATGCATTCTTGTGTGGGGAGGCAGCAACTAAACCTCACCAAGAAAATTCCTTTTTTACCTTGAGGACAAGATTCTCTTAATGGAGAAGAGAATGTTACGGGCCTCACTATTGAATTTGATACAATTTAATTTTTATTTTGTTTTTCGTTTCTATTACTGTGGTTGCTGTGAGATTACTAGTCTCCCAACTGATTCAGTTACTTTTTAGTTACAAATATACTATAAATGTACTATACAAGGAGATGAAAGGAAAAAAAAGAAATATTTGCCTTTTTCACTCATGCCTTATTCTCCCTATTCTCATTTTCTCTCCCCGTCCTCGGTCCTTTTCCCTCTCTGCTTACCTCTTCTCTCTCTATGTGCCTTTTCTCTGCTCTTCTCTGCATCTCAGCCTTTCTCCTGCTTCTCCCCTAATTTCCTCTGCCGAATTCCCCCTTCCCCATTCACCTTCTTGTTTTCATCGTATTCCAATGCTGTCGCCAATCGTGCATGCATCACTTTGCCAATGCAAGCAAGTGCAGTTGATAAAAAAGGTGATACCATAGGTATAAGCAATTGCAAAATACCTTATGCGGG
This sequence comes from Nepenthes gracilis, assembly GCA_033239525.1. NCBI lineage: Eukaryota > Viridiplantae > Streptophyta > Magnoliopsida > Caryophyllales > Nepenthaceae > Nepenthes > Nepenthes gracilis. The sequence continues at coordinate 28,167,577 of BSYO01000003.1, forward strand.
ATACCAGTAACAAAATTTTATACCCCACTAAATAAAATCAGCTACATAAATTTACTTTAATCATTCTAACAATGCCAAATAAGGGCACCGCCAAGCATTGGTGATTACAAACGACGCCCCCTCACCCAAAGCCAACGCGTCCAGATGGCATAATACTAAAAGATGGCAGGGGGCTTGGGATTCAGAGATCATCACTTTTACCTTCTTTTTTTGGGGCTTTCTCAGGAATTGGAATAGACATTCCGATTACTTTCTTATTTGTGGAACAAACTCAGATTAACATCACGTGAATTCCCAGAATGATAACACCAAAAGTTACTTCAAAGGAACTGTTTTTTTCTTTTTTTACTTTTTAAAGTAATATTCAGCCAGCGCTGATCCTGTGTAAGGGGAGAGGTATTGCAATGTTGCAGGAGAACAACACATGCTCTATTTTTTAATTTTTTATAATCATACAAGTTTGATTGGCATACCAAAAAGATGCTCACCTTGCAAGGCCTGAAACCATAGCAAAATGGCCATCAAGAAGTGTTGGCATGGAGCTAGCTTCCATCGTGCAAGCAAACGAAAAACAGTTGCAGACTAGAGCTGCTGCGGCGGCTGCCATGAGTCAAAACACCAACATACATAGTCTGATCTTGACATTTCATACAGCTCATCAGGAGTCATCTTCTCAAGGTCCTTCATTTTCCAAGGGCCAGGTTCACCGTTCAATGGAGTTTGGATATTTGGAGTCAGCGGGCATCCTGCATGATGATCTTGCGCATGGGCACACATTCTCTTGTACAACCTCATGGCAGAGACACAATCTTCATATGGATCATGAACTCCAGTTTGAATTTCATATCTGCATATCACATTGTGAAAGATCCCATAAAATAATGTTTTACTTCAGCTTTAGAACACCAATTTCTAGAAGTCAAGGAGAAGTGAGTCTATGGAGGCCAATGGAACAATGTTAGCAAATAAAAGGAAAAAAAATTCTTGAAAATAAGGACTTTGGTTGGATGCAATAAGGAGTTCCAGGGTAGTTAAATGGTAGTCGCATCACCATGTTTGGATGATATAAGGACCAATAGCTTCAATTGGTAATCAAAGAAATTAATTATAACCACATAAAAAGAATAAAAACATAGCAAATATATAACTAATTATAACTACCAACCTTTTATTTACTACAATAACCTCAAATAAGTGCAGTAAATGAAAATACAATATCTCACTGACATATTATTGACTTATCCATAGCCAACAGCCATTGACACAACTACAATACACAACTTGCAACTACAATAAGGGAATATGGAATCAATTATTGGACACTCAGTTCTAGCAACTTGACAAATTCGGTGGGGAAGAATGAAACCAAGCATGCTCATGATGGAGGTAGTCATATTTTTTAGCATAAAATCTGATTTTTCAGCAGCTAAATGTGTAAAGCAATGGCTACAATCATCGGTATATAGAAGTTGGATTTTCCAAAAGGAGAGGTCAGTCTGAATGCTATCATGATGTGAATAGCAGAAATCGAGTATACTATGCTTGGTTGATTTAGAGAGCTAATCTTTTGAAGCTTTGAAATCTCAGGATGGCACAGCCCAGAATATTTCGCAACTTCAAGAGTAAAAGAGGACCTTTGGAATTCATAGAATAAGTGTGTGTGTGATAAGATGGCAGTGAGCGGAGAAGGCATTGTGGGATCTCAATTGTGTTTAGGCATCAATTCTGAGGCAAGTGGTGTGTTAGGAACAGAAGCTGTAACAAGAGGTGAATAAATAGGAATCATTTGTATTTACACCAACTGAGACAACGAGAATTACCTGGGATTGACTATTGAAAGTTGAATTTTTCATGGTAATTGAATTTACATATACTCTCAATGATGATAATGTAGCTGCAAACAAAAAGCCCCGCTGATGATGCTAGGCTAATTTTAGGTTTTGCAATATTGATAATAACTTCCTCTCCCCATGATCTACATTGATAAGATCCATCCCTACTAGTATAAATATGTTTGCAAACCCTTTGTATAGTACGCATTCTAACAACAAATGCGGCATATTCTTATCGTGATGCCTCATTTTCAATTTCTGGGGATTGACACAGAAAACAGAATGGGTTCTAACCATTGAATAATCTCCACAAAACGAACAATATTATCCACAAACTGCCACCATTGAACTTGAGGTCTCTGCAATCTGATTCGATAAACCACAGCAGTATTACAAAATATTACTCTGAATGTGATGCGGACATCAAGGATACAGATTTGATTTAATGCAGATTTGACTTGATTGTACTTCCAAATTTGATTTGATTTTATTCTACAGTAGATTTGATTTTAATTAGCAGAAATTTGATTTTATTGAGGAGAGATTTGCTTTTATTTTCAATTTAGGAGAGATTTGGATTTATTTTCCGCTTGATTTCCTTTCCAAATTTGAAGTTATTTAATTATGATTTTGTTTTCAATTGTCTTAGATATAGGATTCTCTATAAGAGAACCCTAACTCTATTGTTAGAAACACAGTTGATGATTTGAATAAAAATTAATTTAGTGTGATTCTCCCTTCTCTCGTGGTGCCTACTCTCCCCCCTGGTTTCTTCTCTTCTTCCCCCTATTGTCTTTCTTGTCTCTACCCCTCTAATTAATATTCTTGTCTCTACTCCCCTGTTTCTCTTCTATACCTTTCCCTCTCTATATTAAATTAGTATCAGAGATAAAATCCTACCCTTTTTTTACCTTCAGTAACATCACCACCCCACCAGTAATGAGATCATTCCCACCAATAACATCCCCATCCCCACCAGCAACGTTACCACCTCCACCAGCCCCACTGTCCCACCACCCGTTGGCCACTCTGCAAAGTCTTTCCTGCGCAACCACATCACCACCTCTACTATCCTGCACCAACGTATACAGTCGCATCTTCTACCGACGGGCCCATCTCCACCGCCACCACTGCCTCCTCTTTATATAGTCAAAAAAACGCAAAAACAAAAACAAAGTGTTCTGTTTTGAAAGAAAAAAAGAGTGAGAGAGATAAGTACTATCTTTGTGACGAAAAAAAAAAGAAACAAAGAAATCAAAAAGGCGGAGGCACACGAAGCAGCAGTCCCCGCCGACGAAGCAGTTATAGTCAGCGGTGCCGCCGCCGCCGCCGCCGCCGCCGCAAGAGGCAGAACCTGACAACATCAAAAGCCATCCCTACGTCACCGCTGACCACCACCTCTCCGATCACCGCCAAGCCAAATCGAGCCCAAAACAACCATCCAAACCACCCGCATTCATCTTCTCCACCCAAACCCTAATCGACCACTCACCCTAAACCTAATCGACCATTCACCCAAAACCCAACGCCCAATATCCACCACCATCAACTACATCAAACCCTAACCAAATGCCTGAACCGAAACCCCACCAAACCCTAGCCATCACCTTTCTTCAGAGAGAAAGAAACAAAAAAAGGGGGGGGGGGGAGTCCCGAATCAGTTGTGCCAATTCTTCGTCTTCATGTTCACTGTCTCTATCTTCGTCCTCGTCATCATCTTCTTCTTCATCATCGCCGCCTTCTTTGTCAACAATTTCATCTTGTATTCGTCGCCTTTATCGTAACCGCCATTGCCGCAGCCTTCATCGCCGTTACCGTCGCCATCGCTGCCTGAAAGGGAGGCCACACTCTAAGCAGCCGCTTCCCTTCTCCCACTTCACTTCTGTGTTGAAGGGGCCAAGGCTTTCAACACCCGTGATAATAACATATATATAACCAAAAAAAGGAAAGAAAGAAAACAAAGGCAAAAACCCAAGGCCGGAAAAAAAAAACAAAAAAAGAGAAAAAAAAAGGAGAGATGAAAGAAAAAAGAGAGGGTGGGAAAAAATCAAAAACACAGCAGATAAAATTCAGACAATAATAGATCCTCATCACAAGGCAATCTCAAACAAGCGGGTCAAATCATCTCCAAGGCAGTCTCAACAAGCGGGTCAGATCATCTCCAAGTGTGTTTGTGCTATTTTCTTTTTAGGTAGCATATTTTGTTTATCTTTAGTAGTATTTGCTTTCATCTACATGTGCCATTTTATTTCTCAAAAAAAAAAAAAAAAATTCTTTCACATCCTATCACTACCTTAACGTTTGATACACTATTATTGCAATTGATTCTTGCTTTATCATTTTAATATATCACTATTATTAGCCGAATTAGCTTCCCACCAACAACAATTACAAGACCACATGATGGCCATTCAAACTGATCTGGCTACAAATCGTCAAACTAATTTGGATCTCGCAAACCGGGTTGCCACTTTGAAAATAAAGTCTTACTCATCAGATATTGACAACTCTAACGCATCCCATAATAAGGCTCACCGACGCAGACAAGGTAGTCAAGCCCCTCGTAGATGCAACTACAAACCTCGACACTATAATCAAGAGTGAGACCCGGATGACCACCTCTTTAAAAATATCAAACCGGATGCCCCTACTTTTGACGGCTGCTTGGACCCTCGAGTTTTCACTCGATGGGTTCAAGATATGGATCGTTTCTTTTAATGGTATGGCGTGTCAGAAGATAAGAAAGTTCGGTTTGCTAGCCTCAAGTTGACCGGGAATGCCCAATTATTTTGGAAAAGTGTTGAGAACCTTCTTATCAGATGTCAGGCCGCCCCTGTTAGAAATTAGGCGGAAATGAAACGTCTTCAAGAGAAATATTTACCCCACTCCTACGGTAGCAACTTACTCGACCAATGGAACGTCCTGTGACAGGATAATCGATCCGTAATTGAGTATGTGATTCAATTCGATGATTTTCGGATGAGATATCACATCATTGAGGACGAGGCCATGACGTTGAGTATGTTCCGGCAATGACTACACAAGGATCTTAAGAGAGAACTTGTCCTCCGTGGAGTTACGACTTTGGAACATGCGTATAATTTGGTCCGAGACTTTGAATTAGTTACCTAAATACCGTATCGTCAATCCACATCACACACTCCTGCAACCAATTCTAAGTATGAATTAGGAATCCCTCCTTCCACCGTTGCCCCTACAAGGAAAGCCCAAGGAATGGACGTTAAAGCCCCAAAAGAAATTCTCAGTTACAGTGCTTCAACTGTAAAGATTTTGAGCATATTTCTTCTAAATATCCGAGTAAAGCTTTATTAATTGACAGACAAAATAGAATAAATAATGAACCCTTTGATGGACAAGTTTATAAACACAAGTTAGAAGGGTTTGATGACGTGAGTGATGATAACCTTGATACATTTGTGAGTTGCATTCGGCTTACTTCCTCCAATCTAGACTCCAATTCTTCCTTCCTTGATACACCATTTTTGGACGTTGTGCGATGCACATTGACACAATCCAGAGAGGTTGATGATTGGCGTCGTCACGCTATCTTTTACACTTACATCAAAGTGAACGAGAAGGCTTGCAAGGTTATCACGAATAGCAGTAGTTGCATCAATGCGGTCTCTACTAACACTATTTTTCATTTGGAATTAAAGGCAGTCCCACACCCTAATCCATACGTCTCTTAGATTGCCATGTCTTCTATATCAGTTAAAGAATGTTATCTTGTACCCATTCGATTTTTAGATTACAAAGATCACATTTGATGTGACATTATACCAATGGACGTGGGCCATGTCATTCTCGGACGCCCTTGGCTCTACGACTTGGATGTGACGATCCAAGGTCGTTTTAATTCCTGCTTCTTTGTTCACAAGGGAAAGAAGATTCGCCTCTACCCCCTACCCCCGAAACCGACAAATCCCAACAAAGAAAAGACTATGATAGTGATCAAAGGATTATATATTATTAGTCCCACAGCATTAGAATGGGCTGCCATCAGCGAGTCAGTTATGTTTATCGTTATCGTTCTCGAAGCCCTTCCGAACTCGTCCATACCAATTCCTAATGAGGTTCGTCAAATTCTCCAAAACTTTTAAAATGTCTTCCCTGAAAACCTCCCCAATCACTTACCACCTTTACGCGAAATTTAACGTGCCATTGATTTCGTTCTGGTACGTAACTCCCAAACCTCCCTCATTATAGGATGAATCTTATCGAGCATGCTGAACTCCAAAGACAAGTTGAAGAACTCTTTCGCAAGAGATTTGTTCGAAAAAGTATGAGTCTCTGTACAGCACCCGCTCTCTTAACACCTAAGAAGGATTGGTCTTGAAGGATGTGTGTTGATAGTAGAACAATCAATAAAATTACCGCGAAATATCGTTTTCCTATTCCTAGACTTGATGACATATTAGATATGATGGCCAGTGCCACAATCTTTTCCAAAATAGATTTGAAGAGTAGTTACCACCAAATCAAAATTCGTCCAAGAAATGAGTGGAAAACAGCTTTCAAAACAAAGAACGACCTCTATAAATGGTTGGTCATGCCTTTTGGGCTCTCTAACGCACCAAGCACTTTCATGAAGGTTATGACCCAGACTTTACGACATTTCATGGGATAGTTTCTAGTGGTCTATTTTGATAATATCCTCATTTACAGTAAGGCCAAGGAGTAACATTTAAAACATCTCACACAGGTTTGTCTTACTATTAAAAAAGAAAGCTTGTTTACTAATCTTAATTAATGTTCCTTCTTCTCAGATAAAGTGGCTTTCTTGGGCTTTATTATTTCTTCTAACGGGATTTCTGCCGATCCTGCAAAGATTCAAGCAATCATAAATTAGCCGGAACACAAATCCATCCATGAAGTTCGAAGTTTTCACGACTTGGCCATATTCTCTCGCCAATTCATCAAAGGCTTTAGCACAGTCATGGCTCCCGTCACAGTGCATAAAGAAGGGTGACTTCACTTGGTCTCTCGATACTACAAAAGCTTTCAAACTCATCAAATAAAAGATGACAACAACTCCCATCATGCGACTTTCTAATTTCTCCAAAGTGTTTGAAGTAGAGTATAATGCATCAGGTGTAGGAATAAGAGGAGTTCTTAGTCAAGAACACCACCCAATCGCCTACTTGAGCGAAACGTTGAATAATACCAAGCGGCGATACTCTACTTATGATAAGGAGCTGTATGCTATCGTACAGGCTTTACGCTATTAGCACCATTACTTGCGACCTCAAGAGTTTGTCCTCTATTCGGAACATGAAGCTCTTTGGTTCTTTAACTCCCAGAAGAAAGTAAATTATAGGCACAACCGATAGATCGAATATTTACAAGCTTATTCTTTTGTCTTGAAGCACAAAAAAAGGAGTTGAGAACCAAGTGGCCGATGCCTTAAGCTGTCGTTTGACCTTAGTATCTGCTGTTCAAGTTAAAATTGTTGGCTTTAAAAGGCTTAAGGAAGAATACGAGTCCTGCCCTGATTTTAGTAAAATCTTCCTTACTTTACAGTGTGGGCACTTGGACACCACTGACGGATTTTATATTCAGGATGAATACTTATTCCGAGTTAATAAACTTTGCATCCCAACAACATCTGTTCGAGACTTCATAGTTTGGGAAGTTCATGCCGGAGGTCTATCTGGCCATTTTGGACGTGATAAAACAATTGAGGAGGTTGAGCGACAATTTTATTGGCCTAGTTTAAATAAAGATGTGGCCAAAATAGTCAGTACTTGTCGAACATGTCAGCTAGTCAAACACACAAAACAAAACACTAGCCTCTACACCTCTCTACCTGTATCTAATGGTCTATGGCAGGACGTAAGCATGGACTTTGTGTTAGGCCTTCCACGTACCCCTAAGAATTTTTATCGTTGCGGATCGCTTTTCTAAAATGGCCCACTTCATTCCTTGCAACAAGACTGCTGATACTTCTTGTGTTGCTCACATTTACTTCGCAGAGATTGTCAAGTTATACGGTCTTCCTAAGATTATTATTTCTAATAGGGATGTTCGTTTTACCAGCCATTTTTGGAGGATCCTATGGTGCATGATTGATACCAAACTAAAATTTTTCATTGCATATCACCCTCAAATAGATGGCCAAATTAACGTCGTCAATCGGAGTTTAGGTAACTTATTACGGTGTTTGATCTAGGAGCATCTTAGGAATTGGGACTTAATCCTTCCCACTGCCCAACTTGCGTATAATAGCTCTTTCAATAGATCCCCAGGTATGAGTCCATTTGAAATTATGCATGGTTACAAATCCCGAAAACCATTAGACCTTATCCCGATGTCTCCACATGTAAGTATGTCCATGACGGCCAAAGCTTTTGCACAACACTTTCATGACTTACACATCGAAATCAATAAACAATTGAAGGCAAGCAATGCTTCATACAAATTTTGCGCTGATTCACATAAAAGACATATTGAATTCAATGTAGGAGATTATGTTATGGTTCAAATCAGACCAGAGCGGCGCCTACCTTGGCACGTCTCAAAATTGCAAGCTCGTAATGCTGGTCCATTTAAAATTTTACAGCAAATCAGATCAAATGCATATGTTGTTGATATTCTTTCTCATTTTGGTTTTCATCATACTTTCAATATTGAAGATTTAATTACTTATAAATGCGACTTTTCCCCACATTGGGTTCCAGGGCCTGCCCCTAGACTCCAGCTTATTATGCCGAATCTTAGGGCTCATCTTCTTTTGTCTATTCACCCATCCAAGTATTTGGTTTTCCCCAACTGGATATGGCCCATTTTGCTGGACTCTTCAGAATTGATACCATGTAATGTGTGTGTGTGTGTGTATATACACATACCTTCATGATTAATAAAAAGTACATAAAATAATTCTTTTTACAATTTATTATCAGAGAACATAGATCAAATCCTCCTGCTGCCCTCCGCTGTCGTAACCAACTTGCAGGGAACTATAATTTCCAATTTGTGGCAACCTTGGTTGTGCCACCTCACCAGCTTCTCTCATCCAGCCATTGCTGTGGCCTGTCACTAAGTCTACCATAACTGATGTGTCCTTCTAACATCAAGAAATCTCCAATTACGGTAATCATTCATGATACTTCCTCTTTCATTCCTATTAAATTTGGTGATGCAAATTATCACGTCTAGTCCAACAATTTTGAGATGCATATTACTGGTAAGGAAAAAATGATATATTATAGGAAGGACAGTTGCTATAGCAGAAGATGATCCAGCTATGATGAATAGGAAGCTTAAGATGCACTTGTTAAGTCATAGCTCATCATTTCCATGATATCTCATTTTGTGTAATGTGGAACAGCCAGGGAAGTTTGGGGCACTGTAAAAAGGAGCTAACAAGAAGTTTTTAACACCTGTCAAGTCTATCAACTAATAAAGAAGTCTTTCCAATCACGTCAAGGTGGCTGCCATCTCACTGAATACGACAAGTTGAATTCTATCTTCATGGAACTTGATTATCGGATGCCCAATGATATGGTGTGCATCACAGGCATTGAAAAACAAAGAAGCTGACTATAGAATATCTGGTCTATGTCTTCTTCTATAAGTTTAGATAGCAGTCTGGACCAAGTTAGCAGTTGGATTTCGGTCACCTCTCCTTTACCCAGCTTGGAGAGTCTATTCCTAGTTCACCGCAAAATAGAAAGAAAGGCTACCATGGTAACTGAGGACAATCTTGACTTCACAGCATTAGCTGTTCGTATACATACTATTCTACCACCTTCTCTTGCCTATCTACTGATGGTGGCTCCTCCACGCTTCTGCACCCACTATAGTAGCACATGACATATAGTGGATGTTTCCTGTAAGAAGCATGGGTACTTGGAATGGTTCAAACTTAGCAAGCCAAAATAAAACACAGGAAACCTGCACCGACTGCTACTAATACTGCAAACACTACAGTTGCCTCTCATGTCTCTTGATTATCTCCCAAGAGGGTAACTTCAAGTAGCCCAGGCATCCATCTTTTTCATAAAACAATTGTTGCCCAAGTTGTTTCCAAATATTTCTGCTTCTAGTTTAGGTGTGAACAATGAATCTATTCAAAAAAAAATCATCGTGTACCATTCCAAGTTTTTATAAAATCCTTACATCCTTTACTGGCATTTGTACTGATGTTTAAGGTCCTTTCTCTACTCCCTCTACTTCGAGTCATAAATACTTCATATCCTTTATCAGTGACTGCATAAGGGTTAGCTAAGTATGCTTACTGAAACCAAATATGATGGTATCCACATGATTCCTCAGTTTTGACAAATGATTGCCACACAATTTTTTCCTCAAATTCAAGTCTTCCATTATGTCAATAGCATAGAATTGGTAAACCACTTTATAACTAGGCTATTCAATAAGCATAAAACCCCTACCAAACCACATGCGCATACAAGCCACAACAAAACAGCATAGTTGAGCCTAAAAACTGTTATATTCTCGAGGTGGCTCGGCCCTTATGCCTTACTGTGCACGTTCAAAAACATTTTTTGCGTCCAAAGGCTATTATGACCCCATCTTTCCTTATCAATCTGCTCACATCATTGATCATCAAACTCCTCTGTGTTGGATAACCTAGTTCCATTCTATTTCTTCGACTCTGAACCTTTGTCCTAAAGTCCTTGGTTGTGTGTGTTTGTTCATATGCACCATCTTGAAAGGGAGAAACTTGATCCTCATGCCCTAATGTCTGTGCTTCTCAGTTACTCTAGTACCAAAAAGGGCTATAAATGATTTCACCCCTAGAGGAAAATGATATATCTCCATGGATGTCAGTTTTGTGAACAAAAATCTTAATTTTCCAAAGGTGTCCCTAGTTCCTCTTCAGGACAGATTCACAATAAGGAAGATGAAAAAATATGGCCAAGAGAAAAGCAATTATGGATCTCCAGATAGGGGAGGAATCTCCCAAACTCATGGTGACCGAACCAGATATTCTAAACAAGGGGAGGATTCTACCATGACTTTCGAACACATGGCAATTGAATCCAAACAAGAAGACAACAGGAACCCACAACTCACCAGGCTATTTTAACAAAGCTATACAAGGAGAACCAAGAGTACTACCATATCCCCTTAAGGCTCCACTACCACTCTTAAGGATACTACACTACTATGCCATCAGATAATTCTTCCAAGACTAATCCTGAGATACAAATCTTTAAACCTTGAAAATCACAATCTTTCAATCACAAGTTAGTGACTAGAGTAGGAGATATTTTCTTCGAGAATGAAAAGAACCCAATAGGCTAGGATTCTGAAAAACCATCTTCTAATGTCATTCATCCCACTGTTGATTTTGTCTCCCATCATCATTTATCTAATATCACCTTTATTTTGCCCTTAAATTGTCCTCCAATTCTATTCCTAGTCAATTTCGATAGCCCTTGAAGACCCTAAATAGAATTTTGCATGATAGTTGAAATGGAAGCCCAATAGAACTCTACTTGGGGATGGTCTAGCTACGTCAAAGGATGATGCAAGTGGGCATTCTTGGTAAATCACAAATCAGATGGAACAATTGACAAATACAAGGCCGGATTGGTTGCAAAACGGTATAGCCAACCTATGGGATTGACTACCAACGGACTTTTATTAGGACTAGTCGTTGAAATAATTTGATGCGAAGAATGTCTTTTTCACGGTAATTTGATCAAAGAGGTGTACATGAATCCTCATGGGATTCACACCAAAAGGATGAAATATATGCAAACTAAATAAGGCTCTATATGGGTTAAACCAGTCACCAAGGACGTGGTTTGGAAGGTAAAGTCACTAAATGAAGAAGTATGGATTCAATCAAGCTATGGCTGATCACACACTCTATTCTACAAAAGAGATGGAGATCATATTGCTTATTGTCTATGTTGATAATATGATTGCTATCTGTATTGATGCCAGTAAAATTGACGAATTTCGAAGCTATTTAACCAAGGAATTCAAATTGAAGTAATTTGAGCTCTCAAGTACTTCCAATGCATCAAATTATCCTAGTCTAAACAAGGGCTCTTCCTTTCTAAACAACAAATAGCAATATACATTAGATCTCTTGGCTAAAACAAGTAATTCTTGTTGTGAACCCGTCAACACTGCCATTGAGGTGAGTCCCAGTCTATCTATCCATCCAGATCAAATTCCAATAAATAAAGAAAGATATCAAATACTGGTTGAAAAATTAATCTATATGACTTGCACTAGATCTAGCTTATCATATGCAGTAAGTGCAGCAAGTCAATTCAAGTATAATCCAAGCGACTGAACCATGACTATGGTAAATTGTATTCTCGCTTATCTAAAGTACTCTCCGGGCAAATGTATTATGCTATCTAGACATGGATATCCAGATATTGTGAGCTATACAGACTCTGATTTTGCAGGATCAAAATGGAGATATACTTCATTTGTTGAAGGAAATTGAGCAACCTAAAGAAGCAAGAAGTAGAATGTGTTAGCATTATCTAGTATAAAGGCTGAGTATTGTGAACTCTATCATACAATTACAAAACTGACTTGGTTAAGAATACTTTTGGGCCAACCCGGCTTTCGCTCAAAATCACCACCGGTGATATTTTGTAATAACACTGGTTATGGACATTTCAAATAATCCAGTTCAGCATGATCAAACTAAGCACGACAAGCTTGACGAATGCAATATCAAAGACAACTTTGATTCTGGCATTATAAAAGTTTCCTACATCAAAAGTGCAAATCAACTGATAGAAATAATGATCCATGTTGTTACAAATCGGTCCATTCCATGCATCACTATTCACGTTTGGCTTAAGTGACATCTATACACTAACTTGAGGAGGAAAGTTTGAGTATATTATAGTTGGTGGATATTATGGGATCATAATTATTCTAATTAGTCAAGAATATTTTTAGCATTAATGGATTCATAAAAAAAGCTAATGTGAAAAGAGAATTTATCCACTTTGCCACAAAAATGGCAGCGGATACACTCGGTATTACAACTAATGTGAGATAGCGAGAATGTACTTTGGTTCCAAGCCACCGACAAATAGACATTGTAAGTACAACCGCCACAGAATTCTTTACAAACTTTCACTCGGAGGCTTTTACTTTTGTTTCCAAAAATTAGATCAACTCCACTTTATTAATCTTGATATGGAACCCAACCTCAATATGCTCGCATGCTTTATTCAAGCCTCCAATATTCCAAGAGACCACTAGGAGGTTTACCTTCGTGTTGAGAAGGCCATTACTCATGGATATCGTGCTGTGGAACAAAATAAAGGTAGCGATCATGATCATGGTGTCAGAGAAGAGAGGTGTGGTAACTCGTGGACATAAAATGTCTGCAACTGTTGCAAAGGGGCTCTTTTTTTCAACAACTCAAAAAGATTCTGATGCTTAGACTTGTATTGGTTGGATTCAAAAGCCACAATAGCAATCATTCAAACAGCATTCTGTGATGTTCTGTATAGTAAAAACTGTAAATATTATCTTTAGTCATAATTAACCTCATTGAGTCTTCATATTGTAGAAGAGAAACATGCTAACAGCATTGGCAATATTACCAAATCCATTCAACAGGCCAAATACAACTTATGTAATTGCTGTGTAGCGACTATGTGGCTATTTCAGGGATAATATTGTTATGTAAAGCCCATATGGCTGATATAGACTGCTGTCAAAATATAGATCTATAGCATAGCGGTTGTCCGCAAAGTTCAATATGCATAGGACTATATTTAGTTCCATGCCTAATTTACTGTACAGCATTCTCCTATACACTTAATTATGCTCAACGACCTACTTCTTGTCATTTCCTCCTCAGGATTTGGTTTCATTAGCAGTTCTCCATTAATATCAGTTGGGGCTTTAAGCAATGCAAGTGACTACTTTACGTATGAACCTCCGGCAGGTGACTCAATTGGAACCCTAACATATTACTGATGTTTCCATTTTGACCTTTAGATGGGCCATGGAGGACATGAGGGAAGAACAGGATAAATGTAGGGCAAAGGAAGAAATCGTGTGAAGAACAGCAGAGAAGTTAAGAAGAGACTTCAGCAATCTCAATAATTAATATTCAACAGTCTGAATATAAGGAGAATCAATACCCTTTGAAAAGGCACCAAACTATAGTCATTCTAAGGGAACAAAATCAATAGTAACAGTATAATGAAATATAATACCAACCAAAACCTATTAAACCTTTCCTCAATAATTTTATTGATCAGTAAGACAATTATTTACAGGTGGTGCCGAGGAAGCACCTAAAAAACCAACCAGGCTAGTTGCCTAGAGAAAAACTGTATTATTCACACTTTAGTCCTACAAGGTTCAAACATTAGGTCAGTATCAATTTTGAAGGGGGATCATCATTTTAAGGAGGGGTCCTTATAATTAAGGAGTTGGTTATTAAAGAAAAAGAAGCAAATTTCCAAACAAGCTAAATTGCAAAGATTTTTACTACTGAATGTGCACATAGTGGGAAAAAGGCTTAGTTAGGTTTGAATTACTAAATGTGCACATAAGAGTAAAAAGCATAATAATAGCACAATGGTAAATAATAATTGGCTTTCTTCTTTCTTTTTAAGTCAATCAATGGAAAAGTTTTTTTTTTTTCTCATTTAGTTGAAAACACATTCAAGATTCTCTTTTTAATTCAAGAAATCTGTTTTTAACCTAGTATCATTTGCAAAATTTTTCTAAATAAAAATATTACTCTAAAAAGCATAATAATAGCACAATGGTAAATAATAATTGGCTTTCTTCTTTCTTTTTAAGTCAATCAATGGAAAAGTTTTTTTTTTCTCATTTAGTTGAAAACACATTTAAGATTCTTTTTTTAATTCAAGAAATCTGTTTTTAACCTAGTATCATTTGCAAAATTTTTCTAACTAAAAATATTACTCTAAATTTTACATGTCGGGAACCGGACAAGGACTCTCAAATTAGGATAGTCCTTGTTAAATATCCTTCTAGCAAAACAATGCTCAGGCTTGAACCTTGCCTGCAACTAGCATTAGTGTCAAGTTGGCAGCAGTATTTCGGCTTCTCTCTAAACTAAACCATAGCTTCTTTCAAAACATAGGGAGGATATATAAGCAATTGTGCATGATAAGGGTGCCCAATGCATGAGAAACTCATATCATGGGATCTATGAGGTGCCAGATGTATGCATCCTTAACCTTATATCACAAACAAGTAGTTTCCACAATCTGAATTCATCACCTCTAGTTGATCATGGGGTCTATGCACAAGATCCTCAGATCACGCAGTCATGTCTTAATTGGTCACCTATTACTCTTTCCTTTAACACAACACTGAGAGTTAGTCATTGAAAATCCTTGATTTGAGTGATCAGTTCTATTAATTAAATATCTAGTTAAGAGATGGAACTGCCATACATAACATTGCAATCAAGAAGAAAATCAACTAACCCAAGATATGTTTTTGTCAGATACTTGAGTGAGTGGCTCACCAAATTTGTCTTCATCAATGGACGATAATTTGCAGTATCCCTGCATGAAAAGAAAGGAACTATTTGGCCTC
Source organism: Nepenthes gracilis (assembly GCA_033239525.1). Taxonomy (NCBI): domain Eukaryota; kingdom Viridiplantae; phylum Streptophyta; class Magnoliopsida; order Caryophyllales; family Nepenthaceae; genus Nepenthes; species Nepenthes gracilis. Next base: position 28,182,972 of record BSYO01000003.1, read on the forward strand.
ATTTAGTACAAGAGGAGAACACTGCACCAAGCCAATCATACATTGCCAGCAGACCTGGCATTCTTTACAATAGAGTAGCTTAAAATTGCTTTGAAACTACAAAGGAAACAGCAAGATCAAGAATGATTTTCCCCTTTGTTTCATCAGATTCTGATGCTTCGGCCTCTTTATACTTTAGACTTCAAAAATCTCTTTCTAGCCAACCACCCTTGATCTCATGATTCTGAGTTGAATCAAGGCCTTTACGTAGGTTAACAGAGCACTTTTAGTCAGCATTGCTGAACAGGAACCCCCTCCTCCCAAATATATATATATATATAATCAGGAGGCTTGGTTTTAAATGCCATATTGTTGAATCAACACCAAATTGCAAGCTTCATTTCCTGAACTTTATCAGTTTGACATCCAGCTAATATACACCACTGATGCATCTGGGTCCACGGATACAGCTTGTTTCAAGCATGTTATTCTGCTTCCAAAGATGTCAAATCCACAGATCTATCAGATTACACATCTAATAATATTTCAGAAATGCTGAAGCCTCCTTTTCTCATTATCATGAATCAAGACAGAACTAGATACCTCCATCTCTAGAACTAACCATCCAATGGAAAAAACTGGTAACCACTTGTTATTATGTTTCAAACTAATTCCAAATGCATATTTCATCTATATAGGAAATGCAAACACTACCTGCAACCCAAATTCAATGTCCAAGCTGCAATGCACAAACTTCTAGTAAAGGGGTAGAATTATAATGTTCTCATCACACATAAATTTGCATTGAAAAAAGTCAAGTGAGGACATATGGCGAGCTTCAGTTTCTATTAAATATTCAGAGAGCAAAGCACACTGTATAACATGAAAAGTAAAGTCAATAACAAGTTATTCCAGGAAATTGGACATTCATTTTATGGCCCTGAAAGAAAAGTGTGACACTGAATTTTTATGAATTAGAGTAGAATTTAACACTGCCAGAACAGAAATTGGCCAACAAGGCTGGTGATTGAAAACCAAGAATTCCATCAACCACATAATTAACTTAAAGCTCTACCTTAGTAGCATGGTTTGCTAGGAATTACAAGCATTAGTTGATATCATGATTTATCAAATACAACAACAAAAACATACACCTATATTCACAACATTAAAACAGAAAGAGTGAGCATTCCTCTCAGAATGTTGTTTCTAAGACTTTTACCTGATTAAGTGATCTGGATAATTCATTCGCAAACAATCCAAATCATGTTTCACAGAATGTCCCACAAGAAGCCTAGCCTTTCCCCCATTCAGCCTCACTATTCCAATCGTCTCACCATTGTACAAGATTGTCAAAATCTTCTCTTGGACTTCTTTAAGAGGCATTGCATCTCGCAGATGTTCTTCAGTTAACCCGGTCACTTCAGATCTTAAGTAATTGTCAAGACACCCAAAAGTTAATGGTCAATTCCAGTGCAGTGCTAAAAGGAAACATTGTATATGCCCATACCTGTAATCAGTGATGGGAATCAGCGGCTGCACATAAGTGTGGAACAGCACATTCTCATCTGCATCAATAAGGCATACCCTTGCACAGATATCAAGTGATCCATCACTTCCACCTCCAACCATTTCACAGTCCATAGCAACTGCCTCCTGACATTTTTGGGGATTTCCCCATCTGTTTGAGTCCAAATTGCTAATATAAGGTTCTGTACAGTACATTGTTATTGTACCCTGCAACATTTATGGAGCATCAAATGACAGCAAAATTCTATCTTCCACTCTATACACAGTATTCATAATGCTTGAAAAAAGTTATCAGCATACAGGGGTTTTGGCGGAGGAAAGCTACAAGACCATTTATGCTCACTGAGAGTAGGAGGATCGTCAAATGTTTTCATGCAGAGATGGCAACCTCGATCAGCAAAGATTTTTGAGCAATTCTGTTTAGCCAATGGACCTATAATTTCCAGAAGAGAAAGCAAAAATCCATAAAAATATTTCTGGTGGATGAATAGGATTAAACATCCAGAAATATTCACCATTAAGATGCTCCCTCAGTGATTCAAAAGATTTGCAGTGCTTTTGACAAACTCCACATTTCGGTTGATGGATTGAATGACACGAGACTTTCATGTGCTCAATAAGATGCTCCTTCCTTTTATATTGTTTAAAGCATGCGGGGCATTTGTGCCTACATTTGGACAAAGAACAGAATATTTGAGCATTACAAGCTTCAACTACATGTTTCTTTATATTGAAATCATGACTAGGATGGATGCATTAAATTCTATTACCAATTAATGAATAAATATTAATAAGAGAAATGAGAAACAACAAAGGAGGGTAAAATATCCCAATAACAATAATGAAAAAAATACAACTCTCAACGATATAATCCTAGCAATTTCTCCAGGCATCTGAAAAACCTGGTTTAAAGTACCTGAAACACACCAAAACATACAAAACAAACCAGCACATGAGAGTGAAAGATGAAGATAATGAACCTTAAAATTTTCATCATTACTTCCCAACCAAAAAAATCACAGAAATAATACACACTATGGAAGCATACTTCCTGATTCTTCAAAAACCTCAATAATTGTTCTTGAAGCAAATCATCCCAAGTAGAAGGGCAAACGGGTAACCAAACAACTACAATCACAACAAAGTAAAAGATGTACACATTGTCACATTATATTAGTGATATCAGATACCATGAATATGCACAAAGAAAGGAGAGACGAGTTTGCCAAAGAAGTGTCCTCATAGACGAAAAAGACTTTGACTAAAAGTGCAGCGAGAAAAACTCTGACCTCCATCCCTGGAGAATAAAATGAGCAATTACTAACAAACAAAGTCTTAGAAAGAAAAAATGCCTGACAATTTATCTACTATTTCTAGTCAACTTAGAGCTAGGCTCTCATGTGTCCAGAGTCTGATTATATCAACCAACAACCATTTCCTTGCCATGTGAAAAAGATCTCTCTTGATGCTCGAAAAGCCACTCGAAACGAGGTTCATCTCTTCTGCTAACTGACCATGATGCCATCATCTCCCACACCACATCATTTGCAATCGAAAAACCAAAATGGAGTGGCTAGTAACTTATTAGAAAATGCACATCCTCGAACCAATATTGTCATGCAATAGATAATTCATTGCATCAAGTTACTCAATCCCACAATGATAGTCTCACCCTTTCTCATTTTTGGGACACAATAACATAAGGATGAATATTGGCATAATGATAAGATTACTTCATTATAAACTGAATATCAAACTTCGCTATAATGTATGCATAAAGTTGCATACAAAACCCAATGACGTGGGAGCCTGGTGGCCTCCCTTTTATATAAGTTTCCATCGTGACAAAATTAGCAAGTTCATTCTCACATTTTCAAGTTGAGCCAAAAAAATTTATTTTACACTTAATTCGAGTAATTTTAGTATGTCCTTACAAAGTAATGCTAATTTTTCCAGTTAACTGTTCTTTTCAAATACACACACTTCAAGTCAAAATGGATACATGAGATGATGATTTGACATATACCCAAAACGTGTCATATCAACAAACATTTAGCAACAGGTATCAGTCTCGTGATGCCGGTTTACAAGTATCTCGATTAATAAACTCAATTCAATAAGAAAATGACAGAATTAGCTCAACTCAAAAAAGCTTAGAATATTTTTTGACAACTTTTGCCTATAAATCATAATGGCACCCTAAGGTCACAGCAGCCAGATTGTCAAAAGTAAAAACCGCAATCGAACTAAGAAGACAATAAATGCCCTGCAAAAACTAGCATTTTCAAACGCCAGCACCGCCTAGATTTCTCAGATATACAAACCACAGCACTTCTCCCCGTCTACAAATGCTCGCACACCTAAACTTACTGGCTTATCATTCTTGAAAACAATGTATGCGCTTGGCAAGGAAAGGAAAAAAAAATGGAAGCATGTGTTTACATACATCCAAAGATGGAAACTCTTTCTCCAAATAGTACAAAACAAACAGTAAATTGCATATCATCATACAACAGACAGTGAACAGTTTCACCAACATGCTTAAATTCGAAGATTAGAGACAGATAAAGATTCAGAAGAGTGCCCGAGAGAGAGATGGTAAGCAACCTGGTATTCGGCAACGTGGAAGGGTCAGGCACATAATCCATGGCCCTGGAAGCTGCGGTCAGCAGCTCCACGAAATACTGAATGGCGTTAGAGAAGCGTCGGAGAAGCGACTGGTAGCAGTGTCTGTTCTGTCGCTCAATTAGGACTACGGAGTTATGTTATATGGGGGATCCAACATTTTTTTTACAGAATTTAGATTAAAATTTAATGATTAAATCTTAAAAATAAAAAATATTAAATATAATTATATTTTTAATTTATTTTTTTATAATATTAATATTTATTAAATATTAAATTAACCATTAAAAAAATTTTAATAAAAATAATTATTTATATATTATTATATAGTATTTAAATTTCAACCGTTGAATTTTTTAAAGTTAATGATATGAATTAAAGAAGCAGAATCAAAGAAGTAGGATTCCCCACTCCGAGGGTTATGCGGTGAAAGAGTATCAATCACGTAGGGTTTGGGGATCCTGTTTCTTTTAATGAGAATCAAGATTATATTTCTTTCAAGAAGGTCATTAAATTAAAATTTAATTTTTAAAATTTTAAAAATAAAAAATATTAAATATAACTATATTTTTAATTTTTTATATAATATTAATATTTATTAAATATTAAAAATATTTTAATAAAAATAATTATTTATATGTTATTATATAATATTTAAATTTTAATTATTAAATTTTTTAAGTTTGATAATTTAAATAAAAAAAAGTATGATCCCTTGCTCTTGCTGGCTATTATCAAGACAATGTCGTTTTAATATTTTTCTAAAAGTATTAAAATTATAATGTTTTAATACTTTATTTAAAAAGTATATATATATATATATATATATATATATTGATTTTGCCGGTAATATCATCGATACTTTAATACCACTGAATTACTGCCTTTTGCTAAAATAATAATTCCGAAATTGACATAACATACTACTAGTTAACTCCCAGTATGATATTATTTGTGCCAATATTGATATTTTTATTATTATCACCAAAATTTTGACATCACTAGACCGATATTTAAAAATACAAAAATTTAAACAATTAAAAATTTGAATATTTAATTGGTATAAATATCGATAATTATTTTTTCTATAGATAAATTGTAAGATAATTTTACTAAATTATCAAATAATATATGCAAAAAAAAGCTCATAGCTTAGTTTAGGGTACATACAAAGGTCAAGTTACTAGCTTTAACAAAATTGTAAAATAATTTTAATAAACTATCAAATAATATATGCAAAAAAAAAAACCTCATAGCTTAGTTTAGGGTACATACAAAGGTCAAGTTACTAGCTTTAACAAAATGGCATTCTTTAGGCAGAATAATATCCCACCCACATACAACTTATCTATATATATATATATATATATATATTATTACATAGGGTTTAAGTTTAAAATTATGGAGACCTTTAAAGAATATTCTAGAATGTTAGATTTTAGACTTTCTGACATGGAAAATTAGTGGTGGATACTAACACCAATGACCCAATAAAAAAGTCCATTTCTAAAATTTGGCCCCATATTTTAGAGAAGCCTAACAAACTATTTTGGCGTAGTCCAAAGATTTGTCCAAGGATAAATTAAAACTGAAAATAGCGGTCGGACGGTTTCTCTTCATCTTATTATAATGTCCTCGGATAATTGGAATTGAAATATAAATAAAATTCTATAAATTCAACAGTTTTCAAAACAGTTTCTTCGACAGTTGACGAAAATAATCAATTGCTCTATGGTATCTATAAAAAGACCCTATCTCCAACAGGGCAAGGGGACATTCTTTGGTAACCCCAAAAAGAACTTTATTTCTCTCTAAGACACTTCAGGAAAAGTGTAAGCTTCCACATTTAAAAAATTCATCTAATTTTCAATTTACATCCCCTTATTTCTTTTTTAAAAAGATAGATATTAACTTGAGCGTTAGAAGATATACGATGAGAGTAATTTTCACCGTCTTCTAACATCTCGTTTTCAATTGTATTGTACAGAATTTAGATTTAAGCAAACAGATATCGGATCCGCTTCATTCAATATTTAGATCTCCAATCCGTTCAACAATTAGGATTCGAGGATGCAACATATATAATTTAAAATATATTTTCACCTTAATTTTTTAAATTATATTTAGTGTAAAATTTTTACTTTTAAAATTAAGTAAAAACAATACATGATTAAATTTAAACTTGTAAATATTGTTCCCAATTTTAAAAATTATATTAATATCAGTTATTTTTTCAGCAAAATAAATGGCATTTTTTGGTTGCTTAGCATATGAGAAAGCACCCTTTATTTGGTGTTCTTGATGGAGTGTTCAAGGGAAATTATAACAATGAGTTTGGTACTAAATTGGTTCAAATTTTTATTTAAATAAAAATTGACAAAGTATTTCGTAGAATATACATAGGAGTTTTGGTTTGAATATAACCATTGAACGGACCATCCACTTGGTTTTGGTTCAAATTTTCATTCTAGTAAAACTATTTAAACTTATTTTACATAAAAATTACACAATAAATAATTATTATTGCATTATCGAATCCTGATTGCTGAACGAAATAGGAATCCAAATGCTGTATGAAATAGATCCGGTCCTTGTATGCTCAAATTTAAACCCTTTGTAGCACAACAACACAATTAAATGATTGGCAAGATTAACTTTTCATTATATTATCTGATACTTAAGTCAGTATTTATCTTTTGTAATTAAGAAAATAGATGGTAAAATTTAAAAATTAGATTAACTTTATATTTGGGAGCTTGCGTTTTTCTTAAAGTTTATCAGAAAGAATGAAAAATCTTTTATTTTTGAGAGAGTCATTTTTTTCCCTGTTGGAAAGAGAAATTTTTTATAGTTATTATAGAGTAGTTGACTTTTTTCGTCAACTATTCAAGAAATCATATAGAATACCGCTAAATTGATAAAATTTTATTTAAATTATGGTTTCAACTGTTCGAGATTGTTGAGATGAGAGAGAAAAAAATCGCTCGACCGTTATCTACAATCGAAGCATATCGTTAGACACGTCCTTTAATTGGGCCAATTCAGCTTTATAAGCTTTTCTAATATATGGACAAAATTTAGTTTTAATTTAATGGGAAAGAGTGCCAATTTTAGTTTTTTTAAAATATATTTTTTTCTTTTCCAATTTTATTTTTTACTTTTATTTGAATAGTATTATTAATACATATGAAATTATTCCAACCACATTTCAAGCTATATAACAATACCCACATAATGCAAAAGAAAACAAAAAAGAGTTTTAAAAATATAAAAATTGATAAATAAAGGTTAATTTTAGAGCTTTTATTCTCTCAAGTTTTGAAAAATAAAAGTTGAAAAATAAAATTAAAACAATTAAAGATAGTCCTTTTTTCAATTTTTCCCCCCATTTTAATGAGCCATAGGCCATTAATTTTGCCGGGTAAAACTTTAAAAATAATAGCTTTTTACATTAAAATAAGAATTAAATTTAACATAAAATTCACAAATCAAAATTAAGTTAGAAAATTAAACTACTCTTTAAATTGATTTTCAGATGTACTTAAATCTTTTGAATAAAATGAATCCAAGTTTTTCTTTAAAAAAAATTTCTATATGCATCATAATTTCAATTACCAAAAAACAACATTCTTATTAGAAAAATATTATTCATACACTCATACTGATGCGTATCTGGATCCGACTTCGAACAGATTCGGATTCTTCTGGATGATGTGAACCGGCTCCGTTCACCGAGTACGAATCCCGCACACCACTAAAACGAATAAGAGTAATCGGCCAATAACTGGGAGTAATCCCACCGAAACACTCACGCTTCAAGTCAAGAAATGCTTTCAAAATGGAAGGAACTCAAAATAGAGAGAGCAAATGGGAGAGGGGAAGAGAGTGTTTTGTTCTGATGTCGAGAGGCGCAAGGCCTTTCTCGTATCTCGGATGGTGGGGAAGGCAGAGAACTACCGGAGAGGGACTCGCTCGCCTCGAATTCGACTGTGTTTGGGAGTCTTGGTCACGGAAACCAGAGCTTGTTTCTCATCACTTAGGGTTTTCTGTCTAAACGAAAGCCTGAATCAGAGCATCAATGAAAGCCTGAATGAAGGCATGCCATAGAAGATGAATCCAGGGCCTCTTTTATGTCAAAGATGGCGATCCTCCTTCTTTGGAAGGAGCGGTCGTTTCTATGATCTGCTGCTGGCCCTTTTTTTTTGGAAGCTGATACTTGTTGCCCAATTGTGGAGGATTGTTTCCTTCTGAGGCAGCCAACCACTTTCCAAGTTGGTTTCTTTCCTTCTCAGCATGTTACCGTGTGGGGTTCATTGGCCGGGCAAGGAGTTAAAGATCCGCGCCTTCCTTATTCAAGGGCGCCAATCTTGCCGATATTCCTTTGAGATCGTGGAATATTCTTGAGGATCGTGGTTGGCCTTTTTATGAATGGTGGGCCTAAACGGTCGCCTCACATCGCTGAAAGGAGCTTCTCGGGGCCCAACGCGCAAAGCGCGGACGGCCAACGCCGGGACCGTCGTACGTACGTGTTGGGCGCCTTATGAAAGGTGATCGTCGCTAGCCTCCAGATGGACTTTGGGCCTGAGTGAGCCAGGCCCATTATTGTAGAAGAGCCATTTTGGGCCCAATGTATGGGGCGCAGACGGTCAACGTCCGAGTTGACCGTCAGAGTGTTGGCCGCCCTCGTGGAGAACAGAGGGAGAGCGGCTGGGGATCAACTAATGGGCTATGGGCCAGAATGGAATACGCCCATCACTGTTAAAAAGCCTCTAAAGGCCCAACAAAACTGGTCAACGTTGAGTTGACTGCCTGGCAGGAGTAAGTCGTCGCTGTGACAGCCAACGCCAACGCTGACCGCTTTGTGCTTTCCCGCCAGGCCCATCTTCTTACCGGGCCGCCAAAATGTTGATCGCCTTTCTCGCTTCGCTGACCTTTTCTTTGGGGCCAAATTTAATTATCGGTGTACCATCACTAGCCCCCCATGCCGGTGGTCAACTTTTCTCGCCTTCAATATGTTCATGATGTGATGTTTTTCCTTACTTTGAGAATCCCATGGCAGCCTAAGAAGATCGGCCTCGCCTATCTCCCCGAAATGGAACAACAGAAATGCATCATTGCACGGAGGCTGAGAGATAGCCTCGGCTAGATGCTGTCGGCCGCCTCGGGAGGAGAGCTCCGTGAGCAGACATACCGCTTCGAGGGCTGCCGTCGCGGCGGGCGCGGAGACAGAGAACGCCGAGTCAAGGCGAGGTCACCGAGCCAAGGCGAGGTTGCTCGCCTAAAGGAGGAAGATGACCGAATGAAAGCGAGCAACAAACGCACGCAGATCGTGCCGGGGCAGAGAGCGAAAATGGGGGGTTACTGGATGAGCCTCCGAGGTCGGGGCGCACTACACGCCTTGGCCGTTGGATGTGCTCAACATCGACGCCACGCCGCGCGGTCGGGTCGCTCCCGACTTCCCAGTGGAGTTTATTAATCAAAGAAACCACGCGGCGCAACGTAAGGAAGACCTGCAGGGAGAGCCCCGAGACAGCCAGGGTGGTCCGCCAGCCTTGTAGCCTTTTGTACTATTTTTTTTTCAACCTCATGTAAATTGTAATACACTTTGTGAGCAATAAAATAGAGGTCCTTTTCAATTTGGTGTCCTCCGTCCTCCATTTGCTTTTTGTGTATGTTTATGTCAGGCGGCTGGGCACAACCTGGGTCAGGCGGTTAACGTCATTTGGATGCCCAAAGAGCCGGGTCCTGAAGCCAGGCGTGGCTATGCTAGCCAACCCGGGTGGCGTTGCCCAAGTGACAATCAACAGCCCGCGTTAGAGAAGGAACGCTTCGCTATTGCTTAATCACGCCTATCCTTTCGCGAGAAGGTTAGCGCGTGGGGTAGCCAACTCGGTCACCGGGTCCTAAGGAGTGAGATCCTTAAGTCGGGCAGCAAACAGTAATAATCGGGCCTCGGTGGCGCTGCTCAGTGAAGACTTGGGCTACCAATGTTGGAGAAGAAATGTTTCTCCTTCGACCGCTGCTGATCGACGTTCTTTGCTCCGAAAAGAGGTCGCCGCGTGTGCCATTCTTGCCCCTAAGTTTTTTTAGACCGCTACGAGCCACTGGATGACCAAGGTTTAGTACGACCGCTATCGGGCCGCCGCGGATGACCGAGGTTTCGCATCAATCATGGGCCACCTGGGTGACTCAGGGTTTCGACCGCCTATGGGCCACCTAGATGATTAGGGTTTAAGACCGCTTATGGGCCACCCGATGACCAGGTTTCGAGACCACTTTTTGCCACCTAGATGACTAGGTTTAACGAAGGTGAAGACCCTCCCAACTTAAGGCGCTCTAGGTCGGGTGGATACCTACAAGGCAAACGCAGCTTTATATATGCAAGACCTAAGATCCTATATGCTAAGTAAGCCTCTTATTTTACTCAATAACACAATCATGCGAATGAATGCACATAGACGGGTTAGCACATACCGGGACTCTTATCGAAGTAACGCTTGATGGGTTGCGTCCACGTTCGTGGGACCAACTTTTTGTCTTGGTTCTGAGTTTGTATGCTCCACAAGGCAGAGACGGAGACAAGAAAAGGTCCCTCCCGGTTGGGAGAGAGCTTATTTCACGGCCAAACTACTCGGGCCTCGATGCCTCGTAGACCCGAGTCCCAACGTCGAATTGCCCAGGCTTTCACCTTTTTATTATAGTATCGGGCAACTCGGTGTTGGTATGCCATGTCCGTATTCTCAAGGCGTCGCGGACTTCCTCTAGCAAGTCCAAGTGCTCCCTGATTTTCTGGGAGTTGGTCTGTGGGTCAAAGAACTCCACCCCGAGACTTGGGAGCCCGATTTCAACAGAATTACCGCTCTCAGCCCCGTAACATAGGGCCAAGGGCGTCTCGCGCATTGGTTCCTTCTGGGTTGTGACGATAAGACCCGAGGACGGATGGGAGCTCGTCACCCGAGCCCCCGGCGTCCTCCAACTTAGTCTTTAACCCGTGGAGTAGCGTACGGTTTTGTGGACCTCCACCCGCCCGTTGTCACGGGGTATGCCACCGGGTGTGGACCAGCCTCGATTCCAAGGCCGGTGCAATACTCGGTGAAGCGTTTCCCCAAAATCGGTCCGTTGTTGGCCACCATGACCTCCGGGGACGCCAATTTTCGACAATGCTCCGGGCGAAGGAACTCCAGAGCGTTGTGTTCTCGTGATCTTTGCAAGCGGGTAGCCTCGACCCACTTAGTGAAGTAGTCGATGCCTACTATGATAAACTTCCTTTGCCCGTGGCAATGGAAAATGGGCCGAGAATGTCAAGCCCCATCAAGGCTGGAAGGGGTTACGGAGCCTCAAGGGACTTCCCCTGTCTCATGGACGGCCGGTGATGAAGGTTGCCATGAAACCGGGCAAAATCACACTTCTTTACAAACTCAAGCGCGTCCTTTTTCATCGAGGGCCAATAGTAGCCCCGCGCATAATTTTGAAGGCCGGTTCTTCCCGCCTACGTGTGATCCACAAATCCCGAGGTGAACTTCGCCCGGTAGCGTGGTCGGCCTCCTCGGGAGATAGACAATGCGGAGATATGGAGTTGAGTATCCGCGGCGATACACTCGCCCATCAACTACGGTGTACCAACCTACTGTCTTTTTAATTTGCTTGCCTTTTCTGTGTCCTCCTGGGAGTGATCCATCGGCCAAGTATCTAAGGTAAGGCATCATCCAGCTTTTCCGTCTCTAAATATACATTGCCTCCTCTGTTTCTCTATGCTCGGAGCGCCAGTGGTCTCCCGTATGTCCTCGAATCTTGCTCCGGGTTCTCAGCAGCTAGCCGCTCTAGCTCCTTGGCCCGCCTTCCACTTTTCTACCGAGGAACGTGAACAAGGGTCGGCTTTGTCGAAGAAGCCGGATGGCCTTCGCCTTTTCCGTGTATCTGGCCAAGGAAGGGTTGTTTGCCTCGAAACTTCCATTGACCTAGTTTACAATCACTTCAGAGTCGTTGTGAACCGCCAACCTCTTGGCAAAGCACTCCTTTGCTAATCGCAAGCCGCCTAGCGAAGTCTTCCCGGCCGACATTGTTGGTTGTTGCCGGGAAATCAAGTTTCAGGAATACTTGATTTCAATCCATCGTGGGTCGTTAGGATCACCCCCCGCCCCACCACCACCGGGCCCCGTGGACGATCCGTCTACATGAAGTGTCCATTCTGGGCCCCATCGGGCCGTTCTTCGCTTTCTATGGGTGTTTCTCTTGAATTGGGGTCGTAGTCTCAACGATGAAGTCGGCTGGCTTCGCGCCAGATGGGTACAGTGTCCGGGCCTCGAACTCGATATCGAACTCGCCAACTCAATTGCCCACTTTACCAATCGCCCGAAACGCCGGGTTTTGAGTATGCCTTTCACCGGGCCGGTCCGTAAGGACCACTACGCGATGCGCCCAAAAGTATGGTTTCACTTTTCAATGCGAAGATAAGTGCTGCCATTTTTTCAAATAAGGCGGTAGCAGTTTCGGGGCGGCCAATGTTTTGCTCACATAGTAGACCGGCTGCTCAATATCGGAGTTCCCGCGCATTAGGACGGAGCCGAGGACGCCTCCGATACTACCAAGTAAAGGTACACTCCTCTCCGTCTGGGTGATGCTAACAACTGTGGTTGGCTGACATCGCTTCAACTCATCGAAGGCGGTCTCGATAATCACCGTCCCACCGGAATCCATTAGATTTTGTCCTCTCAAGGCTTTAAAGAAGGGTCAGTACTTGTCTCCGCACTTCGCGAGAAAGCGACAGAAGAGCAGCCACCCGCCCAATCAATCGCTGGACGTCTTTTACGTTTCTCGGGAGAGCCATGTCAGCCAGGGCCTTAATCTTTTCTGGGTTTGCCTCAATCCCTCGCTGGGAGACGATGAAACCCAAAAACTTTCCCGAGGCTACCCCGAAGACACACTTGGCTAGGTTTAGCTTCATTTGGTGCTGGCAGAGCACCCCAAACGACTCTTCCAGGTCACGTATGTGGTCGCCCGTGACTCTGCTCTTGACAAGCATGTCTTCAACGTAGACCTCCATATCATGACCAATTTGCTTTTCGAACATCTTATCACTAGTCGCCGTAAGTTGCTCCAGCGTTCTTGATCCAAAGGGCATTACTTTGTAGCAAGAGGTGCCCCGGGTCCGCATGAATGAGGTATGCCTCGTCTTCTGGACTCATTCTAACTGATTGAGCCCGAGTAAGCGTCCATGAAACTTAGCACTCATGCCCCCGCCGTGAAGTCAACCAAGAGGTCAATCCGGCAAGGGAAAGCTGTCTTTCGGGCAGCCTTGTTGACGCTCGGTAAAATCGACGACATTCGTCATTTCCCATTGCTCTTCTTAACCAGACGACGCTTGAAAGCCAATCCGTGATCGACTTCCCTAATGAAGCCCGCATCCAAGAAATTTCTTCACCTCCTCTGGACGGCGACGGCTTTTTGACGGAATGGTTCCTCCGCTCGTCTCGACTCACTTTGGCCGATCAAGGCCCACCTTGTGGACCATCACCTCAATCGAAATCCCGGCATGTCCGCGGAGTCCAAGCAAAAAGGTCCGCGTTCTTCGTAGAAACGCGATCAATTCCTCGCGAAGGGCTCCTGAGTGAGCCGCCGATCCGGACACACTTATCCGGCTCCCGAGTCCAAAAGGGACCGATCCGTGGCTTCACCGGCCGCGCCGCCGCAGGTGGTCTCGCCTCGTGATCGAGTTCTCCCACCGTGCGCCCGCCACTAAGGGCACCCAGCCATGTAATGATCCGCCTGCTGACCTGGTCTCCTGAATCCTCTCCGACGCCTGGGGCTGGGAATTTTATTTTAAGGTGTGGAATTGATGTGATCGCTCTAAACGCCAAGTAGGCACGGCTCCGCCTAGTATCGCGTTGTAAACAGAGGCAGGTCAACCACTAGAAATATTAGCATGCGACTTTGCTTTTTGGGTAGGTGCCTGTGGTGACTTCAGTTGGATTGTCCCTCGACGAGCACTCTGGTTCATTAAGGTCAGAGTAAAGGTCCTTCAAGAGGTTTTAGTTGATTCTTTTTTAGGCCTAATCTAAAGAACGCGTCCCAAGTAAAGTAAGTCTTTAGAGCTACCATTATCAATAAAGACTCGCTTCAACTGGTAGTCTGAAGTACCATTTGAAACGAGTGTCGAGATTACAAGGGGGTCAAAGAATGGGGAGATTACATGGTTCGAGTCACAATCACTAAAGCTAATAATGTTGTCTCATCAGTCTGCTGTTTCTTCCTCCCTCCTGTTGCTCCTTCTGGCATCTCCGCCTGACTCCCGGCGCAGCCGGGTGGTGACCATATTAACTACTCCGCCGCGTCCGGTTCGGTGGAGGCGTCGCGCTCCCGCTCTCTTCATCGCCCGCTCCCGAGTTCAGTCCTGGTCCTTGACAAATCGGGTAAGGTGTCCTCTCGCGAATCAGCCTCGATTTCCCTCTCTGCAGCCGCTTTTTGGCGCTTCGGTTGAGTGGGCTGCAGAGCGGTGGAAGTCACAAGATTTAGACTCGATTTCCAGTCTTTCTTCGATGTCTTTGGCCACTTGAAAACTTTTCTCCACGGATCCGCATTAGAACATTGGAGCGTGTGTCACGAAGGGTGTGAAAGTGGTGGGCCCGTAGTCTCGCGTTACGAGGGCCCGGTCCGGCTACTGCTTCTCCGCGAACTTTCTTTTTCCTTCTCCGGTGGATCGGGCCGGAGGCTGATCCGTCCGTTCTAGACGTTTTGCCTCGTTGGCCTCTTTCTCGCGTAGGCCCTAGTAATGGATTCTGCCTCTCGGAAAGTCTGAGGGTTCTTGTGGGCCAAGTGTTTGAAGAAATTTCCGTAAGTTAGTCCTGAGATGAAGCTGCCCAACTTCATCTCCTCGCAATCTGGGAATCCTTCCGCCTCAAACCACGGCGATCTAGGAAGCGCCGTGGGTTCTCTCCCATTTTTACGCTTTGGGGGAGATGATGCCACCGGGGCTCACTTCCCCGTCGGCTCGAAGCGTCACCGAGCTTAAAAAGATCTCGTGAGTTCACTGGAACCGCTGACAAGTGCACTGTAGGGAGATGGTGAAACCAGATCAGCGTCTCCTTTCGGCCGTGAGCGGGAAGCACCCAGACATCGCAGTCTTCTAGCCCTCAGAGACTTAGGTGGGTGCGAAAGTGATCCGTGGTCAACTGCAGATCACCGCCCCATCGTATAAGTCAAAGGACATTTTTAAACTTGGACTAAGAAGTGACGGCTCAAAATTTCGCAGCGGAAAGGAGACTGTTTCAAGTCGATGGCGCACTCGTCATTTTTGGAACACGTGGTTCCATTTGGTCCACTCGCGGATCGACGCGAGTGGCGTTTGTTGACGCTTGAGTTGAGGAAATTCCTCAACTCCGTCTTGCCCGGGGCGGCTCAGCCGCCTCGCCTCAGCCTCCTCCTGTGAATGGGCGGAGTCCGGAGGCTCGCTCCTAGACTCAGGTGGCGGTCTTCGCCCGAGTATCGAGGATTTCTCCTTTCTGGGCTTTACGTCGAGACGTACTCTCGGACGCTTCCATTGGCCTGCTTACGCCAGAACGCCGGGAGAACGCTGGAGCCGATTGTTTCCAACTTTTCGGCCTCTTTGTCGGCTTCTTCTTCCCGGCCACCTTTTTGGTGGCAGAGCGGGAATGACCGCCGTGTGGAGCCGCTTGTTGTTGTTGTTCTTTCGCACACAAAGCAGATTGGAGCAAGCGATTGTTACCTGCCTCCATCTCCTCCACAGTGTTGAATGTAAGGCGGTGAACTCCGCCTCAGGCCCCGCACCGACCAGGACATCAAGAGATGGTCCCTGGCTCTGGGTTAGCAAAGATCTCTAGCGGGATCGCTAGCTGACTCTCGTGTTCACCATTGTTAAAGCAAAAGGTGACAGAGAGTTCGTCTTGATTTTTGTGGTAGGCTTTTCGTAAGCGCTTCCCACGATGGCGCCAATGATGCGTCTCGGGATCCGACTTCGAACATCGGATTCTTCGATGATGTGAACTGCCCGCTTCACCAAGATTTAATCCCGCACACCACTAAAACGAACAAGAGGTCGGTGCCAAGCTGGGAGGTAATCCTACCGAAACACTCCGACGCTGAGTCAGAAATGACCTTCAATGGAAGGAACCAAAATAGAGAGAGCAAATGAGAGAGGGGAAGAGAGTGCTTTGTTCCAGATGTCGGAGGCGCAAGGCCTTTCTCGTATCCGGATGGTGGGAAGAAGCAGAGAGAACTACTGGAGGGACTCGTTCGTTGCCTTGAAATTTGACTGTGTTTGGGAGTCTTGGGTCACGAAACGAGCTTATTTCTCAGAAAGACTTAGGGTTTTCTGTCTGAGTGAAAGCCTGAATCAGAGCATCAATGAAAGTATGAATGAAGGCCTGAATGAAGGCATGCCCTGGAAGGTGAGTCCAGGGCCTCTTTTATGGCAAAGATGGCGATCCTCCTTCTTTGGAAGGAGCGATCATTCCTATAATCTGCTTCTGGCCTTTTTTTTTTTTTTTTCGAGGTCATGCTTGTTGCCCAATCGTGAAGGATTGTTTCCTTCCGAGACGGCCAACCACTTTCCAAATCGGTTTTTTTCATTCTCAAAGATGTTATCATTGGGGTTCCTTTACGGCAAGGAGTTGGAAATCTGGGCGCCTTCCTTATTCGGGGGCGCTAATCTTGCTGATATTCCTTTTGAGATCGTGGAATATCTTTGGAGGATCGTGGTTGGCCTTTTTATGAATGGTGGGCCTAAACGGGTCAGGCCTGTTACTGTTGAAAGGCTTCTTGGAGCCCAACGTGCAAATCGCGGACGGTCAACGCTCGGGTTGACCGTCTGCGTGCGTTTTGGCCGCCCTTATGAAAGGTGATCGTCGCTAGCCTCCAGATGGACTTTAGGCCTGAGTGAGCCAGGCCCATTATTATAGAAGAGCCCTTTTGGGCCCAACGTATGGGCGCAGAGGCGGCCAACGTCCGAGCCGACAAATGAGTGTTGGCCGCCTCATGGAGAAACAGAGAGGAGAGCGGCCGCGATCAATCATGGGCTATGGGCCATAATGGAATACGCTATCATCACAGAAAACTCTAAAGGCCTAACAAAATCCTGGCAACGCTGAGTTGGACTGGGCTCAGTAAGTTGAGCGTAGGGACGGCCAACGCTAACGTTGACCGTTTTGTGCTTTCCAGCTTTAAGGCCCATCTTCTTACTCAGTCGTCAAAATGCTGACTCACCTTTCTCGCTTCAAACTGCTTTTCGGGCAACCCATTATTGGTGTACCCATCACATACACCCACTTATACCAACATTATCAAAAGTATGCATAACTCCCACCCTGTTTTATCTTTTAATTTATTTCTTTCTCTCTATTTTCACACTAAAATTAATAATTTTTATATAAATAAATATACAAATAGATATACAAATAATATCTCCCTTCCTATTATTCACCACTATTAGATAAGCACACAAAATTACCAGTTTTTATTAAGAAGAGTACAGCTGAGACTTAAACATACACCTGCACCAACAATACCAATGTAAATAATAATAATAAATAATAATGATAATAATAATAATAATTTCGGGTGTACACAAACAACCATGCTTAAAATTCAAAAAAATAAAAGGAAAATCCATAAACAGCAACAGGTTCAAAATTACTGACAAATACAAACTGTAACAGCAACAAACTTCTTATTTTTGATTCATTCATCTTCTTTGTTGTGCACCTTGTTTATTTTATACCAAACCACGACGATTAGTCCAATCCCAAAGCTTTCTTAATGTCTCCCTGCGTTACCAATGGCAAAGCAGCAAACCCACAAATCAATTATTGCACCCAGTAAACAAGAAGCAGGGTAACTAATCCGGAGAGAGAGAAAGCAGGAGTGAGAGAGGGGGAAACCTCAAAGGCCATTGGAGCAGTGGTTGGACCATATCTGCCAATAACACGTCCTTCCTTATCAATCAGAAATTTTGTGAAGTTCCATTTAATACTGTTCCCAAGAAAGCCTCCATGTTTGCTTGCTTTGAGGAACTTGTATACAGGTGCCACCTTCGACCCGTTCACACGTACCTAAGCCAATTTATTCAAAGTGGAAAAGGATTTCTTAACTATGCATGCCAAATTAAACATTGAAACATTGTGTCAAGCTGCTGCAATCAATGCATCTTTGTTGCATTGCTAGCACGCACGCTTCTTATCACCTGCACTTACAAAGAAGGTGGAGTACAACTTTGGAGTAGGGCCAGCTATCAACAACTGGACCCCAGAACTCCACAGTTGGTTGGGACAAATGATTGTTACAAGGCATTTGGCGGTGCATAAAGCTTCCACTATACACGAAGTCTAGAAAAATGTTGGGCTATTTTTTATCTATTATATATAATTTTATCTTATATTATATAAAAAAACTATTTTAATGACTTGAAACCATGACCATCAAGTTACGTGGCACAACTCTACCACTGTATTGCATTCCAATTAGTTTAATAGAATGATCAGAGATGCCTCACATAAAAAGCCAGTAATATAAATCGTGTTGTGGAATAGTTTCACTCAACTTCTCGTGATCATAGCAGCACGGCATGAAAAGGACAAACCACAAATCTTCATTATGGCTCTCTTTGGAAAGCACCAAATCTTGTAGACCATCCCCATAAGTTTGCTTACTGGAGATAAATTTGCTATCCAGCATGGAGCCAAACTAGTGCAGCTTGATAAGCAGAATAAGGCAAATGCAAGCTTCTTTCGCTGGTTATTTCTTCCAAAAGAATTTTACACTGAACAATTAAGTATCAGTTTGAATGAAAACCATTAACCTTTGTACTCCGTTCTCCTTTACCACTTTACCGGGAGGGAGGCCGTGAAGAACAGATAGACCTTAATCTCACAGACCATCAGATGGCTTCAGATATTGGAGCATAGACCAATTCAGCACCCCGATTTGCCAGAGTTTGAGGTAGTAGAAGGAAAGATGAAAGCATAAAAAGATTTGGACAGAGATGGATAAAAATAACTTGATTACTCGACACTTCTGAAAATGTAGCCGTTAACTTAGAAACATTAAAGAATTCATGTAGCCCACCCAGAATGGCTGGGACTTAAAAGAAAAAACAAGATACAATGCTTAAATTACTGACAAAAGTTAGTGCAGCAATGGAAAGAGCCCCCCAAAACAAGCCAAAAAGTAGTGCAGCAGAGCTCAAAAGCTTCCCAGCTTTTAGAAATTCGCGAGTTTGATTGCATATAATGGCAAAAGAAGGCATAAATTGCCGCCTCTAATGAATGGAACTTCCTTCTTCCCACAGTTGACTTCTTTTATTGTCTCAAAGTTCTACTTTCTGTCCTGACAAAAGTTTATTACATGGGTATATGTCCAAATAACCTTGTTTGCTTAGTCAGTAAATACGTATCGTTTCTGCCTTCATATGATTAATTCACGGGTGTACAATGTAAGTTGACATCCAATAGGTAAGTTTGTCAGAAAAAATAAAATCTACAGGAAAAATTAAACAATTCTCCAGAAATGTTTTTCCAAGAACAAGCATGCTTGTCCCTTGTATATTAAATTATGACTACGCATCAAATCATACCAAAAGCATCTTAAACAAAGTTGAAAGGTGAAGAAAAATGCAGTCACAACCTAATAATGACATTTACCTTCTGAAAAATTGGGTATTCTGCTTTGTACCTAGTACAAGCAAATTGTTCAGCATCTATGCTTGTCCCCGGCTCTTGCTTCAAAAATTGATTGCAAGGAAAGGCCAATATTTCCAAACCTAAAATAACTTCAGATGTCACGTATTTATGCCCCAACCAAGAAATACTAAAAGAAAATCAGCAAAGAAAGAAAGAAATAAATAAATATACATACATACATACATACATATACGTACATACATATATGTATATATATGGTGTGTGTATATATAGAAAAAGGACTCTGTTTTTACACCTCTGCAAAATAAAGCTAAAGAAGCTAGATGATGCTTCTAAAGATGTCAGTAGTTTTGTAGATTTTCGCAGATGTAATTCAAAAGGGAAAATCGTATTCACAATTATAAAAAAAGGTAAAAGCCTTTTACTTTCACTCGTTCCTTCCCTGTTATTTCCCTTGTTTACTATCCAAATTGGAGAATAATTTTTTTCACGGCAAAATATTGGAAAATTGCAAAATATAAATACAATTATTCTCTCTCTCTCTCTCTCTCGCTTATTCATCATATATTTTTACATATATTAACAGAAATAAGGAAAAAGACAATCATACCAGCATCCTTGTATTTTTGGTACAATTCCGTGAGCTGGGTGTAATTCGAATCTGTGAATCCACTGCGCAAAATGAACAAATATTGAAATATAAAAGCAAACAACTCAAACTAATAGACAGCAAATTTAATAATTTAGGTCAAAAAGAAAGAGAGAGAGAAGAAGATCTTCAGGAGGGGGAGAGAGGGAACATCTACCATTTGGAAGCAACGTTGACAACCAAAAGAACCTTTCCTTTATAGATGCTAAGATCCACATCTTCCCCTTTGCTATTCTGTCCACCATCCAACTCAATTAACCCCAAGTTTCAGCAAATGCCCAGACGAGATTTAACCGAGAAAATCAAAAGGCGCATAAAACTTGGCGGAGAAAATTAAAGGGCATGACATTTTCCCGAGAATATTGAACGGATGTGAATATATATTGCGAGTATACGACAGAAACATACCTTGACAGTGAATTCGTGCAGTGATTTCTGTGGAACTGATTCAGAAGCACCCATTTTCCCAGAAGGCAGAACCCTCTTCTTTCTTCCTCTGTTTTGGTTTATCTCTGACTACTATTCCTAATGAAGAAGAACGCAGCAGAACAAACAGTCCGGATTGAGCGTTGGCCATTCAACCAACAATGAACGGAAATTTAATTACGCCTTACAGAAATCAAACGAGTTTTCTTTTTTTCTTTTTTCGGTCCGCCGGCTGTTGGCCACCACAATGGTGATCTCCGCACGAAAAGGTCACTGTCCACAGTTGGCATTCCGCGCGTCAACTAAAACGATGGGGCTACAGATAAAATTTCCCTTCCAAATTAATAATAATATCTCAAGTTTAATTTTAAATATATTAGTTTGAATTTTTAATTTCATTTTAATATTAATTTAATTAGATATGGAGTTACGTGGACATGCTGCCAGAATTTATAATTAAACGTCTTGATTCATAACTTACGTTTGCTAGTCACCCTCCCTTTGTGATTCAACGCAGACAATATCAGTTAGACATCAAGTTAAAAAGAAACCTAAGTTTATCTTAAATAGGGAAAATAAAAAAATTATTATTTATATTTTAATTGTTTATTTTTTTAATAAATAATTATAATTTAATTATTTTTAAAATAAAAAATTAGTTAAAGTTATTATTTTAAAAATAATAAAATCATAATTATTCATATAAAATAAACGATCAAAATAAAAAAATAATAAGTGTTGGGTCCCGTGTCAAGACCCACGAGCAATGTCAAGACCCACGAGCAATATCGAGCCTAACCAAACTGCGCAGGGAACATATGTGGCACCCAGCTTGCGGAAAACGACGAACACCCTGCGGCGTATTAATGGGTTGCCGAAAACAAACAGGAGAGAGGAAAAATTAGCCAATGTAGGTCGGCCAAAGATCAGCGCCAACTAAGCCAGGCTCGCCAAACAAACAAACCAATCAGCTCAAGGGAAGACCAGCGTGGCGCTTTTGGAGCTCGCCAACAACCGCAAAACGACAAAGAACATGATCGGCGGTCATGGCGAATCGTGGCAAGAAACCCTAACAACGAGCATTTTGGCGCCTGCAGTCCGTTGGGGAGGAGCCTATAAGAGCTTTCTTTTCCCACAGAGAGAGGGATTGGAATCCTAATCCTTCTTCCTCTTCCTAGATCATAAGAGAGAAAGCAATTGAACTGAGGTAAGACTCACGTCTTGTGGCCACGAACAAGCCCGCTTCTCTCACGATCACAAACCCCAAGTCTGTTCAGGCAGCGAGTAAGTTAGCCACCCATTGCGGTGCATCAAGGAAGCCAGGCCTTCCGCAACCTGCTCATTGCATCCTCCACGCTAAAACATACACATCACCCACGTTTCATCAGCATTCATCTGCACACCGTCCACCATGTGCACCATTTTCGTTTATTGCGGGAACTTGCTGACTTGAGCGTCAGAGTGATTGTGGTGGGAGAAATCCCGCCAGACCTCTGACCTCTTGTTTGTTGTTTGTGTTGTGCAGGTCCAGGTTAGGAGATACGGAGACCGGACCCTCGTCTTGACGCATCCTCGTGATCAGGAACCCGAAGGCTCCCTAATCCGTACAGCAACCGCAGACCTAGGATGCAATATTGACGTCGTCTGTGGGAAACTGACAAGAAGCCTAGTGTCTCTTTCCCACTTTCCTTCCAAAGAAAAGAAAATAGTGAACACCAAAGCACAAGCCAGTACTCCGGGGATGGACGTAGTCGCTCAAAACGAGGATCCCCTCGCCGAGAGCCACGGAGATGCCTGTCCAAAGCCCGACATCCACCGCTTGGCCGCGGACGTGGGCGACATAAAGCTAGTCCTCCACGCACTGTGCGAGCACAGGGGAACTCCTTGGCCGGGGGCTGCCCCTCCAGCATCTCAGGCCTCCTCCTCCAGGAGGACGAGACGCCGTGTGGCGGCCCTCAGGAGACGATCCAACCAGCCCGACAACGCCGCGGCCCAGGGGGTCCCCAACGGAATCAACCCTCACGAAGCTGAAAGCCATCCCAACCGCAGCGATCGGGGGATGCCCCTAGCGCTAACCCCAAGAACTCCCCATGCTCGCCGCAGAGGCCGACCGCGGTGGGCTCCAACAGCGAGCGACCAACCCAAGCGGAGAGCCGGCATCGCAGACAAGCTCAACCGCACCTCCCGAACCACATGGAGCTTCGCGATGTCATCAACGCGTGGAGGGGTGCTACCGACCCATCGATGGAGGAGAAAGTCAAAGTGTTGTGACACATCCTGCATAAGGAGAGGCCCACGTGACCCTCCGCCGACCTTTGGAGATCACCCTTCACCATGGACTTGCGGACCCAACCACTGCCGAACAAGTTCAAGATGCCGGTCCTAGAGGGGAACGACGGAAGCAAGGATCCGATGGACCATCTCAACTGCTTCCGTGCCCACTTGTCCCTACAAGGCGCGAGCGAGGCCCTGATATGCCAGTGCTTTCCCGTCACCCTCAGGGGGGACGCGTTGCTCTAGTTCTATGGTCTCCCTCCGAATTCCATATGCTCGTTCGACAAGCTAGCTGATAGTTTCCTGAGCCAGTTTGCCTCCAGCCACAGAGAGGAAAGGCAACCATGGCACTTGGTCAGTCTCCGTCAGAAGTCGGACGAAAGCCTGAAGCGGTTCATCTACCGTTTCATCACCGAGGCACGGTGGATCCTCTAACTCTCTAACGAGCTGAAACTCAATGCCTTCGTTCTTTAAGCACCTGTCGCACCAGTGCCTTCAAACCTTCCGGGAGGCTAAGGCCATCGCCAGGGCATACATCACGACTGAAGAGGCCAACGAGGCGAAGTGCCTTGAGCGTGCGGACTGGCCCCCTGAAGCTGCCAGATTCACTAGCGGGCGGAAGAGGGACGGCGACAGCCATCGCTACCCCGAGCGCCGTAAGCAGCCGCGACCTCCACCGGGGACCAGGAAGGACTACAGACGGACATCCCCGACTCCCCTGAACGACAGCCGTACAAACATCCTGATACAGATCCAAGACGAAAAGTTCTTCAAGTGGCCAAAAACGTTGAAAGGTCCCAGCAGTAGTGACCAGACCAAATACCGCCAATACCACTGCTGCCTGGGCCACTCGACTAAGAACTGCCGGACCCTGTAGCAGGAGATAGAGGACCTAATCCGCCACGGACATCTCAAACGGTTTGTGAAGAGTTCGGGACAGGGGCCCGCAACCTCGGATGGTGAGGCCAGCGAGCCTTCGAGGGGCCGCATGGCCACCAACGTGGTCAACATGATCTCCTCTGCAGCCGCCGGGGACGCCGGGTGTAGGAAGCCGAAGCCAACTTCCAGCAACAAGCGAGCAAGGATAGGGGATAGGGATGATATCATTAGCTTTAACAGCGACGATATGGCTCATGTAACCTCCCTCCATACTGATCCCCGTGTTGTATCCGTCCACGTTTTAGATGGTGGGGTTGACTACCAATTGAAACGACTTTTTATTGATAATAAAAGTTTGTAGAATTTACTGTATCTTAACGCCTTCTTTAAACTTGGATTGAGACGAAACCAGATGAGAGCTGCCGACGGACCCTTGTACGACCTGAACAATGAACCAGTCCCCGTATAGGGGATAGTCTGGCTGGAGGTCACTATGGGAACCCACCCGTGCTTTGTGACGTGAGAGCTGGCATTCCTCGTCGTTGACCTACCATCTATCTACAACGCCATATTAGGTAGACCCTTCCTAACAACCTTTGGAGTCGTGACGTCAATCCCACACCTGAAGGTGAAGGTCCCCATCCCGTGGAGTGTGGGAGAAGTGCTCAGAGACCAAGAAATGGGACAAACGTGCTACCTGTCCCAAAGTAGTCCCGTGGTACCATGCTGCCCGGACGAAGACCTTGACCTCCGCGACGAAACCCTGCTGCAGCAGGCCCAATCGGGCGAGGCTACCGAAGTGGTCCCTTTAAATCTCTCCGAGCCGGAAAGGTGCGTCCACGTTGGTAAATCCCTCCAGCCTACAAAATGCGATCGGCTGATTATCTTCCTTAGGGCTAACTCCGACGTGTTTGCCTGGGTTCCCGCTGACATGCACGGAATACCGGTCGAAGTGATTGTCCACAAGTTGGGCCTTAACTCGAGCCGAAAGCCCGTTCGGCATAAGCGTAGGAACCACTCTGTCGAGAAGTTGGTCGCCATAAGGGAAGAAGCGAGGAGACTCCTAGACGCGGGATTCGTCCGAGAAGTCCAATATCCGAGTGGTTATCCAACGTCGTGCTAGTGAAGAAGAGCAGTGGCAAGTGGCGAATGTGCATCGACTTCACCGACGTAAATAAGGCTTGCCCCAAAGATAGTTTCCCTCTCCCTAGGATCGATCAGCTCGTGGACTCCACGACCGGACACGAGCTCCTGAGCTTCATGGATGCGTATTCTGGCTACAACCAGATTCGAATGCATCCAGAGGATGAGGATCATATCTCTTTCATGACTAACCAAGGGACATATTGCTACAAGATGATGCCCTTTGGCCTCAAGAACGCCTGCGCAACCTATCAGCGCCTGGTGAACAAGATCTTTGAGGCCTAGATTGGGAGAAATATGGAGGTTTATGTCGACGACATGTTTGTAAAGACCAGAGTCGACCATGACCATATCAGTGACCTGGAGGAGACATTTCAGGTCATTCGGCGGCACGGGATGAAGCTCAATCCCGCCAAATGTGCCTTTGCAGTGACCTCAGGAAAGTTTCTGGGCTTCATTGTGTCCCAACGCGGCATTGAAGCCAACCCGGAGAAGATCAACGCCATCCTCGACCTAAACCCCCCGCGGATGATGAAAGAAGTGCAGAAACTCACCGGACGAATAGTGGCCCTTTCGCAATTCTTAACCAAGTCGGCAGAGAAGTACCCGCCTTTCTTCAAGGCACTAAGGGGCACTAAATCACTGGGGTTCAGGTGGAGCAAGGAATGCGACGAAACTTTCAGAGAGTTGAAGACGTACCTCGCCAGCCCGCCGCTCCTGAGCTCTCCGCGCGAGGGCGAGGACCTTTACCTCTACTTGGCTATGTCAGCGGCGGCTCTCAACTACGTGCTAGTGGAGGAGCACGAGGGAGTGCAGCGGCCAGTATACTACATAAGCCGGGTGCTGACGGATGTGGAGGCCGGCTATTGGCACGCCGAGCAGATGGCGCTCGCCCTGATCTATTCGGCGCGGAAGCTGCGGCCCTACTTCCAATATACCATATTGTCGTACTGATAGATCAGCCGTTGAAGTCGATCTTGCGGAAGCCGAAAATGTCCGAGGTGGTTGGTCAAGTGGGCCGTCGAGCTAGGAGAGTTCGATGTGAAGTTCCGACCCCGACCGGTGAAGGGACAGGCCCTAGCCGATTTCATTGTTGAGGCAACGACCCCAACTCCAGAAGATGTAGACAACCTTGGAAACATGGAAGACCACGACCCTCCAGTGTGGACCTTGAATGTGGATGGGTCTTCCACTTAGGCAGGCAGCGGAGCGGAGTCGTGCTAAAGACACCGGAGGGCACGGAGATCACGTACTCCGTCGCACTGGCCTTGCTGGCCACCAACAACGTAGCAGAGTACGAGGCCCTCCTTGCTGGCCTGCGCCTAGCCAGGGAATGTTCTACACGGTCATTGGTCATGCGCAGTGACTCCGAGCTTGTGGTCAACCAGGTGCAGGGGAACTTTGATACGTCAAACCCACAACTCGTGAGGTACTTGGCAAAAGCGAAGACCCTGATCCCTGAACTCGACCGATTCGTGATCGAGCATATCCCTAGGTCCGATAATGAGCGGATCGACCGATCGCCTTGACGCCGCTACCAATCCTCGGAACAAGACGCGAGGGAACCAAGGGAAGTCTTGACTGCGCCTAGCATTGACGCCGAAGACTAAAAAATACTATGGGTCGATGCAGGGTGCAATTGGATGACGCCGTACGTGAAGTACCTGACCGAGGGAACACTCCCCGAGGATGCTACCGAGGCCAAGCTGATTAAGAAGACAGCAGGTTGGTACACGCTCCTCAGCGGAAGGCCTGTATAGGCGAGGTACTCCACTCCTCTCCTGAAATGCCTTACTCTAGAGGAAGCCAAATACGCCCTGAGCGAGGTACACTTGGGATTATGCGGCTCGCACGTCGGGGCAAGAACCTCGCGTTCAAGGTCATGCGGCAAGGGTTCTATTGGCCAAACATGAAGCGGGACGCTATGGAGTTCGTCCGGAAGTGCGAGAGTTGCGAGGTCCACGGCCCATGACGTATCAGCCGCACACGGAATTGCACTGCCTCCAGTCCCCGTGGCCATTCGCGCAATGAGGACTCAACATCCTCGGACCGTTACCATTGGCTTCCGAGCAAAGAAAATTCCTAATTGTTGGCATCGACTACTTTACCAAATGGGTAGAAGCTGTCCCTCTTGCCAAGATCACCAAGCAGAACGCGACGGAGTTCCTCCGTCAGGGTATCGTTTGTCGCTTCGGGATTCCTGAGGTCGTGGTAACCGACAACGAAACCTAGTTCACCGGCAAGCGATTCACGAAGTACTGCCGCGATCTCCACATCAAGCTGATCCACACATCTGTGGCACATCCCCAGGCCAACGGACAGGTGAAGGTCACCAACCGCACGTTGTTGCACGGAATGAGGACCAAACTGGAAGACGCAGGGGGCTCCTGGGTCGAAGAGCTGCCATCCGTACTCTGGTCGTATCAGACGACCCCGCGGGAGCCGACGAGAGAGATGCCTTTCAACATCTGTTTTGGGGCTGAGGTTGTAGTCCCCGTAGAGGTGTAGATGCCAAGCCTGCGGGTCGAGTGCTTCGACCCAACCACCAACACACAGAGGCTCCGGGAAAGCTTAGACCTGCTCTAAGAGGTTCCAGATGCGCACACCAGATCGCGGCTTATCAGCCGCGTTGCGCAGTACTACAACAAGTGGGTGAAGGCGTGCCCTCTCGAAGTTAGAGATCTGGTCCTCCGAAGCGTAGAGGCGACGGGAAAGAGCGCGAACAGGAATAAGCTCTCCCCAGGGTGGGAGGGTCCATTCCTCATCTCCGCAATCCTCCGGAGCGGAGCGTACAAGCTGCACGCCCAGAACGGCAAACTAGTCCCGCGGACCTGGAACGCCGCCAATTTAAGGAAGTATTACCAGTAACACTACGTCAACCCAGGTAAGACACGCACGTGCACCATGGGGAATGCTTGTACATGTGTAATGCTTTTTGTTAATAAAATTACTTTTCATATTATTCTGCATCTCCATTTGTGTGAATTGTTGACATGCATGACATTCTTAAATCAAAACGACTAGACTGTCCCTAAGTCGGCAGGACAATCGTCCGTCCATAAAGCAAACCCTTGGCCGTGCGCCAAGCGGCCCGCAAGTAGCCACAAAGAATCTCGCCCGTGCGGCAGGCAAGTCCGAAAGGGCATACATTTATTATGGCTCTACGCCAATCGACCTAGGCAGTCAAAACATTAGGCATGGGGGCTTTGGAAGCTTCCCAATTCCCGGCCAACAAAAACCTTAGGGGGCAAATATCGCAAGCATGCGGTGACCTTCTCATGCAGAAGAGAGCACCCTTAGTCTACAATGGTCGAGGGTTAGGATCTTAAACATGGTGATTACGATACCTTGAGCAGGGGCCACACACCTCCAACGTATGCCACGCGACTAAGGCCTAGACTCGGAACCCGGTGACCGTGGCCTGAAAACCCGGCCGACCCTTGTTGCGGTTCCACGGGACTTGCGACGACATCCGCTTTACCGGATCGAGCTTCCCATCAACCACGCGAACTGCGATGACATCCTCTGATGAAGGACGAGCACCGCACAAGAAGGCGCCTGGTTAGGGCCTTGTCGACAATAGCTCTGCGAGCTTAGCATTCAAGTACAGGGCTTGACATCACAGATCACATTAAACGAAAGGTGTGGACAGCATACCACATCAGAAGAGAACAAATACGAAAGAAGAAACCACCCTTTATTCATTTACCAGAAACAAGTAAAATACAGAAGTAAGGAATAATGACAAGAGGCGACCAAGCAACCTATACAAATAAAGACTACTCGGGAGGACAAGACGGACCGGCCTCCTTGAGAAAGTTCCTCAAGCGGGACGCGTCCCTGATCCCGGCGTTTCCCGAATGAAAAACTCCTTCCGGTACATCAAGAGCCACCAGGGAGGCGATCCTACGGCACAAGCAAATGCTGTCCCAATATTGAGTCGGTAGCATGCACTCTGCTTCCGACGTGGTGAGCCGACCAATCATATCTCTGGCCAAGAGTGCGTGGTCGTCCTCCAGAGCAACGAGCGAGGCTTCCTATTGCGCCACCTTCCGCTGCAAGTGCCTGATCTCCTCTTGCGCCCGTTCACTATCCCCTTGAAGGGAGGCGACCCGGGCTCTTACGTGATGGATGGCCTGCTACCCGCGACAGAAGCCCCCGTGGAGGAGGGCGACCAACTTGTCAAAAGGATCAGTGTCTCCAAAAGCCTGCAAAGGAGAAGACATTAGAGGAATCCCTAAAACATGCAACAGGAGGAAGGGCCATATCAAAGCACCATACCTGAGTGGGAACAACGCTCAGGGAATGTGCAAAATCACCTGGCGGAGGCCCTCCTTGCGGCCCCTCTCCTTCAGCCGCTGGGGCCAGGCTAGCTGGAAAGGTGGCAGACGTAGGTGCGCTCGGGGGCTCCAACCCCGAAGACATCCCTATTGCCTCCTCTCCAACTCCCGACGGACCGATGACTGGCACAACTTTGACCTCTGATGCTGTGGGGATGTCTTCAAGGATCCCGCCCTCAGAAATGGGCTCCACAAAAATAATGGTCGGCTTCGAAGGTCCCCCTGTCTCCGATGTTGGCGTAGGCGCGGCTGAGCGTGACCCCTCAGGGTCATCAACATCCGAAACGCCGCCCGCCAATTCCGAAGCTGAGTCCACGAATGCATCAGTGACAGAATGTGCGAGAGGCCCCCCAGCGGGTTGAGACTCCGCCTCGTAGACTTTGAGCACGACTAGCCCTGTGGCCGAAGTAAGCGATGGTCCAGCGGTCTCCCCGTGGTGGCTCGTGCTTGTAGCCGCCTTCGGAACCGGACCCCAAACCTCAACGGCAGAACTGACAACTTGTCTCTGGGACCACCGTGTCGAAGTCCCTCCGGCCTCTCAACCTCTTCAAGGGGGCCTCAACCTCATCATCGTCTGAGGACGACTCCAACAGTGAGCAGCTCTCCTCCTCGTCCCCCCTGGACGATCAGGGAGCGACAGCTCCCCGAGGCTCTCTCTTACCAGGACCGGTGACTCTCCATCCCGACGAAGGCCCCCACTTGGCAACCTCAAAAGTGATAGACGTCAAAAAGTCACCCTGGACGGAGAACTTCACCTCCTGAGACTGGATGGCGCTGACCAACTCCGCCGCCTCCATAGCGTCCTCTGCTGGCGGCTTCTCAAGAAAGAACCTCGAAATCGGGCCCTACACACGAGAAAGCTCTGAATCAGAGGGCTCTTGCAGGAAAAAGTATCGATCGTTCCAGCCCTTAACCGAATCGGGATTGGTTCCACGAAAATGGAAGCCCGTTTTGGGCAACATCGACACAAGTCCTTCGACTTCGTAAAGCAAAAATCAGTCCGCGGTCTTGGCGTCGAAAGAGCCACCATGAAGGTGGGCGAAGATGCACAGGGACACGAGATAACGCAAAGCGTTAGGGTGGAGCCTCGCCACTGGAACCCCTAATATCTCCACAAGTGCGTACAACGTGCACGGCATGGGATAATGAAGCCTCCCTCTCAAATGGTGCTCGTACACCGTGATGTAGCCCACTGGAGGTGCGCTGGCTCTATCCGTGGCACTAGGAGCTCGATAACCCCAATCACTGGGGATGCCGTAATCAACCACAAGGGCGGCAATGGCGCTTGCCGTCATAACAGACTTTGTATTGTGAACGCCATGGCGACCAGCTTTGGGAGCTTGAGAAGAAGAAGAACTCTCTCTCTTTTTTGCCATTTCTCTCTCTCTACCCAGGTTAGCTACAGGAAAAATCTTAGTAAGAGAAAAAGCCGCCCCGGATGGTTTAAATAGGTAATGGAAGGCCAGAAGGCGGGAAACCTAAGCGACGCCCACCACGGGTGACGGGGACACGTGCGAACTTCGTAGCGCATCGCAGGGCCCGAAGTCACCCGCAATCATGGCCATGCGCCAGTATGACGAGCGCATCGCCTCAACTGCCTGACAGAAGTCCACGTTGGCACCTCCGTATTAAATGAAGGCTTATGATAGCGAAGCCCACTAAGGGGCGCACGGAAATATAAAATGAAAAGCGGAAATCTAGAAACGCAGGTTACAAAAGACAAAGCAATGTGATAAAACGACGAAGTTTTATTGCGACAAAGGATCCTGTTACAATGGCCGTAAAAAAAAAAAAAAGATAACAATAATGGTGGCAGTAGCCTGCGGCGGTAGCCATCCGCTAGCGACCCACACGGTCTATAGAAGAGCTTGAGGCTGGATAATCAACTAGCTGGGCGCGCGTTTGGGCGCTGGAATTGCGGTAGTCCAAAACGCCGACGCGAAAGTTCGGATCCTCCAGTAAGGCTAGCCTCCGGCTGAGCCGGATCCCATCCTGGTAATTCCTCTCCAGAGCAGGCCCAACTTCCTTCTAGCGGGAACCCCGCCTCGGCCTCTGTCCATGACCTCGCGACCTCGGTCCCCATGTTTGCCGCAGCACTGCCCGTTCTCCTCTTCAAGGGCCCGAATGCGGGCCTAGGCCGCCACGTTGGCGCTGGCGAGACGCGAAGCCCTGGCTTCTGATTCAGCCCATGTGTCCTAAAAATATGTCGTACGAGCCCTCAGCTGCCCCGCCTAGGCCATTGTGGCTTGCGCGCGTGCTTCCGCGCTCTCGAGCCTCCTGGTGACCTGTTCGGGCGAGAGGTTCCCCCTCACTGGAGCACGCTCCGGGAGGAACCAGAGTCCTCCACCCTCTCAAAGCCTGGAGGCACCCTCAGGAATAGAGCAGGGCCCACGACAGTGGCTTTGGAATGAGCCCCTCCTGGAACATCGGCGCCCGAAGCCCCGGGAATGTGAGAACCAGACTCCGACTCACCGGAGGAATGCTCCGATTCGTATGATGAATCATCCATCGAAGTTATGGTAAGAACACACACCGGAAGAACAAACGACTATCGAGCAACTGCCGAGTACGCAAGCGCAGGAAAAATGCAAAACTCCAAAGTGAAATGACGCGTTTAAATAGGCAAATTTTTCTCTTGGAAATGGTGGCGCTATAAAGAAGAGGGGCGCCAGGGCATGGCCAACGAGCACCCTCCACGTTGAGAAACCCTGAAGCCACGCGCGTTCCCAAGACAAGTCATCATGATACAGCGCCTCCTGACCACGCAAGCATTTACTGCGCCAGTCAAACCATGGGACATGACCGCCAATAGTGGCCTCTCCGTCCCCACAGGATGAGATGCAAATCGGCGGGAGAAAATGCACATCGAAGAAAAGAAGCATACGCAAAAGAAGGAAAAAATGAAGGCAAAAAGGGTTACTTCTTTCATTAATCAATGCTTTCTTATAAAGTACAAAATCCGCAATGACAAAAGTGCGAGAAAGACGAAGGAAGACTATGGTGCGAGGCCTCGGGTCCCTAGTGACTATCCCAGATGAGCTTGGAGAATGTGATCTACATGAGATCACCACAGCCAGGAGCCGCCAGTAGTTCACTAAGCGAGCGGAGGTGGCCACGAATGGCACCCCCCGAAGTGGAGGCGGCCGCAACACGATCCACTGAGGCGGGATCCGCACCAATACCAAAGTACTCAGGGGAAGTAAAGGAAAACATCTTGCAATTCCCTCACTGAGGCTCCAAACTCTCCCCCTCCATGGTCCGCGCTCGAACTTAGTGGGGTGGAGACCATGAGCGGCGTCCTCCGCCAGCAGGAAGTATCCCTGCGGAGGTTCCGCCACTGTCCCACCACACTTAGGACGAACCACACCACGGAAGGGGAGCACGTGATGACAGCAGAGTGGCCGAGCCACCCTCATTAGCATGAGGAGCGGACCGCAACACGGGAGTTAGAACGGTCTTCATCAAGGACTTCGAGCATCCAACCAATCCATCCAACTCCTACTCGGACACTGGTGCTACAAACCATACGATTTGTGATTCATCTTTGTACATAGATAAAAATACCCAAATATCATATTTTGTAAAACTTATTGATGGAATTAAAGCTCCAATTACTCATATTGGAACCATCAAATGTACCTCCAAATATTATGGATGCTTTTATTACCAAGTTTGCTCTTCAAAATGTGAAGCCTTCAATTCATTCAGTTTTATTTCCAACAGAAATTTGGCATTATTATTTAGGACACATATTACATTCTCGCTCGAAATTGATTAATGATTCTCTTGTAAAAGGAATCTTACATTCCAGAAACGATAGTCCCTATTCTATTTGTTATATGGCTAAGTAATGTCGCCTTTTTTTTCTTCCAATATAGATCACGTGTCTTATTTGATATGGTTCATTGTGATCTATGGGAACCTTTCTTAGAGGTATTTTATGATAGATATAAGTATTTCTTAACCATTATTGATGATTGTTCTAGGAGTACGTGGATTTATCTCCTTAAGCAAAAATTTGACACTAAATTTTATTTGAAAGCTGTCTTTAATCTTATTGAAACACAATTCAATGTTAAAATTAAAATTATAAGAAACGATAATGGTTCTGAATTTAGTATTGGAGATTTTTTTAAAATTAATCAACAAAATTATAAGAAATGATAAACATAAATGTAAACATTTGGTTGAATGAATTTAGTTTCAATCAAGACTCCTCTAAAGGGAGTTATTTTTTGATTGCAAAAAAGAATATCCATTTATCAACAAAAAACCAAAATTGTGTATTTAGTTGCTTTTGTTTTGCTTCTATTTTATTTCATGACAAATAAATTTAATTCGATGGACACCAAAAATGGGTTGACCCCACAAAAGTCAACAAAATGGTATTGTAGAACATAAATGTAAACATTTGTTGAATGTTGACAGGGTCATTAGATTTCAATTAAGACTCCCTCTAAAGTTTTGGAGTTATTGCATTTTGATTGCTGCATATATCATAAATAGAATGTCTACTCCATTACTCAAAAATAAAACTCCATATGAAATTCCCATGACTCCAAAGGGCAAGCCAAAGAAATCAAGAAGACGATCAAAGAAGGAGGATTAAAAAGAAACCAAAAAGGGCATGCTCTCTTCCATACTTTCAACCACATACGAAAACTTGTGAATATTTCCTCCAGTTGCTTTTGTTTTCCAAATTCAAGACCACGTCTCTTACATTTTATTTTTTCGCTGGAAGACTATTTTATTGACTTGAACGTCGGAGTATTTTCGACAATAAATTTAAT
This sequence comes from Nepenthes gracilis, assembly GCA_033239525.1. Taxonomy (NCBI): domain Eukaryota; kingdom Viridiplantae; phylum Streptophyta; class Magnoliopsida; order Caryophyllales; family Nepenthaceae; genus Nepenthes; species Nepenthes gracilis. The sequence continues at coordinate 28,217,257 of BSYO01000003.1, forward strand.
TCCGAATCTGCTCAAGAGTAAAAATGCATTTTTTTTTTAGGCTACCCTTTTAAAATTAAAGGTTATAAATTTTTTGACTTATATAACCATATTTTCTTTTTATTCCAAAAATGTTATTTTTTATGAAAATATTTTTCCTTTTCAGAAAATCAATACTAAATCCATTTCATATAAACTGCCATCTTTTGTTTCTAATAATGACTTGCATGATCCAGGCCGGAATCCAATGACAGAACACAAACCAATTGATACTCTAAATACAAATCCAAAATAGGAATTTCACAATGAACCTAAAAACCAAAGCTTGCATCTAGATATGCCCAATGAAACTCAACCCATTGGTTCTGTCACAAATGCACAGTTTTCTGCTGTTGATAACAAATCTTTATGCCGATCCACAAGAATCAGAAGAGCTCCTTAATAATTAAAGGATTTTCATTGTCATCAGGTGGCTCACACTTCACCTGCTCACTCGATCAACCAAATTCTTCTAGGTAAACCATATTCTTTGACAAACTCTATATTGTATGAAAAATTGTCTCCTATTTTTTTGTACTTTTCTGTCATCTATTACCACCTATATTGAACCAAAAACCTATGCCGAGGTCATTTGTGATCCCAATTGGCGTAGAGCTATAGAAACTAAACTAAAAGTTTTAGAACACAATAAAATTTGGGTCATTACTAATTTACCTCCTGAAAGGAAAGTTATTGGATGTTGATATGCTTACAATTAAAATTTAATAGTGATGGGAGTATCGAGCGATATCAATCTAGATAGATGGCTAAAGGGTACACGCAGAAGAAGGTATAAATTATTATGAAACTTATTCTCTCGTTACTAAATTTGTCATTGTTCGATGTCTCTTAGCTATATTAGCAATTAAGAGATAACATTTATATCATTTTGATATCAACAATACATTTTTACATGGAGATTTTGATGAGAAAATTTATATGCAAAAACCCCTAGTTACACAAAAGGAAAGCCTCATCAGGTATGCAAGTTGTTAAAAAGTATTTATTCTCTTAAACATGCTTCCAGACAATAGTATCCCAAGCTCACTACCTCTCTTGTTGCCTTTGAATTCATTTAATCCAAGACTGATTACACATTGTTTACTAAACAATATAATAAATCATTTACAGTTCTTCTTGTATATGTGGATGACATTATTATAGCAAGTAGTTGCTTGGAGTCAATTGTTTCTATCAAATCATTTGTCAACCAAATTTTCAAAATTAAAGATTTTGGTTTTTAAGATATTTTCTTGGTATAAAAGTGGCATGATCCTCAAAGGGTATACATATTTGTCAAAGAAAATATAACCTTAATATTTTGGCTAATTCTGTCACTCTCGAATCTAAGCTTCTTAAATTTTCGATGCATCAAAATCTAAAACTAAGCAAAGAAGCCGGGATTATTTTACAAATTCTGAGTATAGAAGATTAATTGAAAGACTTCTTTATCTAACAGTGACAAGACAAGATATATGTTGTGTAGTATAAATTTTAAACCAATTTATGAATCAGCCAATTTCTTGTCATATGCACGCTGCTCATTAAGTTTTACAATATCTGAAAATGAACCTACTACGAGGAATATTGCTTTCTTTTACTTCTAAAATACAACTTAAAACTTGTTGTGATACCGATTGGGCTTCATATCCAGATACTTGAATGTCCATTACTAGCTATTGTATTTTTATGGGAGATCTCTTATTTCCTAAAAATGTAAAAAATAATATGTATTTTCCCTTTCTTCAGCAGAATCGAAATATCGGTCCATAGCCACAACTTGTTGGGAATTATCTTAGCTACTGATGGGTTTGGTAAAATTTGGGCCAATTCAACTTGAGGCCCACAAAAAAAGCTCAGCCCTGATGAGTACCTATGTAGCTCATGGTTTAGCCAACACTAGCCCAACAATCACAGTTTAAGATGGGCCGCAGTACTACCCAGAAGCTCTAACCCAATAAACCTATAAAGATCCATACCAAAGGTCACACATCGCCTAAACAAGAAGAGTCATTCTGTAGACCACATTATAAAGTCAATTGCTATAATAGGCTCATTCAAGCGACAGACAGCTTGGCAAATCTGCAACCGTCATAGAGGCTCCATCCTAAGGATTTGGGTTTCTATCCCAAGAGTGCCATTCTCCTCCATCTGGGGTGAAATTTGATCCTCTTCTCCCTCCTAGGGAGGTGCCACCTCCCCCTTGGGAGGGGCCATAATCATCCTCCTCCCTGGAAGGGGCTCTCTATCTAGGGGCCTTTCGTCCAGGAGAGTACCCTATCTAGGAGCTCTCATTTCAAGAAGTTCTCCATCTAAAGTGCTCCATTCAGGAGCTCCCCTTCTAGGCGTCATTTGTCCAAGGAGTCCCCTTCTAGGCATCATCCATCCAGAAAGCCTTCCATCTAAGGAGCACTTCATCTAGGAGCCCTCCTTTCAAGCGCTCTCCATCCAGTAGCCCTCCTTCCAAGGAATATTCTGTCCAGGCGGCTTCCATCCAAGGAGCACCCCGTGTGGTGTCCTACATCGGATAGGGAGGTGAACAAAGCGCGCTTTATAAGCCGTGAAAACCTTTCCCTTGTAGACGTGTTTTGGGGCGGTGGAGGCCGTTTGTCAGGAACAAAACCATGCGGGCTGGTTTGGCTTGGGACGCCGTGAAATTCCTCGCCCAAAGTGGACAACATCTACAGGCGGTTTGCCCGGGGACGTTACACCCCGTCTAGGATCTCTCCTTCCAAGTGCTCTCCATCTAGGAGCCCTCCTTCCAGGGATCACTCCACCCAAGGAGTCCTTCGTCCAGGAGCTCTCCTTTTAGGCACCCTTTGTCCGAAGCACCCCATCCAGGAGTCTTCCATCCATAAGCCCTCCTTCCAAGCGCCATATTTCCAGGCGTCCTCCATCTAGGGAGACCTTCGTTTAGGGAAGATCCCGTCTAGAAGCCCTCCTTGTAAGCACCCTCCATCAAAGAGCCCTCCTTGTAAGCACCCCCCATCAAAGAGCCCTCCGTCCAAGGATCCCTCCTTCTAGGCACCCTCCATCTAGGGGATTTCCATCCTAAGAGCCCTCCATCCGGGAGTCCTCCATCTATGAAGCCCTCCTTCCAGGCCCCCTTCTTCGAGGCATCCTTCGTTTAAGAGGCCCTTCGTTCAGAAAGCACCCTGTCCAAGAGCCCTCTGTCCAGGAAGCCTTCCATTTAGGAGCTCTCTTTCCAGGGAGCCCCCTGCCCATGTGCTCTCCATCAATAAAACCCTTCTTTTAGGCGCCCTCCATCCAAAAACCGCCATTCTTCTAGGCCTTCTCTCCTTCCAGGGGCCATATTGTCCATCCAAGAGGCCCACCATCCAGACGTCATACCGTCCATTCAAGTGTCCTCCTTCCGTGGGGATTTCCCCCCTTCCAGGGGCCATGCCGTTCATCTAGGAGGCCCGCAATCAAGACATTATACCGTCCATCCAAGTGTCTTCGTTTCAGGAGGCCTTCCCTCCATTCAGAAGTTATGTCGTCCATCCAAGTGGCCTACCATTAAGACGTCATACTGTCTATTCAGGCGTTCTCCAACCAGAAGTCACCCTCATTCCAAGGGCCATGCCGTCCATCCAGGAGGTCCACCATCTAAATATTATGCTGTCCATCCAGGCACCCTCCTTCCAAAAGCAACCCTCATTTTAGGGAATTTTTTATCCTTCCAGGGGCCATACTATCCATTCAAGGGGCTTACCATCCATTTAGGCGTCATCTAGTCTGGAGCCGCCCTCCTTTCAGGAGGCCTTCTCTCTTTCTAGGGCTATACCGTCCATTCATGCGCCCTCCTTTCAGGAGTAGCCTTCCTTCCAAGGGGTCTTCCCTCTTTCCAGGGGTCATGCCTTCTATTCAAGAGGCCTCCAAATGTCATGCTATCTATTCAGGCACCCTCCTTCTAGAAGTATCCCTCCTTTGAGGGGGGCTTCTCTCTTTCCAGGGGCCATACCTTCCATTCAAAAGGCCTACCATTTAGATGTCATTCCATCAATTCAAGCACCTTTTATCTAGGAGCCGTTCTCCTTCCAGGGGCCATATTGTCCATCCAGAATGTCTACTATCCAGACGTCATCCGTTCACTCATGTACCTTCCATTAAGGAGCCGCTCCTCGATTAATAGCATCTCGAAACCGCTCCTCACCAGGTCGCACCTCGAAGTCGCCCTTTAATCAGGTGAACCTTGAAGTCGCCCGCTAATCGGGCGCACAGCTAAACTGCCACTAAATCGGACGCATTTACACTCAATCCCCTGTCACATGCATCCACGCATTCTCTTACATCCTTCTTACATCTTTCTATTTCTTGAGAAAGATTTCTAATTTGAATATTGGAGAATAAACCGAAAAGCGAGTCTCGCCAACCCTCTAACTTTTAATTGTAGATTGTGGTATGCAGGTTTCAGATTAATAGAGACGAAAATCAGATCCGCTCTAATTTGACCCGCGGTGGAAGATAGAGTGACTATCTAATTCGTACAACAATTTAAAAACTAAAGACGCATCGGCTACTATATATTTTGAATGATTTATAAAGTTCACACCCTAATGCAGCATATCTATATTGTGACAATCAAATTGCCACTCATATTGTGACAAATCCCATATTTTATGAACCCACCAAACATATCGAATTAAATTGTCATTTAATCAGGGACAAGATTCAATAAAAAAATATTTACACATATCATGTCATCACTCATAATCAACTAGCGGATATTTTTACCAAGATCATACTATCTCATCTTCTAAAATCACAACTATCCAAAATGGGCATCATTAATCTATATACTCAATCTTGCAAAGGTATATCAAAAAATGAATCATTATTTTTCAGCAATGGAAGTCGGCCTAGTTGTGCTTTCATTGTTTTTCTGCAGCCTTATTTATGGAAACTGGCCCAATTGCATCTGTAGTCGGCCGACCTTGCCATCAGCTTCATTATTGTTTTGATTATTATTATTATTATTACTTTTAGCATCATTATTGTGAATATTTTGTAATTGATTTTATTCAATATTTTTGATTAATTTGTTAGGATTTGTTGTTAAGTTGGTTATCAGGAAATATTTTTGTTTTGTACTATTGAAAGGAGTATTGTATAGTAATGCTCTTGTGGATTTGCCAAACTATCTTAATTCGATCAATGTGTAATCTAAACCTAAGAGAACCACATGATAGCTTGGATGGGCATACACCTTGAGAACACCACATAGCCTTTTACCTTCAAATTATCCTCTTAATTCAAATTAGTCCAATAGGCCTAATAAGAGTCGCTTTCATTGAGCACCATTGGCCTACATCATGGGGCTAGGGCCACACTCTTGTATTTCTTTTGCTTCTGATAACTCTTCAACTACTTATATTTCAGGCCATTTGAGCTTATAATCTATTTTAAAAGAGAAATGCTGAACCTCTCGCACATCAACAACCATTTTACAGCCAGTTTTTTTCATATACAAAAGACCCATTTTAAATTTTCTCATTTTTTTCAAATCTCTAAATGAGTGAAACATACAATGAAGCTCATTTTTAAATCATTTCGACTGACATGGGAGTATTCATAAGCTTAGAATCACAGCTTAACCTATAAACATGATCTTTTGTTCATTCACTTAAGTGGGCCACCCCTTCTTAAAATTTTGAGATAACATCAACTCTTATTCATTTCCTTCTGTTATTTTTTGACATATTCTATACCACAGGTGACCTTTTAATCCAACTTTGACTTTATCAAACCCTACTCCCTTAAAGTCAATTGGGTCAAGAATGCTACTTGAGTGGATAGCAAAGAATTGGTAGTGATATCAATTAATACCTTAAAATCAATCATCCTTTTGTTATGAGTAAACAAAAGAGGAGACTGTGCTATGCAATTTCAGAATTATATTCAGATTTAGACACAACAAATACAAAAATAGCAAGCCAATTATGTCCATTGCTTCATTGATCTAATGTAAACCTAAGCAATTGCTTTAATTTGTCTGATGTAACTTAATTCAATGACTGCATAACATAATGTTATAGCAAGCAATAAAATCAAGCAATTCACTTGCAGATGAATTATGTAGAGGTCCACAAACGGATAAATTTTATAGCACAAGATCCTCCTATGAACCTATCGCAAACCTCTCACTAAGCTCATTCACAACATCAATAGATGAACAATTAATAGAATACCTAATTTATACTTGCCATTATTTAAAAAAAGGAAGCAAAATTTTTCCTTTGGATTCCGCTTTCACATTAGCATATAAGTCAAGCGATGACATTTTTAGTGAACTAAGAACCGGCAGTCAGCTGGAGAAAATTTCAATGCCCAACTCACATAACCATGCATCTATTTGCCCTTAGAATCCTAGGGCACTTGTCTTACCTTACAACCGCCAACTCCTCGATTTCAAGCCTCTTCCTAGGCTAGTTCCTCCTTGGCATACCTTAGGCTAGTTCCCTCCCAGGCATACATTAGGCTAATTCCTTGGCACACCTAACTTTGATTAAAATAATAAACAAAATGCAAGTATATCTTGATTATTACCGTCCTTATGAATGAACGTAACTGTACAATTTGTTCATTTCTTTGTATTTTAACAAAGGCAACTAGCATAAAACCATTGATATAGAGTAGATACTCAAAGGGGAAGATTGAATTCTCCTTGTAACATTCTGCTTCTTAACTCAATCTGAACTTAATATTTTGGATATAAAAGCAACCTTTCTTCCTATAGAGTTATTAAGCAAACAACTTAGGCACATTTATCTATTCTATACACATTTTCTCCCTGAATATATATAGAAATTACTATAAAGGTTTTCCCTCCCTTTTCTCCCCCCAACCCCACAACTCCATTTAAGGTTGGGTTCTTCCTTCAATGTCATGGCAGTAATCATATAATTACTCTGTTATCATTTTCAATAGATATTGGAACGAGGAAATGACCTGGGATGAAGGCTATCCCAAGTTCGTCAAATTAGCCAATGAGTCAGATGCGTAGCAGAGTTTTTTGCTGCTTCATGAGCTGTATAGTCCAAATGTGAGATGAACTTGAAGAGCAATTCGGATCTCCATGCTTTGGCAAAATGGGATCTTCAAAGTGGGAACTAGATGAGTTTCCTCCACTAGTGAAAACCAATAAGATGATCATGAGGCTTTTCTGCGAGCTACCACTCCAACAACCAAGTTATTATGAGGTGAATTATGGTACTAAACCGTAATGTTATTCTCATTAACTTTTTCTTTTCTTTGTTCACTCACATAATAATGCGAGTGGAATTATTTTATACTCAAAACTTGATAAATTTTGTTATAAACAACATCGTTTCTATGAGAGTAATAGTTATCTAACATATGAAAAATATACCTATGTGCTCTGGATCTCTCCACCACAAGTTTATTTCATTTTGGTGACTTTGCTATCCCGCAAGTTTAGGAAGATAATATATGATTCTGATGGGTCAACCTCAGTTGAAAACTAACTTGACTAACATCACACACCCTCTCTAATATCTCCTTCCTCGCTGCTTCTGCCATCACCACTGAATCTCTGAAATGATTGAACAGAACATAGTGTGAGGAAAGGGGGGATCACAGACATTATGAACAAAATCACTGAGGAAAGGCTTTGGCATTATTTACCGAATCATAGTGTCAGGTGACATTGAGACTTCAATTTGCAGTAAAACCTTGCCTTGCAACAAATGATGGGTTATGTGCTCCACCACCATTTTCTGAAGCCATTTTGGTTTTCATTGTTATTTTTGTTCCGGGGTTAAATTCAGAACGGGTCAAACACTACTAAAGTGGAAAGGAGGCCATTAAAATATAACACAAGTGCCATAAAAACACAGAAAACAAATAAAACAGCCATAAACATGCATTGAGGGCAAGATTTTTTCTTTTTTTTGGGGGGAGGGGGGTTGGGGTTGGTCAGTCGGCGAATGTTTTGGAGTGCTGCAAATGAGGGAATCACTTTTGCAACGTGACAAGCTCAGATGTGCACAGGAAAAAAGTTAGTTGATCATAAATAAGCAAGATTTACAACCAAGCAGAAGAAATATACAGATTTATTAATGACATAACAGATGATTCCCTAAAACCTCAAAATTTAAGAGTACCCCAAGTATTATCATAGGAATATAATATGCCTCCCAGAGCAGGAAGAGAGAAGACCTAATAACCCAGTGACTAACCAAATCATAAGTTCAACCACGTATGGAAAAAGAAACACAGCAATGATATCATAATACGATAACTTGAAAATAATTTCAAAGTTCCAAGAAGGGCAAAGTGGGAGGCTGCAGGGAGAGAGAATGAAACTCACTGACCTGTGAAAACATGGACAAAAGAAGGCTAGACACAATATCATCCATGTCTTTGGGCTTTGAGGAAGCATCACTATTTTGTGGATCCACTACCTTGGATTTTCTTTGCACATCAACCATATCTGCTGTGACTTCTGAAATGGCAGGATCTGCAAAGGGCGTAATTACAGATAAAAATGCTATATAAAAGACATTTGCCAAGAACTTCCATATAAATTAAAGAAGGTATTATGCATAAGAATTAACTGATTATCATGGAGTACAAGAGAGCATGAGTTAACATAAAGAAAAACAACAATGATACATAATGACATGACAATGATGAGCATTGTGCCATCAAGATCCAGATGATCGAGTCTCCTATGCCTGTGTCACTTGTGCCTCCTTATCCTTTGGTCATTGAGATTTACGGTTGTAGTCCTTGACAGGTATTTGGTTCTTCTACTTGAACAAATTTGGAGCCAGCCCCTATTGAGACGGTTCTTCCATCAAAAGAAACTATTGATCCTAATCAGGGGACTAATTTGGACCTTCTAACTGCATAGAGGAAGGGTTAATAGTAGCTGTCCTAAAAATCCCCATCTAATACATTAGCATATGCTGATTTTTCATATTCTCAACGAGCTTTTGTATAGATTTTGGTCTCTAGCAGTGTATTTTGATTTATTTCTGAGATTATTTATCATCCTAGTGGGCAGATAGCTATGGAGGAAGAGATGGTTGTGCTTAGGGACAATCACACGTGGCATTTGGTCTCTTTTCCTCTTGGAAAGAAACTCATTAGCAGTAAATGAGTCTACACGGTAAAGCAAATTCTGATGGTTCTTTAACTCGATTGGAAGCATGTCTAATAGTTAAAGGACATGCTTAGACATATTTGGGTGGATTATACTCATATTTTTTCTCCTGTTTCCAAGTTGAGTTCTGTTGAGCTTCTTATTGAATTAGTTGCTACTTATTGCTGGTCTTTATATTTATTAGATATCAAGAATGATTTTTTACATGGTGATATTCAATAGGAGGTTTATTTGAAAAAACCACCAGAATATGTTTCTCATTGGGAGTCCAAATGTGTTTGTTGGATAAACAAATATTTGTATGGTTCGATACAATTTCTGCAAACGTGGTTTAATAGGTTTAATAAAGTTGTTTTTGAATTTGAGTTCTCTCGTTATGACAGTGATCACTTTGTGTTTTAAAATTAATCTACTGTTAGATGTATTCTTTTCATTGTACATGTAGATTTACTACTACTACAAACCAAAAAGTGTTTTAAATTAAAATTAAAGAGTTCTTATTTTCTTAGCTTTGATGTAAATGCCATTTATCTTTCATTGTAGAGGAAGTGCACTAGATTTAATTCAAGATATTAAAACAATACCAAAAAGTGTTTCTTCGAAGTTGAATTTCAAATTAAAATTCTCAAGAGTTTGTTATTTTCTTTGCTTTGAGGTTGCTAAATGCCATCGTGGTATCTTTCTATCATAGAGGAAGTGCACTATGGATTTAATTCAAGATGTTGTATTCAAAAACTTGTAATACTTCCATGGATCTAAGAATTAAGTTATTTTTAGATGATGAGAACATCTTTATTAAACCAACTAATTTGTAAATTACCTATAGCAACAACTAATTCCTCATTGTTGCTAAATGCCATAATCTTTCTACCTTAATTTAAAAAACTTGTAATACTCCCATGGATCTAGATATTGTTATTTTTAGATGATGAGAACTAAATTTAATTTGTAAGCTTAATTACCTTGATTTAACTCGTCTAGATATTGTTTTTTTAGCTAATTTGTCTTTTGTCTTCTTCTTATATTCCTCATTGGGTGATTGTAATATGTATTATAAGATATCTCAAATATATTCCAAAATGAGGCATGCTTTATAGTAATCATATTCATACTTAGGGTCGAGGGGTTTTCTAATGTTAATCAGGTGGGCTCGTTGTGTGATTGAAATTCCATCACAAACTATTTTATTTTTATTGTAGGCAATCTTGTGTTATGAAAGAGTAAAGAACAAAATGTGGTAGCTAGATTATGTGCAAAATTAGAATATCGCACAATGATGTGTCTTACTTGTGAAGTAATGTGGCTTTGATAATTACTTAATTCTCTTGATTTTTAAACCTTCTCAACAGTGGTATAATAATCAAACAGCCATCTACATTGTATCAGATTTGGTAATTTATGAGCGAATAAAAAATATTGAGATAAATTGTAATGTTATTTGTGAGATACTCCAATAGGGCTTAATTCATGTTTGTCACATGAGTTAGACATTTTCGCCAAGTCCTTACATGGAGTTTGAGTTATGCATATTTTTAACAACTTGAATATGATCAATATTTATATTTCAACTTGAGGGGGAGTGTTAGAAAATACTTGAGAATATACTATAGCATATTCTTTTTATAAAGATAGTCTAGCATTTGTGATATATGTAAATAACCATGTATATACTCTATGAATAAAACTAAGCCAAATATGGGATTTTTCTCTTATGATCTCCTCTTATATTTCTCTGTCTATGATGCATGACACACCCAAAACCCTCATAACACTTTGAAAGATAGCGATGTGCTTTCAATCATCATCTTTAGCAGTAGTCAAAATGCAACACAAAACTCAAAGATGTGGATCATATTGTATTACACCACCTCCTAGTTCAATTTTAAAATAGGGTTATTCATTATAGTTAACGCAAAATTAAACATTTTGAAAAGTCATTATTAAATCTCTAGTGCCCAAGCAAAATGTGAAAGATTGGGAGCAATATGACCTACCAATCAATAAAAAAGGAACTCTACCATGACAACCACAACACATGATGTTAGAACCACTAAAGTTAGATCTCATGCTCCACTATTGTGTGGGCCCTCATCAATTTCTTTGAGTTTCATTGTTGCGAATGTATTTGTCAAACAAGATACTTAAATCATTATTTACTTTCCAATGCCAAAGCAAAAAGTGAAAGATTGGAAGCAATATGACCTATCCAATCAATAAAAAAAGAACTATACCATGACAGAAAAAAGGAACTACAATGAAACAAGTATCACCCATGGCCTACCTAATCAATAAAAACAAAACTATACCATGACAATTATGATAGACGATGATAGAATTACTAAAATCAAACAAGTATTATATTCATTAGAATAAGAACTAAATAGGTCATGATAATCATGATATGATGATAGAACCGCTAAAATGAAACTAGTTCTGTTTGAGGCTTTCCGAGCTCTCTCCTAGGTAAGGCACCGACGTCAAGCTAATGTCCAAGTGAGGTGAAATGGTAAGGTGCTTGGCTAGGTGAGCACCCATTATTTCAAAACAAAATTTTGTTAATTTTCAAATATCCCTAACCTTTAAAAAATTATAATTTTATATCTCTTTTAAATAAATTTTCTTTTAATCACCAAAATCTATACTAGACAACTACTCTCTCTCTTGCAGTTTCATTTGCACCACATAAAATCACCATTTCATTATATTCACTACTAGTTGAGGTTGCAAACAACAAATCTTCAATGAAAACAAAGGATGCTAATTCTGGAGACCGGGTGCAATGTCTTCAAGTTCTGAAGTATAAGAGTAGAGGAGGAAGATGATAATTTAGAGGAAATATGGGTGGGGGTTGATGGCTACAAATCTAGTGATAGATCTAATGAGATTTTATTTTATATTTTTATATTTATTGTACTTTCAGTTGTCAGAGTCTTGATTAAAATTTTTCCATATAAAATATAGACATCTATTTATATTTCATTTATATATCAAAGAAATCAATGCCTTACTTGTCTTGAGAGAGCATCTTGCGCTTTAGGTAATATAGAGTCTTAGTGCCTTAGTTCAGCTATAACTTTAGAAAACACTAAATAGAACTATTATTGTATTGTTAGACTCAAACTAAATGAAGACTTATGCTCACTAGGATAAAATACTTGTCAATTGGGTACCTTTCACAACGTCATCCTAGATTTAAGTTGAAAGCTAGACCTATGTTACAAAGTGCAAGGCCAATCTAACAAGGAACAGTTGCTTGTCTAAACTATACCATGGGCTAGGCTCAATCCATTTTAGGTTATATTTGTGCTTGAAGTGAGGATAAGAACCTGTGTAGAGATGACAAAATGTATAACCATTGAGGTGGCTTGACAGAATTCCATAGAGTATGGAGTGTCACAAAGCGGTTGGCTGTGCCTGATTTACAAATTGAGCTGGTCAAGTTCTCCTGTGTTGTCCGTTATGTTTATCTCTTAGCCCATTTGATACTATAGGTGATAGTTACTTACCTGCAATAGGTACAGTGGAAGATGATTGCCATATGGTGATGGCATAAAGCAACTAAATCCCAAGATTATAAGAAAATGAAATAAACGAAGTCATCATGCAAGACATCACCTAACTAGAATTGCACACAAGAAGAATCTAACAAGTTAGTGACTATGTCACAGCTCAAAATAAATTAATGATATTTTTGTTTTCTGATTTTATTTATTTTCAAAATAAGTGTGCAAGGGCTCGATGGGCCTAATTACTAACAAACTACAGCCTAATTAAGAAATCCTAGTCACAATTTTACAAATATGCCACACTTTTCATTTGGTGGTCCCTGGTTAGTCAAAAGCAATATCAAACTCAGATTCAGAACTGACTAGAAAACTGTTGTGCACTGCTGGAAACAGTTAATGGGCTGTTAAGCTTGCTGGATAGTGGTTGACTCACCAAACAAATATAAAACCTGACTTGCATAGGCTCGGTCCAACTACTCTAGACATTGGGTGGACTCTAAGAAAGATCTATAATAGTCAGAATGATGCCCAGAACTCAGCAACTTACAGATGGCTTTTCTTCCCTTAGAGTCAAATTCAGGGTATCCTGGAAACAGTTAATGGGTTGTTAAGCTTGAGAATGACATAAAACCACAAACAGCATTGGGTGGACTAGAAAGACAGCAGCTGCAACTTACAGCAGGGTATTCCATGAGAATGACATAGGCAGGAAGCAGGAAGCAGCGGTGATTGACCGCAAAGAGCAAAGCAGAGCCAGCAATGGCATTCTGGCAATTACTCAACAGTTCAAACTTTATCACGTGTGCTACACTTGTACTCCCACTCTGTTTTGTGCCCTCAAAAACTCACAAATGTGCTCTCTTATACTCTCACTAATATTTGTAATCCTCTGTCCTCGATTCCTCTATTCCTTTATGTTTCTGGGGTAGGGTTCAAGAAGTTGAGTTAATCTTGAATTAGTGGTGACAGCAATGAATTTGGGTTGTGATTTAGGTGGTGGCAAGTTGATTTGCTAGAATGGAGAAAACACACATAAGAAGATTTTACCTATGTGTATGAAGACTTCAGCTACTTCAGGATGGGTCTCATGAATTTGACTCCGAACAATTTCACCAACATGATGAGCTGCACTAACACTAGTGAAGGGATCAACCTGCAAAGAGAAGGTTACTGCCATTCCAAACACAGAACAATATTATCGAATATACATTACAGAAGGAATATCTAGGTCAACCATAAGCTATCCAAATGCAAAATCCAAGTTGCAGCAATGTCATCATGAGCTTCTACCTCAATGTGTACATCGAGGTGCAAAAATGAGCCAGCCCTTCTCCCTCTCAAGCGATGACAACCCTGCCAGCAAATTAAATTACATTTTAGGAAGATAATGAAAGCGGAAGGTTGTGGATGACATAACTAACAGATTCTTACTACTACAAAGTTCACACGAGGGGAATAATGATTTAATCACATCAAGTAATAATCAATGAGGAATATTACCAATGAATTTCCACGATGACAGCAACTAGATAAACAAATAAAAAATAGAAAAATGATGAAGTTATAACCATTCAGAGCCATAACCTAAATATCCAAGACACAATTAAAACTTAATGCTAGAAACAAGCTTATCAACATTGGAGGACATCTCATCATGAGAAAATAGTCTTTCAGACTCCAGACTGCAACACACGTTTATCTGTCTTAGCAGCAACAGCTTAAAACCTCATATACAATATTTACAATGAGTTTTAGCACCTCATATACCTCTTGGGGCTTGGAGAACTCAAATTTATCACTGCCTGAATCACAATGGCTTCTAAACATTTTAAGTTGTTTTAAAGAGTGTTAACCTCTAGATTATGTGAAGCATATTTAACCCTCAACTAAAATGCTGCCTTACACTACTGTGATCTGTAAGTTTGATAAAATAGGCTATCATCATGAAGATAAAAGAAATTGGAGAAAGCTGTAGAAACCATCTTATTGAGAAAACCTGAATGGAAAAATGTTCCATATGAAAAAATCCTGATTGGAAGATTCAGACAGCTTGAACTACCTAATATTAGGAACTGAAGTTGTTGAACTTATTTTCTGCATTGGGATCTCAGTGATTTTTTGTTTAGGTCTGAATCAGTTTGTGCACTGTCGAAACAATGTGCCCATTAATTTCTGGGACATAATTTATACAGGAAAATTTGGCATCCATGTAGCAAAACTAGTAATAGGATATTTTCTACAAGAGAGCGGGTAGGGAAATGAAATTATTCCACCAGAAGCTAACATACTCTTTAAGAATCTTATTCCCTTGAAAAAACCAAAGTGGTACTAAAGAGTTAACGTGTTCATTTGGGCAATTGTCCTTAAATTTTAAGACGGTTGGTTAACTATAGTTGTAGTAATAACATAAATACTCAAAATGTCCACAACAGAAAAGGTTTTTTTTTGTTCAAAATTACAGTCAATCCATCTGGGTATTCAAAGTAAACTCAGTTGAAATCGAAAATTAATATATTGCAAGCAAGACAACATTGTCCCAAAATCACAATTATATTGACTCAGTTGAAATCCTAACCCTCCTAATGAAAATTCACATTTTTTTAAACATGTTGTAAAACTTGAAAACAAATAGTAAATTTTATGAGATGGTGGAGAACACGCGACTCTAGAAACCCAACAGGTAAAATTCGCTTGGCCAGGGATTTGGCAGTTTGTAAGGCTGATGTTCAGGTCATTCATGCCCAACTTATGCATTCTATGGTATCTCCTGGTCGGGCATTGAATTTTGAGGCTCCACTGGTCTATGGTGGTCATACAGCTGCTATTAGAAGAGAACTATTGCTATATCACAGATTGGTGAGTCTATGATGACGCCTTGGAAGACATTGGAGACTTCAATGCTCTCTTGGATTTTGAAGAAAGGTTGGGAAACTGCAAATTTTTGGAAGTATGTGGAACAACTGAGTGAGCTTGACAAGAAGTCTCACAGGAATTATTGCACATGTGTAATAACCATGATCTGCCTCATAAGGTTTATGCTAAATTGGATAGGCTTTATATAATGGTGAGCGGACTATGAACTTTGATACTGCTGAAACAGAATGGTGCACCAATGATTTCTAAACACAGTCTAATTCTTTCTCGCATGGGATGTAAGGATTAAGAAGTGAAAAGACCTTTCAAATTCTTCAATATGTGGACCAAACACACAGACTTGCTGAAGCATGTGGCTGAGGTCTGGTCTGAAACAGTAGGCAGAGGGTCATCCAGGGTTCGCACCATAACAAAGCTCAAAAAGTTATTAACTTTCGAACAGTTAAATGACTGGGACTATAAACATATTTCAATGGAAGTGGATAATGCAAGGAAGAAGCAAACAGAGCCACAAAAAGAGCTTAGCAGCTTCCTTACGTCTGAGGCACTAATTGTAGTTGACAGAATGCAAGACCAGACCTTGCGAGTCAACTGAGGCTTAAGAATGCTTATTAAAGCAGCAGAAAGCAGAAGCTTACTGGCTTGACCTGGGTGATAAAAATACAGTTTATTTCCATGCAACACTATAAGGGCCCATAACATAATATCTGTTTTGTATGATGATCATGGATTGAAATTATTTGATAACAAGTTTCTTAGGCAAATAATCATGGATTTCTCTAAAGGAATCCTAATACAAAGGTGGCAATCGAGCAAACTGACACAACAGCTCTTGCAAGAGGAAACACGCTTAATAATTAACAAAAGACTATACACTTGTAACTGATAAGGAAATAAAAAAAGGCAATGTTCTAATTGTAGGGAGCAATGGCTATACCAGCTAATTATTCATTAAAACTAGGCATATTCCTGGCGAAGAAGCATATACTGCTGTCTAAATTTCTTTTCTCTAATGCAAATTTGATACAACATTCAAAAGCTACAGCTATTACACTCTTCCCAAAGATAAAATTCTACCAAGCCTTCAAAATTCAGGAGTATTGCTTGCTGTAATACTTTGTACAAGTGGATCACTGAAGTGTTGAGCTATAGAATGAAAGAGCTCCTTGACACCATCATTGCAACACCACCACCTTTATCCAGGGGATTTCTAAATTGCAAGATGAGGATTGGCCACGATCTAATCATGAGGAAACATCTCTTCCTCTATATGCCTCATTGAAGTAGATATACAAAAGGCACATGACTGGATTGAAGCTTTCTTGAAGAACTGTTCCCCCTTTAAGAAAAACCTAAGGGCCTTTTTTCCAAGAGGTGATTTCGAAGTTCAAGGGATGCTCTTTCTAGAGCAGTAAGAGCCTTGGTAAGGTTAACTATTGAATGAGAAAGGCCTCCGGTGAAGCAAGGAAGGCAGAATTCATGAGCTAGATTGGGGTTTGTGCATCCTCTTCAAATTTCTCTATTGATGCTAATGGGAGCTGTGTCACTTTCTCAGTCAAGCATAAATTAAAATATTGACTTATATTCAAAATATTGTCCAATATGTACTAGCATTGGGAGGTTCTGATACCAAGGAAGCATTGACATTTGAGACCATATTGAAAACATGTCACCCGTAGTATAAAACCAGAATTGTTTTCCTCCATTCCCAAAATTGAGAATTGGGACACTGGTTCTCCTTCCAAAATTTCTCCTGTCCTCAAATCTAGCAAAATGAAAAAGTACCCAAAGCTTATTGAGCAACTGGAACAACTTTCATATTCCAAAAGATTAGATGCTGCTGTAGATTTGTTAATGAGGCCAAGATTTTTTTTTTTTTTTTGCAAAACACGAGTGCTACTATTTTCGTTGCATGTCCATTTGTATGTTTGATTTAGTTTGAATATAATATTTCCATCACAAATCTAATGGATCTTAAACCAAGATCGAGGTTGCTTTGCTAATTGTTATTGAATATTGGGTATTAAGGTGTTAAACTTGATGTCATTGAAAAAGAATTGACTAAGTTCTGCAAATATGCATATATGATAAAAAAACTGTCAAGTTTCATTTTATAACTCAATTATAACGTTGTTGTAAATTAAATTCCAACTGCAACACCCAATACTAATGCAGATAACAAGCATGATGATGATGAAAACAAGCCACCACCGGAGCCACCTGCACAAGATGAAGCTTTAAGGGTGAGTCAAGCTCCATAATTAATGAAAAGCGAATGCCTTCAAGCTTTTACCAAGGAGGAATCAGCTCCAAGGTCTCTAATGAATATAGTTGAAACATTTGCCAAGGGGGAATTGATTCCCACAAGAGGAAGTTTTCCAAGGATGAAGGCCTTGACAATCTATAACCTTTAGGCTCTACATCCACCCAAATCGTCTGATCCTTTATGAATTGGCACTACATCACCACAAACCCAAGACAGTGAATTGAATACCCATTTTGTCTAGAGCTTTAAATCTCTAAAAGAGTAATTTGATCCCTTAAAATGGTAAGTCCCAATTTCCTTAGGTGAGTGAGTGCCTAGGGAATGAGTCCTTTTGATTTTTGTATTGTTCCTTATTCTATACCCACTGTAGCTGACTGTCTTGTTTATATCTAACCCAACATATTCCTACATCAATTAGTATCTAAGAAGGTCAAGGCTTGAGGATCTCAAAGCCATGAATTTAAAAGTGCTGCCATGTCTGAAATTAATTTGAGAGAAAAACTTGGAGAAATGAGACAAGCTAATTTAGATATGCAGACAAAATTTGATGAAATCCAAAGAAGGATGTCACGCTACGAAGTTCCAAAAGAACAACAATATTTTAAGCCAAACAAAGCACCCGAGAAGCAAGGAATTCAAGCTCCTCCTCTCCTATTTCTGAGAGGCAGTTGCATGTACCACAAACACTTAATGCCGACTCACTAAATTGTGCTTTGAAGAATATTAATAACAACACTTGCAATGATATTCTTGATTTTGACGGCAAGTGTAATCTTAAAGCCTACATCGACTAGATCGCTGCCTTGGAATCATACTTCAACAGCAAGGATATGGCGGAAAGCAAGGTTTGCGGCCACCAAACTAAGAGGAGTTGCCACACTTGATAGCAACACTACCAGGCCACCCATGACAAAATAGGGCATCCTTAGGTCACCAACTGGGAAGAAATGAAACAAGCACTTGATGAGAGGTATTTACCTCTTGATTACCAAGCCATCCTACAAAAAAAAAAAAAAAAAAAAGAAGAAGAAGAAGAAAATGAAAACTTCTTCCTTGAAGACAAACCAGACAGCAGCAAAAGGAGAAAAAGACGATAAGCTCCCAGTCTCACAAAGTTCCAACCTAGTTGAGTTGAAACCCTTGTTTGCAGCTTTATGGTTCCATAAGCTTTCACTTCAGCTGTGGAAACCAAATAAACCATGTCGTACGAGGAAGTTCATGCGTCAACCATGAGTGAGCTGAAACTAACTGTGCAACTCCATATGCCTAACCACATGAAGAAAACAATGCGCGACACCATTGGTTGATGAACCAGCCAACCATAACGAAACTAACAAAGCCCAAGATCCCTTGGTTGGTGACCCAGCCGACCTTATCCCAGCCAAGACTGAAGAAGCCAAGTTCCATGATGAGGTCTTCGTGGATGCTTTGATGCATGTAGGTCACCCACCACTCAACAAAATTAATGCTATAGCCATTGATGAAGGATGTTGAGTCCACTTTAGCACAATCCACCTTTCTAATTTTTCCATGAACACTTGTTACATTATGATGAGGGAAAAAACACATCCAACTGAAAGAGAACCACACCGCCAATGTGAAGCTTAGAGGTTTCCCACCACCTCGTTTCCCAAGAAGGACAACCAACACCCAATGGAATTAGCGTGTGAAACCATTTTGCCAAACCTACTGCAAAAACTGAGTCATCATTATAGTGGCAAGCCACACATTTTCACACTTTTGACCCCATCCTGGATTTTGTCCCTTATAGATCCTCCATCATATCCCAAGTCAATCACCACTTTGGAATAAATAGTTCAAAATCATCTCCGGCTGCAAGAATACATACATCCAATATTTGGAGCAATGGAAACATAAAACATGAATCAAAAGATCCCAACAACTCCTAGAATTTCAAAAGGTGATGATGCTCTTAAACTTGAGGATAAGTTTTTCTGAAGTGACAAAAAATGATGTAGATACTGAGCACGACGATATTGAGACCATGCCACCTGCACAAGATCAAGTTCTAATGGTGAGTCAATCTCTACAATTGATGAAAAGTCAATTCCCAAGCTTTATGTTTTTACCAAGAAGGAATTAATTCCAAGGTCCACAATGAATATGGTGAAAGTCCAAGCCAGTCAAGACATTTGCTAAGAGGAAATTGATTCCCACAAGTGGAAGGTTACCAAGGATGAAGGCCTTGATAATCCATTACCCATAGGCTCTACTCATACACCCAAATCATCTGGTCCTCTATAAATCAGCACTATCACCATAAGTCCAAAACAATTAGTAAACCGTTTTGTCTAAATTGTAGAATTTAAAATATCTAAAAGAGTTATTGATCCTTTAAATTAGTTAATGAATTCCAATGGAGATCAGAGAAAGGCTGAGTGAGCCCCTTTGATTTAGTTCAATGAAGAACAATG
Organism: Nepenthes gracilis; assembly: GCA_033239525.1. NCBI lineage: Eukaryota > Viridiplantae > Streptophyta > Magnoliopsida > Caryophyllales > Nepenthaceae > Nepenthes > Nepenthes gracilis. The sequence goes on from BSYO01000003.1 coordinate 28,237,486, forward strand.
GCTGGATGGGTCAATTAATGACAAGAAACACAATAAAAAAATCATATTTAAAAATTATTGAGGCAATACAAAAATGTGAAGGAAGTCACCCAATCTTCAGTGATCTAACCCAGGGAATCATTTATATATGACTAATGAGAATCACTCACCAATTTTTAAGTGTATCAAAGACTCTTGGGGAAAGAGATTAAACTCTTCCAAAGATTACTACTTCACTGTCTTGGACTTGTTGTGATAGTGCCTATTTATATAGGACTGACCAATTTGTGTGCATAAGTAGAGCCTTCGATTAATGGTTTGTCAATGCATTCATCCTTGGAGACTTTCCACTTGTATGAATCAATTCCCTCTTGGTAAAGTCTTGACTAGTTGGGATTTCCACCATATTCATTGTTGGCCTTAGAGTTAATTCCTTACTGGAAAAAACTTGAAGGAAATCCACTTATTAATTATTGTAAAGCTTGACTCATCCTTGAAACTTGATCTTCTGCAAGTGGCTCTAATAATGCTTACTTTCATCATCATTGTGCTCAGTATCTGCATGAAATACATATATACATATATGTAGCCCGATATAGCCAACATTGATACATCTACAACCACTATCATTACCAATATTTTAATCCATGCTGCAAAGAGAAGGTTGAGTTAGAAGACCCTATTTCCCCACTACTTCTTCTTGGGGTTGAACACCTTACTAGTTACTAGGAAGTTGAAAGTGCAAACACTTTCATCTCCACTTTAAACTTAGAGGTTATAAATTAACTTTTCTTACAGATGCAGACGACATCCTTATTCTTTTATAAAGCTGACAAGTATTTTGTATAGAGGTTGGTGAACTCTTTTGAACCCTTTTCTACTGTCTTGGATCTGAAAGCTAATCAAGCTAAATCTCATATATCTGTGACTGGTGTTAGGGATGAATTGGAGGAGGCTACACAAGAGACTTTGATAAGGAGAAGCTCCCTATGAGGTATTAGGGATCTCACTAATTTCAATGACTTTCAACTGCTGATCATAGGATGTTAGTTGATCACTTCATATAGACTTGTTGAATTCCATGCTAATGGATTCGAGACATAACCATTAGCTGAAGTACTGCTAAGCTGCAATGTTGGACTTCTAGACTTATATCATACACTACGAGGTTTCAACTCCACAAAAGTATATTGACCAGTATAAAGTTTATGGTATTTCCTGCTCCAACTGGCTAAGAAAATACTGAAAGAAAATGTTGATAGCAAGGGAACAAATATATGCTTCATAGCATTTTAAAAAGGTTCCTGTGGGTTGGCCATGACTTTAAGAGTAATAAAAATTTGGTGTCATAAGGACAAGTTTGCAGGATCTCATCTGAGGGAGGCTTAGACCTTGAAGGATTGTATTGTTTGGAATAAGGCTGCCTTGACAAAACATTTAAGATGCATTATCACTGATAAGGATCAGATTTGGACAAGATGGATACACCATGTCTATCTAAGGGTGAATCTTTGAGGTCTTATAAGTGCAAGCAAACTGCTGCACCTACCTGGAGATAATTTATGAAGATAAGGAATGAATTCAGAGCAGGGGTCAACCTAAAAGATATATGTTGCATAACCCCAATGGTATCTTCCATGGATTGAAATATTAATATTGATATATATTAGTAAATGACATATCAGATAATATATATCATTCTTGGAATATTTCAGAACGAAATTTTTTTACGAATAGTAAGCTGGCAGGAAAATATCAGCTAATAATGCAAATATTGTGATATATCGTGATTTTGCTGCAATCTCGAAAACTATTTGTACGGAGAGCTACTGATATTTCATTCCATGGAATCTTCTCTATCAGTTCTACTGCCTACTTATGCTATGTTAATAGGGAAGATGCCACAGGTATTCTAGACTAGAGTTATTTGGGGCATATTCAACACCCCAAATTACTATTTGATTCAATTGGTTAGCCCTTCAGAACACACTCAGTAATACAAATAGAATTCTAATATGGAAACTTATACAGAGTTTAGTTTAAATTCTATTAAAAGCTAAGAGGAGTGAAACGATGGAAACCTACAAAATATATTTTGTTTAGCTTGCATGATGTAAAACTAAGGAAATTCACGATTTTCACTATGGGTCCCAAAAAGGTTTATTAGAGGTTTCGAGAATTATCCATAGTACTTCCATGGGTTTTGAGAAGGAAATTTTGTAGTAGATTCAGATATAACATCTAAATTTCACACAATTTTGACTTCCATAATTTTCTCTTCTAACAAAAAAATGTACTTTCAGAATTACTTGGTTTTTCATAATTTTACACAGATTTACACATCAGGAGAAGGAAACCATATAGTGTTAATGTTAATACAATATGCATTTATGTAACTGTATGATGAGAGTCATGACCACCTATACTTCAACTGTAGCTACTCTTATCGACAATGGAAACAAATCTAGACTGATCGGTGCATATTATACCACAAATATTAGGAGTTTCTCCTCTTAAGTTATGTGGATTGTAAAAAATGGAAAGGGAAGTCTTTGATTCCTAGTTTTAAAAAACCGGTGCTCTTACATGTCAAATATGTGACATGGCTGGAAAGAAATGCAAGAATCTTCAATTAAAAAAAAAAAAAGACTTAAATAAGTCAAAAGGTCTAAGAGATTCAAGTAGCAAGGAAACACCTGATAAAATCCATGCTCAAATTTATTCCCTCTTGTCAGCAATTTGTTTACTTTCACAAGATGTTACTTGTATTGATGATGGTCTGGGATGTCCTGAGTGCTCCCTCATGTATGCCTTAGGAAAATTTTGTTACTAATTACCTCTCTTAATAAAAGAGGTACTTCGTAAATACCGAATAGTGCAATTCACGTCACTCAAAACTAGCAAATAATAAAGAAAATCGGTCTTTGATACACAATATGAAGTAGACCAAATCTAGATTTACCTCGACTCCCTCAACCTGTAGTATTGTTTGACGATAAAGCTCCAATTGTTGTTGAGGAATTGCAGCATCCACAAGCTCCATTATGCTAAAGATATGAACAAATAACATGTAAAATAAGATCAAGTGAACAATACAATATATTCTTATATTCAAAAATTGAACAAACAAGAAAAAAGGACAATAAAAGAAATTTTTTTGACCCAAGGAAAAGAACATTTTAAAATAAATTAAATTCTATAAGCATCTCCAGCCAAGAAAGCAAGTTTCTTATATGACATCACATTAGCCCCACGCTAAAGGTGCAATCAACTAATGCCATGTTTTACTCCGCTCAAGATATTCCGAATATCAGCAAACACTCCGCAAACTTTCCTTGGCAAGATCTCAAGCTAGGTTGTAATTAAATGTTCCTGCATCTAACTCTAAATAATGAAGGATAAAAGCGCCTAAATCTACAATTCCTTCTATAGATCAACCTCTCTAACAACAGTAACGATAAAGTCTTTGATGGGTTCGGTAAACCAGCCCAAGAAGAAAGTCCAGATGAAGTAAAGTAAAAGCCCAATAAAATTCAGAAAAGCCCAGTGGCCTAATGATTCCAAGTCCAAAAAGCAAGCCCATGTGCCTCTCACAAGTTACTTGTTCGTCATTATCCGCAAAGATAGTTTAAACAGGTGGTTTAATAAGTGGTTATTCAACCGCCTCTACTCCTCTATAAGTATTCCTTTATTCTCACGGAAAAAAATGGATGGGGGAGAATTGAAAGGACCAAAGGGGGAAAAAATAGCCGAAGACTACCAAAAAGCAATATAGCTGAGAGAAATGGCTAGAAGGAGAGAAACGGCAATAGAGAGCCCTCCATCTCAAAGAGGCTAGTCCTCTATCATCCCAAGAGGCCAAAAGAATTTCTCAGGAAGTAAAGCTCTCCCTCCAGGAGATTTCCTTTCAAGTGGTTGACCGCAATCTACAAATTATACATCTAAACCGCCCTCCTGCGGGCGCATTCCTAAGCTTCTCATCTGTCTAGCACATTTCTAAGCCGCCTCTATGCGAGCGCACCTTTAAACCGTCTATCAATTGGGCGCACCTAAACGCTCAATCCACTATATATGCATCATCAATGCATCTTTCTATACTCTTGGAAAGACATCTGACTTGAATATTGGAGGGTTTATGGTGGGAGCAACTCCCGTCGTCCTCTAACCTCTTGTTTACTGTTGTATTGTGTAGGGTTCAAGTTCGAGGCTATGAAGACCGGATCCGGATTAGATTGACCAGCATGAAGAGCCGATTCGTAGTCCCCAATTTGTAGGACAACCCGAATTCCTAGTACACAACAGTCTTAAGTCCCATTAAATGGGGTTGGTTATATGAATCCACCTTTATGATTCTACTCAAAATTTTTTTTATCATATCACTTAAAGTTTTTCTCAGTTAATCTATCCTATCCATCAACTGTAACTAATTCATATTTTCTTCCAAGTGCGTTAATTGGCTTACATTTTATGTTTGGATCACCTAAGGTATTCTTCCTCATTTAATCTATTATAGATGCAACTTCGAAACATTTATAGATATCATCATTTCTTATCATTTAGTGTGATTCCTTTCATTCATTTTAGCATTCCCATCTCTACAACTCTTACCTTTTGTAAATGTTGCCATAAGATGCCCAACATTAGGAACCACAAAGTATAGTAGGTTAACAGTTGTCTTATAAAACTTTTCTTTCAATTTCAAAGTATATTTCAATCACAAAGTGCACACAATATAGTTATCCATTTCAACCAACATATATTAATCTTATGTGTCATGTCATCATTAATCTCTTCATTTTCTTACAAGAATAATATAAATTTCAGATAACGAAGTCTATTATTATTAGAAATATCTTGATCATTAATTTTGATTTGTTCATCATTCTATCTAAAATTACTAATATTACACTATATATTTTCACTTTACTTCTACTTATTTCAAGCCTTTCATATTCGGGAGCCTCATTCCAACATGCTAATTTTATTTCTACACCTTCTACTTTCATAAATTGGAACAATATTATCAACTAACAATATACACCAAGGAGCCTCATTTGAACATCTCTCATAGATTCAACCATAACTTTGGTAAATAAGGATCTAGACTAGACCCTTGATGCACTTCTATCCTCATAGGAAAATCCCCGCTATATCCTCCTATAGTTCCAAAACTAGTCAAACCCTTACATATATATTTTTTATCACGTCTATATATTTTTTATCAGCTCTCTTCTTCTCTAACACCATAAAACCTTTCCACAGAGATGCCAATTGATAAAATCCAGTTGATAAATTTTCAAGGAACTAAACCAAACAAGGAAAAAAAAATGTGGATAATGGCATAGTAGACAAAATAATATCAGTGGATAAACATTATCTGCCATAAGATGAGATCATGAGAAGGATCACCATGACTAGGATTGACTCATACATAAGAGACCTTTGCATATTCATTGTATTCTGACAACTGTGCTAGTACCCAAACCAAGTCCAATACCTTCCAAAAAGATATCAATTATCGACTAATATACAAAATATCGGCCAATATATATCGATATCAATTCCTTAATATTAATATTTCTTGATACTGTGACAAATTAATATGTCACAAATATATTGGACAATATACCCGATATTTGTCGATATATCATATGGCATTTTCCTGTCAAGTTATAATTCACAAAAGACAAAAAAATTGCATCTAATTTGTCAAATACCGATATGGTCGTGACTAATATCAATATCAATATTTTCATCCATACTTCCATATAAAATGTATCAATACAAGAAAAGGGAGCAACTAATAGGAAGAAAGGGAGAGACTATATTCCAATTTACACAACTTACAATGTTCATCTACTACTAAAGTGAAAATATGAAAGCTCAAATAGAAAGAAAGACTTGAATATAAATGTTAGACTTTATAACACGGACAGAAAGTAAATAGAGATGACAAAAAAGGTAAACAAAACGAATGCCACCACAAGAGTATTTCCAGCATATCACTACACTTCCTTAAGTGTAACTACCACTACATGATTAGGAGTCTTGGTTATTATATTTTACTATTATCGTTTATTAGTTTGATTCCTTGTGCAGGATGGATTACTTGATCTACAACAATTGGCTTTGTATTCCTTTTATGTATGCCATGATTATAGAAAAGAACTGATTTTGTGATCTCCCCGCTAATTTTGCCCCCTCGTCAAAAATTCTCTTCTTCTTCTTGTTCTTCCATCTTCTCCTTCTCCTCTTCTATTCTCTATATTGTCCTTTTTTATTTCCAATTTCTCTCCTCTCCCATTATCCTTCCCATCCTATATCAAAAGGGGGGGGGGGGGATAGAATGGTAGGAAGGATAAGTATTCATGAGATTGACCTATGATTATCCCAAGATACTCGTTATACCTACTGCTTCTATAGGAATGCTTCTGGCTGTATACAAATTCCAGTCTGCTTCAAAATCACCAATCATTTCCATAATCCTTCTCCCCTAAGTTATATGTCATATACAATTATGAAAATTGGCACTAGATAATGAGGGAAAAATATTTCGATAGATCACATAACAAATTATTTTATTGATGCTAAAACACACCAGTTGCAAGACTAGTGTCTGATTACATGATTATTAAAGACCCTGAGTACACTGGTTTACAAGTACATTTTTAGACAAATGACATCCTTTGAGAAAAATAAATAAATGAACAAAAATGTTGATTCACATTTCACAAAATCGAAAATATAAGATAGTATGTGATAACATATATAAAGCCAAAGAAAAGTACCTCTGGTAGCCAGTTCTCATTCCTGCTTTTAAAATCATGCCTGAGACAACAAGTCCTGCAAGTGGATCTAGAAACTTCACACCGAGAATGGACCCTCCTAATATCAAAAATAATGAGCCATAGTGAGCAATCATCCTGCAGACCAATTGCCAGATTGACTAGAAATTGATGTTGAACTTAAACCCCTTTCTCAAGAAAGAACATGTGCATCGACTTAGACTCTCAAACAAGGTTGGAAAGTCAATTCTATTAAGAGTGCTAAATATGATGGGCACTCTGCCATCAGTATTGAAAATAGTGATGGTGATTAATTTGAGTCTAGCACAATTTAAGAAAGACAGATACATGTATGACATATACTAAGGACAAAAAAAGGCATATGTATGATGGTTTGTCAACAACTAACAGGATGAAAGGTAAACAAATGGTTCTGGAAATTGTATCTCCCCAACAAACATTCATCTTATATTTGTTCCAATAAAGGAATAACGTGGAATTAAATAGCTATTGCCAAGGAAAAAATAGTGTAGAATACAGCAGAGTATGAGAGAGTCCATAAATTTGAAGATCACTTACATCCACATGCAGATGAAGCCAGGGGAGATGTTCATCAAGAATTTGCATACTTCCTGTGTGTCGAGGGAAATGATAATGAAGATTTTTGCAATGGAAGGACTTGAAGAAATCCAGAATGTTCATTTTGAAGACATTCAATTTTATCATCGCACATTATCCAAGTTACCATTTGGGGGCGTTTGGAATGCCAACTTGGTTCTAGAATTTGCTCTCAGACATAAGTTTCACATGATTATTTCCTAGGTACATCAAAAGTTAGACTCATGCACCTATTGTATAGGATATATACGGTATATGTTCATCTTTGGTTGGGCTCATGGATTTGCTTAAATTGGATGGCTGAATTCTATTAAAGTTTGTTCACCCATCAAGGTTGCTGCATTTCCTCACGTGTCTCAGAAAGTTCAATGGCCTCTAACATGTACCCAGGAAGTACTATACATTCACCCTATCCTTTTAAGATGCCTGTATATATGGATTTTACAGCTGGTCAAACTGTGCATCACGTTACATCTGCATGCAGAAGTGACTCAAGTATGAAGTGAGATCGAAATCACAATGCATTGAAATTTGAAAGTCTAAATTTAGTTCTTTCCTTTCCACTGCAATTTTTAATTTTTCCATGTGTTCAGCCTTTGGCAGTAGTGTAGTGGTCCTGGCTACAATTTGGAGGGTTGCCAAACTCATGCTGAACAGGGGAAGAAGAGGGAAGAGAAGGGGACAAGGATGGAGACATTCGAGACAGAAGAGCAGAATGGAAGAGGAAGAGAGACCAGGCAGGAAGGAATTCACCAATCTTACATTTTCACATTCAAAGAACCTGGAAGACAATGTTATTTTGTATTTTTCCGTGTTTCTTTTTAGAGATTCTTAGGAGGATGCTTAAATCCTCCTTTAGTCCTTTATGGAATCCGCCACGCCTGCTGTCTTGACAAAATTCTTTTTCTTATCATGGGAAGAAGTTGAGAAAGTGCTACAACTGTTCCTCCCTTAACTAACTACTGTCTGTCAAAGAATAGGAGTCCCATGCAGAAAATGAAGTAGTTATATTGTCATCTACAATTTACTGCTTTGATCCTTGGTGCGTAGATAGGCTGGTGACTTTCGTTTTTCTGAATAGATAGGCGGTCATGTTGATCCAGCCCTCTCAACTAAACTAAATGTATTAGTAGATGCACCCAATCACACTAATTAAAGGAAGTTGGACATTGCAGATCTAGAACACCCAAATCAATGATTACTCAAACCCTAAGCACAACTATACCTAATTTCCATTGAATAGAGGGCAGACTCTTACCAACCCCAATAAGAGCAACTACTGATGAGATTGCATCTGCACGATGATGCCAAGCATTTGCTTTCATCAGCTCACTGCCTTCTCTTTCCCCAGCTTTTTTCGTTATCCAGAAAAGCCTACACGTAAAACAGAAATGCTAAGGAAAAGAAAAAGAAGCTGAGTCCTCCAGAAAGGACAGAATGCATCTTGTTGTTTGGAAATAAAAAGAACATTAGCTGGAAATTTTCTATAAAACAAACCATTAAATGGGCAAAATACATACTACGGGTAAAACAATGAAGGTGTTCAGATTTAGGACACCTTCAAATGATCATGTAAGATGTTAAGCAGTGTTTTCCCCATCCGTTGTGTAATATGGAAGACTTGCGACATAATCATGACATGAACATCTCACAATATACACATTGTAAAGAGATGGATTCCTATTTTTTTTGTAAACTAGAGTTCAATATTCAAAATTAAGGGGACGAAGAAGGTTACAATATAGGATAAATATGAAAGAGATGTGAAGAAGATAAAAGGGGGAGAGAGAGAGAGATGCCAAATTGGGAATCCCAAAATCATTAGGGTAAGCTCTTCTCTCTTTTCCCCCTTCCCTCTATCTACCTTTCTGTCTATCTATATCTCTATGAATGTATGTATAAACCTTTCAATACAATTGATTACTTTCATATAAATACATGAAAATAATATTCCAATACTCCCCATCAGCATTGATATTTATCATTCCCAGTTGTTACAAATTGTTCAACTTGAACTCTGATCAAGGATTTGGTAAAAATAGCTGCAAGTCAATATCAAGTGCTAATGTGTTTGATTTGAACTATGTCCAGGTGAAACTTCTTACAAACAAAATGACAATCAATCTTTACGTAATTTGTGGTCATAATAAACTAGATTTTAATGCAATGTGGATGACATCCAGATTGCCATACCACAACTAAGAAGGCCTACAATTCTTATGACCAAGATCTAGTAAAACAAGGTGGCATCAGTTGGATCAAGAGCCTCTCAATCAAAAAAACTCCAAGCCAAACACCACAGAAGAAAATAGGAGGAAAAACTGCAGCAACAGCAGAAGAGAGCAGCAGCAATCATACAAATATTTTCTATGGCCAATTAAGATGGATTCATCAACTAGAATTTCCTAGAGCCGGCTCTTTTACCATGAAGTAAGAAAAGAGAAAAAAAAGGAGCCAGAGAGAGAATCCTGACATGAAACCCTCAGTATGCTCCTCTCTCTCTATATATTGTATATATGTATTCACGATACAGTAGATGATGAAAATGCCTTTAGGTGACAGGAGCATTGATTTAGGAACATGAGCAACTTGCAGGTGCTAAGGAAGTGCATTGATATATGGTGACAGGAGGGCTGACACTGAAGCATTGAATGTCAGGTGATGGATTCAGTCTCCAAGGGGACTCTATTCTTTGAACTGGGTAGTTCCAACCTGAAGGGTTCAAACTCAAATAGTGTGAAAATGCATCACAGGCCTTTTAAAGGGTGCAGTGAGACAGCCATCTTGTAGTGACAGGTATGCCTCTAAATGAAATGGGAGAAAAAATGTCTCACGCTTAAGGTAATTTGCTAGTGGATTTGATGGCAGAGAGGAGGTGAGAACGGAGGGAGGGACATATATATTAATTTAATAGATCACCCCTGCTCCAAGCATACCTTAGGTAATGATTTAACTAGGGGGACAAAGCTAGCCTATGACCAAGCTAAGGATTAACTTTCTGAATCTACCAGTATACAGATTAAACAAGGCGTTATATTTACATAGGACTAATCACAAACTTACTAGCACAAAATGAGAAAGTAAATATAAAGCTGTACTAAACTAGGACCCAAAGTAAAATGCGACCTGTGAGGGATTAAAATAGCAGTGTTTGCCTCAAATCTTAGCCATGTCAACTGCTCATCCCAAAATAAGGTCTGATAACCTACCAACCTATAGAAGCAAAGGTTAATGGCAAGACCGTGCTACTTTTAGGAAAAGCTTTGGTAAATGAAAAATAAATAAATAAATAAACCATGGGCAAGCTGCATGGTCATCTGAAATTATCTAGTGGAAGTTTTCAAAAAAAAAAAATTAGATCATCCAATGCCTTCAATATTTCAAAGCGAACTAGCCAATTAAAAAAATATTATTTTATGATCCTACAACTTCCATCAATGTTATCACCATTAGTAGAAATATCGGCCGACACAATACATATCATCCAATATGTATTGGCATTGGGGCCATCAAATATCTCGATAATATCGTGATATATTTTCGTATCAACTAACATTTGGCCAATATAATATCGGCCGATGCAGCCTATTCATTAATGATATGCCTTATTAGCTTATAATTTTTAAATTTTTTCCAACCTGATATATGCAATATTGATACGTATTGTTTGAAATGTCCAATACCGATATGACCACTATTGATACCAATACCAATATTTTTATTCATGGTCATCAAAAGATGTAGAAAAGCTCAAGTGTCAAAATCTATTGACTTCAATATTCTTTTTATTGAAACCATAATTTGTTTCTTGTAGAAGAGATGGGCTAATGCGACAAACTCCTCACACCTGGGATAAACCCAAAAACCAACTTAAAGTCAATTCAGAACTCAATCTCCTAAACTGAAAGCAAAAGGTAGCATTTTAGACTGAAGAATCCTTTATAAATAGGAGATTAACTAGAACTAGTAAACTCATAATTCTAATCATAAATGAGAATGAGCATACCCAAGAATTCCTACATAAGATTCCATGCATCGCGGCTGGTATTGCATGTCTTTAAGCAGCCTTGGTATACAACTCAAGAAACACATAACATGTATCAAATGGATTTCAATCCCATACAATAGTCCACTTGTATGAGCTTCTCATTCTTACAATATGAGCCATTCATCTTGTGCATTATTTCTTGAAACAAAGTAAGATGCATTTTAATTTTTCAGTGGGCCTACGTAAAAATGGGATGAGATAAAGACCACTTGAATTGCCTACAAAGTGAGGAAGAGTGTGAAAAACCTGAGTGAAGATATTTTCTTGGGATTAGGGGGAGAAATCAGACAGTGATTGACAGCGATAAAGGTGGTCCTGGCCAGATCCAATAAATACATCAACTCCTCTCTCCATTTTCAGAGGGTCTACTCAGATGTGGGGGGGTTTATGATATCTGCAGGTCCCTCCTTGAGTTTGGTTGGTTCGGTTAAGCTACGTACATATCTAGGGATGGAAAAATCCAGTTATGTACAGTTTCCATATCGAGGATTTAAACAATGAGAATCAACAGATTTTTTGACCAACCTTTGAGTAAACTAATAATGCCAGCAAGTGCCAATGGTGTCTAAGTTGGAAGAAGTTCAGCAGCAGTCGATTTGGGTTTCTGTTTTGGTTGTGACTCCACTCTGATGGAGGTTTTAGGTGTCACTCAGGTCTTTGCAGGTGTAATGCTAGAAAAATTGCAGTACTTCAACAGAAACTCCACCATATACCAGTAAATGTGAAAGATTATCTCTCTGAAAATCAAACCCGAAGGATGGCTGCAAATTCACATTAATCTAGCTTTAAGACCAAATGATGCAAGCTCATGCTGGGAAATCCCAAAAAGCAAAAACTTTAATATCAAAGTATTAAAATCCATAATTTTGTGAAGGGAGAATCAGAAAATTTCTTTGAAAATCTTTATTTTGATATTCAGTCAACTTATCTTCCACAGTAGATGAAGGAATCACCTCCACAGTCCACACAGATACATCATGCTTCCATAAATTATGGACAGAGATACTTAAGGTTATCATCTATGTTTCCAACTACCATACTGTACTCAAGTCAAAAATCCATCCAACACCTAAATGGACCATGGTGCCTGAATACAATTCACCCAATCAGATAGAGAACCATTGAAAAAACAGAACATGCCCATGTTGGACAGGGGCAGGCATCTGACTCTTGTACCAACTATCTTCATCTAATGCTTTATCATCACTCATTCAGTGGCAAATATAAATTGAGTCTTCAAGACAGATGAATAAAGACAAATACAGCCAGTCAGAATACAGTTAGAAATACTTCGACAGTATACAATCAACATAATAACACTAATCCATTCAATACAACTGTTGTAAATACCTAAAACTACTTAAAGCCAACATCTTCATGTTGACAGGAACTCTTTTTATTTCTAATTGAGGAAGGCTAAGACTTGGTCCACTTGGATGGCACATTCTCACCAGATATAAGTTAATGAGCAGGGTTATAAATCTGGGAAACCTAACCAATTGAGCCATCTTAAATGATCCTCAAACAATTATTCCACTGACCAGCAGATCAAAATCTAGGATAAGACAAACATACTCATCAGTGAAGTTCATGAACAAGAAGTTAGAAAAAAAAATCAAGAAATAGTATAAAAACAATGAACAGAGTAGAACAGTATAAGCAGCTGTGAACAAAAGCAGGAAGTTGCCACTTGGTTCACTGCTTTGAAGTAACATTTGTACCCTTCTTTTATAGATATTGACATAATTGTCATGCTCAATGCTAGCACAGGGTGATCCATATCAATTTTATGGTGATGTCCACTATGAGGATGTCTACTCTCATGTGTCAACGAATGACTAGCAATTTCAGGAGCGGCTGTGAGCAAACCCTGCAAACAGTAATTTGAAAGATAATATGAAATAATGAAACTGATATACATATATGCATACACATGTATATACATAAATGCTTGTGTGTGTGTGTGTGTGTGTGTGTGTGTGTGTACAACAATTTTCTTCAAATTACTCAAGGTGGTCATATCAGCAACATGAGATTGATTGAAGATACAGAGGCAATGAAAAGAATTACAGAGTTTTGCATATCCATGGGAATCAACTATATTTCCAATGTCTCATCTGCTAAACATAAATGAGCATTGACCTACTCAGGAAGCTAGATTTTCTACCAATTTCAAGATTTGAGCATCTTAATGGACTATAGGATACCAACATGAAGATATATTTTTGTTTTCTAATGATTATGGAAAGGCCAACTGACAGCTTGTGAACCCCAAATATATACAATAATGGATACGTGTAACAATGTAAGTCTTCATTAAACAGTGGAAAGAGATGTAGAACACAATGGCGTACCAGCAAAACATCTATAGCATGCCATGCAATGCCTCCAGCAGTTGCAAGCAGCATACAAGAAATCACCAGCGCTCCTAAACTCTCAAATTTACCATGTCCTGGGAAAACAATGATTGATAAACACAAGAACTGAATATTGATTGCAAGAACAAATGTGTTTGAGAAGCCAATTGATGCTTCTTATAATCACACTCTTTAATCCTTAATGGATTCAATGCATTTAGAGATCATCTTATATCTAGTTCTCAATTAGCAAAACGTTTAGAAATGTGTATATAATGATTCCATCGATAAAACACAGCTGCTAAATAATCCCTAAATAAGCAAGCTTTAGTTTTTAGAAACCATAAATTGATAGATGAGTTTGCCTCTATATTTTTAGTACAATGGATTGTTGTCCATCACATTATCCCACTAGTAATAATTGGTTATCCAGAGGTTAGTAATGATCCAAGATCCCATTGTACAACGTAAAAATTTTAAAGTTGAAATTCCAATTTGGAAAGGGATTCCAACAAGAAAAGGGACATGGACAGAGAATTACACATTGAGTAGCAGACCTAAGGCTTCAATGGATAATCAAAAGCAACTTATAAAAATATTCACATAAGAATTAACATTGATGATGATATGGTAAGTGATACACTTTCCAAATTTCAATAATTTTCACTCATTAGACTAGCTGATCATGTAAAATCAAAATTTAAATGACAGAACCTATAGTGTCAGCAATCCATAATTTCAGAAGTCAAACTTTTAGTTTCAATTCAGTTTTCAAATTTATTGGAACCATTAGGATAGGGATGGACAGTTAAAGACTTACCTCTTTTGTGTAGCCCAAAACCTAAGATCTTCCTAATAGACCAAAATAATTAATAAGAATTTCTAAATTTTAACTAATGTAGAATACAATATAGTCAACCATACAGTTTTCAAGGTTTTTCAATCTTTTGGATTTATTGGACTGCATTTTCATATTCAACAAAAAATTCAGCATTTGATACTTTCAGAGTAAAACTTCTAGTTTCAGTTTTTTACTTTATGAAACCACCCTCTAACAGAGAAACAAAAACTGTTTTAACCATGAGCAAGGTTAAACAATAAAGGGTGGCTCATTGCAATAGGCTCCTGGATTGTTGGCTCTAGAAGTGGTTAGATATATACTACTTTATTATATATTATAGACAAACTATTTTCATGGTTTAAACCTATAAAATATAGGTCCACATGGAGCATCATTATCATTACAACAAAGCTCACACAAGAGAAAGCTTAAACAAGATCGTTCCCAATTTCTCTCACCCTAACCACTGGATGTGAATGTAGGTATAAAGTTTTTTAGTATTCCATAGTGAGACAAGAATATCAACTGGTAAACTCAATTTCCACCCACCACTAACCAGTTGGGTTATCTTCAGTTGGGTAGACAAGAATATCAACTATCAGTTGGGCTAACCCTAAATGTCCCATAACAAAATCTGAATAGTTTCACAGTCATCTTCAACAATGAGCAGTTAGGCAGTGGAAAGATTTAAATGTTTGGTGATAGTGACTATTAACAGCACTTGATGAGACCTTATCTACGTGCAAGCACAATTTAATCCATTTCAAATGAAGTTAGAACATTGAAGAATAGTGCAAAAGGAGAAAAACAAGAAAAAAATTTTCCCATATTTTATCTTTTTTGCTTTGCAAAGAAAATGGATGTGGCTCCTAGTATATGATGACCCTCTATGGCCATTGACATTACAAACTCTACGTGTGAATGAGGGCCTACTACATGGGATACATCATGGGAACATGAGCAGAAGCACTCTTTCTATGGGAATTAGCCGTAGCATGACCCCAATCCCACATCATTGATCAAGAGCTGCCTTGCCCCAAAAAGACTAGCATTAGGAGAATAGATGCGAATCGGAGATGAGGAATTTGACTAAACATATAGACCAAAAATGCCACTTGCAATTTTCAGGAAGGGAATTATAGAATTAGCATAATGGAGGAAGCTGCAGTAAATCCAGCCACGATTGCATTATATCAACTAGTGTTACATACTTGTTTGTGTCACATCTATGGGTCACTTAGTAGACCAGACAATAATATCTGTCTTCCTAAATCAAGATGGACATCCATTAAACAACTAGTAGTGAGGAACAAATATTCAAGAATGGAGAAAATGTATAAACAAATCAACAGCAACCATATGGGTGTTCTTTGTCTTTCGGAAACCTGGCAGCCTTAAACGATAGTAAAGCAACACCACTAAGAACCTGCAATAAAAAGATATGGCATAAAAGTAATTAGAGAGTACTACAATCACCCTTCATGAAAACAAGAAGACATGCATGCACCGAAAAGAGAAATATAGTAAGAGAATATATCATGAATTAAAAATCTAATACCTATAAATATACAGCCCTATGGTTACTATTTTTGGTCAAAAAGGGGATTCAAACTCAGGCAATTTACATGAGGAGGGAGATAAACGTCAACAAGGTAGCACCTTATAGGCTTGACAGCTACCTTATAGTAAGGGAAAATATTATTTAACATATCATAATAAAAGAAATTTGTTGTTTAATTAGGAGAATAATCTCAGCAGAGATTATAAGCATATGAGTGGTGTATGATTATAGAAGCATTATTGAAGCATGCCTTTTCTATTACATAACCTGGCAATATTGCATACTTCCCGATGCCTCTTTACCTCTCTGCATTTTTTTTTTTTTTTTTTTTTGCAATAATTGTGATTCTTTGACTTGAAATTTTCAAAGGGATCAATCCTGAGAGAATGGGAGGAATTAGCCTCCTCATAGCTTCTTGCATTGAATATAGTCTGGAAATTTTTCCAACAAGTCTCTTCTCTTCCATACAGGAGAAAGTAGGAATTTTCAAAGTCTGGGAATTTTTCTAATGAGGGACGAAGAGGAGAAAGTTAGGAAAAAGAACAAGAAAGGGAAAGAGAGGGAAGATGAGCGAAGAATTCAATAGGGAAGATTCGAAATAATCTTTGAAAAAGATGAAATGTGAATGTTCTCAAATTGCATAACTCTCAATAATCATCAATAGCATTTTTTTGTGCTTGGAGACACAACCTATTAATAACCTTGAATCACATGAAGAACTCTTTTACAAGTAAGAAACTACAGGTATTCTAGCCCATTTGAGGGGGAAAAGCCACAGTCATTCTATGAAGCAAATATATCTAAATATAATTCAAGTATAGTATGGAAACATAACACCATAAAAGATGTACTAACATTAGTAAATAATAATTGTAGACTCTTGCATAGCATGATACTAAAATACAACATCAATATGAAAAAATAGAAAATATACCACTCTAATAGTTTCAAATAAATTATATACACGAACTAAGATATAAAAGGCTACTTGTTCCAGAGAGCAAGTGCACTTTTCCACTGGAATAAATTTTCTGAAGAAAAGCCCAAGCATAAAAAAATTGGAAATCTTCCTAAATTTGTTTGACTTGAGTTTGTACAGGTGATCCCATCATTTTTTTCTCCTGTGAGGTCGAAAAAAAATTATGTGATCGCATCATTTTCCCAATGATGTGAAAAATAACTTGTCCTCAAATTCAAAAACAGGAAAAATTAGGGAAAGCAACACAAGAAAAAGCAACTTCATCGAATGTCATAAACTTGTTAAGTAGATCAATAGAAGCAACAGTCATCTAGAAGGACAAAGTCCCTGGCAGAACCAAATGGATCCTTAGAGAAATATGAGATCTTGATAAGAAAAAAGTGACCCAAATTCTTGAACAGGTTACGACTTTCCTTGCTTCATACACCCTGGATTCTAATGATTTTCACATAAATTCCTCTTCCTCATTTATTTTCTTTATTCCATCTCATATTCTTCATCTATTGTATGTTTGTATAAATAGACTTTGTCCTGCATCAGAAATTCATCTCTTGCCCATGAATCTTTAAACACATTCTAATTACCTAAAGCCCTGAGAAAGAAGTAGGTCAAGCATGTGTCTTCCCAACTATAGGGCTACTAGGCTTTCGAAAGACCCATAAAATGTATTTTATTTAATGTGAACCTCGGAAAAAGGTAAGCATCCCCAAAAGAAAAGAGAAATGTGAAGAGAAAAAAAAAAGAAGGAAAATAAAAAGGACATCGGCGGCTCCTTTCATTGGCAATTTTTGAGTCAACCTGTACTCCAACTTTACTAGTCTGCATTTGACATAATCCATCTGTGCCATATTGAAGAATGATTAAAAAGAAAAAGAAACTGCAAATTGAATGGAAGTTTGCCTCCATGATCAATCCACAAATCATTACATGCTTCATCTTTGTAACTAAAAAAAATGTCCATAAAAAGAAAACATGATATTAAATGCCTAAGCAATGAAAATAAAATCACAGAATTTCCCTTGAAATACTACCATCATATCAAATGTTGAAAGTTTCGCTTTCATCCCAAGTCTCACACCAAGTACCATCCGAACAATATATCTATAAACACTTGACTTCACATTTGATGCAGGAGGACCCAAGAATTACTACCAACAGCTCCATAGGCATACCTCTAGACGATTAATTTAGATTTTATTTATTTAACCTAATTATTTATTATTTTTATTAGGACTTTATTAGATTTAGAAAGTGCTTTGGGAACAGCGTACTGACTATATATTGCCTTGGATTTCATTATTTCAACATATTGTAGGGTTTGTCCTACATCAGTATTCCTAGAACTCATTATATAATCCATTTTGAATTGTGGCATATCCTTTTTCACATCATTAAGCATATTGGGCAAGTGTCCAAAAGAGCCTCTAAACACTTCTCCAAACAAGTGCTTCTGGTGTTCAGGAACACTTATGATTAAAGTGGATAAATTCTTTTAGGGTGAGGAAATCTCACGCTTGATCTTAACTAGGGTTTTAACTTGGACAAGTCATTCCTGCCCAACACAGGCCCAAGTACAAATTTTGGAAGTAGGATGAGGTATAATGTATGGGATCAGTGTTGCACTAAAGCCCATCAGTCTGATTTTGCAAAGGAGGCTAAGCATGATGAAAATTGAGGAAGCCCCACTCTGAGAAAATTTGAGTTCTATTATTATTATTATTATTATTATTATTATTATTATTATTATTATTATTATTATTATTATTATTATTATTATTATAGATAAACTAATATGAGTATAAGAATAGTGGATCGGTGTAATGGAATGAGATACCGGTATTGACCCTCCAATACCAATATTTCTTAGTATCACAAAAAAATCACAATATGTTGTCATATAAGTAATACCGGATGATACACCAATATTTCCTTGCCACATTCCGATTCCTCCAAAAAATTGCAGCTTATATGTCCAATATTGATATGTACTCCTAAATATAGCTAAAACTAACATGACCACTATCAATACTGATATTGATATTGAGACCAAGATTTGCATCCATGCTTGGTGTGAAAGGCTTTCACATTGTGGAATCAAGAAGAAAATGTTGCCATATATTTAGAAATCATGACCTCCACATCGCTTAGGTGTAGCCTTGCAGTTGCACTAAGTTCAATCTCTTATACTATGTTTTAAGTACAGTCTCAATTTTGATAACTTATCATAAAGTTTATAATAGTCCCAAAATAGGAAATAATCTTAAATCATAATCAACCTTTGCGATGAAAACCAGTGTCATCAAAGGCAAGTTAGCAGCTTGCCTAGGCACCAAGGCTAACATCAGTTGCCTTGTTGTCTCACCTCAGCCAAGGCACGGCACCTTCAATCAGGCAAGCACCTAAATCAAGGCATAGCCAAATATGCTTCTTTAAATTGTATTTTCTGGATAGTCATAATTTTATCTTTATAGCTACATTTGGCCTTCTATTATTCTTTCTAAGTTATGACTTATTGGACCCATGGCTTTACCAGGACTAAACTGGAAATGGTCTTAGAAACCAATCACATTACTTTTGCAAGGATATAAGGTGACATTCTAGGACTCCATTTGCTAGTATCATGGTCCAATGGAACTTCCGCACCTTAGATTTTCAGTTACCTATAGGATAGGGACAGAGGAAGAGACAAAACCAAAGATTTCACAGGAATTCATCTTTCTTTCAAACTTCTTTTTTTGTCAAAATATTAAGAAAACTACTACGTATGGATGATTATCAGGTTTGTATTGACTCTCCAAGTTTTTCTTATAGCGTGATCCCTCTTGCTAAATATCCTAAGCCAAAAAAATATGTTCTCTTTCCCCTTCAATTACATCTGCATAATACCCAAAACATGAAAGCAGCAAACATCTTGCCCATACAGCTAGTGGTTATGAATATACCAACCAGGGGAGGGGCTTATTTTACAATGGTTTCATATAGGATGGATTTAACAGGTGCTTCTGCCTCATTGTAGAGCTTTAAATGGCAGTGTCACAGTGTGAAGAGTGTATTGTCAGCAAAGGTAAGGGTCGCCACATCTATCTTGTCATGGTCAAGGTACACATTGCAGCATTGTATCCAAAATCTATGCCGTGTGGACACCCTTCTTTTTCTTTCCCAAGGTGATATGTGGTAGTTGCATAAAGTAACCTTCTATATCTTGTTGTAGCACTTCTTCCTTTTACTGTTTGAGCAAACCTACCCACATATCCAATTCAGAAGGCTTCCCTTAAATTTTGCCTTCTGAAGTATCTCAATGAGCACCTGCTTTGACTACACAAGAGTCAAAAAACAGGTCACTTCTAGATTCCTTCTGCTTTCCACTTAGAGCACAATCAGTAACCAACTACACATTCATCTTCACCATGTTTGTTTCTTTGAGTTTGTCTTCACTGCAAGGCAACAGATGAAAGAGAATCTAGGCACCAGATGCTTTCCCCATACTGTTTGATGCCAAGCAACTTTTATGCCCTGAGGTTTATTAATCGTATATAGGCCCTGCAAATGTTTGGTGAACAGTGGCTTGCGAAAGGAAATGGATGATGAACAGTACTTTAGGCCAGAAAAAACAGTTTTCCAAATAATTTTCAGGGCAACCATTTATATGTTGTATTAATACATTCATGATAATAATGTTACCTTTTTTATTGTATGGCACACATAGTACAATCTTCATTAATGGAACATGGTTTCGATTACCTGAAGTGATTGTACTCGGGTAACAAAGATGCTTTGAGGAACATTGACATCTGCAATTTCACCTTTGGGCTGTGGTGACGAATGATTTTTGGCCCAATCATTATACATTGCACTAAAGCGTTCATATGAAGAAAGTTACCATTTTTATAGTATAATATGCATAATATAATTTTTCTTTTACAAAACATGATTTTGATAACCTGAAGTTTTAGTAATTGGGCAACAAAGATGCTATAAGGAACACTAAAATTTGCCATTTCACCTTTAGATTGTGATGACGAATGATTTTCAACATTGAAATCATATATATTATATTAATACATTCATACCAAGAAAGCTGTTGTTTTTATCATATGATATACATAGTATAATCTTTTGTTGATGGACCGTGATTTCCACTTCCAAGGTATTGGAAATTGAGTGCCAAAGTTGTTATAATGAACACCGAAATCTTCCAACCTCACATTGATTATCACGGCGAATGATTTTTGAGCCAGTCATTTATACCTTAAACTTAAGTGTTTGTAACTCCATGATTATTGCTCTTACACTATAAAATGTGTAGTTTAATATTATGTTGACAAAATGCAATTTCAGTTACTCGAAGATGTAGAAATTGATCGATGAATACGTGACGATGAGCATTGAATTCTAGAATCATGGAACAGTTGCTGAACTCTCTGCCAGTAGCTTTGGATGAAGAATTTTATCAATAAATTTCTAGCTTTATGCTTTATAATTTAAGTTAATTCATGTTTTACTATGGTTGTTGCATTGATAATATTTAGGATAGTTTATTATTTTGGTTGGACCTATTATAATTAGTCCAGGACAATTTAGATAAAAATCGATAATTTGCTTTTGTTTGGTAGTAATAAAATAGGATATATATTTTTATAGCCTTAGAAATGAGTTTAATTGATAAGTTCGGCAAAGATCGGATAGAATTTTAAGAATCGATCGGATACTTAGTTTATTCTTGGATTTTCGTTATCAGCTCAATGTTCATTCTTGACATTAATTTAGTTTGCATGCATGACTTTCTCGATATCTATAGCTAGGGCATAGGAGATTATATGAAAACATAACGGTGTTAAGGAATGTGGAACTTACGCTACTATAATATAGTCTATAACTATCTAATACTGATTTTCATATCCGAGGGAAATTAAGGTTTATTTTTAGATTAATACTTATAGTCCTATGAATTACATGCGTTAAAACATCAATTGATATTGCACCTAATGGTGCAAGGTTCAACATGTAGTTTGAGATAGAGTATTATTTACCTTATTTAGGCGTGGATTCCGATTAGACCATAAGAATACAAGCGTGATATATTCTAACGAGAATATTAATCATATGATTTGAGTTTGATACTTGTATAATACAGCATATCATAAGATCATAGAGTTGGTCGCTTATCAAACTTGCGAGTATCGATACCTCATCGTTGTTACTCAGCCATTAGTGGCTAGCGTGTAGCCAGTGGTTCACAACGATAGAATAAGATCCGCAATAATTTTTGTGATACTTTATACAGTGGGGACTTCTACAAAAAAAGATTCAATGGAACCTATATCCATAATATTCAAATTCAATGAAACCACAATTGCATTTATAATGTTCAGTTGTCCTTATAACTTTTGAGTCGTGGTTACAATATAGCATCAAGACTCGAACAGTTGTTGGTTTATTACATGTAATAAATTTTGTATATATTTAATATAATTATTCATGATACTTTATTATATTTTGATATTATTGATTATATTTACTTGTTGGACATTTGACTCATCCTTACATTTTATTAGTTCCAAATTAGAGCGATATCGTGCAATTGCTGTTGAGTTACCAAGTAGAGACAATCCCAAAGTCTAACAGCTTTTATGATTGAGAGTTAGAGAGGTTTAATTTACTTTCCTAGATGGTTGTTGGGATATTTATTTTGAGATTGCATCCCTTAAAGTTTTTGATGTGCTGGGACATTTTATTTCTTCCAATGTATTTTGAGAATTTAAACATATATTATTGATATTTTAATTATGAGCTTATTTATAATGATGAGTAAGTCTGCAGTCGTTAGCCTAGTTCAGATTGCCACATTTATATTATCTCTCATTCAAATGAGTTTGTTATTATGATGGATATTTTATTTGTGATGGATTATGATGAGTATTTATGGTTTGAACTTTCCGCATGATTGGTTCTGGCCGGATTGAGTGATTCATGTCCCAATGACCACAGTTTATCTCCACAATCCCAATTAACATGTCTGGCCCTTGGCAAAGTGCTTCAAATCCATGAAATGTTCTATTTCTTCCAAGCTAGCCAAATACTTTCACTCTTCAAGTAGTATGCATGGATCAATTTAACCAATCCTCCCCTGTTCATTTGTCACTACCTATACTTGCTAAAAGACCATTACTTGATTTTGCATATTGAGAATTCAAACCCCTAGCCAACCGATTTTCAAATTTTGCATTATGACATTAAAATTAAAGAGTATTGGATGAATTTTAGAAAATAATTGTGTTTGGGGAAAAAACTATGTATTTGAAAGAAGCGGGTTGACTCCTAACCAGTGCATGTGCAACTCTCAGGCATGGCTTAGTAGGATGGGTGGCATTTGTGTGTGGTCGAGGCACACTCATGTGTGGCTTAATAGAATAGGTGGAACTCATGCATGGTGGAGGCACGCTATTGTGTGGCTCAGCAAAATGGGTGATACTTGTGCATGGTGGAGGTGCGCTCGTGTATGACTTAGTAGAATAGGCAATGCTCATCCTTTGGTATATGACATTCGTGTGTGCATGTGATTTGTCTTTGTGCTTGATGAGTGCACGACTAATGCGATTTGAGTCATTTTGCACTGAGGTCTCAAGCAAGCAAAGAGAAAGAAGAGGGAGAAGAGGAGAGAGAAGGTGAAGAAATGTGGTTTCAAAGTGATTTTGCGTTAGATCCGAATAGTATTTAAGTAAAGTGCATCTAATACCTTCTTCATCTATTGTTTAAATTTTCAATTCTCTCTTCGATATTTTCATGCATATTGTCCTTCGATGGTTATTCCCACATATATTTGGTATGCATGTTGATTTTTGCTATTGTTTATGAGATTTAAAGGCTTGTACCTACATTTATGCTGTCATAAAACCAAGAAATCTTTGAACATTAAAGCTCACATGTCATTTTATACAAGAATTTGATGAAATAGTCTACCTCAAATTTGTGAATATCATTTGTTTTCCTAAGTTGAAAAAATTCGTATATTTATTATTTGCTGTAAAGTTTTCGTTTTAACAAGATAAAAACCATACTAAAAATTTGACGAAAATATTCAAACATTCTTAGTATATTATTTACAAATTAAAGATTGAAGCTAATATCAATGAATTAGAAAAGTGACATTTGACCCTATCTATGGAGAATAATATATAATTGGCCCACCTAAGGGTTCTAAATAGTGGCATATGATCCTAGCCTATAGAATAATATTTAAAGGCTGATATTCGATATTCAACCTTTGTTAGTAAAGTATTCACTAATTCTTAATTCTTATATTTTCAGGACATTTTCATCGATATATTGACACTTTCTACCTTTTTTTAATATATTATTATTATCCTTCCTTATGTTTTATTTATGAATATCCACATATATAATTTGTATATACTTTACTAAGTCTTAGACTTACTCTTTTTGATTTTTACAATATTTTAGATTAGCAGGCATGGATTTCCTGTAGGGTTTGGACCAATGGAAGCTTGAAGGATTTTATTATTGTTGTTTTAGTTGTTAAGTTGTTGAATCTAATGTGCTAGTATTGAATACTAATGCGCTTGAGGATTTCGGGATTGTGTATTTGTCACTTGAACCGATTAGTTTATCATGGATTTACATTATTATTTGAGTATTGATTTTACGAATGGCTATTGGTAGGCATTTTCCTCATGTATATGTTTTGGTACTAAACAAGTACTTTAATAATCAGGCTAAATGATAAGAGTTAGCCAGAATCCCGTGATTTAATGGATTATTTTTAAATTTATTTAACGATATTTATTGTAGAGTACATTCTTGTATTTGTTTAAGTTTTGAATATCATTATATTTATGCATTTATGCTAGGGTTATGACAATAAATATCAGTAGCAGCCTCATTGATATCAAACATATCGAACAATATGTATTCATATCGGATGCATCAAAAGAAAAAAAATTAAAGAATCGTAAACTAATGAGGCCATATTAGAAGAAATAACGACCAAATATTAAGTGTATCAATCAATATTTTAAATATCAGCCGATATATTGCTAAGGCTGTATCATATTACGATATTGTAACCAGAAAATCTTAGTATTTGGGGACAATACTCATATATATCAGCCTATATTTAAAATATCGGCCGTTATTTTCATCTATACTATTGCTACCCAAGCTAGAAATGCCCTTCTTCTGTTCAAAGCAACACCAGTTCACACGAAATCCCTCCACTGACCTCCAATCTCTTTATAAAAACAACAGGGAATCATGAATTCCCTGCCCAATCATCATTAAGCATTCCTAATGCTCTATCCAATTTGCAGTGAATTCTCTGCCTATCATCTTGTTGCTACACCAAATGAAAAAGAACACTCTTGCTGACAAAAATATTTAAGCCACATATTTTCATCAGGGTAGATTAGCATTAAAATAACCACACAACAATAAGGATTCCTCAAAATTCTGTACAAGCACCCTCATTCATGCCTTAAGAACCTCGTTTTCCAATTTCATTATAAGCATAGATAAAGGAAATCACACACTTGCTGTCGAGTCTCTCACCCTTGCAATAAGCTACATGGTCAGAGCCACACAGTGTAAGTGACTTTGACATTTGCTTTGGTCCATAATACCCAAATCCTCCCATTTATAGCAGACACATGATCCTCCTGGAACCCTACAACATGGGAAACTTGTACACTAAACTGCCATTTTAAAGGTTAGTGAGCAAACTTCAATCCTTAGCACAACAATCCATTATCCTCTTAGTATTAGGCCTTCAAGTTTTTTCTCCAGCGTAACAATTAAGGGTAGTTTATCTCAACAATAAAATGTCATATTAGTTATCACACCATGCTTTGGGACTTGCTTAAGCCCCTCATATCCCAGGCACCAATATTCATCCTAAAGGAAAGGAAACAGATATTGCTGTCTTCGACGGATATCAAACACAGCAAACATGGATGCTGCTCTTATAGCCTTCAGGCTTTGCTCTTCCATCTTTGGTAAAGGTTGGCTGGCAGATCTCTTATCGACTACTGTCTGATTCCCCATTACTGATCTTCACCTTCGGAACCCAAATTTCTTGAGCATTTGCACTGATCTGTAGTCATTATCCTTATGCCCAATTAAGCACATTTGCTGAATTTCTTTGGGATCTATTCATAGACAATATCCAATTGAATCATATCTCCATTATCGTGCTTAATCTGAATATTTTCCACTGGGTCCTTCTTGACATTGACTTCAAGAATAACCTTAGTCTGCTTTTTGGCTGTCAAAGTGTCAATGGATCAATAGACACAAACTTCCCCATTTTGCTTGCAATTATTTATCATTGCTGCCTCTCTCCACTAATGTAGCTATTAACCATGTGGATGAACCCAAGTGGGCACATGGTCAAGTCAATTCTTATCTAATCAAAAAATCAGCAGAGCACTCTTGGAAGATATTGAAGTTGAATAACATGGTGTTGAACTGCAATATCATAGCCAATTAGCTTGTCTTGCTCACTCACAATTTGTAGATGAAATGCCACTTTCATAAAGAAAATTTGGGGGAGGCTCACCATTGTCCATTTTTGCTTCACCAACTTCCCTATCACTTAGAATGGAACAAATTACACTCGAACATAGCCAATTAAGCTAGTTTACCAGAGCAACATTTCTTCTTGGACCTCTTCAGGTTGCATGCCATCATTAATTAAACCACTATTGATATCACAATCTCCACTGAAAAGCCTTCTTCATTTCTTTTATGGCAGTACAATCTTATTTTTCTTTCTTCTTTTCTCTCCTCCTCAACCATATCAGCCTAATCATTTAAAATCCTGTGCTTATTTTTGTCTGGAAAACCTCCTAACTCGATCTCTACCACTAGCAACTGAATTTCGCATCCCTCACCAGTCACTACAAAAGTTTGATTTTGAACACATTCATTACAATGCTCATTCTTCTTCACATTTGTGACCACTGATTGATAAGTTCTATTTTTCCTGAGAATCAAGACTGGACCCGTGATATTGAGATATCTCAGAAAGTAATTTTGCTTTGATGCACAGAAAAGGCTTTCTCCCTCACTTTCCCACGCATAAATGGTGGAGAAAAGCACTAACCTACACAGCAGAGCTAACTCAAACCTACATTTTACAAAAATAAGAACAAAGAAAGAACAATGTTGTTGCTAGGCATCCGCATTCACTAGAGATCAGGTGAAGATAGAAAGCATTTCAGATAAACTGATAAAGCCAATGCTCAAGAAGGAAATAGAGGGAACACTTACTCGTTCTCTCTCACCACACAATCACTTTTCTCATTCCTCCCCAGGGTACCATCTCCCCATGTTTGCTGAATCTCTGCTTTTTCACTGCACTTATCCTCATCTTTCTCGATTTGTTTTCATGCTATATTTCTTTGCTTTTATCAGATTCCTTGCCTTCAATTCTGCATCTCTCTCTCTTTCTCTCTCTCTCTCTCTCTCTCCCCCTCTCCTCCAGCTCTAAGAGGGGAGAGTAAATTCAGGATTGCATCTCTAGTACTGTAAGGGAAGAAAACTTGATGATTTTTATAAGAACGATATAGTGGATTTTGATGATAATTATAATTTCTACAACTATGATATTTTTGTTTGAGTTAGTTTAGTTCAATTTATGGCCACATGACTTGTTACTTTATTTATCTCATATCCAAGTTTTTTGTTAGAAACAAGGCATAAAGATGGCCCAAGCTTCCACATTGTGGGGTTGTGAAGGAAAGGCTAGTACTAACGGAGCCTGCAAAGTTTCACCCCAAGTGAAAACCCGCTACGCGTGCAAACTTAACACACATATATTTCAAAATCTCCGTCCTACACCAATGACTCCTTCCTTCAAAACTAAGCCCACTGTATAGGATCATCGAACATAAAAATGGAGAAGGTAGGAATAGACAGGAAGAACTATATTCACAATCCCAAGTCCAAACCAAAATTCACAATAAAATAACAAGAACAAGACCACATCATCACACTCTATATCTCATAAAGAAAACTCGCAAAACAAAATTGCCCACAAAATTCCAAAGATGTATTATGATTACCAAGTTTGTTTCCCTACAACAAGACACAGCCATATATTAAAATTCGCAACTCATATAAAGACACAGAGAAATCAACATACCACATCGGATAGAGAATGTGCGGCATCAGCAATAATCGCAGTACTGCCAGATAAATAACCCGTTAGCGATTTCCCGGCAGATAATCCGATGTCGGCTGCGAGGCCCAACCAGAAAATATTCTCGCTCTCCTTGCTAGATCCATGGCGGTGGTGACCATGGTGGTCTTGAGAATGACCAATATGCCACCGTACGAAAATACGATGACTAGAGTTCTGGTCGTTGAAGGTTGAAATATCGATAAATTTGGGTCCTACAGCTTGAATTATCGAATGATTATTATAACCAAGGGCAATCAAAGTTCTTCGATTTCGGAAAGAACTTCTTGAGAGGCAAAACTTATAAATGGGATTCGAATTGAAGAATCTGAAACCCATGGCGGAATGGATGATGGGTTTGAGACCTCGGAGTTTAGCAGGGACTCCGGCTCTTGTATCATTATTTGGAAATCTGGGCAGGAAGTTCAGACGAGGAGCAAAGTGGAGAAAACATCAACATCAGGTGTCAGAGCATCGATGCTAAAGCGAGGAAGTTTGTACGGCTGTTCATTTTTATCGTACGGAGTTGAAATTTGACCGATCATGAGATCGACGTTCGCTCTCTGGGCATGTTGGAGAGGATTGAGGGTCTCGTCTCTCAAAAATATGGGGTGATTTATCTTTTTAATTTAATTGTTTATTTTTGAGAGATAATTGTAATTTAAATATTTTAAAATAATTAATTTAAATTAATTTTTAAAATTTAAAAAATAATTAAATTATAATTATTTATAAAAAATAAACTGTCAAAATATAAAAAAAATCAACGGCCTTATTTTTATAAAGCTCCTCGAATCTTTTCTTCAACCACAAAAATGAATTTTATTAATGTTATATTTAATTAGAAGTAATATTTGTTTTTTAACTTAAATTTTAAAAGAATAAATAATATAATATTTGGTTACATTTTTAATTAGTAATATATTATTTCACGTTAATAAATAATACTACTTATAGTTGTTGCGTCCCGAGCCCAAGGTTGCCGTACGGATTAGGGAGCGCCTTGATTTCTAAGTCGCGGGCGGGCCTCTAAGAAGGGTCGGTCCATCCGTCTCTATAAACCCTGACCTACACAACACAAACAATCAAACAAGAGGTGAAGGGTCCACAGATTTCTCCCACTGCGCCGCTCTCCGATTAAAATCAAAGAATATTCCCGCAATAACGGAAATGCGCACGCTAAGGTGGTGCGCGGAGGAAATGCTTGTGAAAGCGTAGAAGTCTTATGTGATGATGTGGGGAAATGTTGTGAGCAGTGTGTTGGAAGGCCTGGCCCGTAATGCATAAACTTTCCGTGATCTCGCAGGATCTTTGGGATTGTGAGCAAGTCGGCCTAGATGAGGCGTAGCTTCTAACTTGACTCGCCTCTAATGGTTTCAGAGAAAAGGGATAGAAGTGATCAAGGACACTTGAAGCTATGCTCCGTAAGGATCGTTGTGATCGAAGGGTTCAAGGTCTCAAGATCGATCGTTCGCCGATGAAGATCGTGAGAGCTCCGTCGCCTCAGAAAGGGGTCCCCTTCTCTGGGGGTGAGGGTTTTTATACACCTCACCCCATTGGGACTCTTTCCAAAACGCCTTAAAACCGGTTACGCAATAACGCTACCACGCCCGATTCTCCTCGAATGGATTGGTTGGCGCCTGCGGCAGACGGCGGATATTTTTCCGCCTTTTTGTCCAACGCATTTAATGCGCCGCAGTTATCGTGCCTCCTTCCGTGGCTCGCGCCATTCACCCATTGGGCCGGGCCGACATTTCTCCGTGGGCCTCGATCTTCCCCGGGTTGCGACTCCGCCGTGGGCCCCGGCTGCAATGATATGGGACCCAACACTAGCCCCCATGCCCGGGCCGGGCCAAATGGCTCGGCCCGGCATGTCCATTGGGCCCATTTCACGGCCTCGTACACTTCCTCGTGCCGCGCCACTTTTGTTGTCTTCCCACCCGCGCCTTTCCCAGGGCCGGGCGGTGCTTTTCAACCGTCACCTCGCCCGGCGAGATTCGCGCGCCTGGGTTTCGGGCTCGACTAGTGGTCACGCCGTTGCCCGAAAGACGCCTAAATGCCGTGTCGCGCCGGTGAAGGGATGGCTTTCTCGCCTATAAATAGGGGGCACTCGAGCAAGTGAAGTTCATCCCTTACCAACGAATCGGAGAGGCGATGAGGAGATTCTCGGCTTTGCCCGCCCCTCGGTGGGCACTCGAGAAGGAGTCGGGGTGGACCACTTGCACGCCCGGGTTCCCGATGGAGACCGTTGTAGTCCAAGCCTTGTGGCTTGCTTTCTTTGCTAACGAGAATGGTTCGGCCATTCCGCCATTGTCGTGCGCTTCCTTCCGGGTTGTGGCTCAGCTGGTTGAGTGGGATTCTTTGACTTCCTCCGAGTATCTTCTCCCGTCTGAGAAGGCTTTCGAAGGGGAAGTCCTCCGCATGCCAGGCTGGTGCGCCAACCACGGAAGGGGTGCGAGGTCGGTAGCCCTCCGGGAAAGCCGGGCTTGACATCGGACTTTCTCGGAGTGCTCGACTTCAGTGCTTCCTTTACCCCGGTGGATTGAATTCTGGAGACTCCCACCGGGATGCTCCCCGCTTCCCGCCTAGTTCGCCTTGCAATTCCGCCGCCGCGCCGCCATCGTCACGGCTCTCCCGGGTCATCGCAAGGGAGTATACCGGGCTTCGCACTATTCTTTTTTTGTCTTTCTCGCATTTATGGTTGTGGACCTTGTACTTTATAAGAAAGCATTTAATAAAAGAAGTAGCCTCTTTTTATCTTCATCTTTTGTCCTTTTCTCCGTAAATGCTTTTCTCATGTAAAGATCCACGCTCAGCCCGTGGGGTCCCCTCACAACCGTGTCCCTTGAGCTAGCGCATTTAATTCCCCGCGCGTCGAGACGCCGCTCCGTCTCAAAACGCGAGTTTTCGGGGGCCTCCACGT
Source organism: Nepenthes gracilis (assembly GCA_033239525.1). NCBI lineage: Eukaryota > Viridiplantae > Streptophyta > Magnoliopsida > Caryophyllales > Nepenthaceae > Nepenthes > Nepenthes gracilis. The sequence goes on from BSYO01000003.1 coordinate 28,268,771, forward strand.
GGTGGAACCCTATCGCCCCTTCCTTAAAGCTTTTCGCCCTTTGGGCTTTTTTTCCGTAAGATATGCCTATTTAAACGCGCCACTTTCTCCTAAAATCGCACGCCTTCGTATTTAACCATCCATTGGCGCTCAATCTTCTTCTCGTATTTTCTTGTTGCGAACTCGATGGAAGACTCTTCTAGCGACACGGAGTTCCCTTTCTCGGGTCCGAGTCCGCCTCACGCTCCCGTGTCTTCTCGAGCCCACTCCTCGGGGGGCTCGCTCAAAACCACGGTTTTCTCGAGTCGGGAGTTCCTCTTGGTTTCGAGAGGGTCCCACCGCGTCTGGGGCTGCCGGAAGAATCGAAATGGAGTGGGCGAGGGCCCGCGCCGCACATTTAGAGGGCGCTCGGCCGAGTCGGAGGCCCGGGCCACACGGCCGGGTGGGTGCCAACGTGGGGGCGCAGGATCGCATACCGGGCACTTGAAGAGGAAATGGAGCGACTTGGCGGGACACAAGGTCAAGTCGCTTTTGCACTACGACCGAGCCGAGGTCGAGGCTTTGAACCCGGCCTCGAGCGGAGTAATTCTTAGGCTTTGCCGGGCTAGCTTCACCGAGGATCCAAAGCCTGGGGGTCCTAGATCCTCGTAATTGGTCCGCCAAGACCCGTGATCGGCTTGGTGGATTATCACGCTCAAAAGTTCCTCCACCGGCCGCGGACTATTAGTCATTTGCTTATTCCTTGTCGTTGTAATAGAACCGATTTGCCGTAATGAGAATTAGCTTTTCGTATCGCCTCGTCTCACCGCATCTTCTCGTTTCGTGGTTTTCTCTTCTCTTTTCCCCTTTTTTTTTTTTTTTGCTATGCGCTTATTGTGGCGCGCCTTCCGGAGTGCGGCTATCGTAAATCTTCATTTAATGCGGCGGCGCCAAACGTGGACCCTAGCTAGGCAGCTGAAGGGTCGCGCCCGTTAGCCTGGCGCCTAGCCATCATTACAGTTGATTTGAGGTTCTGCGGTGCTCTCCGATGCCACCACGTGTCTCACTCTCCGAAGGCGATGGCGCTTTGGTTTCCCCTTAGCCTCTTAGCTTGGCGTTGTCTATTTAAACCAAACGGCGATCTCCTTATTCCTTCTTCTCGGTTTCTTTTCCCTCGTTTATACTTGCAACTTTTGAGAGACAAATGGCCCCGATAGCAGAAGCTTCTTCCTCTTCTCGAGTCTCCAGAATGGTATGACATGGTGTTCGCATCACCAAGTCGATTTTGACTGAGGCGTATATAGCCTCCCTTAGGGTAGATTATGCAATCCCTAGCGAGCTGATCTCCCGCGTTCCTGGTCCCAAGACAGCCAACGCCCCACCCGGCTTCTTATACGAGTATCATTTGAAGGGGGCTTCGTATTTCAAAATCGCTTTGTCGCACCAGATCTGGGAGTCCCATTGGCAAGGCTTCATCCCAATGCCTTGCGCTACTCGGTGTCACGTATGCTATCTTCATTATGCAAAGGCGACTTTGATGCCAAGGCGGCTTGTGGTAATTTTTCGGGCCACGAGTCCGAGGACGATATCTCTCACCCCGGGACGGGGGTCAACTTACGCGGCACCAATCCCGACTAAAACTTTTCGCAGAACCTCCGACCGTGAGCTTCCAAGGGCGTGGGCCCCGATCTCGAGTACTTCCTGGGACAAGCCCACCGACGAGGACATTAAATCCTCAAAACTAATCTCCGCCATTCAATCCGAGGAGGAGAACTTCAAAATCCGGGCTTCTATCTTTCCTCTGCTGTTGCGTTGAAATCGCCGGATGGGGACCTTCCAGCTGGTCGGGCGGCGGCAGGCTGTTTCCGAGATTTAAGCTCCTCCGCCGCCCGGTGGGACCGAGGAGGAGAGCTCTCTGCTGCGTTCTTCGACGAAGGCACGCGCCGCCCTTAAAAGACCGAGGGAAGCAAACTTTTTCTTCTCGAAAAATCGGCTCAGAGATCGGCCAATTAGGGAAATCGCCGCACCCTTTCGACCGCGGTTCAATGCGCCGCCCGGTCTCGCGAGGTCGAGCAACTGCTGGGATCCCTCCACCGCGGCGCTGGCGAGGCGCCTTTCATTAGCCCAGAGGGGCCATTCATTGCTGTTTACAAGCCGGTCTGCGGGAGGCCCAAGAAGTGGTGGAGCATGATTTTTGCACACCCGTTTTTCGTCAAGAGCCTTCCGAGACTGTTTTATATTTTCAGGTCATCACCTCTCGGGTTGTACTGGACGAAGGGGAAGCCGGATCGTCCTCGTGGAAGAGCCTCTCCAGCGTTATACGGCTTCCGCCTCTTTCCTGCCCCTCCTCAAACAAAAGCCGAGCCTCGGGAGAGGTTCTTTCGCCGAGTTTGCGCGGGCCATATGTTAAAAAGCCCCATGGGGAGGCTCTTTTGGATGAGTTCCCGCTATGTTCGAGGTCCGGGCCGACTCCACCGCCGATGCCGCCAGCCGGGCAAGGGCAGCAGTCGACGCCCTCGCGGCAAGAGCCCACGAGCGCCCCCTACGGCCGCCCTTTCCAGCCAGCCTCCCTCCTCGAGCAGCCCAGAGGCCGAGCCCCGAGAGAGGCTCTTCTCTTGGCGGTTTCGCACGCTTCTGCGTGCCAACATCTTCTACTATTGTTTCCTTCCGGACCTCTTCCTTTTTTGTTTATTTTGGTCATGCTAACTTTCCTTCCACGCAGTTCCTCGACGATACGGTCCCCCTCGAGGTACGTGGCCGACTCTTTCGAGAGCGGATTATAATCGATGGGCACCATCTCATCCACGGCGATCGGCCCGAATCACCTCCTTTTTGAGGAGAATGGGCAATGCGACGGAGAGTCATGAGTTGGAGGGCCTTCTTTCTACTTGAGGAAAGGATCACCGGCTGGTTGGAGATGCGGTTGGTCGGCACTCTCCTTTAGAGTGGCGGTATGGACACTCGCTTTTGGGACGGTATCCTCTCAGGCCGCGGGATTGTCTCCCGCGGCTCCTCAAAAACGCCGAGGTAGGAGAGGCGCGCGCTCGAAGACTTTTCCCCGGGAAGCGGGTCCGTCCTCTTGCTGATTATTATTCGCCGCCGTTAAGTTTTGAGACCGCTTAAGTTGTACCATATCTCATCTTTTGTATAAATGAGAAGCTCCCCGCCATTACACTTCGTGTCCACGCTCCTTTATCGTAAGTGTTGCTTGCTTTTTGCTTTTGTTTTCATTTGTCAATCACGCTTTCGTTGGGCTCTTTGGAGTCAGCATAAGGCCCTATACAGCGCCTTCGGTGGTGCCGTCCTTCGTAAGAGGATGTCATCACACTACACGCTTTATCCGTCAAAGCGGATGTCGCCGCCAAGCCCTCGAGCCTCAACGAGGGTCGCCAGCGGTCGGGCAGCGTAACCGGACTCCACGGGTTTAGGACTCAAAATCAAGGGAGGTGTGTCGCTCATACTCAAAGCGTTATAATCACCAAGTTGAGGTCCTAGCCCACACTATTGTTGCTCTCTTCTTTAAAGAAGGTCGCCGCACGCCTGCGATTCTTTGCCCCCTAAGGTTTTATCAAGGCCGTATTGCCTAATGTTTCGTCCGCACGGTATAGCCTTTTCGAATGGATCGCTGGATCCTTTGTCCAAGCCAAGCCTAAACTGACTAGCACGGGGCTTAGCTTCTAAGTGGCCGCGGGGCCTTCTCGCACGGAGCCATGGTGAGTAAGGTCGTCCCTGTGCCATCTCGCGTGAGGGCGGAGTCCCGAGACGGCCTCGCTCCTGACCGCCAAGCGTTTGAGCCAAGGATTTTTACGACGGACGCTTGTCCTCCCGACTTAGGGGCAACAGGTCGCTCGTTTTTGAAAATGCAATGCATGACATTAACTCACAAATGCATATGCAACAATATATATCAATTATGACAATCAAAGACAAATTCATGTTCAAGCATTCGTCATGATGTACGACTTACCTCGAGTCTCGAGATGCATCACTAGTATTTCCTTAAGTTGGCGCGTTCCAGTCCGCGGACCAGTTTTCCGTTAAGGCGCTGTGAGAGCTTGTACGCTCCGCTCCGGAGGATCATGCGAGACGAAGAACGTCCCTCCCAACCGGGAGAGTTTGTTCTGCTTGCGGTCTTTTTTCGCCGCCTCTACGCTCCGGGAGGACCGATCTCCAACTTCCAAAAAATTTACTCGCTTGTTGTAGTACGCTTAGCCTGAGTCGTGCGCGTCTCGAACCTCCGAGAGCAAGTCCGTGTTTTCTCGCTTGTTGGTGGCGGTGGTCGAAGCATTCGATCCAAGCAGCTTCCCCACTTCCACGGTACCACAAATTCACCCCCAAAGCAAAGGTCAAGGGCGTCTCCTTGTTGGTTCTCTCTAAACTCCGGTTTTCAACCCGGGCAGCCTTCGAACCGTTTGCTTGAGGGTGCGCCACGGATGTGTGCACATTTTAAATGCGGAGGTTACGGCAAGCCATTGAAGCGTTTGCCATGAATCGGGTTCAATCTACATGCTTTGACGGAGGAACTCCGATTCTCGTAATCTTGGCGAGTGGGACGGCTTCCACCCATTTGTGAAGTAGTCGATGCCAATCAAGAATTTTCTTTGTCCATCGGCAGGTCCAGTTGTCGATCCCCCATTGTGCGATATGGGGATTGGATAAGTGGCACTTATGTGTGGTCGAGCGTCATGTTGCCATGGACTGCAACTCTCACACTTGATCCATAGCGTCTTGTTTCATGGTGGGCCAGAATCCTTGCGGATGACGTTGAACGCTAGGTTCTTCCCCGCCAATGTGAGATCACAACCCTGCGTACTTCCCGCCAACGCGTAGTTGGCTTCCTCCGGGGTAAGGCACTTTATCCTCGCCCATAATCTCCCATTTAGAATCGTGTACCATCCTCGCTGTCTTCCCGATCCGCTTTGGCTTGGGCATCTTCTCGCAAGGCTTCTTGATGGAGGAACTTTATGTGCGGAGTCATCCGATTTGTCCTCATACAATATGAAGGACCTCTTTGTCTTTGTCATCAATGTCAGGACATCTCGACATCCCTTGTTCCCATACCGATTTTGCGGCCATTTGTCCCGCGCTTCCCGGTTCGGTCCGTTCTCGGGATCCGATCTCGAATCGGCCGAACTCGGGGATCTCGGCTGGATCGGGCCCTTACTTCCGCCAAGTACCTCACAAGTTGTGGGTTCGAGGCCGAAGTTCCCCTTCACCGATTGACCACGAGTTCGAGTCACTACGCACGACCAACGACCGTGCGGAACACTCCCTCGCCGCCGTAGGCCCAAGGAGGGCTTCGTACTGCAACGTTGTTTGTGGCCGGAAGGCCAGTAACGAGTATACGATCTCCACACCCTCGGGCGCCCTTAACACGATTCCAACTCCACTTCCCGCCCGAGTAGACGATCCGTCTACGTTTAGGGTCCACACGGGTGAACTGTCTATCTCCCGGATTGTTGTCTTCATCCTCTGGCTGGGTCGCCCTCGACGATAAAGTCCCGCCAGCCTCGTCTCACTGGCAAACTCCAAGTCGAAACGGCCCACTTAATCACCTACCGACGACGCGTCGGTTTTTGCAAGATCGACTTTAGTGGCTGATCGGCAAGACGACAATCCGGTGTGATTAGGGTCGCAGTTTCACGCGCGTAGACAGCGCGAGCGCCATCTTTTCGCGTGCGGGTAGCGAGCCTCTACGTATTACGTAGTACACCGGTTGTTGCTTGCTTGCTCGTGCTCCGCTACCAAAGACGGAGCCGAGCGCCGATGTAGCCGAGAGTTAGAGATCTTCCCACCGCGCGGTGAGCTCAAAAGCGGCGTCTTTCCGAGATAAGTCTTGAAATGCTTCGCCGCATTCGTCATTCCACTTGAACCCGTGCGACTTTGTGCCCCTTAGCGCCAAGAAGGGCAAATACTTGTCGGCCGATTTCGCTAGAAACCGTGAGAGGGCGGCTATCCGCCCGGGCTCCTGACTTCCTTCACGGTTCGTGGGGGGTTCAAGTCAAGTATTGCTTTGATCTTCTCTGGGTTGGCTTCTATTCCGCGTTGGGACACAATGAAGCCCAAGAACTTTCCAGAGGTTACTCCGAATGCGCATTTGACAGGATTGAGCTTCATCCCATGCCGCCGGAGGATTTGAAAGGTCTTGTCAAGGTCGTTGACGTGGTGGCTCGCGACTTTGCTTTTTACAAGCATGTCGTCGACGTACACCTCCACGTTCCGCCCGATTTGAGTTTCGAACATCTTGTTGACAAGGCGCTGGTATGTGGCGCCCGCATTCTTGAGACCAAAGGGCATCATTTTGTAGCAATACGTCCCTTGATCTCGCCAGAACGAGGTGTGCTCCTCGTCTTCGGGTCCATCCAGATCTGGTTGTATCCTGAGTCGCGTCCAAAGCTCTCATTGCCCGGATGTGGAATCCACGAGCCGGCGATCCTCGGGAGCAGCTATCTTTGGGCAGCCTTGTTCACGCCCGTGAAGTCGACACACATCCGCCACTTGCCGCCGCTCTTCTTTACCAAAGACAACGTTGATAGCCACTCCGGTACCGGATTTCTTTGAATCCGCATCTAGGAGCCTCTTTACTTCTTCCCCGATGGCGACTAACTTCTCGATTGGTTCCTCCGTCTTAGGACGGGTTTCGGCCGCGCGTCAAGGACCTTTGTGGATTATGACTTGGCCGATATCCCGGCATGTCGGCGGGGACCTGTGCAAACACGTCGGAGTTAGCCCGAGGAAGGTAATTAACTCGTCGCGTCAGGAAGGGATCTTCCCACGTTGACGCATCGTTCCGATGGAAGGATTGAGAGGATCGCTCAGCTTCTCTTTGTGGGCTGTTGAAGCGACGCCTCTCGCCGCGGAGGTCCAGTCTTCGCTCGGTCTCGCTTGGTGCCACTGGGTCGAATGGTAGCAGGTTCGCCCCATTTCTTGGTCTCCCGGACTTCTCCCATGCCCCGGGGGTGGGAATTTCACCTTCAAAGTGGGATGGACGTCACGGCCTCGAAGGTCACGGAAGGGTCTGGAGTATATCATTGTAGACGGACGGAAGGTCGACGATGAGGAACGCCAACTCGCGCGTCATAGAGCGCGGGTGGGCCCCATTGTGACTTCCAAATATAATCCTCGATACCGGAATTTTGTCCAAGCCGTATAATGGTCCGCTCACGCCCTTCATTTGGTCCCGCTATTCCAAGTTTAATGAATGCAAAGAGATACAAAAATTTTGCGAGCTTCCATTATCAATGAAGACCGTAGTTAGCACCAAAAAACAAGGGCCGATACAAAAGGGGGTCGAGTGGGAAAAGGTTACATGTGTCATATCGCCGCTACTAAAGCTAATGACATCATTCCTAGCCCCTATCTTCGCCCGCTTGTTGCTGGGAAGTCGTTTCTGTCCTGCTTTCAAGCGCGCCGTGTCGGCGGTAGAGATTATGGTGAACCACGCGGCAAAGGGCCTCTGAGGCTCGGGGGGTTCACGATCAAAGGGGAGGTGTTCCCGACCCGAGTTCTTCACGAACCGCTTCAAGTGTCCACGCGGATCGGCTTCTTCAATCTCCCGCCGCAGGTACGACAGTTCTCGCCGAGTGCCCTAGACCCGGTGGTACCGCGCATGATTATCGTCACGGCCGCCGCGGACCTCGGGCGTTGCCACTAAGAATTTTTCATCCCGATCTGCATCGATGTTTGCACGATCGTTGCTGAAAGGGGGGAGGATCTGTTGTAGTCCCTCTTGCCGGCGGGGCCGGGCTGCTGCTGCAAGGCGCTCCGAGTAGCGCTGGCCATCGCTGTCCCTTTTTCTCCCTCCCAAGCTCGAGGGGCTTCCGGGTCGGGTCCGCTTCGCTCGGGGGCTTCGCCTCATTGGCCTCTTCGGGCCGTGATGTACGCCGAGCAATGGTCTCAGCCTCCCCTAAGGTCCGAGGACGTTGTTTCGAGTGTTTGAAGAAATCTCCGCCGCCAGAGTGGCGGCGAAGGCGTTGCCTTGATTCGTCGGAGAGGTGTGGGATCCGCCGCCTCGATGAAACGGTCAAAACCGCCTGATCATCTTGTCTCTGTCGGAGGCGGACCGAGTGCAGGTCCTCTCCTCCCTCCTCCGGAGGAGAAGAACTGGCTCGGGGAAGCTTTATGGAGTTCGGGAGGCCGTGGAACCGAGCAGCGCGTCACCCCTAAGGGTGACGGGAAACACTGCACATCAGTGGCCTCGCTTGCCCTTGAGAGAGAGGTGGGTGCGGAAGCGGTAGATGGTCCATTGGATCCTTGCTCCTGATCCCTCCAAATTTTGAACTTGCTCGCAGAACGGTTGCGTCCAGCAAGTCCATGGCGAAGGGTGATCTACGGACGTTGAGGAGGGCGGGTTTCTCCATGTGCGTGGTGTCCCACAACACCTTGACTTTCTCCTCCATCAAGGGTCCGTAGAGCCTCTTCGCGCATTGAGGACGTCCACGAGCTCCGTGTTCCCGGGAGGTGCGTCTGGGGCTCGCCGAGGGTGGCGACTCTCCACCCGAGAGGCGTGTTCGCCGTTGGAGCTGCGGGGCTGGTGGCCTCCTTTGCCGCGAGAGCTGGGGTTGCGCCCTTTATCGTCGTGGCGGGATGGCTTTCCGCCTCGTTACGCCATCTCACTTAGTGCGGCTTGGGTTGCAAGACGGTTTGCTCGCCTCCGCGAGCGGCTTCTCAACGCCTTCCACTCTTGGAGGTGGAGGCTTGGGCTGCGGGGGAGGATCCGGGCAGGGGCCTCCTGTGTTCGCGCACGGCGAGGAAGACCTCTTTCAAAAAGATTTATGTCCGCTGCCATGCGGCGGACCTCGTGCTCCTATCATTCTCCTTGGGCGGTGACTTCCACCACAGGAGCACTAGTCTGACTCTCTGGTGTTCACCATTTCGGTTGTTGTTCGCTTGATGGGAAAGAGACACTTGGCTTATTGTCGGGCTTCCCAACGGCGCCAATGTTGCGTCCCGAGCCTAAGGTCACAGACGGATTAGAGAGCCTTCGGATTCCTAAGCATGCGGGCGCTCCGGAAGAAGGGTCCTGGCCTCCGTCTCTATAAACCCGGACTCGCACAAATACAAACAATCAAACAAGAGGTGAAGGGTCTTTTCTCCCACCGAGGCCGCTCCGACGCTCGTCAAGCAATATTCCCTAATAACGGAAATGCGCACGCTAAGGTGGTGCGCGGAGGAAATGCTGTGAAAGCGTAGAAGTGCTTATGTGATGATGTGGGGAAATGTTGTGAGCAGGTGTTGGAAGGCCTGGCTTCCGTAATGCATCGCGGCGGGTGGCTAACTTTCCCGTGATCTCAGAGGATGCTGGGATTGTGAGCGAGTTAGCTAGATGAGGCAGAGCTCTGCTTTGACTCGCTTCTCTTGTGGTTTTAGAGAAAAGGGATAGAAGTGATCAAGGACACTTGAAGCTATGCTCCGTAAGGATCGTTGTCTGATCGAAGGGTTCAAGGTCTCAAGATTGATCGTTCAGTCGATGAAGATCGTGAGAGCTCCAGAGTCGGTAAAAGGGGTCCCCTTCTCTGTGGGGTGTGAGGGTTTTTATACACCTCACCCCGTTGGACTCTGGGCAAAACGCCCATTCTTTGGAGTTATTGATTATTGTAAATTGTCGCCACATGGACACGGGCTGTTACGCCGTGCCACATTGCCGCCTTTGGGGTGCTGGCCTTGGGCGTCGTTGACCACGCCCGATTCTCCCCGAGCGGGATTGGTTGGCCTGCAGACGGCAGCGGGTTGGCGCGCCGTGGCTGGCCCAACGCCTATTGGCTAGCCTTTTCCTTTTTGTCCATTCCCTCCGGGCGCGCATTTAATGCGCCGCAGGTTACCGTTGCCTCCTTCCGTTGTGGGCTCGCGCCATTCACCCATTGGCTGGGCTGACATTTCTCCATTGGCCTATGATCTTCTCCTGGGTTGCGACCTACTTCGTAGGCCTGGGCCAGGACATGGGACCCAACAATAGTATTCTCATTCCTATAGAAATAAATTAGCAACCCCTTTTCTAAGCAATTGTTTATTTTTTTCCTCAAATTTCTCTCAAAATTTGATTAAAATTAAATTAAATTAAATTTAAAGAAAAAATTATAGGGCGTTGAATTGAGTGTGGCCTAGCCAGAGCATATATTTATGTCGTTTTATAATCAAAATCAGTCAATTTAAGTTGATTATAGTTATTTTAATTTTAAAATTTTTTTATTTAAATATATTAAAATCAAATCATTCGGCCAATTTAAACTAATCAATTTAAAATTTTATAAAATTTAATTAAAATATAAATATATTATAAATAAGCACAATAACAAGATTTAGGTCCAATTAATTTTTTGAATAAGATACGATCAATGTGAAATTATTCAGTTCAACTTAACCCATTTTAACTGGGCATATATTATATTTTTATAAGTGTATTTTTTAATTTAAATAAATAATAAATTTTAAAATTATTCTAATAAATTATATTTTTATATAATTAATAATTTTTTATATAATTTTTTTAAATATATATTTATATAATATTTTATTTTAAATGATACACTTTATGAAGCATTATATATTTCTATATGTAAATATAAATACCAAAAAATATATGCTAAAAATAAAAAATTCTATTGATTAACCTGAACTTGTCTGATTAGGCTCATAAATAGATACGGTTAAAACTTTTGACCAGGGTGATCGAGTTTTACGAGGCCCAGCTTGATACACTAGCTATAAATTTTGACCTAAATTTGATTTAAATCTGGCATAAATTAATTTTAATTAGGTCTATTTTTATATAAATTTATATTTTTATAGAAATATCTAAAATATAAATTATTATAATTATATAATTTAAAAAATTACCTAAAAATATTTAAAACAACACTATTTATAAAATATTATTATTTATACAATTAAATAATAAGATGATATGATCTTTAATAAAAATTTAGCATTTATCTGAAAATTTAAACTTCCGTTTGCATGAAAACTTAAAATTCGGTTTTGACGAGTGTAAATCAATTTTCACTTGTGTCCATCCATGTCCACTCATATTCAAAATTAGGCTTTTAAAAATTTTGCCTATAAATATTATATATATATATATAGAGAGAGAGAGAGAGAGAGTTATTTTTAGACAAATATTTGATTTAATAAAATGATTTTTTTTGAAAAAAATTTATCATTTATTTGAATATTAAATTTATTGTTTACATAAAAAAATAAAATAAATCCAAAAGGTTCAATCAATTTTAGTTGTAGGCATGGATGGTCATGATTAAAATCGAGTCGACTTAAGACTACCGTGGCTACTTTAACTTTCTAATAATTTTTGATAATATTAAAATAAAAAAATCTAAAAATATAATATAATATAATATATTTTAAAAAATTGCTGTCAAATACATAAAAAAGTTTATTATTATTTATTCAAATATGGGATTTAATGAATGGCTTTTTTTAAAAAAAAAAATGACATTTATCTAAAATATCAAACTTATGTTTACACAAAAAAAAAAAAAAATCCGAGCTTGGGCAGGTAGATTAATTTCACTCCTGTCTAACTGGGCCAATCCATAACTTAAATCGAATTAATTCCCCATAGCTATATATATTTTTATTTTAAAGAATTTTTTATCTAAGAATTTATATTTAAATGAAAACATCAAAAAATATTGCAAAAACATAATATTTTATTAAAAAAAACATACATAACGATCAATTTTAGGTTAAGAAAACTGATTATATCTGAGATTATATAATATCATACACGAAATACTCCTTTTCATCATTAGTGCAACGATGTTATCCATAAATTAAATTTTTTTAATAATTTTTAAATCTTTTTTATTAAGTAATGCAGTACCCTTTTGCATGAAAATAATCAGTTTAACTATTGTGATTGGACATTATTATAGATCACAAATAACGACTCGATTAATGATAAAGAAAGAGAATTTTTAATTCAATTTTATAACTTAACCATGGAAAAAAAGGATGCATTCATCCATCACCCTTCTTTTTCTACAACCTTCAATGTCGACGGTAAGCAAATATATTATGTCCCGTTCAAGCATTAACTATAGACAAACCAAAAAAAGTTGAGTCACATCAATCTATTTAGTTTTATATCTGATATATCATTGGTTTTTGAATTATAGTACGAATTAAAAAGTTATTTGATTTTTTGCTGTATGCTAAATTAGAGAAGATTCGATCTCCGTTGTTATTAATTTAAAACCTACGCACCATAAATTACAAACAAAATGTCAAAAAATTGACAAAATTCACTCCCTAATTTATCCTCCGACACTCAAATTAAAATTTTTTCTCAAGAGATAAAAAGATGTAATAAGAATCTTCCGTCTAATACCGAAGCTCCTCCTCCATTTCTTTCTTCTTTTTCTTAATCTCATGGTGGCAAGAAGTATTTGTAATACTTCATAAAAGGAAAATTTGGCATCAAGTTCCGCAACAAATGTCACCTCTAGATTTACTCGCCACTGGAGGGCTAACGAAGCTGCTTTTGTCAGGTGTCACCTTACTATAGTGAGAAGGCCGTGAGTGATTCCCCGATTCAATCGTTGGGTGATTTCCAACAGCGCTCTGTATGTGCGTATTCTAACAGCTTTATTGGTTGCCTGTCTGAGGACCTTTTGAATTGTCTATTTAGCTATACTGCTGGCTAAACCGTTGACACTTGTCCCCCTTAACCCATCGCTTCTTAGGCCTCATTCTGGCCGCTACTATGGCCTATGGATTGGGCTAAAACGATCTCCTCATTGAAACTTAACCCACCCTTGTTAGACCCCTTATTGCATTGATGGTTGAGCCTAAAATTGGGGCGACCCATGATATCGTCGAACCCATCAATATCGTATTCTATTTGTGTGTTTGGCGACTGGATTTGAAAAAGACTTGAAGAATGTCATAGCACAGGCCAAACTTTCTCATCAAACCAAACAATATTAAAAATTCATATTCTTAACACATCTAAAAATTGAGTAATAAATTAATTTACTAGAGCTTAATTATCTCAATCTCTACCCCTTCACACGCCACACCTTGTCAGCAACAACCTCAACAATTAGTAGCAGAGAAGGAACCTAATATTTAAAAAGACCCTTTGCAAGACTCTTTTTTCTCATCATTCATTACAAAAGGAGCAATTCAACATTCATAAAGTCCCGTAAGTCATATAACTACAACGAACAATATAATCTCTCATTATTAAATGACTACAATACTGAGAATCCATTCAATTCAATGTCCTCAGAATAGGATCTCCATCTGCCCAAATAAGCTAATATCCCATCGATAATTACCCCCAATTACACGAATAGCTCGGGCCATCAGGTACCTACAACTGTGAAAGTAATTTTTCCATCATCAATAATAACTCTTACTGTTAAAGGTTCCCCGGCGACGATGAAACATTGACAATCTTCAGAATTTAGGCCACTAAAAGGTACAGATTGAGTAAAATTACTTTTATCTGTACAATTCCTATGGCTAATAAAAACCAGCTTTGAAATGACATCAAATTGCATGCATTGAATCCATAATACACCATGGGACCCAATCTGAGCGTTATATAACTAAAAACAGAAATACCAGTCTGAAATCTTTGCCCAAGCTTGAATATACTTCCACTTGATCCATAAGTAATTGTTGCTCCCATAGCACCTTCAATCTGGCTAGCCACCTGCATACAAAAAGCATACGATAAACTTGGATTGGTTCCATTAATATTAACTGGACTGTGACGATTTACTGCTGTGGTTACCTGATTTTAGGTACTATATCGAGGTAATTTTGTCAAATATCCAAAATACAAAGTACGTTTATTTATATACAGTCTTTTTTGTCGTCTTCATGCAATTAAACTTAGAGACAATAAATAAGATACATAACGCAGGTTACCCGATAAGGCATCTCTGGATTACATTTCAAGAAACTCTTGCACGTAAGCTTCTGGGGTTCTCTAATTCATGACCCTACAGGGAAATTTAAGCCAAAGTGGAGTTGGCTCATCTATAATCGAAGATAGAACTTGTTAGCAGCTGGAAGCGGGTGGGACACAATTTAGAAGCCTCACCACCCTCAACAGTCGTCAGTTGTGGTAGCATTGTGCATCAGTCACCTCACCCCCAAAAAAACCACCAACAAACTCATTTTCAAACCTGCCTAAGACCCTAGTTACTCGCCAGCTAAACATAATGAAAAATCCAAAAATTACAAGCAAGTAAACTAAAGAAAATCCCAAGAACTACATAGGTCTTATTTTTGCATATATGATGCAGCCATAACTTGAATCCTCGAGTGTCTGGTCCAATTCACCTGACATTTCCACGCTATGTTTTTCCTCTTTATTTTTTTAGGTCTACATGGCTAATAATTAGCAAATACGAATTCGTAAGGGACAGTCACCAACTAGGCTACCTTTACGCCTCTTCCTCATCTTATTTCACTTTTGTACCTACTGCAGGAATTCCCGCTAAATTCAATGAAGATAATAAAAAGTTATGTCAAATCCTTCAAAAGAAATCCTACACAAGAGGACAGAGTGTTCTGAGGGAATAATAAAGCTTTAAAAGTAAGTCCCTCACGCCCAAGTAAAAAGAAATGCACCAAGTCAAACCAAAGGGTCCATTTAAGGAGGCTCTCATGCTCTTTGGGGCCTAGTAAAAAGAAGAGTTACAGACAAAACAAATGATATAAAAACACCCTTTAGGTCTAAACTGTACAAGAACCAAAAATTAGGGCGTTAAACTACAGGCAAAAAGTTTAAGATACAAGGTGCAAAAATAATATTTCACCAGCTTCACGGAGTACTTCACCATTCATGCTTGGGACTTAAATCTAAGAAAATAATTCAAAAAAGGGCCAATCCTCCATCCTTCCCCTCGTCGCAACAAACTCAAACACCCCAAAAAAGGCATACACCCTGGCCCCCACCTTCACCTTAGCAACTCTCAACAATCAGCTTGCAAACACCCAACCACTAGAGTGATTAGCAACAAAACTCACCACCTAAAACACTTGCTGAACACATCTCATCCCCAACATAGGCAGGACAGAAATCCTGTCTGACCCATCCCAGAGCCATTCCCTATATTCTGCAGTAAACCTAACATATGCAAGAACAAGATCCTTGCGACACCATTGGAAATGGAATACTTCTTACCATCCCACATAGGTGTTGTCAACTAACACCCAAGAGAAGGCTCTGGAGGCAATAAACTCCATGTTGGTAGGAAACGTGATTTGGAAATAGGCTATATAGAGCTCATCACTCTATCATGATAATGGAACGCTTAGGAACAGGTGTAAGCAAGCATCTGCTCCAGCATGTCTGGAGGAGCCAAGTACTATAACTTCAAGGCCCCTATTAGGAAGGCCCAGTGGAAAAATGCAGCAGGGACAGTCAAACAACAAGTCTTACATCCAACTGTCATTAGTGGAATGTAGTCAGACCATGAGGATGGAGTTGTGTAAGAACCAAGAATGAACCTAAGATACCAAAGCATGTGATTGAGAATGCTCAGCCCTGCCTATAATGATATCTATAACAATCATGTACTACCACAGAGATCATAAGTTCCTCCGGATCCAGCTCAAAACTTAGGCCACTAATCGACTATGCCAGATCAAGAACTCCAGGATACTTTTCCATCCAACATTGGCTCAACCACAGACATTATCCCCATCACTTTCTGATGAAGTAAATTCCTAACAAGGCCCTCCGCAAAGTAAAAATGATCCTGCACCATGGCAGAATCCTAGGGATGGGAGAAGAATGGCCTTGACAAACAATCACACCACAGTCCTCCGGAAGGGCGTATATCTCCTCTTCTCTAACACCGCTACCATCCCATGGGAAACACAAGGACACAAGAAACGCATATTTATAAACAATCCCTTCTGTTAGCAAAGAACATAAACAGTAGCAAGAAAAGTCTACTTCTTTCACAATCCACTCATATATAAGTGCAATTATCGTATTATCATATGTACCAGTAAAAAAATGTTAGAAGTCCATGTATAAATATTCTGATCCTCAAAACAATGTGTGATTGTGTTGTTAATAAAATAATCTTGAAGAGATTACTAACAATTTCCATAAATTTAAATTGTTGGTTTCAACTACTAATTTCACATGATAATAAAATAAGTTTGTATTCTTTCATGAAAATTTTCTCTTCATTAGATACAGAAGGGCAACCCACTGCACGAAATTTCCACTATGCATGGGGTTTAGGAAGGGTTGGACCACTTTTGGTCTATTATACACAATATTATATAACATTATAAAAGACACTATTTCAACGACTCGAATGCATGACCATTCGGTGACATAGAGACAACTCTATATATATATATTATATATATACATCATTCTTGGTTAGTTTTAGGCATTATCAGATATTTTTCATAAAGTAAATATAATCACAGGTAATTTCATTGAATCTTTCATGAGAGTTTGAAACCAAAAATCTAATTAATGGAAGCTTGAGACTGCATTTGTTTTAACAAAACACGTTGGCTAGATTCAGAAAACTCTAACTTAATCCATCATAGTGAACATAATTTTTATGAGTAATGAAGTTCAACCAGTAGAAAATAAAGAAGATAATGGAAATAATACCTTGCAAAAGACAAGTCATCTTCATTGGGAAAACAAATCACGAGCAATGATGAGATTGCAAATGCCAAAAATGATAGTCCTAGACATAAAAATGACAAGCATTGTATAATAAGCCAAGAGTTTGACAAATCCGACACTTTTTCCATTGAAGGAAAGACATGGCCATGGCATGCATTACACCGTAGATGTAAATATTAGCCTATATGTATTAGTATCATAGGTCTCTTGAAATTAATATTTTATGATACCATGCCAATAACATAATATGTTTCCATATTAGTAACATATCATAATATATTGGCTGATATACCGACCGCTATATCCCAATGAGCTTACGATTCTTAGAAGTTTTTTTCCCTAATATATCTAATACTGATACACATTGTTTAATATATTCGATATTGATATAGCCACAAACAATGTCGATACCGATATTTTTATCCATTCATTGCATTCATTTTCTTCACACATTTGAAAATTCAAATATATTTTTCCAACACATGACAAACTTCTATAATTTTAAATTGTTGTAGGATTACTAAAGATTCATTAAAGCATGACAACCTGAAATAACAAGGAGAAAATTAAGAGTGCAAGAAAGCAAGAAGTTAATATAATCTATAAGTGCCAGAAAAATGAATGCATAGGAAAATCTCAAATCATAATATATTCAGGTGCTATCAGCACTCATTTACAACATTTGTCTATCAGCAACAAAGTTGCAAATAAATTATAAAAGTTGATAATAGATAAGGCTATCTTAGCATACAATTAAATGAATTAGCACTTTTCTTATTCTGCCTTGAAGTAATAATATGATTAGAAACTGAAGATTTCCCTAAAAATTTATCCCTGTAATAGTATGACCGTTAAATAAGTAAAATGATCATGTATGAGTTTCACTCCTGCAAAAAGGCATGTAGCAAAAACAACAGACCATGAACATGGTAAAAAAGGAAAATGTCATACAGAATTCACTAGGATAGAGAAACAAACCTTTAGGTCCCGTATTGTTATAGGAAATACTGAGGTGGAGATGGGAATGTACAATAGGAATGGAAAGCAATGAGAGTACAAAAAGAGGCTTATTCCTTGGTTTGCATTCTGTGGCCGGAAGAAAGAATGATGGGACAAGGAATGACAAAAAGACAATGAGGATGTTAGCTCCATTCACATTAAAGAAGAGATTCACAACTTCTCATTTCATACGTGCATAATGCATTGTGCTTCAGTAGTATATGCTGAGGACAAAAAGTGGCATGCATACAGCAAGTGAAAACGGTGGTTCATTTTTAGCAATATTGCAGCACCTCTGACTGAATCATTGAGGGAATAGCCCATGACAGAAGTTTTTAACAGAAAGAAATGACTCACTCATTAAAGGTGGGAAGATGACAGAATCAACTGGCAGATGGTCATCCCAGATGCAACACATCAAAGTTTAACCAAAGAATAATTCATTTTAAACCTCCTTCAAATTGATCCCGCAGCATCTCATACTTCCTCAGCTCCGCTATGGAAAGAGACGGTGTTAACTCCCCTAGAACCTGCACTCACGAAATAATTCAGATTAATTGAAATTGGTCCCATGAAAATTTCTCATACATATTTTTAAGTTGGTAGAAACAAAGAGTGGAATTTACGTATAGGAGTTTACTCATCAACAGATCAACTATTTCCCCAGATTTTTGCTGATCTACGTATATGCATAAATCAAAATGTAGGGAACCTCCTCCTCTCTCCTCTAGAAGTATTCCCCAAAATTAATAGCCTCCTATTTGTTACCTTAAAATACAATTAATTTAGAAACAAAATAAAATTACTTTACATTCCCAAATCAAATACAATATTATATTTAGGCAAGGATTCACAAATCAAACACATGCAATGTCAGTCCAAGAAACCAACTCAAGACAACTTCATATTTCACTAGATTTCCACCACCTCCTCTTTGTCTTCCAAACTGCAATGAAAAACCCAAATAATAAAAAAAAATTTTATGCAAATTTTTGAATGATTCAACAATTCTGACATCAAAAGCAATCTAGAGCAAATCAAAGAGATACTATCAATTAAAAAAAAAAAAAAAAAGAAAAGAAAAGCTAATACCATTTTTGTACTGGGGTGATGGCATTAAGCTCATGACAGGATAACTTTAAGGACTTGCAAGAGATGGTAATTTCAATTCATGTAGGTCTGTATGTAATTTCCACATAATCGAAGGCAAATTGTTATTATTACAGTATGCTAGACCATCATGGCAATGCAACCACAATCCACACAAATACTAAGGCCCAAAAACTTGCCAAGCTATGTTTCCCAATGTTCAACAGAGGGGAGATCCTACTTGTTGGATTTTTGGTTGCATTGGAAAAACTGAAGGTTTGCATTGGCGATAAGGTTCAACACAATACAAGGAATTTTCACACATCTTATAAAGCAAAAGCAAACGAGTCCCTAAGAGAACAGCAGAGCCAATTCGAATGTTTACATTGTTGGCTGGAATAGATGTTTGTAGTGTGCTTAGGGAAGAAACATGAATGGAAGTCCAAGCTGATGGATCCTCAAACCCTTCTGCAGCTGTGGGCATAGCTGTGTTAAATTAGACCTTGTTTCATCAGTGGAAAATTGGCACCTTGGTTTCTAAAGAGTCAATTCACAGTGTCATCAATCCCAACAATTCAAAGAATGACCTGCCTAGTTGAAGGGCTGACTAAAAAACAGCCCATATTACAATGGTGACTAGAAATTCATACCCCCAGACCTAGGTGTAGTAAGCTTTTGTTGACAGAAAGGAAATGGTCTAATGAAGAGAGAAAAGTTAATGAGGTGCTAGTGAATTTGGAATCCAAAATAATGCCTTCCTTCATGCAATTGCAGGGACCCAGATTCTGCAGACTCTGCATTCGAACATCAGTTGATAGACTCAAGAAGCACACAGAATCCCTTACGTGGATAATTGGCAGAAAGGCTTGCTATTTTGATTGGGTGGAGAGGAAGCAATTTTCAGTTCAAGTCACCATGTCAAGAAGGTTGCAAGAAAATCACACATTTCTATAATAATGCAGCGACATATGGTAGTGGTTGATCTTTATATCTTGCCTTCACCACATGGTATCAATTGGCTAAGAACACACATTCACTGGGATTTTTCTGCTATGACAATGTCATTCCAACTCAATGGCAATACCATATTGCTAAAAAGTGTGGCTTTAATGCCAGATAGATTAGTCAGAGCAAGAGAAATGAAGCAACAGTTGAGAAAGTGTTAGGAAGGCACCACTCACTTAGCTATAAAAAAAAGGACACTTTCAAATGGGATTCTAAAGTCATAGATAGCTATCAAGTGCTCAAACCATGGCTAAGGCCGTTGTATTGGATTTACCAAAATTTTCTAGACCCTTAATTGTTGAATGTGATGCATCAAGGGTTGGTGTGGTGGCCTTCTTATGCAAAAAGGGTGCTCCAGCACATTTTTTAAGTCAACCACTTCATGGAAAGAACATACGTCGTTCCTATCTATGATAAGCTACCTCTCTTGGTGTCCATACTTGGGCCAGCATCTCATTCTACCAACAGACTAACGCAGTATCAAATACTTATGGGTGTAGCAAATCACAACCCCGGCATAACAAAAGTGTTGACCAAGCTTATTGGGATATGAATTCAGCATCGAGTACAAACAGCAGAGAGAAAAAGGCTTCCTGGTCTAGTCAAGAAAGGTGGAATGTGCAGAATTGCTAGCAATTTCTCAACAGCTACCTAGTTAGTCATATCCAATAAAGGATGACACTAAGACACATTCAATGCTATAAAAGTTGGTGTACCTCTGTAAGGCTGGGGAAGCTCAGGGAGCAATGGAATATTCTGATAGTCTTCTATTCTTCAAGCATCAAAAATACTTTAGAGAAGATACACCTTTAATTCAGCCTATTCTCAATGAAGCTCACTCCAATACACATCACCGGTTCCACAAGAACTGGCATCACCTAAAAAGCTAGTTTCTATTGGAAGGGTATGTGAATGCATCTTTGAGAGTTCATTAAGCACTTTGCTTCTCACATATGCAAGTCTTATGACCAACTGGGCCACTCCAATGACTGTTGAATCCAAAGCAGGTTGGGTCTCACATATATAAGAATTTCATACAAGAGATGGCAAATTCATTAGGGAAGACAACAATTTATGTTGTTGTGGATCAGTTGTCAAATTATGCTTGTTTTATTCAAATCTCAAGTTCTTGACTCCTCGCACATCAGTTAATGTGGAATGATGATTTTTTGATCAATGGTGTGTGATTGAAATGTGGCATTCACAACTGCTTTTCGGAAGGAATTATTTTGTTTGAATGGAACTGATTTCAACTTTAGATCTGCATCCCATCTAAACATAGATGAGCAGACGGAGATGGTCAGCAGAACCTTATAAACCATTTTATGATGTTTTACAAGTTCCCAACAAAAGGCCTGGGAGAACAGCTTCCATGGGCAGTGTATTGCCGCAACACTAGCATTTACTCAACTACTAAAACCGCCTATAAAATGGTTTATGGGGGATGCTACACCTAACTTATTATCTTGTGTAGTAACTTGTACTTGAAATTAGAAGCTCTTGATATGGAACTCAAGTCAAGGATGAGAAGCTAAAGCAATTGAACAATCAGCTTTTGAAATTTCAGGAATGAGTGAAAAGAGTATACAGGGAGGTGAATTTTGAGGTAGGAGATCAAGTCTGTTCAGTTTCATTTGAATCATTAAACTTCTGCACCTTCACATGAAACCAGAAGCCTGCTTAGCGATTTTACGACTGATTCCCTGTTGTTTAACAAATGGTGAGGTGGCTTATCAAGTTGAGTTGCTAGACTAGTATATAATTTACCTAGTGTTCCATGTCCCACTGTAAAAGAAACAGCTAGGGCCTAACTGTCAAGTGCAGCAAGTTCTTCCACAGGAAATGGACAAAGATGATGTTCTGCTATCTACACCCAAGCAGCTTTAGAATACAGATATCGTCAAGGTAAGTGGGAAGTGCTCACTAATTGGCAAGGGATTTCCCCTTTAGATGCAGGACTGGAATCCTATCTGAAGAACAAAGGCCAACAGCTAGATCAAGAGTTAGTTACATGCTCAAGAATAACTACCATGCACAAGCAGTTCACAAGGAGAATAATTAATTTAGATGGGTTTGGTTTGTTGGTTTTATGGATAGACATTAGTTTCTGCTTTAAGTTCAAGTTGATTGGTTTTATTTCAGTATTCTTACTTTTTAGTCTATCATATTTTCTCTACTTATCAAAAAAGAAAAAAAAAAAAAAAAAGTTGAATGTATCTTTATCTTTTCAGAGCTCAATTTGTTATCTTCATAATTCCTCAATTTAGGGAAGTTCAGTGGTTAATGTCCTTGTTCTGCATAAATAATGAAAAACAAAGTGAGATTTCTTGTTGCCGGTTAACATGTGTTGACTTACGGGGGCTTTAGGATCCCTCCAAGAAACCCTTTTATAGTATCACCATTAGAGGAGACCCAGTATTCCACAATTGGAAAAAGCACGAGAAGATAAAGTTAAAATGCAACCCCAGCTCATGCCATATATTGCAATTTTTTTTTTGATAAACCCTCTTAAAGAATTAGAAGGCCTAGTATTTTGCAATGTGCAATTTGATTAAAATAAATAAGTGACATGATCCCAAACTAGAGGGCATAACACTAGCTCTTTACATTCTATTGTACTGTTCACCTAATGAAATCAAATATTTTAACATGTATTTATAAAAGATAAAAAATCAAGGTCACAATTGAAAAAAATAATCTCAACATAATCTAACTTATGAATATCAAAAAATTTATATATTTTTACATTAAATCAATTGAGTTGTCAAACTTCAATTCAAATTAATTTTATTACATACATATGAAATTAAATTAGACTTGACAACTAATATTCTTCATCAAATTGAATATGATTTTACATCAAATTAGTCATAATTAATGTAATTTTTTATATAATGCATTACCATGTATCAAGGATATCTCAATGCACCTGCCTTTATAGTCAGTAAATACATATTGACACGGATATTTGTTGGACATTATTTAAACTTAAAAGTTTAAATTTATAAAATTCAGAGTAACACATATTTATAAGTTCTCACAGTTTCTATTTAATTTTTATGTGAGAACTTTTCTAAAACAACAATACATGTTACTAATAATAAATAAAATAAATTTAACTCCAAATAAAAATAAGAATAAATACAAATCACCTAAAAAACACAATTTAACACATTATCCAATAGAGTATGCGAAATTCTTATTTTAAATGCCAATTAAAATTTGAGATTTCTTAATTTGATTAACAAAACTCTTAATTGATAAAATATTTGATTTTATAAATACATGTTAAGATCAGGGAAACTGCCAATGTAGAAGGTCGCAATTGAAAAGAATAACTGAAAAGAAATATAGACATCTGTATTCAAAGATGAAAAGAAATATAGATATTTGAATAAAAATTTATAAAACACCAAAAAACACAAAACCAAGTGAAAAACTAATAATAATTTAGTATATCAAATGCTGCACATTTGATTCCTATGATACAACAATGTGAATTGGTGGCACCAGACACCGAATAATTGATAATATAGCAAATCATAGCACACAAGAGATGTGAATGCAATCATACCAAGACTACCAATAAGTTAATTTCAATAAAATGGTTCTCCAAAAGAACCACATAGAATTTTCAAGGATTTGAAGTCAACACATTTTTTCATCGAAAATGACAATACTATTCCAACGTGAAATTATACCTACAATAAGTCATGCATTCCATCCCATGATTGTGGAGCTCCTCTACACACATATTGATAAGGTGGTTCATTTTTATTGATAAAGAATCTATCCATAACTTTAGTGAAATCATTTTTTTTTTTCAATTGAAGTGAGTCCTTGCAGCAGTCCTTTTTTAAGGAGTTCCTTAAATAGAACCTTTTTTTAGAAAATTGGTTGTTATATCTCAATAAGTGTCATGTTTTACTTTGACCACATTTGCCGATATATCCTAAAAAGGCATTGCAAAATTTTTCCAATGGTATCATTTACTATTCACAAATTACAAAAATAATGCCCATTATTTAACAATATCTAACTATATTTTATTCCATGAAGGACACTAATAGTAACTTTAAAGACAAATCATTTCATGCATCAGAGAAATTTAAAAATGTAAACATTGACTATCATTTAGTGAGCAAACTAAAGGTTTAACTAATGATAATACCGCCAAAATCAATTCATTAAATCATTTACCAATGTAGGAATGGTGTAGTTGAAAATAGTTTATTCATAATATGCTCTTTCTATTTCAGTTATTTATCTAAACAATGGCTTAGTCACCACAAATTTCTGAACATTTCTCCTCCATGGTGGGGTCTGATATCAAAATGTTTTGTGCTCTAGTTTGGACAGTGTCATAGATATATTTAAGAGCTAGGGTTGCATTTCTAACTCAGTTCTTGCACTTTCCTATGGTAGAATATAGTCCCTCTCATGGTGGTACACATTAAGGGTTTTTTTCCGTAGCACCTCAAAGGCAACTTAGACATACGTTAATTGGAAACAAAAACTCTCACAACGTTAACTGCTTTGTAACTTAAACACATTACAAGAAAATCATCTGCTAATCTTTTCTCTGAATCTAACAATAAAAATGATAGCAAACTAAGCTATAAAAAGATCACAATAAGGTCAACTTGGTGAAATCAAACTAATCAACTAAAATACAGAAAATAGCATCCATCCAAGCATAGAGTGAATAAAGACAACTACATAACTGATTCTCACGCTATTGTTACACCACGTCTCACTTTGTAGCAATGGTCTCTGTTTGAATACTGTAACAGGTGATACCATATTGTCTAATAATGTCGTACACTGATATGGCCATGACCGATACCAATACCAATATTTCATCGATGAGGAAAAGCCATTTTAAGGGGCAAAAGACAATTAGTTATTGGATCCAGTAATCTTGAGAGTTCAAACTCTATTCTATACCTTCTCTTACTATTATTTACCAGTTATATATTTTCTAATAAAATAGCAGCACCGACAATTTGATCTTGAATTCACATGCAAGTGCTCAGTAATGAAAAAGAGCCAATTTCACACATCATCAGTTTTGCAATTAAGATAAGGGAGCAATTTGCTTCAAACTTTACTCTATACCTTCCTTAACCCTGCCCCTCACCTACCTAAAAGTAAATAAAAAAAAAAAAAAAAAAAAAAAAACAGATAAAACTTGTAATGCATCAGTTATATTTATGCAGATTTGACATTTATATATTGTCTAAATTTCACTCATCTCAATGTTCACTCTAGCTTCATAACTTACTATAAAATCTTAGCCTAATTAGGTCTCAGCTGAGTTGATTAAGGCTGATTCGCTGTGCAAGAAAAGGCCTCTCATCAATTCCCCCCTCCCCCAAAACTTCCCAGAAAAAAGGAGAAGAATCTTACTATACAATCTAAGGACTGTGGTTGACAGAGAATCGCATTTTTAGCTGAGCTGATATGTTGGCATTAGAAGACTATTACATAGTGCATCTCTCTACACCAGATGTATTTCTGTTCATAGGGACCAAAAACTGGACACATAGGAATATAGAGGAAAACAAGATGGGATATATTGAATATCATTATAGCGATCTTTATAGGCACAACAATTTCAAAAATAATGAAGGATCTGAGAAATATCTTTGGAAAACTCAATCTGTCATACCTTTACAAAATCGTCATGTTCAACAACAAAAGTGTCAGGTTGATCACCCATGAGAGAGGCATCTGATAGAGAGCTTAAAGCCTACATTGCGCAGAAATATGTGTCATTAAAACCCTTAGCAAAAGCATAAATATTGACTAAAATTACAAACCTACATATAAACAGGAGAGTCCCAATTCAATCTTACATCCAAAAAGACGTAGTACCAATTCAGCTCAGTGTATCTCACAAAGTATGTGTTTCTTTATGTGTGTGTTTGTGCACAAACTCTTAGTTGCTAAAATACAGGACAAGAATAAAACAAGTCAAGTTCCAATGCTTATATTTCAGGAAAGTAGCCAACAAATCTGACAAAAAAAGGCAATCAATAGAACAGAAATTTATTTTAAAAAAGTTCAGAAATGTATGTGAATCATTCATTTTTTTTTAATTCATTAAGAAAAACAAGGCTAATAATAATGATTAATAATTGTTAAAGCAACATTGAAGACGATGATGATTGGGAAGGAAGTTTGACCAGATGGTACCTTAGTGGAGCATATAGTATTAAATATTGGCTGATGTATATTGTATCAATAGAGACGTATCAATTTTTTGGCCTACCCATACTATATTTATAGCAATTCAGGCTCTGCACTAGATCGCGAATACACTGAGACGACGACATTTTATCAGTACTAGCCAATAAGGGCTGATAAATCTTCTCTACTCTAAATTGCTTAGCCTGTTTTCTAGATTTGCACTTCATTTCTCTCTTTCTCCCAGGTACTCCTGTCATCTCCTTTCGACACCAGTCACCACTGTCTTAATATATATGAATTTTTTTCCTTTCAATATTCAAAATTTTCTTTCTTTCATCATTATTAATTAATAATGATAAAAAATTATTCATAAGAGCTCCTGTTATGCTAGTCATTTACTTCAAACCTTACAAGCAACTTCCCAACCCCAGCAGATGTCTCCTGATATCATACCAAAGGTGAAAGAAGAAATCAATCACCTCTTGATCACAAAATTCAAATCCCCAAGATATTACTATGGGGATGAACAAAAAACCAAAGCTCTAATTCAAAATTATCTTGATTCATCCCCCCTCACCCGCCCAGGGGGTGAGGAATTGCCACACAATTTTTTTAATATGACAGAATCTTTAATTTACAAAAAGGACATGATTTGTTATTATTTGTCATAATATCCAAGTGGCATATTCATGCACACAGTTTAACATATAAATTAAAGAGAAATCAAAGTCATACATAAAATTCAATCAGATATATTTGAAAACAACAATTTCTGATAATACACTTTTCTAATTATCAATAAATATGATCAAAAGTCCTTAGATTTCTTAGAATTGTCGTCTATTACTCAAATTATCAAATTTATATGCTTCAGGGTTAATGTTATAATTATAGCTAACAATTCACAGTTACAATAGCCATGACCATAAGATATGCCAGCAATGGGCTATGGTTGCGACTGTTTTTTTTTAAATTGAGTGGAGGTTTAAAAATGTACAGAAGAGGAGAGAATTAGATCCCTAACTATTTTGTTTAACAAAATATTAAAAAGCAAGATGTCAAAGAACTGGACAAAGAACATGTTGGAACTTATTGACAAGAACAAAGGGGATATATAAAGTGAAGAAGCAGAGAAGTGCAACATGGATTTTTCGCAATTAGACAATAAGCTGTGATATAGTGTGCAAGAGCTTAAGGACCAACATACTCAAAAATAGCAAAGTCGGAAAAGAAGTTGAGATGGATGTATGGTGGTGCAAGAGAAAATATTAGTAATGATACCATACAGGAAAAAACTGAGGTGATACCAATGGTAGACAAAATGTGAAAGATGTGTTTGAGACTGTTTGGTCATATGAAGTAAAGACCACCTAGTAAAGTAGATGTGAGGGCTGAAAAAGGCCCATTATACAAGAGATGGCGAAGAACGGAGAAGAATTTGAAAGAAATTGGGCAAGATCTTGCACATTTAGGATAGCTGCATAAGACTAAATAAAAACTATAATAGCAGCTTTAGCTAACCACAACAAGAAGAAACCTCATATTTTGTAATTTGTTACAGTATGGCTATGAATTTGTAGATGAGGTACCTTTCGCTTTGCAGCATAAAACCAAGCATCTGCACACAAGGCATACATGTCTGCACCAGTAAAATTTGGTGGGCATCTTTTTGCAATGGAGTGCAACGATACATCTTCATGTAATAAAAATTTTCGAGTAAGGGCTTTGAGAACTCTGCAAAAGGGGTTCCAACATCAAGATCAAAGAATTAATCACAAAATTCAGAATCGCCCATATGACCTATATAACTAATACAGACAAAAGTATAAAAGGAAAAGCTCTTTCTAAACATAAAGGCATATATCTTTGCTGAGAATGTACCCCAAATCTATGTAATTTAAATTGTTATTTTATTTATGCTAGGGAAGAAAGGATTACATAGCATTAGCCATTCAGCATTTGAACGTACAATGGTAGGCAAGTTTATTGTGCTTACAATGTTCTAGAAGTCCCTTTGGACTCTCCGGCGTTGATATCCAATGAGGACCATCAGGTCCTCCAAAACCTTCATGATGTATTTTTAAGGGCCTCCTAAATCATTCACCATCTCCAGGTGACATTCAACATGCTGTTAATTTTGTCTCAAGTGCATATCTCTAAAATTTACCTCATTATATGATAATTCCCACTGAGAATGCTAAACTGCAGAGGCAAGTTAGAGAACTCTTTGACAAGAAACTCGTTCTAGCAAGCACAAGTTCATGTGCAGTACCCACTCTCTTGACACTCAAGAAAGATGAATTTGTGAAGGATATGTGTAGATAATAGAGCCATCAATAAAATCACTATAAAGTACTATTGTTTCATCCTTAGGTTTAATGATATGTTAGATATGATAGTTGGTGCCAAAATCTTTTTCTAATATCAATACAAAAAGTGGTTACCATCAATTCAGAATTCACCATGAGAATGAGTAGAAAATGACCTTAAAGATGAATGACAGCCTTTATGAATGGTTGGTTTTAACACATCTAGTACCTTTATGAGAGCCATAACCTAGGTTCTAAAGCATTTTAGGAAATAGTTCCTAGTAGTCAATTTTGATAACATCATTATTTATAGTAAGACAAATAAACAACACTTGGATCATTTCACACAAGTCTACATTACCCTTACGAAGGAGAATTTGTTTGTCAATATTAAGAAGTAATCATTATTTTCAGATAGGATTGCTTTCTTGGACCTTATAGTTTCCTCAAATTGAATCTCAGCTGAACTTGCAAAGATCCAAGCAATCGTAGATTTGCCTGAACCCAAATCCACCCACCATGTTCAAAGTTTTCACAATTTATTGACTTTTTATCTGTCGATTCATTAAAGGTTTAGCACAATCATCACACCTCTCATTGAGTGCATGAAGAAAAGTGAATTCCAAATATAATGAAGATAGCCCAATCATTTAGCTCCCCTTGACTTCTCTAAGGTATTAAAGCTAGAGCGTGATGTGTCAGATATACAAATAAGAAAAGCTCTTAGCCAAAAGTGCCATCATATCGCCTACTTTATTTAAAAGTTGAATAATACCAAGAAACGATACTTTACTTATTATAAGAGTTGTATATAGTTATAAAAGCTTTATATTACTAGTGCCATTATTTTTTATTTCAGGAGTTTATCCTTTATTATAACCATAAGACTCTTTATTTTCTTAACTCCCAAAAGAAATTGAACCATCGACATAGTTATTGAGTTGAATATTTACAAGCCTATTCGTTTGTCTTAAAACATAAAAAAGAGTCGAGAATCAAGCGGCAAATGTTTTAACCCATTGAGTGTTCTTATTATATGTTTTATCAAGTCAAAGTTGTTAGATTTTAAAGATTCAATAAAGAACACGAGTTTTATCTTAATTTTAGTAAGATCATTTTAACTTTACAAAATGGACAACTAGACAACACATGGTTTTCACATTCAGAATGGATATTTTTTTTGAGCCAATAAGCTTTGCATTACTA
The DNA here is from genome assembly GCA_033239525.1 of Nepenthes gracilis. Classification (NCBI taxonomy): domain Eukaryota; kingdom Viridiplantae; phylum Streptophyta; class Magnoliopsida; order Caryophyllales; family Nepenthaceae; genus Nepenthes; species Nepenthes gracilis. Next base: position 28,298,168 of record BSYO01000003.1, read on the forward strand.
GGATATCTGTTCAAAATTTTATAATCTAGGAGGTTCATGTATGTGGCATATCTGGCCATTTTGGATACGATAAGGCAATAGAGGAAATTGAGCAACAATTTTACTGGCCCAATTTGAAAAAGAATATGGCCCAAACAATTACCACTTGTCGAACATACAAACTAGCAAAACAAAAGAAGTAAAACACTAGCCTCTACACCCCTTCGCCTATAGTTAATTGTCTTTAGCAAGACGTAAGTATAGACTTTATGCTATGACTCCCGTGCAACCCTCAAAAGCATGATTCTATTTTTGTCATTATAGATTGTTTTTCTAAAATGGCCCACTTCATCTCTTGTAACAAAACTTCTTATACTTCTTAGGTTGCTCGAAATTATCAAATTGTATAGCCTTTCTAAGACAATTACATTTGATAGCACATGGTTGGTACCAAAATAAAATTTTTCACTCCCTATGACCTACCAATAGATGATCAAAAGGAGGCTATTAATTGGAATCTAAGAAACTTATTAAAATATTTGGTTTAAGAAAATCTTAGGAAATGAGACTTGATTTTCCTATAGCCCGACTTGTATATAATAGACCTATTAATAGGTTTAAACCATGAGTCCATTTGAGATTATGCATGACTATAAACCCAAAAAAGTTTGACCATATTCCCATGACTCCACACGCTATTGTATACATGTCATCTAAGCTTTTACATAACACCTTCATGAATGACATATCACAATCAATAAACAATTGAAAGCAAGAAATACATCATATAAATTTCGAGCTGATATGCATAAAAAGCAAGTTAAATTTAATATTAGGGATTATGCTATGGTTCAAATTAGACCAGACCAGTGGCCAGTGCCCTATTTTTAAATTGCACACCCATAATGTTAGTCCATTTAAAATTTTACAGCGGGTTGCATTAAATGCATATAATATTAATATTCCATCACATTTTAATTTGTATCATATTTTTAACATTAAGAACTTAATTGCTTACAAAGGTAGTTTCAACTTATGAGATGATCCATTTATAGTTCCCACGAATATGCCAAATATTGAAACTTTATCCACTATGACACAATTGTCAACACTACCGACACACAAAGATAAAATTAATACTATTTTAGATGAGCAAATTGTGTTTATCAGGGATAGAGAGGTTCAACACTTCCTTATTTGTCGGGTTGGATGACCGAATTCAAAGTGCACTTGTATTTCAAGAAGACACTCCAGCAACTAGATCAAAACCATCACCAATCTCGAATTCCTCTCACTTAGGAAGAGTTGGTGGGACTATCAAATTTCAACCACGACTCGAACATGTCTACAGGCATCGAAGGAAGACCATATAACTGCTTAGCCTATGGTTGGCAAATTTACAATAGAAGCCTTACTCGACAAGATCAAGTTTCTACCACCCCGAGAGAATTGATGTGGACATCCAAAAGATATTAAAAAGATTTTATTTTATTTTATATGATTTTGATTATTTATTTATTTTCATGTTTTGTAACATCTTGAAAATTTCTAAAATTTTATAAGTTTAGTAATTTAAAAATATTTTAGGAATGATATATTTTATTTTTATTATTTTCTTATTTTAAGTCATTTTTTATTAGAAAATTATATTTATTTTTTAATTAACTTAGGAATTAAATACTTCTATGTAAGGACTCTAATTTTATTATTTGGATAGTCATTAATGAGTTGAATTAAGATTGAAAAATTGTAATTATCCTTCATTTTCTCTAGTAGTCTGTGCTTCCCCTTTTCTCAGTTCTCTTCTAAGTTTCTCCTCCTTTTCTGTTCTCTTCTTCCTTCCATACCATACTTCCGTTCCCCTGCATCATGTTATCACCATTTTTTTAAAAAAAGAATGGATTATACATCCATCATCACACCCAAACACACCACTGCAAAATGGATCAATAAGTAAAACAAGCAACATCTCCTTGAAGCAACCTGAGCCCTATTGTTTTCAAAACAAATGCCTAAACACTATTGAGGAGAAGCTGAACTAACGGCATCCTACCTTATATACAGATTGCCTTCCAAAGGGTTAGACATGAGAGCACCAATCAATTTTCTCTCTCAATTATAACTAGAGTTTTGATAAATTCAGTCACCTGCCACATAGAATTTTCTGTTGTCTCCTTTCTTCACATTCATTCTCACAATCGGTGTAAATTGGCCTCAAAGGCTTTCAAATGTGTATTCCTCGAATACTCATTCACATAGAAAGGGTATAAATGCTACCATCCAAACACCAAAAAGTTCTTAGTCACAAAAGATGCTACCTTTTCTGAAAATAAAACATTCTTTTGGGAAACTTACCTTCAAGGGAAGAATTCATTGGAAGATATCATTAATATAAAGCTTTGGCATCGACAAGCCAGATTTGGCAGGCTCCACCAAAAAGCTAAAATCAGGTTCTGAAAATCAGAATTATTTCTTTTTCAGATTATTTAGAAAAACAACCTTCAGAATCTAAGGTCCGAACATTCTCAACCTTCTTCCTCACTTCACAAAACTGCCAACAATGAGAAAACAGGGAAGGATACTTCTATTCGGCCACTAGTCTATACAAGGAGAGTTGAACCTCAAAAAGCACAAGCCTAGGAGCCTAATCTGATAACAAGTAACAGAAACAACTTAAATCTCTCTTCACCACAAGACCCTTACCTTACTGAGCCCATAACCTTGATATACCTATGGCCATTAGGAAAGGCACAAGGAAGTGCACATTTTGTATGTGGTATGCCTATATAGTACATAGGAATTTTAGCAAATTTTAGACAATATGAAGCGAGCTATTATAATTGAATTCGAGTAGATAGTTTCTTATAAATGAATATAACAAGTAATGCCTTGTTCAAAAATTGCTCCTCACTCAATTTGTTGAATTTTTTTAGAATTAATTAATCCACTCACCTTCATTTGTATCGATTTATTGACACAACACTATTGGTGATTGCTTGCCAATCTTTAAGGTAACAAGATTTCCATATTATTTGGAATGTTACCACAGACTAGCAAGCAAGCTTAAGCTTGAGCCACTAGCATTATACTCTTTAAACATCAAAAGAGAAGAAAAAATTCTATGACTAAAAAGTATATACCCATAATGACTTTGCTAGACAAACGTTAAACGACTGCCCCAGTGCAAGAGGCAAAGTAACTGTAGCTATCAATCATACTAGATTGAATTGAACTGGATTGACTATGGATATTTTATAAAAAAAGGGAGTCATATCTGTTGAGATACTATCCTAATGTAACAAAAAATTTGCAAACAAGGATAGAACAGTCGAACCAAGTGGTCGACATGAAAATGAGAATTTCGACCAATATTACTAAATAAACAAAAAAGAATTTAATTTTTAAGTGAATCTTTCCATCTAACAGATTCTATCTTATAGGGATGGCATCTGTTAAAATGTTCAATAGAATATTTTAATTTGTTTCAAGATTTGGTTTAGGAGAAATTAAGTCTTAGAATTACTAACTAATTAGCTTGTTTTCCAAGTATTTTCAGCCTTTAAATCAGAATTGATGTGATCAGTTAGCTCAAAGTTGAATATGAAGAAAATGTGTTTGTTCTACATTGTGGAGATTCCCCATCACAGAAGAATACTTATTTTGGATTTTGTAACTCTATCAAGAAAATTGTCCATAATTGTAATCACTTTACAAAAATAATTGAATTTGACAGCACAATATTTTGTAGTAGTACTGTTGCATGAAGTATTTGAATATGCCTGCCTATGCAAATACAATGCATGTGTACAAAAGCTACTTCACATTAAAATTCTAAATAGCATAAAGGCTCTAAATAGTCTTTTAACCAACCTTTCCCTGTAATATGGATCAGAGTTTACTCCAACATACAAGAGCTTGTCAAATCGCCCTGGACGTAGAAGTGCTGGATCAATCAGATCAGGCCTGTTGCTTGCCCCTATTACAAACAAGTCCTGGTCAAAGAGGGGGAAAAAGATAAAGACCATTACCAAACAGAAGACATGAAAGGAAGAAAAAATAGCAACAGAGAAAAAAAAATTGCCGCTTAGTAATAGGCATAAGCCACATAACCGAAAAAAGTTCTAGTTATCTATACTCATAGATAAATCTTCCAAAGCATAGTCTTCAACAACTGAATGCCTAACCTGTGTGGAATCATTGAGGCCATCGATCTCTGCAAGCATCTAAGAACAAGGAAACTACCACAATTTAATGGCTAAGAAACAAGTGAAAATCCATTTAAGAAAAAGGAAAATAGCACCATTAAATAATTAGCTAGGTAACGAGACAAAATGCATCATTTCAGATATACTAGAAATTGTTCACCTGCGAGACTACTCTATCCATAACACCACCAGAATCACCAGATCTTCCACGAGCTGGAGCAAGGGAATCAAGTTCATCGAAAAATATTACACATGGGCGTGCAGATCTTGCCTGCCAAGAATGTGCTTGGTTAAAATTTGATGCAAAAGGAGAAGGATGCATCTAGTTATTAACAGAGTGAAACCAAGATTTCTGTTAAGAGCTAGTGCTGCAATATTTAACCTTCTGAAATATGTCTCGAACATTTTTCTCCGACTCTCCAATGTACATATTAATTAGTTCTGGGCCTTTTACACTGAGAAAATTCAGGGAGCACTCCGTTGCCACTGCTTTTGCCAATAGAGTCTGAGAGTTAAAGTGAGGGTTACAACTGAGGACAAGAACCCACATTTAAGAAGCAAGCATGAAACATGGCATGTTATGATAAAACTTGTTACAAATGAATTTACCTTCCCAGTACCAGGAGGGCCATAAAGAAGAACCCCAGAGCGTTTACGCAATCCAGATGAAAACAAATCCTTGTGCAGAAGTGGTAGCTGTGTATATTGCATATATTTAAGTTAGTAAATAGTTCAATAGCAAGAGTAATGCTACAGAAAAAATAGATCCTTATTCTCTAGCAATTAAAATTCAATGAAAGATAGCAATTAACAAATTCAACTCACCATAAATACTCAAGAAGAATAAAATTCATCAACAAATTTAAAATTTTGTTCTTAAAATGCTCAAAACAAATACTAATATTCACCACTATTATCAAACAAAAGTTCATCTTCTTCTCAAAGTTAATTGCCATCTCATAACAAACACTTTACTGGCTTGGATGACATTTCATCTTTATATGTCTCTCAAAATTAAAATCTTCAATATTTACAAACATCAATATAGTATCTCAGGGCCAATTATCATTCGAGGTCTACACTATTTCTCAATTTAGTATAACCTATTATCTTATTCACAGCAGTAATTTTAATTATAAAAGCCTTGTCAAGTAAGCCTCCATGCAAATTTATTATCCTCATCATAGTCAATCTATTTTTCTAATAATCTACTCATTATTTTCATCAATCCTAATTTTAAAAATACCTAATCAATATCAAAAGTACAAATTAAATATGAAAAACCTATGTTTAGACTATTATCACCCAGAGGGGAATGAATAAGTGATTATTGCTGAATTAAAAATTATTACGCAACAATCAATAACACGTTAAATATTTTGCTAATTAAATGAGTGCACAATTACACTTGCATATACATCATCATCTAGAAATAAGGAAGTAGAAAATAAATTAAGATCCAGCTTTTGATGGCAAAGAAAAAACAAAAACGGCAAATATTTTTGAGCTTTGGTAGCAAAGTTAAATAGGAAATTCACTATACGATATTTAACGCACAAACTAACTGTTTAGACACAAGAAATACTTCGTTTAACTTCAAGACTAGTGTCTCATTAAAAGCAACTTTTCAAATCTTCCCTCTGACAATAGATCAGAGATTCTTGAACATCTCCTTCACGTAAATCTTCCTCTTCTAGCACTAAAACAACAGTAATGATGAACAATCATCAAATCATCCAACTTCAAGGATGCAAAGCCTTCCCTTGATTTGAATATTTAATCCTCTTAAGAAAGCAATCTCCTACTACAATGATAAAATCACTCAACTGTAGAAAACTTCCACTCTCAAAATGGTTTCGGTCCTTACATGGCTACTTAACCCTAATCTCATTCGTTAAATATATACAAAATCTAACAAGAGTGACTGGCGCACTCAGGCGCCATCTCCTATAAGAATTAGCTCACAAGCACCCCATAAGCATAGAGTATTTTTCTAATCACGCATGAATGCACCTTCGGCACACATCAATTGCAAGATGTGTTGTTAGGCACGCACAAGCGTGCAACAAGTCAACTACAGGCTCATCATATGTTGTCAACATGCAGGTGCATACCTTAGGCATACATTAAGCGCAGGGCACACTGCTGGTTACACACGAGCATGGAACAAGCCCTCTTCAAATACCTAACCAACCCTATGGGCACTTGAACACTCCTCAAGCCCCAATGTACACAAATCTTCGGATGGGTCATTACTCGTGTTCAGACTCTACAAATCCCACAATATATATATATATATAGATAGATAGATAAATAGATAATTTAAGTGATAGTGATCTTTATACTAGCGAACATTCCTTACATTATGAGAATATAATATCTAGCATATCATTGACCTAGTCACAGAAATAACGAATCACAAAATTCTTAACAATCTCTCATTTGACAATTTCGTAACAAAACCCACCATGCCAGAAAAGCAAATAAATCACAGGGTCCAACACGACCAAGATAGAACATATGTACATAAAAATCTACTCTTAGGGCACAAGACAAGAACCAAGACGATAGAGACATGCTAATCTCGCAGAAGCTCCATGAGTTCCATCAGTTGTTCCTATTTATCAAGATTTGCATGCAAACAACAAATAGAGTAGTAAAACAATTTTCATCATGAGAATCGATAATAAACTAGCAAGCTAAATAAAACAAGATATAGTTATCACATAGCACTAAATAAAATATAGAAGCAAAATTAATATATTGTCAGATTATAGTTACAAATAATAATCATCAAATTAGATCAGAACAAATATTTATGAGAATGCTATCAACTACCCCCAATACTCCACCTCCCCTTTTGTCAAAGAGACAAAAGGGCAAACTAGTCTTCATCTGAGTCGGGTTGCCTATCATGCATTGCTTGAAATTCACTAAACAGACGCACAAAGTTCTCTACCAGACTTTCCTTGAGACGACGAACTCCAACTGTGAGAACGGATTGATTGGTATACATGATAGTGAACTAGTAAAAAATGTGAGAAAACTAACCCATGATAGTTGAAAAAAGGTTAGGATGCAACATGGTAGGTGCAAACGCACCAACCTCAAACAGACCAAGCATCGATGAGTATGGGGCTCATCCAACATGGGATCGGCCAAAGGATCTTCCTAATCCGGAGAGTAACAACGTGCTTGGGCTAGACCTTGATCGTATGAGACTTGATCAATAGGTTTCCCAAGGGAAACCCAAAGAAAATTAGGGAGGTCTATAGTAAGACCTATAATTATATGTGGGATAAGACAACTATGAGAAAGGTTATCATCTTATTATTAAGAGCAAGCTCCCATTGCCTATTGGTGAAGTTGGACAAAATTGATACATTGAGAAAAGTGAGATCCACTTCTATTTTTTTTTATCTTCATGGGGTCTAATTTTGTACATCACAGTTCTATTTTTCGCTCCCCAACTCAACTCACACATGACCTTTGTACATGCTTGATCTTTTTCTCCCTCTCTCTTGCCTAAACCTTGCCAAAATTCACACTTGAGCACTGTTGGCAAACATTGTCATGCCTGAACCTAGCACAACATCATGCATGAGTGTGCCCAGCAGAACTGCCAATTTGACATGCGCACATCCTCATGGATGAGCATGCCTAAAAGAGTTGGCACACCTCTAGTGCGCCCATTGATCGCTCATGCGATAGATATCTTATTGACCTAGCACACGTGTGCTAGATGCGGGCTTGTGTCGTGCATGTGCACTGGGTGCCCTAAGCCACTTTACTACTCATCCTGTCATGCATGCCTCTCACTTCTATCGGTCTACTCCCTCATTTCTCCCATTTCTCCTGTTGTGAAACTCTTATTTCTTGTGATTTCCAGCATTTTCTCTCATTTCTCAGGGAGATTCAAAGTGATTTCTCCTTTATTCTTTTGCATTTTCTTGGATATTCACTTTAGGCACCTAGGGTTTTCTTGGTTCACATGTTGCTTAGTTTCAGCTTCACCCATCTTAGACTCAAATTTTGTTGGGGCTTATGCCTTGTAGGGTCTACAATGTAGTTTTCTATAGCATTTATGCACTGAGTTGTAGTATTAGACGACTGTAAGAAGGTGGCTCTTGTGACCACATACATGGTTACCGTTTTCAAATGCGGTTTGTGCATTTGTACTTGGGTATATGGTGATTGTTGATAGGGCTTTTGGCACGGTTGTTGTTGATTCTTATGATATGTGTTGTATTGTTGTCCTTGCTCTGTCATGCAAGGGATACTGGCACAGGCGTAGGATATAGGTGCATTGCCACTTTAGTCATTTTAAAATTATGATGTGTTGATTGTTCTTGGTCTATTATGTTTTTGCCATTGTTTTTTTTTTTTTCTACAGATGTGTGGCTAAAAGAAACACACTGCAAAGAAACAATGCCTAGGTCCGGCTCATGAACCTACTCAAATTATTAATTCCTTCGCAGAGGATCAGTTCATTCATTGTATGAGTCATTTACAATTGACTGCGGAGAGAGAGAAGTGGATCTCACTTCTCTCAATGTATCCATTTCATCCATCTTCACCAATAGGTACAGGAGGCCTGTTTTTACCGATCTGATAGCCCCATCGCTACTTGTCCAAAAATTCTATGCCAACATCCATGATGTTGATGTTAGAATTAAAAGCTTGTTTAAACCGCAAGGAAATACGTGGTAGATGATATCAATCACACAATAAACAATCACGAACAATAAAGACACAATTTTTACGTGAAAAACCCCCTATGAAACGAGAGAGAAAAACTACGGGACACAGAGTCCGAAATTTTCACTAGCAGCAGTTGATCGGTTACACAAACCCCAAGTCACAAGAATCAATATCAACTCGCTTTGGACAGCCCGTACAAGAAATATAAAGAACAAGAGTAGAGGTAAAACCCGGCAGATGTTCTTCACAGCAGCAAAAACGTCGTACGTGTGATTACCGAATATTGGAACTTGATTGAAAACCCAAACGGAGGCTCAAATCTTCCTCTTCTTCTTCTTCTTCTCTCTCTTTTCTCTCTTTTTTCTTATCTGGAACGGCGCTCAAATTAATTGAATTAATCTAAAACGCAGTGCGCGTTTATATAATCAAGGCGCGCGCTGCGCCCGGTCATGCTCGGCGGGCGCAAGCCAAGACTCAGCGCCCAAATGAGCGGCAGGTTCTTTGGAATTCCCGCTTGAGCACCTAGCAAGCGCACAGCGAGCGGGGAGCATACTGGAATTTCCACTCGAGCTCCATTCGGGCACACAGCGAGCGGGGAACATACTGGAATTTCGGCTCGAGCACTCAGCAGGCGTAACTCGATCTTTCTTCATGCGGTGAGGATATTTACCTCCACCCACCACATCAAGTAGGTATGGGCCCACACAGGAGTGACCCATAACCCAACAAACTTTCCCTCACGACTGTGCGGGGCCATTCATCGTCATCCCGACAATTGAACAGTAAGTTTCAAGCTTCCCCTTTTGTAATGCCTTGGTCATCATATCTAATCCATTTTCTTCTCCCCCAATCTTTTCCAAAGACCAATGAACCCGCAAGTCAATAACATTCCGCACCCATTGATACCTCACATCAATATGCTTTGATTTGGCGTGAAAAGACAAGTTCTTACTGAGATGAATCGCACTTTGACTATCGTAAAACAACACATACCGTTTGCTTGAGACCAAGTTCCCGAATGAATTTCTTCATCCATAGCATCTCCTCGCTTGCCTCCGTAATAGCAATGAATTCCGCTTCGATGAGCGGAGAGAGCAACACACCTCTCGCAATCTCACCGCCCGAAATGGCTCCTCCTGCAAACATGACTAAATATCCGGTAGACTTCCCAGTCAACATCACCCGCCATATATTCGCATCAATATATCCAACCAAAGGCACGTTGCTTCCAAAGCACAAACACCATTTAGAAGTTCCTGAGATACTTCAGAATCCATTTTACCGCGGACCAATGCTCTTTATCGGGATTTGATAAGAATCGACTGACAACTCCAACAGTATAAGCTAAATCTGGTCTTGTACACACCATGGCATACATAAGGCTACCCACGGCTGAAGAATAGGGTATGCCTTTCATATGTGCCTTTTCATCTTCGGTAGAAGGACATTGACAGGTACTTAGCTTGAAGTGATTGGCCAACGGTGTGCTCACTGATTTTGCCTTTTTCATGTTAAAACGTTGAAGCACTTTCTCCACGTAGCTCTCTTATGACATCCTTAGCTTCCTTGATTTGCGGTCGTGAAAAATTCTAATTCCCAGAATTTGCTTCGCCGGTCTCAAATCCTTCATAGCAAAGGACTTCCTAAGCTTTCGCTTTAATTCCGTGATCCGAGAAACATTACGCCCAACAATTAGCATATCATCCACATGAGCAAAAAGAACAACAAAATCATCCTCTCAAAAGTCCAACAAAAACACAATGATCCGGGTCGTTTTAAATAGCCTTGATTTACGTGACAGATTCAAACTTCCCGTACCATTGCCTTGGTGCTTGTTTCAAGCCATACAGACTCTTCTTGAGATGACACACTAAGTTTTCCTTCCTTGACAAGGAATCCCTCCGGCCGTTGCTCCATATAGATTTCTTCTTCAAGGTCACCCCAAGAAACGCCGTCCACACATCCATCTCTGTTCTACCTCCGGGTCAAAAACAACAGCCAACCCGAGCACCACTCGAATAGAAGACATCTTTACCACTGGTGCAAAGATCTCGTCGAAGTCAATACCCTTTCGTTGATTGAAGCCATTTACAACAAGCCTCACTTTGTACCTCGGTTGTGAGCTATTTTCATCTGTCTTCAACCTGAAGATCCACTTGTTCTTCAATGCTCTTCTTCCCTTTGGCAGCCATGTCAACTCAAATGTTTGATTTTCATGCAGCGATGCCATCTCTTCTTGCTTGGCTTCCATCCACTCCGCCTTGTGTTCATCCTCCATTGCTTCCTCGAAACATTCGGGTTCTCATCCGTCTGTAAGTAACACATACTCCTCAGCCGACAGACGAGTAGAGGGTCTTTGATCTCTCGTGGATCGTCGGAGTGGAACAATTTCAATAGGCTCGGCAGTATCAGGAGGAATAGCCTCATCCTCATCACTTAGACGGCACCGCATCTCGTGATCTTCATCTTCAGCATTGCATTGACTTTCATTCTGCTGACGAACAGGTGTCGACAAAAGATCTGAATCACATGCCCGACTGTCATCATTCTTGGAGACAAACTCTGAACCTTTGCCGATATCCTCTATAGTCTCGTTCTCAACAAGCACGACATCCCTAGATCGAACCAGCTTCTTCTCAATTGGATCATATAGTCGACAACCAAACTCATCTTCCCTATAACCGAGAAATATACATTGTATGGTCTTTGACTCTGACTGGTCCTTTCATCTTTGGGAACGTGAACAAAGACCTTACATCAAAATACCCGCAAGATCGTCAGATACATCTTTTCCACCCATATCTTTTCGTGCACTTCACCATTCAAGGTACCGTGTGATGACAAGTTGATCATACGAGCCACGGCCCTCAAGGCTTCCCCAAAACGAGCCGGGGAGCTTTACCTCCAAAAGCACACATCGACCCTCTCCATCAAAGTCCTCGCTCATCCGCTCGCTACCCCAATTAGTCAGTGTCTTTTCGTGGAGTCTTCATGGCGCACCTACGAACGACAATACCATCAAACGCCGATGTACTCCCGCCAATATCACTTGGGATACATTTCAGCTTTCTTCCCCTCGCTTCTCTCAACCAAGGTACGAAAATGCTCAAGAACATAGTATATCCTTCGATTTCTCAAAATAAAACCATAATTCAACTAATAAAATGAAAGATAGCAATTAACAAATTCAACTCACCATAAATACTCAAGAACAATAAAATTCATTAACAAATTTAAAATTTTGTTCTTAAAATGCTCAAAAGTTCATGGTCTTTCAAAGTTAATTGCCATCTCATAACAAACACTTACTGGCTTGGATGACATTTCATCTTTATATGTCTTTCAAAATTAAAATCTTCAATATTTACAAACATCAATAAAGTATCTTAGGGCCAGTTATCATTCAAGGTCTACACTATTTCTCAATTTAGTATAACCTATTGTCTTATTCACAGCAGTAATTTTAACTATAAAAGCCTTGTCAAGTAAGCCTCCCTGCAAATTTATTATCCTCATCATAGTCAATCTATTTTTCTAATAATCTACTCATTATTTTCATCAATCCTAATTTTAAAAATACCTAGTCAATATCAAAAGTACCAATTAAATATGAAAAACCTATGTTTAGACTATTTATCACCCAGAGGGGGATGAATAAGTGATTATTGCTGAATTAAAAATTATTACGCAACAATCAATAACACATTTTGCTAATTAAATGAGCACACTATTACACTTGCATATACATCATCATCTAGAAATAAGGAAGTAGAAAATAAATTAAGATCCAGCTTTTGATGGCAAAGGAAAAACAAAAACAGCAAATATTTTTGAGCTTCGGTAGCAAAGTTAAATAGGAAATTCACTATACGATGTTTAACTCACAAATTAACTGTTTAGACACAACAAACACTTCGATTAACCTCAAGACTTGTGTCTCATTAAAAGCAACTTTTCAAATCTTCCCTCTGACAATAGATCAGAGATTCTTGAACATCTCCTTCATATAAATCTTCCTCTTCTAGCTCTAAAACAACAGTAATGGTGAACAATCATCAAATCATCCAACTTCAAGGATGCAAAACCTTCCCTTGATTTGAATATTTAATCCTCTTAAGAAAGCAAGCCCCTAGTACAATGATAAAATCACTCAACTGTAGAGAACTTCCGCTCTCAAAATGGTTTCAGTCCTTACATGGCTACTTAACCCTAATCTCATTCGTTAAATATATACAAAATCTAACAAGAGTGACTGGCGCACTCAGGTGCCATCTCCTATAAGAATTAGCTCACAAGCACCCCATAAGCATAGAGTATTTTTCTAATCACGCATGAATGCACCTTCGGCACACATCAATTGCAAGATGTGTTGTTAGGCACGCACAAGCATGCAACAAGTCAACTACAGGCTCATCATATGTTGTCAACATGCAGGTGCGTACCTTAGGCATACATCAAGCACAAGGCACACTGCTGGTTACACATGAGCATGGAACAAGCCCTCTTCAAATACCTAACCAACCCTATGGGAACATGAACACTCCTCATGCCCCAATGTACACAAATCTTCGGATGGGTCATTACTCATGTTCAGACTCCACAAATCCCACAATATATATATATATAGATAAATAGTTAATTTAAGTGATAGTGATCTTCATACTAGCGAACATTCCTTACATTATGAGAATATAATATCTAGCATATCATTGACCTAGTCACAGAAATAACGAATCACAAAATTCTTAACAATCTCTCCTTTGACAATTTCGTAACAAAACCCGCCATGCCAGAAAAGCAAATAAATCACAGGGTCCAACACAACCAAGATAGAACATATGTACATAAAAATCTACTCTTAAAACAAAAGACAGGAACAAAACGATAGAGACATGCTAATCTCGCAGAAGCTCCATGAGTTCCATCAGTTGTTCCTATTTATCAAGATTTGCATGCAAACAACAAATAGTATAGTAAAACAATTTTCATCATGAGAATCGATAATAAACTAGCAAGCTAAATATAACAAGATATAGTTATCACATAGCACTAAATAAAATATAGAAGCAAAATTAATATATTGTTAGATTATAGTTACAAATAATAATCATCAAATTAGATCAGAACAAATATTTATGAGAATGCTATCAACTACCCCCAATACTCCACCTCCCCTTTTGTCAAAGAGACAAAAGGGCAAACTAGTCTTCATGTGAGTCAGGTTGCCTATCATGCATTGCTTGAAATTCACTGAACAGATGCACAAAGTTCTCTACCTGACTTTCCTTAAGACAACGAACTCCAACTGTGAGAACGGATTGATTGGTATACTTGACAGTGAACTAGTAAAAAATGTGAGAAAACTAACCCATGATAGTCGAAAAAAGGCTAGGATGCAACATGGTAGATGCAAACGCACCAACCTCAAACAAACCAAGCATCGATGAGTATGGGGCTCATCCAACATGGGATCGGCCAACGGATCTTCTTGATCCGGAGAGCAACAACGTGCTTTGGCTAGACCTTGATCGTATGAGACTTGATCAATAGATTTCCCAAGGGAAACCCAAAGAAAATTAGGGAAGTCTATAGTAAGACCTATTATTATATGTGGGATAAGACAACTATGAGAAAGGTTATCATCTTATTATTAAGAGCAGGCTCCCATTGCCTATTGGTGAAGTTGGACAAAATTGATACATTGAGAAAAGCGAGATCCACTTCTACTTTTTTTTATCATCATGGGGTCTAATTTTGTACATCATAGTTCTATTTTTCGCTCCCCAAATCAACCCACACATGACCTTTGCATGCTTGATCTTTTTCTCCCTCTCTCTTGCCTAAACCTTGCCAGAATTCACACTTGAGCGCTGTTGGCAAACATTGTCATGCCTGAACCTTGCAAGACATCATGCATGAGTGTGCCCAGCAGAACTGCCAATTTGACATGCGCACGTCCTCATGGATGAGCATGCCTAACAGAGTTGGCGTACCTCTAGTGCGCCCATTGATCGCTCATGCGATAGATATCTTATTGACCTAGCACACGTGTGCTAGATGCGGGCTTGTGTCGTGCATGTGCACTGGGTGCCCTAAGCCACTTTACTACTCATCGTGTCATGCATGCCTCTCACTTCTATCAGTCTACTGCCTCATTTCTCCCATTTCTCCTGTTGTGAAACTCTTATTTCTTGTGATTTCCAGCATTTTCTCTCATTTCTCAGGGAGATTCAAAGTGATTTCTCCTTTATTCTTTTGCATTTTCTTGGATCTTCACTTTAGGCACCCAGGGTTTTCTTGGTTCACATGTTGCTTAGTTTCAGCTTCACCCATCTCAGACTCAAATTTTGTTGGGGCTTATGCCTTGTAGGGTCTACAATGTAGTTTTCTATAGCATTTATGCACTGAGTCATAGTATTAGACTACTGTAAGAAGGTGGCTCTTGTGACCACATGCATGGTTACCATTTTCAAATGCGGTTTGTGCAATTGTAATTGGGTATATGGTGATTGTTGATAGGGCTTTTGGCACGGTTGTTGTTGATTCTTATGATATGTGTGTTGTATTGTTGTCCTTGCTTTGTCATGCAAGGGATACTGGCACAGGCATAGGATATAGGTGCATTGTCACTTTAGTCATTTTAAAATTATGATGTGTTGATTGTTCTTGGTCTATTATGTTTTTGCCATTGTTTTTTTTTTTTTTCAACAGATGTGTGGCTAAAAGAAACACACTGCAAAGAAACAATGCCTAGGTCCGGCTCATGAACCTACTCGAATTATTAATTCCTTCGCAGAGGATCAGTTCATTCATTGTATGAGTCATTTACAATTGACTGTGGAGAGAGAGAAGTGGATCTCACTTCTCTCAATGTATCCATTTCATCCATCATCACCAATAGGTACAGGAGGCCTATTTTTACTGATCTGATAGCCCCATCGCTACTAGTCCAAAAATTCTATGCCAACATCCATGATGTTGACTCATCCTCTCCTAGCTTGATAATGCATCTGAGGGGTCATAATCTTACCATCACTCCAGACATTGTTTCCCACACTCTCCACATACCAACATCACATCCCTCTGACTACCACTATCCTCCACCAAAGATTCCATCATTTGATGAGCTTGCCTAGTTTTTGTATGGAGCTATGATTCAATGGAATAGCCGCCCCTTCAAAACAAAGCATCTCTCTCCCTGACGCCCTGTGGTGTGCTGGATCATACTTCCTAATATTTTTCCGGTTATGTATTTTAGGTCTCTACCCCTCGACAAGATATGTTTTTTGCATGGTCTTCTTATTGACGATCCCATCTTCCTAAATATATCTGCCGCAACATAATTTTTACTTTCGAGGCCAAAAAGAATGACAGCTTCCCTCATGGTTGTCTTATCCCATGTCTAATAATGGGTCTTAGTATAAACTTTCCTAATCTTCCCTGTGCTTTCCTTGGAAAATCTATTAATTGAATCAAATACAATCAAAGCCTAACAAGGGTCAGCTTTCCCACATTTTCAACCAACTCGCTGTCATTCATACTGATCAATTCCCTTTCTCAGCTGGAATTCATCATCTCAAGGAAAACCACGCGGAGAACTTTACGCGCTTATTCAATTAACTTCAAGCAATGCATAATAGGCGATCCGGATGGGATAAAGACTAATTTGTCCCATCTCCTAGACAAAAAGAGGGAGTGGAGTGCTAGGGATGGTTAATTAGCATTGTTGTAAACATTTATTCTATGCTACTTTGATTATTAGTATTTGTAACTATATTTTGACAACATTTTAACTCTGATTCTAAAATTTATTTAGTGATTTGTGATAAATATATCATGTTATAATCAATGTGCTAGTTTACTATCAATTCTAATGACAAAAACTGTTTTGCTGCACTATTTATTGTCTGTATGCTAATCTTGTTGAACAGGAAGAACAAGTGAAACTCGTGGAGCTTTTGCGAGCTTATTATGTCTCTATCATTTTAGTTATGTACTGTGCTCTAAAAGTAGATTTTCATGTATACATGTTTTATCTTGGTAGTATCTAAGCCTATGATTCATTTATTTTTCTGGTTTAATTGGTTTCATCATAGAATTGTCAAAGAGAAGGATTGTCCGAATTTTGTAATTGGCAATTTTCTTGACTAGGTTAATTGTTTGCTGAATCTTATATACTTACAAGGTAAGAAATGTCGACTAACATAAAGATCATCATCACCCAAATTGATATATATATATACACACACATAAACATTGTAGGACTCGTGGAGTTTCAACGTTTGTAATGACCCATCCAAAGATTCATGGATAGTAGGACATAAGAAGTTCTTATGCGCCCAAAGGGTCGGTCCAACATCTAAAGAGCGTTTGTTCCACACTCGTGCATGCCCAACAATGCCCTACGCCGGCTGCACACTTAGGGCATGATCGTTCATGTTTGATAATATATGATAAGGCCTATATTTTGCTTGTTGCACGCTCATGCATGGCTAATAGCAAGTCCAATGCCTAAGGCATGCTTGTGCTTGAGGAGCAGGATACTCTATGCTTGTGGAGTGCTCGTGCGCTCATCCTCATAGGAGATGCAGCTTGATGCATGCCTGCCTCTCATGCACCATTCGCTTTTGTCAAATTTTTTTGATGGTTTTTAACTCTAATTCTAGTTCCATTTATATGTATCGAATGAATGGATTTGGGTTAAGCAATGTGTAAAGACCAAAACCATTTTGAGAGAGGAGGTTCTCCATAATTGAGTTATTTGATCTTCGTACTAGAAGACACTCATTATCTTACGAAAACATAATATTCAGCAAACTTCCAACCTAGTCATGAAAATTGCCAATCACAAAATTCCTAACAAAATACATTGATTAATTAAAATAATTCATTTTTTAAAAATTATGAGGCACTTAGAGCGTGCAACTTGAGTGTCAAGAAAAGGCATGTGACTCTAACCACACACCTCTCCAAGATTCATGACATTCAACCTCTTCACACTTACAAACGATATGCCCGATTAAATAAAACTGTGCTTAGAAAGCAAGATAAAACATAATTATACTACATTACCAATTTCCTAACACCAGAGAACCCAAGACCTTTCCAAAATAACCATAAAAATAGCTACCAAAACAGAAAAAACCATGAAACTAAGACAGATTACTAATACAGCCAAAAACTATGAAATGAGGCCAAAGTCTTTGAATTTCCAATTACACCAATTCTTTGTAACTACATCATTCTCTGACACTTGTAAGAACATTGTCCTGGAGTTGTAAAAGGAATGGGATATTCAGAGTCCAAAGGGACTCAAAAGAATGTCTCATAGATAGGATTTCATTGTGGACTTCTGTCTCACACCTATCAGATTTATGATTGGCAAATTTACTCATTAAGTTCCCTGTACCACCATAGAAGAGGAGAGCCAGAACCGAAGGTACAGAACAAGGAATCTGAAGAGAGAAGACAAAGAAGGTTGGCCAATGTTCCTTATGCCTCATGTTTCATGACTGATGAGACAAAGTCCCCAAAATTTCTACAGCTCAACGTTGCTCAATGGTTTGTCAATTAAGGAGAACAATTGCCTCTTCTAAGTGAGGAGCAATAAATTAACAATAGGAGGCATCGGTTTGAGCCTTAAAGAAGATGACTGCAATTGGAAAATACCATCTTGTCCTACAATGTCGAGGAGGACGGGGTTACGGAGCCCCTTCGGGGTACTCAAAACTTGGGAAACAGAATTGGGAATTGAAAGGAACATCAAAGGACAGGAAGTCAGGAACCAAAGCATAAGGTTCCCAAATTTTATAATGGCATATCTCATGCAAATACCAAGTTACTCTCTTCCAAGCCCATCCAATTAGGACATACCCACATAGGACATTTTGCGCTGAGACAGTCAAACAAGCTTAAACCTCTTCAGCTACACGGCTTCCCTAAGTCATCCAAGTAATTACTCCCATCCAAAACCATAAAGCCCCAAGCAAACCCAGGTGTGCTTGTCATGTGGCCTTTGCGATGGACAATTCTGTGACTATCACAAGTGCTTTGACACATCAACTTGTGGTTACCCCATGTCACGCTCACAGTATTTCCACTTCAGAAAGCCCCAAGCACCATCCCTTGTGCTGGTCAAGTAGCCCTCACCACATACAACTATGAGTGTCCAAGCCTTGTCAACCAATCAAGTAACAAAAAAAGAAACTGAGCACGGAGAGCCCAGTAAATTTAAGGCAAAACATCCGTTCAAAGATCACAAGTCTAGTACTTGATACATTTAGGTTCTGGTGCCAACACTTCAAAGGCTTACAACTAACTTGTCCATCAGAAAGGTTCCCCACAAAGATGACAACTCCAAGCAATAAAAATAACATCCAACCTTAATTTTGGGTAATTTGAATTTTAGCACATGCATATATTGGGTTTTGCTCTTACTGTTAACTTACATGTTAGGAATTGGAAGTACTTAGTATTTATGAGTTCACCCTGCAAAGTGTTGGAAAGTAATTTTTACCGTAGTGAACCACTTTATTTTTTTGCTTGATATTGGCTCAATTTTTCTTATGAACGAAAATTGTATTTTCACTTGATGTGGACTCAATTTTTTGTTTGAACAAAATGATATTTTTGCTTCATGTTGGCTCAAATTTTTTCCAAGGCAAAGGTCAGATTGAGGTCCAAAACTGCGGTGTTTGAGGTTTTGTTCGAATGGGGACAGTTTCAAAAACTTAGCATTCGAGCTCCACTTGAACGATATCCTGTCTTTTATGATGCATGACTGCTGTAGTTAAATTTTCGGCAGAAATTATCTACCCAATAGCACGAGGACACGGCATATAATTGACAGATTAATGGAGGATTAATTAGGGCCCCATTTTGCCACCTCAATTGGATTAGTTGAACTAATCTTGATTTGGCCTTTTCTATTAATATGGTTTAGGTTTAGTTAGGCTCATTTGTGCTAAGAATTCTAAGAAAGAAGAGAGAGAAAGAGAGAAAGGGACTCAAGGTTTTCTTGTGCAAACAAGGCAGTGTGTATTTTGCATTCCTTGCTTTGTTGTTAGCTTTCATAATTTTCCTCCTCCTTTTGACACAAATTCTGAGATTTTGCCTCTAAACAAATGAAATATCTTGCTCTTTTCCTCATTTTGTTAGCATTGCAGGGTTAATAATCCTCTATTTTGTTGAAATTCTAAGTTTTGATAGAAATCCTGAAATTGAGTTGGAAACCCATGCATGTGATCCTTTTCCCCAAATTTGTGAAATATCTACAAGAATGTTGAGCCTATGATGTGAATTTGTTCCTGAGTTTCAAATACGGCACCTCTTGTAATCCAGAATAGGACATTACCAATGATTGTGCTAGGTTTTCATAAAAAATCCCGTAGATTTCACAAAGATATTTGTTGTTTGCATGAACCATTGAATGGGATTTACGGTTAGATGTAGCATGTCACATGTCCTTCTATATCCTTGTTATGGAAGATTCGAGGTGGCCCATCCACTGGTTTAAAAATAATGTTTGACATCATCTATGGGGTATAATAACTAGATATGCCTATACCATCCTTCCATTTTTGGCCTTGCTAATAGGGATAATTATTGGTCCTCGATTCATTTTTTGCACATTTGCATACTTCATTCAATATTTCCCCTCCGTGATTGTTGTGGTGTTTGATTCAAACGTACATATATACATGCATCTCACTGAGCTTTGTAGCTCACCTAGCATTTCACCACATTTTATAGTAATAGGCATGGCATCTAGAGAATGGGTGTGGGATGGTTGGATTTCGGAGGACATTATATATGTACTATAAAATCTCAATATTGGCTTCTGAATGAGATATTTTGATGTATAAAGTTTAATTGTGGTGTAACATAATGAATAGTACTTTGGATAATATGTTGGACATGGTTAAAATTTCTGTTGATGCAATTTATCGTGTTGGGTTGTTGGTTGATTATTATCAAATATCGACTTATCCTAGAACATCAGTTTATAATGCAGAGTCACCAATCAGTAATTAAGGTCAATGTTTACATGCTGAGTCGTGGCAGTAACCTATTCTTATCCTCTGCTTGCTTACAAGATACAAGCTAATTCTTTTTCCATGAGTTGTCACAAACCACCATACCCTAACAACCCCCCAAAAAAAAAAAAAAAAAAAAATTAGCAATCATTCCAATTTATATTAAACATCAAAGACCTGCGGATCAAATCTAGAAACTTACCATCACCAAATTTCATCCCCCTATGATGAACTAATTTCACAAGCATATGTCAATGAATACTGATATGTTAAGCAATCTTTATGGTTTTTTTTTTTTTTTTCTGGCACAGGTCCAATCTTTATGATATTAATAAACAAGGTCAAAAGATGACGCTCCAAAAAGTTGGAAGACTACATCATGCAAGTCAAAAAGTAAATCCACAAGTTTAACGGTTTATTTGATTTTTTTTAAAGATTGATAAAGCTAAGTTCAAGGATAGAACCATGGTTGATAGAATTATGCTAGTCTGCAGATAGAAACATATGAAAAACTCCAACCTGAACAGTATCCAAAATTGTTTTTTTAACATCTTCAAGCCCACCAACATCTTCCCATTTCACATTCGGAACCTAATGAAGAAGGAAGCAATATTAGATATCTAACTTAAAATGACAAAACAAAATCATAACAAGAAGAAAACTACATTTGACTCCTCACTATAATTTTCTGTAACAGTTACAGATAGGCATCACTAAGAGGCAACAGTAATCAATTGTTCTGATGACCAATTACCTTTGGAGTACCCAATGCAGCTGAGTTCCTTTTCTTTGACCGTTCCAATGCCCTTGTCAAATCTTCTTTGCCAAGACTATGAGGTGCATTCTCATCTGGTTCATGCATCAAATTGCGCCAATGAGAATTCTTCCCACCTGTCTCTCCAGGTTCAAAGTGTATACTACCCTTAGGAACTAAATTAGCAACAGCATCAGCAATCAATGCAGTCAAATCCCTTGGCATGAATCCAGATGTCTGGGAAATTATATCCTTCAGAAAACCCTCAACACCAGCCTGCAACAGACAAACCTGATGCATCAGAATAAACAAATTGATGAAACCAAGGCCATTTTCACTCTAATATTAGACATAATGTAGACAGAAGGTCTAATTAAGTGGCATAACCTCAAATTACAAAGATATTGATTTTGTAGTTTCAATTTGTGACCCCTATGCAACAGCCAAGCAAGATCGCTAAATATAATGTTAATGGATGAGCAAAATAACTCTCTTATATATAAATTAAGGCACTTTTTTCTCTGCAATATCCAAATGGGCTTAAGTTTTTTAACTTCATGTTAGTAAAGTAGGAAAAGAGCCTGGGATTATTAGAGTATTTTCCTTAAGGATGCAGTGGGCATAAAAAAGAGTGGTCTCCAATATTTGTTTTTAAATTTGTCAGAAAGGGTGGTCAAATACTCCATGGTTTATAGATGCAAGATCTTAGCAGGGAGAGATATATGCAGTCTTACTCCTTCAATGTACAGAAGGAGTTTCGATGGCGTAAATCTAATACCTCTAGGTCATAATGAAACGACCTTACTGCTGTGCCAAGGCTTTTTCTCCTTTCGCATTTGTATGAAAATGACACAACTATAAATTTTCCCCCTCTTGCAATTTTTGTATTGTCTAAAGTCTAAAATTTAGTCTGCATAAAGTCTAGAGGCTCTAAACTAACCCAATTTCTACCTTCTGCCTGTCCCATCCAACATCAATCTATAATTTTATGATATGTACTGAACATCTACCCCCTATCCCACCCATTTCTCTTTTCCCATCCTGTGGATGGATATTTTGCCCAAGCATATGTAATAAAAATATATCTTCACACCGTCCCTTCATCATGCCTTTCTCATTTTTCCTTGAATTGGTTGTATGTTCAATTAATTATTAATGTTAATAAATTTTTAATGTGAAAGAAACTAATTGCTGGACTTTTTTATCCAGCCAGATAAGTTCTAAGATCTTGGATTGTGTTTTTCATCATTGAAAACACTGTAACAAATAGTGAATTAGTTTTGAGCATTAATTCGCAGCTTCTTATTATCTTAATTAATAAAGTTTCCTTGTTTTCCCTGGATATATACTCAAAACAATCAAATAGAAACACATCTCTACGTAACAACAGTAGCATTCACCTTTTATTGCGTATTACATAGAGATTTTAACTTCA
Organism: Nepenthes gracilis; assembly: GCA_033239525.1. Lineage (NCBI taxonomy): Eukaryota > Viridiplantae > Streptophyta > Magnoliopsida > Caryophyllales > Nepenthaceae > Nepenthes > Nepenthes gracilis. Next base: position 28,321,277 of record BSYO01000003.1, read on the forward strand.
TAGTGACAGGATTCTTATTCATTCTAGAGCCTGTCAAAGAAAAGACTAAAGAAAATTGGTAAGTTGAGAATCACTAATTCATGGAGATCTTAGGAGTCTTATCCCACGTCCTAGTAGATAAAGAACAATTTGCTCATCATAAGGCCCCTCACCCCTCCTTTCCCCAATTGTACAACTGACTTGTTATCTCTCTTATTTCAGGTGACAAAACTTCCAAACAAAAAATTTATAAGTTTAAAGGTAATATATGAACATTCCAAAGTGAAGGAAGAGAAAATATGCATCTTGGATAAAATAAAATGCTCATAAATACTTCCAATCAATTAGAAGTTTTTGTTTCCACCACTAACACCATTTATTAAGGAACAAACTTCGTCCCTAGTTAAAATAAGCCACAACCTGACAAAATATGGTATTGTTAGAATATTCACATCCCAAAGAAAGTGAAGAAAGCAAAAAGGCACCTATAATCTTTCCGTTTTGTATTCTTTGGAAGAGGGACAAAGCTTGATTATAGTTAATCTTAAATATGCTACATATATTTATCTCATATAGATACATAACCAAGAAAATAAGACAAGGATACTAGTTTCTGCTGATGACAAAGAACATGCAAAAATGACATGGAACACAATCTCACATACACTAGCAGAGACCACAGAAACGCTTTTCAGTAATTGGGAAAGCATTACAGCCCTTTGCTCCTCGGCAAATGAACCCATGCTAATTTCATGACTGAAGCAACGCCTAATAGAGGGCGGCAGACCTTCAGTACTGTCAGCTGCGGCGACTAATAATAGCTGATGCTTGCTTATCTTTTCATCATCCTTCAAGTGCTGCATCATCAAGTCACAAATAAATTATACATGCCTATTTTCACAACAAACTATAGAGCTTGATTAAATTGAACATCTCTCAGTCAATTCTATAAGAAACGTAGGTCTGCTGTGTTTTATTTTTCACCTTCTTGGATTAGCACAAGAACTGATCAGTCACTTGTTGATTTAGGATAGATTATAATGGAGCATAATCGTGTGGCCCTTATTTCCAAGAGATAAACGGAGTAATTTCAGTTCCTGTATTTGCCCTGTGAGAGGTGACTAGTGGGGGCTTTTAGGAATGACAAAGTGGAGAGGGATTACAATGGAATAAGATTACAAAAAGAGAAATGGAAATGCATTTGGGACAAGAAAATAATCTGAAGGTATTATTTTTCTATGAGATAAAGGCAATGTTCAACTTGGTAGTAACTAGGTCCTAACCACAGGACAGCAGTTAAAGTACAACAATAACCCCTGTTTCTTCATTCAATTGTTCTTTATTTGTAGGAATAACAAAAGAAAGTGAAGGCAAGAAATATTTCCTTTCACATCAGCAAATAATATACCATATGTGTAGCCCAAAAAAATTAATATGGAATATGGCCAAATGATTCTCACCTAAATCAGAGGAAAAGTAAAATCCTTGCTAAGAATCTTATGAACAAACCTTATAAGTTCAGTGTAATGGAGAATAGCACACAAAATATTATCTTACACAGGTATCAGTTAATGTTTCCTCCTGGGGAATTTCCTCATCCACTGTCACTGACTCGGTTAACTCCCTAATAACAGATGCAATCTCAGAAGCAATACCCAGTTGCTCAACTTGTGAACCCTCATGAGAAGCCAAATTCCGGAAAACATCAAAATGGCGGAGAAGGATTATTGTTGGAGAGTATCTGTAGAAAAATTATTAATTCACAAAAACTGAATGACAGATTGATTTTGGTCATGACGACAAACTCATTTTTAGCCATACAAGTGGATTACAAAGTACCAAAAACATGGAAAAAGAAATTCAAATGAGTACCTACGAGCTGTATTAAAAGCCTGTGCTAGTGCAACAGAAGCCTTTTTCTCAGAGGCTGCCATCAGAGTATGACAGCTATACTCCACTACATGCAGACCAAGCTGACCAGCGATATATCTAACAACGGTTCTCTTCCCAGATCCTGCATTTTACAACTGAAACAGCACTTAGCAACAAAAAGCAAGTAATATAAGTTCTAACAAATGATTCCAAAAACGAGAGATGTTTGGAAACTACAATACTTAAATAGAACTTTTAACTACTGATAGCAGTAGTCATGACTTTTTCTGAATTCTAACATTTTTTTTTTCAAAGCAAACAACTATATTCATTCATCCTTTCAACCTACAACCTCTAATAAGTTTTTCCAGTTATGAAACAAATGTATTCATAAAATGAAAACAGCAAAGTTTAGTTGTGAAAGAGACCTTCAGGACCGTGCAATAATATAGCAACTTTGAATTTGGAAGAAAGCACAGATGGACATAAAGGTGGAATCAAAATGGATGCCAAAATCGTAATGGTCTCCCCATGTAAAGGTGCAACACATTTAGGACCAGCAGTCAACAAATCAGGAGGAATAGCAGAAGGAACACTTCCACCAAGCACAAGGGCTGTTTGTGAACAATTGACACGAAGAACACACTCCTCTGATGGATCCATGGCCACAACCTGACAACACAAGTATTATTGATAAATAGAGGTATTAAATGGGCCATACTGAATAGGCACAGCCCATTTATTTGGGCTGCCTGCTTGTAAACGAGCCGTGCCAAGCATGGCCTGAGACTTCAAAGTCACAGCCCAGCACGGCATGTGGGCCGCGATGTGCTAGGCCAAACATGCCGGGCCTTACCGTGCCACGAGCTAGCACGACACAACTCATATATTAAAAAATAAAAATATATATATTAAAAATAAAATTAATTTTGGTCTCCCTCCCTCTCTCCTGCTTCCCCTCCTTCCCCAAAACCCACTACAAATGAACCATGCCTGGGACTGCCCGATAGTACCATAGGCCGTCTACCACGTAACTTGGCACAATTTGAAGTGTTAGATTGTACTATACCCAACACTGTTCACCATAAGTTGTGCCCTGCCACTAGTGGCCCAACCCATTTAACACCTCTATCGATGAACTCACGTAGCTCTTTCTGTGGGTAACCATGTCTACAGCACTGTTAAAAGGAAATTTACCTTAAAGTAAATGATATCACCACCCGCGTTTTGCCTTTTTTGTGCACAATATATACACATCATTGAATTGCAATTCCAATCGATCTGAATGCTAAAAACATCACCTCTAGCAAGATATCTATCAACACTGAAATAGTTACGTAATGCTGCATCAATCATATCTTGACGATCTTTAGCTTCAATTGAGGACTTTTTTGAGGGACTCAATGGTACCACACTCTGGAATCTTCACAAAGGAAACCCTGAGATGAGATGCATATCGCGGCCAATAAGGCAAAGTCTCCAATCTTACATTGACTGCAGAGACCTTCTCTTTTCTATTTGTCTCCTTGTCTTCTTGCACACCAAACAGAGATGCTAAAGCCCCCTTTCCATGTCCAATAAGAGATATCAAGCATGAAGTATGCATGCCAATGTTAAATGCTAGCTGGGGAGATACATATGCAATAGCTTCATCCAACAGCTCATTATAAGTTTGGGGGAAAGTGTAGCAAGGAAAAATAGGCATTGCGTAAGGATTATTGGAAGAACCCACATTAGCATCAAAAGACTGCTCTCTGGCAACCGGAGGATCTAGAACTACAGCCTGTGCAATTCTTTGTATATTTGTGTCAACATTCTTAACCAACACCTAAGGAACAAAAAAGTGATGAATCAATTAATAGACTACAAAGACCAAAAACGTTTTTTGATAAACTGCCACATGGCACTTGGTACGTTGCAACTAGCAATGGTAAAGAGACATGTCCATAAACCTATGAATTATAGTGTTTTCATAACTCAATCTTGCACAAAACCTTCTGCCTTGATGACAATCTCCAAAACGTATAATTTTGCAACTTTGCAAAGATTTCGTACTCATTTTCTACCATAAGAAATTTGTTCAAACAACACAACTAAAGGGGGTAGTGCCCAAAAAAGCACAACCGCATGAAAATTTAAAGGAAAAAAAAAATACCAGACCCACTATGAAATGTGACAATACAAACAATGCCAAAAGGCCACCCCAACTAAAACCCGCAATAGAGCTAACCTAAGCACAAACTACAAAGAGTAGGCACAAAAATAATAATAACACAAAAATAAAACAAAAAAAAGCATCAACAAGCCTTCTGCAAATCCTTATTGTGATTCAACCTCTGTGGAAGCCTCTTAAGCTCTATATCCTTCTTCCAACTTTAGCATCCTTAACCTTACCCTCATGTGCCTGACAATCTTCTAGTATTAACAATTCAAGTTCTTCAAGTAAACTAATAACCCCACCTAGAAAATAAAAGTGAAAAAATGAAACTCTGTTAAGAGATTATAATTTGATATACTATTATGAAACATAGATGGAGAAAAAACATACAAACTACCCAAGGAAAACTAGGAAAGGCAAAAGAGTAAAGACCTAGCTAAAATACTTATATTACTTGCACAAAAGAGAAAGATAACCACTTCTTGCTAAAAGACAATGATATGAAAAAAGGACTGAGGAATTATTTCAATAAATTATTCCAGAAAAATAGCGTAAAAGATCTAAATCTAAAACATAGGGGAGGAAAAGAATATAATTTTCACTATGTTCTTGATATTAGAGTTTAAGAAGTCAAATATGCACTTAAGAGATAGAAAATGTCACATCAACAGTGCTAGAGGAAGTTTGTATGGAAGTCTGGAGATTATTAGGAGATTGAGGGGGGCATGTTAAACTAACTTATTTTATGTGATTTTAAGAACTAAAAGAATTCATGATGAATGGAGGAGAAAGCACTTTAGTAGGTATCATGATATTCAATGAATGAGTCTTCCAATAAAATTTCAGGAAAGAGTAATTGGACAAAGACTACAATGTCAAAGGAAGGTGTCTGAAAATTAATTTGCTCCATGCCAAGATGCTCAAGCACTTAAGCTATAAATTTGTTGAGAATGTTAATGGAAAAATTTAGGAGGAAAAGGTGACGAACAGATGGTCTTCAATCATTTCGAGAAGCTTATGATAGGGCAGTTCGAGAAGTCATATGGAGGGTGTTAGAAAAGATAAGGAATAGAGAGAAAATATATATATGTAACTAAAGAGATGTATGACTATGAAGGGATAATACTGGTATTATAACTGCAGGAGACAGTGAGTATTTCCTAATTACGATTTAAAAGCATCCAGGGTCAATTCCCACCTTCCTGTGTCCCTTAGTTATGAATTAACATAAGCAACATAAAGATTAGGTGCCTCAGTGTATACTATTTATGATGATATTATTTTGATAGATGAAACTAGAGTTGAAGTGGGAAACAAAAGTAGAAGTACGGACAGAGGCTTTAGAATCTAAAGTACTAAAGATAAGTGGGAATAAAATATAATACATGAAGTGCAACTTTAGTAATTCTGGGGCAGATTAATAAACATGTTAATATTAACAATAAAGAGATTGCCAAAAAAAAAAGATTTGCCTTGGATACAAGTTTCAAGAAAATGGAAAAAATTTTCACGATGTGATGCAAAGAATTAAAATATGCTGATTCAAATAAAGAAGTGCATCAAAAGTGCTTTAGGATAGGAAAATACCTCTAATATTGCCAAAAAAACAAACCTTTAAGGACAGCCATTAGAATAGATGTGATTTATGGATCAAATGTAGGGCAATAAATAACAACATATAAAAGGAGTTAGTATTCAAAATATGTGAATGTTTAGATGGTAAGTGTGGTCACACTAAAGACAAATATAAGAAATGAATTATCCATGAAAATTAGAAATCACACCTGTAGAAAAAATGATATGAAAAAGGCATTTAAGATTGGTTCAGACGCTTAAAATATAGACCAAATACACTGCCAGGGAGAAAATGTAATTTTATTGAGGTTAGAGATAAGAAGAAAGGAAGAGATATGTCAAGAAAAACTTGGAATGGAGTGATAAAGGATATCCACATCACTTCTACTCTTAAAGGATGTTTCACTAAAACCAATGTAATTGTGAGTGCAGATTCATATAACCAACCCTACTTAGTTAAATTTAATAATTTTCAGATATTAATGTTGATATAAGTTCATATTTACAATTATCTTTTGACCAAATCTAAAACATTTCCTTGACAATTAAACTAGCACAGATTCCAACCATGACAATTAATAAAAATTCGGAGGTTCTTTCAATGTTGGTATATTTATTGTAAAACAGTTATTTCATATTATTCATCAGCAATCAGCACATGGAAATAATGAGCCACCATTGACATAAATAGATCTCACATAGCCATTAGAGGTGTGTTATTGGACATAAGAAAATATTTTAGCAAACACTGTCCAACTGGATTTAATTGATGCAACCATGTTGGGGACCACGCACCGAGGAGCAGCAGGGTCAGCAAGACATCCTAACAATCAAATAATCGAGGTTGAACAACAATAGGCCACCGCTGGCCAGCTATCACATAATATCAAGCCTTTTACAGCCAAAACCTTGTGCCAAACTCAAGCACTCCACTGAGAAGCGTACACTCAAGGCTAAAACAAGCAATACCAAACCCCAAGTGTTCTAGGACCTTAGCAGCGCCAAATTACCAAGGACTGAATCGTAGAGCTCTGCAGGGTCCAGATGCTAATCCTGCAGTTACCGAATCTGAGTTGTTGCTCCAGAAGTGCACAATGCAGGCAACAAGCAGTGATGTAGCAATTCCTTCTCATTTAAAAGGACTACTGTAACCATATTAAGGGGCACTGATGTAAACAGGAAGTTGGGCATCATTGGATTCTTGGTTGGCTATACAAGCTAGCCCAAATCCTCACTAGGTATCTACTTAGTTATTTTGGAATTTGTGTCAACACTTGGTAGTTGTAAGCTTGTGACCCTTTGAGGTATTTTCTTGGGCAACCTAGAAGTTGCTATGGATGTGCTTCAACCGATTTAGGATTAATTCTGTTATTCAACTTTAGAGGTTCGTTTTTTAATCATTCAATGTCCATTACGGTTGGTTATTGAATTATCCTTGTTCATCCATTGCTCGTTGTTATACTATATTCTTCACATTATACGGTGATATCCACTGTTATTCTATTATTTTAACGGGGTCTAATGCTTGATATCAGATTCCTAGGAGAGCGTCCTTATCACCTCTCTATGACATCTCTTCTTGTACAAATATAGTTACCATAAATTTATAAGGTGTGCCTCATCATAATAATATGTTGACAGAGCTCCATATTGAAATGGCTAATTGCCAACCTGATTACAAAAATGAGAAGTGTTTCATAGATGGTAAAAGTTAGAGTGATGGTAAATAAAAGGGATGAGAAGTAGATCGATAAAGAGAGGATGGAGACTTTGAGAGGAATAATTCTGTTACTTTGATCTTTATTCATTCATGCTTCATTCTTACTAATATAACCTTATTCATGATGCCTTAATGCAATTGTTACAAGGTTTCAAGGGTGTAAAATGTCCTCAACTAACTTCTGGGAGCCTATACAGCTTTACAGAAAAAAAAAAATACAGAAAATCAGTTGCAACAACAGCCAAAACAGAATGCTGACAGTTGGCAGCAGTTTAAAAATCCTGATCTGACCTGATTTTCTTGGTTACTTCAGGAGCTGATTTGGCTTCTGTACTTTGATGATTCGGCTTTTCCTTGTAGGATTAAAAGGATTTATTCAAGTTCAACAACAATAGCAATGACTTCAAAAAATAGCAGTAGAACTGAAAATTTACTGCAGTAAATCTACAATTGTGCTTTTGTTTGATGAATTCTGAGTACTTCATGGGAGTACTCCTTAGGTGACAGCATCTGTGTCCTTGAGGATGAAAGGGGAAATTGAAAGGCTCTGAAATCTTCATTGTACATGTGAGGATGGATGTCCATTTCTTGACAATGATGTGCTCTCTAGTACATTTCTCCATTTCTTGACACCAACATTAATACTCGATTACAGTAGATTAACATAAAAATGTAAACCGCACCAAAGAAAACATAGGTACACAAAAAATTCCGGGGTGGGACATTTACAAACGAGGCTACTTACCCCTCCAAAAAAAAAAAAAGGAACAAAAGAGGCTAGCATTAGGTCGTTTCATATATTTTTGAAATAAGAAATTGAGGTAGTTGCCACACAAAAATAACAGATTCCGAACACAAATTCATCCTATTTTAATGTCATATTACAGTTTACCATTCAGCTACAAAATAGTGAGCTAAAAACCAAAATCTCATCTTAAATTGTATAGTCTAGCATTCCTAGCAATAATTGATTCCGCCAGATAACCATAAAAATATGCACTGCCTCGCAGTCCGCTCTTCCCCTCTTCCGACCCCCAGCCAGGAGATAAAGAGACACGAAGGAGAAAATTAACACAGGTAAGAAGAAGTTAACAGAGAGAGAAACGTTGTATTTCCTATTAATACATATCAATTACTTATCAAAAGAAAAGCTCACAAGAGAGCCAGAGGCTGTCGACAGTCGTTTGAGAACAGATGTCGAGAGGCCGACGAGGGCAGAGTGATCAAGGGAGCGAATTTTAGACTCGGAGACTTCCATTTTCTCATTTGAAATTCGAAGAATCCCCGCCAACAGTTCAAGATACAACGTTGTATCATCGCTGGAGGACGAAATCTTTGCGCCATTTTGGCTGGCTTGACTGCTGAGCCTCGATGAAGAAATTAACGAGTCGACTAGGGCTTTGGTTTGAGCAAGCACCAATGGCTTCCGCTTCTCCATCTAGAAAACCAAGTTGGGATGATCGGCAAACCAAGCCCGGCCAAGTTAGACTGATCGACAAGCACCGGCTACGTTTATAGTTTGGTAAGCTATTTACTTGAAAATTAGATTTTATCAATCGGTAATCCTTCTCATATAAAAATCGATTCTCTACATTTTTAGTTAATATAGTTTATAAATGTACCTTTACAATAATAATAATAATAATAATAAATATTTCTAAATTGGCCAATTATTATATAATTAACAATTAAAAATACATATTTTAATTTTATTTAGTATACCCAATCCTAACAAAATAACGAATATATATTCACTATTATTATATAACCCAAGTTTAATTTTAATTAGATTAAATTAACACATAATTTTTAACTTCAAATTTTTTATAATTTGCCCCAAAAATTAGATATCAAAATTTAACATTAAAAGTAATTAAACTTTAAATTTTTAATAAGATTAAGATATAATTTATTATTGACTTTCTATACATGTAAAATTTTCATACAATTCAATAGTAATTTCATAAGTTACTTTCTTTTTTTTAGCCCATAAAATCAACTCTCTTAATTTTACCTTCTATTTTTCAAAATCATTAGTAAGACATTGAATTCAATGGAAAAATTGTGCACCTAATATTACTATGTTTTATCCAACAACCTCCAACTTATAAAGAAAAATTTTGATAAAATCAATTAGAAGTCCTATTTAAGCATGCATCTACACCAACTTCATAGTAGTATGTGAAAGCTTTTAATTCAAACAGAGAGAGATAATTATTAAATAAAATTAATGGTTTTTACCGATGCTTCTAAAAAAATAAAATTAATTATATAATAAAATGGCTGACTTTTTGATCGGTTGACTGCTAGAGAAGGCTCATCTTTCAGTATGTGTGTGAGAGATAGAGAGATTTCAGTGTCCCAAAAACTAAGTTCTCATGCGCATCTGTATATAAGTACATCTACCCAGCTAGTTAAAACAAGCATAGTAATTCATTCTTTTAAGCAGCAGATGTCTTCACACTGGTCAGATTGAACCGAACATTATATCACATACATGTATATGTACCACAACGGATTCGACATCACAAATGCAGGTGCCCTAATTTTAAGAGGGCTCACTCTATACTACTTACTATATATATTCAAGTCCAAACAAACTGTTTGGCAGTAATGCAAGCTCATAGCAACTGGGAAGTTTGGATAAGGAGGTGTATTCTTTGTTGCAGAACGATCGAGATATGAATTATATGTGTTCTGCTGAGTGCGAATGGTACGTACGCCGCCTCAAATTGGATTGAGGAGTTGGCTGCTGCAGAAAGATCTTTGTAGGATCGTTTGGATCGACATATCTGCATGTGTGATGAAAAAGCATTTATCAACAATTATTTCTCACACTCATTCTACACTAAACAGGGCCAGGTTACACAAAGCAAGTTCTTAGAGGACGTTCTATCATTCAAAGTGCAAGTAACTGGGCTGTTGATTGTGAAGGAATTGGCATGCTTTCTGCCATGAGTTATTAAAGTTACTGATGATTAGAAGCCTAAGATCACACTTCATCAATTGTATGATTGCCCATGGCCATCAAAAAACAGATTTGCTATTTTGAAATATTCAAAAAAATAATTCAGTGATAGCAATTTTATTCAATTAGATATTATCAGGCAAAATCAAATTGATTTGTTTGATTTCATCGCAAGATTTTCATAAATTGAATAAAAGTGTAACTTTTGAAAAAGTTTGCAATATTTTTTTAAATTACTGAATTTCAAGGACTTTGACGGAAATGAACAATGTACTTACGCATGTCTCATCATCTCTTCAACTGGAGTCTGGCCTGCTTGCAAAGGATCTACGCGAGGAGGCTCCGCTGCTGGAATAAATTGCTGATTATATTGCCTCACTCCATTGATTAAGTTGAAAAACAGTGGGACAAAGGTTCCACAGCCACCTTCCTTGAACAAAATCTTGAACGAGTGTGTCGAATAGATAGCTCTATTCTCATTTTCTGGGACAACCTAAGGTTTTCCGGGTTTTAAACAGTTCAGATCCTTTTAGAAGTGACAGCTGAAAAATGCGTGATGAAGAGAAACTCGTTCAGATTCTTACCGGCTCTACAAAACCAGAGATGTTGTTGCAATGAAATATTGGTTGGTTGAATTTCTCACCAGAGACGTATAACTGCAGAAGATCAAATAGGAAGGCATGAAAGCGGATAACACCAAACTAGAATTTATATCCATTCAATTAATAATTTCAACTGAACGACCAAAAGCTAAGTGATCCACTATGTCCATTAAACAATTGGTGAACAGGCCATGTTGAAGCATATTCAATTTCTCAATTCATATCCATTCAGCTGTGCAATTCAGGGTTATGGCGTACATTTGCCCAAATAAAATGACAATACCTTCCCAAAAAGCCAGAAAAAAGAGGGTGTTCGTTAAGTGGCTAACCATGTAGTAGGAATATTTACCGCTTACAAACTAAATTCTCATCCATTTGATCACCGTCGTCAGGTAAATATAGTTTGGCAGTTAAAATATACATTTCAAGTTTCCATCTATGATAATAAATAAACAAGAATAGCTCAATGCACGAGATTTCTAGCATTGCAAGTTCTAAATGGGTGGATTGTCCACAACTTTATCCTTACATCATAAAGAGGTTATTTCCGTAGTTTGAACTCATGTTCTCTGGGTTATAGTTGATCAATATTACCATTGCACCAATACGATGATAAATAAAGAATGCACATATAAATGTAGCTTTCTTTGATTACTATCCTAGATTTTACAGATAAAAACATATTTAATACTCCATTGAAACTCGTGACTATGCACCTTCACATTTAAGAAGATTCATGAAAGGTAGTCACACATAAATAGAAGCTCGTCCCTAGATTCAAATGAAATCTAAGAAAACTGTCCCAATAACTTAACAATCAGCAAGGAGGGAAAAAACAAATGGAGGTCTGATGATTAAACATTGACATTCTCGTTTCCCATAATACACAGATGACTGGAAATACATATCCAGCAAAGGGAATTTTATTTTTTTCTTCCTTTTTTTTTTTTTCAGTGATCATACCATAGTCCTAAAAGCTTCACTCCACATGAACCAACCTTCTCAATCATAACATTAGCTCCTCTAAATTATATTCCCAACCCTAATTCAATCAGGTCCAGGTAAGCCACCCTCAGACACATCAGAAGCATGCAAAATCCTTGAATTACCAGGATCAACATATCCATTGGTCATTAACATTACAACTCTCTGTGGAAAAAAACGATTATAGTTGAGAAAAGAAGCCAAAAAGTTAATATATCCAATCATCGCCAGAACGCAACCAGGCACAATAGAACAAGTACTCCTCAACACTAGCCTCATCCGACTTCATTACATGTGCAATCCACAGGAGTTTGATTAGTTAAGGCAGACAAAGTACACCAGGAAGCAGACCCCAAGAAGGAAAACAACCTCAAATATCTTTCTGATAATTAATAGAAGCCTTCAAGGGACGCCAAAGAAATGAAAACGGACAAAAAAAAAATGTCGCTAAGATGCTCAAGGAAGAATGAGCAAGATCTCCACTACAACCTCGAATAGATGGCATAACTGACACAAAGGAGCAAAATTATGGTGTTGCTTCATCAACAGCATATCAAAATTCCAGTCATGCAATCATGCTCAGACTATAGCAGGAAAAAGAATCTGGAAAGATGACATCAAGGAGATGGAAGCACCAAGTCAGAACTAAAATCAATGTCGTGACTAGTGAGGCTCGTTCCTCATCACATAGTTGTAGGGATCACAGACTACTGGAAATTTTAAAGGTGGCGGGTTTTGGCTGATGAAGGCATGAAGCTTGCCATAGATACAAAGCAGCATTGGGAAGGTGACGGGTTTCTTTTTCTGCAGCTTCTCAAATGCTTGGGAATGAAAAGGGGAAGGCAGTACTGAGAACAAATATCCTATATTGTTATACATACACTTTAGAGAATGTTAACTTTCTGATGTTTTTGCAGTTACAAGGGAATGGATTATGAAGAATACTTTCACAACTATAAGGATAAAAGATCAAGGTTAGAACCTCAGTAACAGAGTTGAATTCCAAACAGAAATTTTGTACAACTAACAGGCTTCTGGATTTACTTTGCAACATGAAAGAATTCAATGATTGATTTACACAACTGAACAAGTGCAATTTTATATTGAATTACGATATTTCGTACTTCATTTTCATAATTTTAAACATTTGTAAATAAACATTTAGACATTATATAATATCATATAAAAAAAAGAGTTTGAGAATCGAATTTGTCAAACTGGAGCAGATAATTCACCACTGTTCAAAAAAGTAATGTGTCACATACTAGAAAGCTATACTCTTTGCGGCTAATTAACCTTCCCCCTAAAGCAGGTACAAAAATTTTTGGCAAGGGCAATTTGCCACGAAAGTATAGAATATTAATGGTTAAACAAATTGCCACTGACCATTTTTCTTATACCTAGGGAAGCCATTTTCCACTGATTTGTATCCTTTTTGAGATGAAACACATTTCAACACTTAATTCTATCATGGTGAACTTATTGTGACAAAAATTTCTCCACTACCAAATCCTTTAGAGGTGAGTTTTAAACTTTTTGTGACAAAAAATCTCTCTTAAAGAGCTACCATCTTGTAGTGTTTGATCAGCATAAAATGAATTTGCAACAGCAGAAAGACAAAACAGCAACAGATAAAATCAAACACTGCATGAATCAAAAAAACGTGGCAGATGCAAATTCACATGCAACATTGAAGACAACTCAGCATAAACATCTTAGCTGTAGACATGGGAGAAAAAACCAGTCCAATTATGTAGTCAATAGCTGCAGCAGATATTAATTTCCGGTTTGCATGTGACGGAGATCAGATAAATTCAGATCAGAGTGAGCAGGTAACACATCTATTGGTGGCAGGGGATCTGGTATCCTCTCTCTGTAATCACCTACATGGGTTTTTGACCTTATCCCAGTGGTGTCAGTTATAAATCTTAATTCGATGGTGGTGCTTGAGGTGGCAGTGGCAGTGGTGGTAGCAGCGGTGGCTGTGGATTTAGGTGATGCAAGTGGATGTGGTTTTTTTGTATCAATTTTGCACTTACTCGTACCTTATCTATTCCTAACAAAATGAAAGGGAAAAGATCTCCCCACCCCACCCCCAAAAAAAAATAACCTTTACACCCAACCAAGAGTTCCACAGTACCAAATGGTGCCTGAGGGGTGATAACATATTCCACTTTCCCCTCTACTAAAGCTGCCCAACCACTCTGCCTTATCTAAACGGGTGGTTCCAACAGTTGTCCGTTGGAAACAATTCAGCAGGCGGTTTTAACCGCCTGCTTATTCTATATATATCCCTTTTGATCCTAGGAAAAGGGGATCCGGAGAAAAGATACCTCCGGAAGAGAAGAAGCCTGAGGGTGGAAAGGAGAAGGTTCAAGAGGAAAAAAGGCCAAAGAAGAAAGAGAAGAAAATGGGAAAAGAGATTTAGAGGGCACTGCCCCGTAAGTCCTCCCAAAATTTATCTCTCCTATCAAGTGCCCGACCATCCTTCAAGAACACCCTGGTCATTTAAGACACCCCTCTACAGGGAGAGCATCTAAGACGTCACACGGTGTGCACACCTCTAAACCGCCCATTAACTGGACGCATACTCAATCCACCGCTACATGCATCTACACATTCTCTTTACTTCTTTCTATTCTCTTAGAAAGACATCTGGCTTGAGCGTCGGAGGACATATAATGGGAGTAATTCCCACCATCCTTTGACCTCTCGTTTTCAATTGTATCACGCAAGGTTCAGATTACAGGCTATGAAGATTGGATCCAAATCAGATTGATCAGCACGAAAGATTAATTCGCGGCCCCCAAATACGTAGAACAACCGGAATTCGTGGTACGTAACACCTTCCAACTATTAAATCCACAATCAAGAGGTTATGAGAATAGATGAAAAAATCTGTCAATATTTGTTATATCAGCTGATATATATTGGTATTAAGTTCACCAATACCACAGCAAAAACAACGATGTTAAAATATAAGCAAATACTTGAAATATGCCTATCAGTTTACAATTCTCAAAAAATATTTTTTCCAATATATCTAATACTTATACACATTGTCCAATCTGCCTAGTAATGATATTCTCATCCATGGTGATGAGGCATTTCAACCAAAAATGAGATGCTTGGTTTTATGTATTGTTTCTTCACATTCAATCAGAACATAAAATAACAAAACAAAAATTATATAAGTGAAGCTTGATAGTTGTTTGTGTCTGTACATGTGGCAGAACTTCAAGAAAACAACATTTTGATTGTTTTTATACTTTCCAAATGCTCTTTTCTTCATGTAAACCTTTAAGACGGGGATACAGGAGGATGTGCATGATTGGTGACCAAGTATCAAAGTAAAGATTTCCATACCAGTGGCATATCAAATGAAGTTAAATTCCCAACAGGCACTTTTGCGACAAAGACCATACGAATATTTGACAAGTAGATGGTCCCTTTGGCCTTTACTTTTCCACCATGACTCCTGGTAGCAGAGCAAAGTATACAAGAGTCAGAAGAAGCACAAAATATCATTTGAATACAATAGTAATAAGGTCAATGGAAATTTTAGTTATTGCAAAATGTCTATTGACACCTCAGTATGATATTTGTTAAATTGACGCGACAAAAACAACAATTTTGAACCGCATGAATGCATGTTATCCAATCCATCCACATCAAAATGGATGAAACAAATGTGCCATGTTCCACGAGCTTAGCTTCCCAACCATTGAACTAAAACAACCATCAGAAATTTAAAAAATGATATAGTTTTAAATCTGTTGTGCTCAATCAACTAGAACAGTTTAAATTCACAAAGATCAGAAGGGCAAAGAATGATAAACAAAAATATTAGCACTACTAATTTATTCTCCATCACAGCAAATACAACTATTTTCATTTCTAGGTGAAGGTTTCTACATTATACAGCCAAATAATAATTCACAATTAAAAAAATTCCGCAATTGTCCATTCAACAGACCTAAGTCCTATAAAATTCAAATTATTATTAGTTATGGACAAACAAACTTATATGCACTTCAATCAATAGCCAACACTATATTCAAAACCTCCCATCTCAGCTATTGTACCCAATTACCAAGTCTGTAATGAATACAATAGTCTGATCTACGGTTTCCGATACATGGCTCCACAAGTGGACTCCACAGTAAAGGCCAAATCATGAGACATTGCATCATATAATTGCCCATGATGATATAGCATAATCTCAAGAGGAATAAACTTGATTTTTTTCTTATTTGGATACTGCAGCACCGAAGTTACCACATCTTTTACCTCCCATTTCCTTTTACTTAGCAGGAAACTCAGTCAAACAGCCATATGACCCATTCATCATTGTGTCTAAGGCTCTGACATCATTAGATGACCTAATCGTTTTCTTCTTTTCTGCACACAGCTTTCCTGATTTGTTTCTGCTGCCCAAAAACTTCAGATTCATTCAACTCCTAGCCAACAAGTTCAGCTCATTCATCTATTTAAGGGCAATTTCAGAAAGTTTTAAACTAGCTCAAACTGACTACCAGATCCTTATGGTCTTCACTCTTTTGTTTCAGCTTCCATTGGACATTGGCCCCAGCTACAGCTTATTTTCAGCCTCTTTGTTTTATTAGAATAACAGTATATACTTACTTTTACTATTGAATAGTCTTCTCATTCCATTCACACTATTGTTACGGTTCCAGTTATCATTTATGGGCTCGAGAAATACCAAGCTTTCTAAGAGGAAAGAGATTTATGGTACATTGTCATTGGTCATTGATGGCATCCATGAACACACCTAAGAACCCATCCAATGAGAGAACAAATATCATGATGTATGAAGGTTTTGAGGCATGGGAAACTAAAAATGCACAATTCTCAGAGGGTTTTATTGCACTTCAGCGCCATCAGTCAAAATTCAAGTGGTCCTAGGTGAATTTAATAGGACTTAAAAAGCAACTAAGAAATGTGCTAATGCTTTTTATTCAAATGAAATCAATATGAGATCATGTAGAATCGCTTTATTAATGGTGGTCTTGCACATTGGGTACATATGTCAAATACCAAGTTATTATTATTAATCAAGTTGAAGCTATCCCTTTCAACTTGTCATTAAAGAAACTTAATTTCACTATAACTGGTTTAAAAAATCTCCCTTAACAAAATAGCTCTTCTTGTTAGACATACAAACATAAAAGTGATTTTCTTTTTGTTTATGCAGATGATATCAATGTTACAGTGGATGGGAACATATAATCAACAACAATTCTTAGTCATATATTTCAAATGAATAATCTTGTTTTCCCTTAGATCAAATGCATTGTTACTAGTCTCAAGCTACATATGCTACTAATACAAGATGGTATAACAAGGAATGGATTGCCTATATTCTATTGGAGCAACTGCCAAATTCATCCATACATCAAGCATACATTTTGCATACCGTATTATTTTCCATCAAAGCAAATGTCTCTTACTGGTGGCACACCACTATTGTTAGTTCCTATCTGAGAAAATGCCAAATTCACCTACTTATGGCACATCTCATATAGACCATACTGTTTTCCACCTGTAGACTTAGGGTTATGGAGTGTCATCTACTGTAGCATCCAGATCAAGTATTGCAAGTCTACCTTATGCCTACCTATCAGACCACTCTTGCTGATTTTCATTCCTATACATTCAATCTTCTCTTCAGTAGCATATGTAAGTCAAGTTATCTCTGCTCATAGACTATGCACTATGCCTGTTGTGTTTCTTATCTGTCCAATCTATTCTTCACTTGAATACATAGTCTGATGTTCACACAAAAAATTGCAGACAGATGTCTACTACAGGATTTTGCTTGTTCCTCACTATAAGAGCATGAATACCACTTATAAATAATCCAATGAGAATTCTCTTCATTTTTTGTTTGCTTCCATTTCAATTCAGGTTATTTTGAAATTGAAATATTAAGAAAATAAATAAAGCAAACGAGACATGTAAATTCTTAAAGATGAAGGAACCAGACAATAGATGAAAATATCCGTGTCAATATTGGTCGGGCCATACCGATATCAGACATAAACAGACAATATATATCAGTATTGAATATATCGGATAATACATATAGGTATTTGATATATATTAAGCAAAACATTTTCTACAAATAGTAAAATAACAGACAAATATCAGCCGATATTTTAAATATTGGCCAATATATCGCAATGTATCATCAATACCATAATAGTGCAATTTTGTCGTAGTATTAGAGAGGCCTAATACTGATATATATATATCAACCATGAATGAAAATATTGGTATCAGTATCGGCCACGATCATATTAGTATTAAACATATCAGTTAATACGTATTGAAATTAGATATATTGAATAAAAAAATTTTAAAAATAATAAACTGACAGAGTCATATAAATCGGCTTTGTCAGATGATATAGAAATATATCACGATATTGTCTAACTATAAAAAGGCCCCAATATCGATATATATCGGCCAATACAAATCATATCGATTAATATTTCCATCAATAATATTAATTGATAAATAGAAAATCGACTGATATTTCATTTCATGAATCATACATGATAATCTTTCATCATCCAACTCGAGCAAGAATTAAAGAACTAAATAGATCTACATAAATAAATATATTATAAAATAATACATTATTGGAATCTATAATGGTTGTCTATAATCTATAAGGGAAAAAAAAAACTTACATTCCCCTTTGCCAAAATTAAGTTTGGAAGCCCAAACAAACTGCCATTGATAAGACGGAGAAAAGTGAGGATGATATCAGGTCATCATGCCCCTTGTTCCATGGGTGAAAAACCACACTATAATGGCTGGGTCAAAGGATTGTCATCCCATGCACTTTTTCTTTTACCATGTGCTCATTAGCAAATGCAGCACATTTGGATTGTCATATCATAGAACAGCCACACAGTCAAGGATGACTGTCCACTCTGTTTCAGCTGATTAGGTTTGATTCTCCTAAACAAGCATACCTTCCTAGATGATTTTGCAATCCAGCATTCAACTCAAGATGGATGCAATTTTTACCACCTTGAGTTTAAAAGGGATTACAAATATGTAAATAGTTTAGTGCTTTCCATTTCGACTCTCTCGTACTTAGGTTTGTAGTACCATTTTTTATATTACTAATACTCTATTGTATGCTAATTCTTATCCACAAAGAAATGCACATAGGTTTTCTTTTTCCTTTTTGATTAGAACATTGGTTTTCCTTTTTTGTCTTCTGTAAGCATATCTTCCCTCAGCCCTTGTACATGCATACATAGCAAAATTAAGAGAGGGAGATGGGTCAGAGAGTGGGAGATAAAGATTGTCGTGTTTTATCAAATTAACAAAGCCAACAGCAGGAAAACTCTGCAGCCCAATTCCATTTTCTGTCAAGGGATAAAGTGCCAAATCAACAATTAAACATAAAATCTTAAGCTAAAATCTTATGCCAATATGTGAAAGCTCAGTAGTTTATACTCAACACTATCCAACTTCATTGTGCTGCAAACGGCCCTTCCTCTATAAGGGAATAAATAAACCAGAATGCTAGAGTTTAACTTCCCTTCGGCTTATCCCCAACCCATCCAAAGGGGGTGGGAGGGTCAGACAAAAATAGAGTAAAAATAGAAAAGAAGAAAAAAAGGACACACACACACACACAAGCTTACTTGATTTGATATTTGCACACCCTCTTTGTATCGCCTATGTGAGGGTAGAGAGGGATCCCATTTTGACATACCCTGCCAATGGGGCCTGTTGTACTTTGGCCCTTTGGTTCACATGGGTAGGAGTAAGATCAATGGAGATTCTATCTTGTTTTGATATATTGAGACCTTGCCTATGTTATGATTATGAAAAAAATTCCAGATCTCTTTGGCTCTTGATTCTTGTGTCATATTTTATCATATCGTGCTATTAAGCAACTTATATGATGTTTGAGTTTGTTAGATTTCATTGATCATTGTTGTTGTTTGACTATTATAGATTACTTGTTGAGTCTTCAACTCATTCCTTGTTCTTGCCCTTTCAAAGTAAAGAGAATGGTGGTTGACGCCTCTTGAGCTAGATGCTAAGGTCTCTTATTCTACATTTTTTTGTATAGCTATTTTGTAAGGTATTATGTATTTTGTTCTTAGACTATAGAGTTATTTTGAAAGTACTAAATGGACTCGAACTGTTGGGATTTTTGGGATATTCGTATATGATCTCTAGTGTTTTCTAAAGATGGATATTTCTGTGGACTATAGTTGGCGAATGTTTATGTGACAATGAATTTGATTGTTGGTTTTCAGCATCATTATCCAGACGACATGTGTATTTATTTTCCTGGTCGTGACAGAACTAATGGCCCTGGGCGTACAGGACCCGTTCCCATCCTGTGAACAACTACTTTTCGCCATAGCAAAGTAGTCACAATCCAAAACACAATCACAACATCAACACGCTTCAAATAGTTTGAATCCCCATCTCTTTTTAATCACTAAATTGGAAAAGAGAAAACGATATCATTTGAGCTTCAAATATATATTTTTTTTAATTATTCAAACTTCAAATAGCAAGTTCTCGACAATTAAATCTATTACAATCGATCGTCTTAACAAGTAATTTGCATCAATTCGGAGAGAAAGGAATGCCGACAGTGAATTGGAGGATAATCATACCATAGACCATCAAAGTAGATACAAAGAACATCGAGAAGCTCACCCAGGAATCTTATCGACCTCAAACTCCACCCCGTCTCTGGCCAGCACGAACAATTCATTAACAAAAGGAACAGGCATTCCATTTGGGAATAATTGCGGGTTCAGAGCCATTTCTCTGCCGGTGTCGCAATAGTGAACAGATCTATTCGCTGGTAATACGGTAAGGCGGCAACGCAAGGCAAATTCCTTCTTCTTTTCAAGCAAACTCTTTCTAGACGCCGAAACCGACGCAGTAAGGACACAAATTCTTGATTATCGAGAAATAAAGAGAATTTGAGCCCGATTATGCACATTTTATTAATAAATGTAAAAAATGTAAAATTTAATTGAATATTAGATTTATGATTAATTTATATTTTGCTTATTATTATTTTTATTTTAAAATATATCCTTATTTTTATATATTATTATATCTATTAATAGAAAGCTGTTATAGCTTTTTTTTTTTAGTAAGAAAATTTTTATATTTATTTAACAGTTAATATTAAAAATTAAATACATAATTTTTAAAAATTAAAAATTTATTTAAATTATTTAATATAATTTTTATTATTTATTTAACTAATTTTTAATCCTAATCTTTAAATAAATATAAAAACTTTCGTAATAAAAATGTCTTTACATTATTCCTACAAATTTAATATCCTATAGGCTCATTATTATAAATAATTAAATAAAATATTAGTTACATATATAATAAAATTTAAAATATATGTAAAAATATCTTTAATAAAATTACAATGGCAGTCAAAATTTCCATTTTCTTATATCTCACTCTAAAAGCTTAGAATT
This sequence comes from Nepenthes gracilis, assembly GCA_033239525.1. Classification (NCBI taxonomy): domain Eukaryota; kingdom Viridiplantae; phylum Streptophyta; class Magnoliopsida; order Caryophyllales; family Nepenthaceae; genus Nepenthes; species Nepenthes gracilis. Next base: position 28,342,650 of record BSYO01000003.1, read on the forward strand.
TCTTCAATAGAAACCCTATAAAGCTTAGCATCATTTTTTTTTCCAAATGAAATATTTTATTACATTGAGAATTTGCTTAGTATTACTATTGAAATAACTTATAAAATAATACACATTAGATCTTCTAAAAAAACCTATAAAAGGTGCATGAAATTTTCTAAATGCTAATATGCATTTGTTATTTATATGAAAAAATAGTTCAATTTAAAAATTTATAAAGTAAGTTATAAATTAAAAAAATTGTGTTCTGTAAACATAAATTAAAAGTCATAGGATTGAAATATCTCCTTAAAATTTTACTTGATACTTAAATTAATAACATATTTGAAAAACTAGTGTGAATAAATAAAGAAATTGATACTTTTTTGTTATGGGTTTAAATAAGATAGCAATATAGTAAATGTGTTGAGCCTTATTGGATGAAAATAATAAAAAGAATAAAACTTAGTACCAAATTACCATTCACGATAAAACAAAACAAAATAGCCAATGTGCTACCTCATTGACACGCCTAGGCTGGGTGATAAAGGCAGTGGTTGAAGTTGCAGAAAGGGTTGGATAATGTAGATTAGGGGATCCTATTTTTTCTTAGGAGAAACATCTATTAATCACAATTGGATTGATGGAGATTCAATTATGATAATTTAAATATTAAATAAAAATATATAAATACTTGTTTTTATTAAAAAAATGTTTAATATTTAACTTAATATTTATTAAATATTAATATTATAACAAAAAAAATTTAAAAATTAACTATATATACTATTGTTATATGTTAAAATTTTATCTATTGAATTTTAATCTAATGAATAAAATGAAAGAAGCAAAAAGAAGTAGGGGATAAGAAGAAGCAGAATCCCCCATCCCTGGACAAGGTGGGGATCCTGCTTCCATCAGATCATCATGCTGTTGGGAGAACAAACTTTTAAGCCTGATTTGGGACTTGAGATAGGAAAGGTGGGCAAAGACATTGGGCCCTCATGGAGCCTGACAAGGGCGGAAGTGCCTGGGGGAGCATTTGTCTAGGGTCGGGCCTAAGGCGGCTGTCGAGGGATGGCTCTTGGCATGGGCTCCATGTGTCTTCCAAGATGGAACCCTTGCTCATAAGGCTCCATCTTGTCACGACCACCAATAAAAGCATTAAAATAATTACAATTCAAAATGCATGATTAGATCAAAACATTACACTAACTGTTAATAAATTCTCAAACATATCAATATATACGTATACCTTAAAATATGATCAAATCCTTCCATTTGATCTTAACCACTTATATTGGTTCATAATAATCAATACAATGCAAAAAAATCTAATTAACAGGCATATAAATGATGACAAAATTAATCTAAAGGTATAACCCACCAGCCACCAAACATATTGTACAAGCCAATTGTCACAGCCTACTATTATTGGATACGCTATTATTGGAATTGAAAAAAATGTTTTACCGGTTATAATTTTTACTCTTTCGTCTTATACTTACTATTACTCTGTTTATTTGTTATAAGGTGTCTAGTCCCTAATTTAGGATATTTGTGTAATGAATTAATTGTATAGTTGAAATATTCTGGACGCATTGTTCCGTAGTTTTTTTCTCTCATTCTTAAAAGAATTTTTTATGTAAAAATTATATATTGTTTTATTATTAGTAATTATTGTGTACTTATTATAAATTACGGATTATTTTTTAGCAATTCAAATAAATAGTTTGGGTCCCAACAAAAAATTGAGCAGAGAATTGTATAGACTAGTCTTTTTATTTTGCTCAGTTATAATATCCTCAGTCGTTGATGATCTGGACTATGTTAATTCTTGCACTTTATGAGAAAAACTAATATAATATAAGGATAGTTAAATATTTAATTTAATAATTTAAAAATATATATAAAAAAAAAAGGCTCTCGTCACTGTTCGAATAGTCCCCCAATCCAAATTGGATTAAGGAAGCTAAATTCTCGTACAGATTGAAAGATTTATTCTTTTAATCGTGGTTTATATATAAAATAAATAATTATAATTTAAATATTATTAAAAAATTAAAAATTAGTTAAAATTAATTATTTTAAAATTATTAAAAAAAAGAAAAAAATATGAATGGTGATTGAATCAATGATAAAAATTAAATTTCTAGCCGTGAATGATAATTCAATAAATGATGAAAGAAGAGAATTCTTAGTATATGAAAATAATATTTTTTGGTTTGATGTCTATTTTCCTTGTCTCAGGGACAGAGAGATTTGATCTTGCCATAACAGCTAGGTTTAGAGAAAAGCTATGAGTATTATATTGATACAGTATTTATATTAATAGTAGACTTGATTCTAATATTAAATAGATTAGCAAATAATAACATTTGCCCATCTATGATGAAAATTAAATTAGTAGGAATTTAAGCTAATCAATAATATTAAAATATATTGTTTCTAGTTTAAATGGAGAAATGCACAAAAACAACAAAAATAAATTATTATAAAAGTAAATATTTTAGATAGGATAATTATATAATCCTATTATTAAAATACATAAAACTTAAAAATAAACAGAATAAAAAGACACAGACAATCTGTCTTTGAGTTGAAACATTTTCAATCATACTAACATGATAATTCATGCTTGATACCACATACGAAACTATTGATGCACTAGCTAATTGGCCTGAGCCTTCTTCTGCATTTGGCGCACCTTGGCCCAAGCCGGGCGAGCGAGGATGTCCGCACACCATGAACTCAAATGTGGACGCGACTCGATAAGGTTCTTAGCCGTCGTGTTCATAAGCCTTTCTAAGTTCGGTAGATGAAGCAAATCAGCAATAGTAAACTTGTCCGCGGCCAAGTATTTCTTCTTAGTGAGTTGGGCCTCGTACACGTCAAGCACCTTGCTTAGCCGAGCTTTAGCTTCGGATACTATTTGTGGGTCGGGGTCAAGTCCCTTTTTGGGCTTGATGATCAACTCATCAATTAGTACTAGGGCTGGCGGCTCGAACCAGTGGTCCTCCACATCCACCCAGTTGGCCACCACGGCTTGTTGTTTAGCATCCCAAAAGATTAGCTCCAATCCTCCTGGCTTTGCATGCTCGTGTGCCATGCTTCTTATTATTGCTCTTGATTCTGCCATTTTGACACTTCTCTTTTGAGTTTGATTGAAATGATCAAATGTAGTGATGAATGAATGTGATACAACAGTAAATTAAAATACTGCAGGTCTTTTTTTTCAATCATCATTTTTTACCCATCAACAAATATTTGTGATTTATTTGGTTTTATTAATATTTAAAGAAAAGAAGCCAATTTTAAAAAAAAAAAATAGAAAAAATAAAATATATTTCTTTTTTTTTGGTTAGAACTTAACTGAAAAACTTTGAAAAAAGTAAGGTTCTAATAAATATATTTTTTTATTTAGTTGTCAAAAAAATAAAGACAAAAACATTACATCTCTTTAATGCCACAATTTGTATAAATTTTTTTGTTATTTTTCAATAATTTTCTTATAAATCGTGAGTAAAAAGTACTTATATATATTATAAATCATACGTCAAAAAGACTTCATTGCATTGCATTGATCTACAAATAAAATAACAAAATAAAAGTCGAGGCCTTTATTAAAATTATATATATATATATAGAAGTTATTAATTAATCCGTCGCGGGACTTAGCCGGTTATGAGTGTATACATGAGAGTTAATTTAGTTTATATATGCTTGTAGGATGATAGTTGGATTAAAATGATAGCTCTTGTAAGAAATTTTTTTAATATGAAAGTCCGCAAAGGAGTTAAATTATATTATATATGATCGTACTTTATATTATACTAAATATTAAATTTGTTGAATATAGCGTAAGATAAAAATTGACTCAATTTGCTTATATATAGGTCCCGCAAACCATCAGTCCATGCAGATGAAAAAATTAACTGTGATGTTAGGCTCAGATTAGAAAAAAATTTGACTAAACTATTAAATAGTTAAATGATTAGACTAATGATAATATAAAAAACCTATATACCTAATGTCGGTTGGCTAGTAAATCTAAAAAATTAACCCTGAATAACGGTTATATGAATCGAGTAATGAAGAATCGAGTCTAAGTAAACAGTTAATATGCCAAACGGATGACTATTAAATTTAAAATTTATGAAACGATTGGATTGTTTAATTCACAACCAACGTAGCACCTTAATTTACATGTAATCATATCTTTTTAGAAAATGTATATTAATTGGTAATAAAATTATAAATAAGCCTATTCTTTCTAACCAGAAAGGGAGGAAAAAAAGCAAATATAAAGTTTTAACTCTCTAAATAATTAAAATTTTTAAAAATCTTAGAGTCAAATACTCCAATATTCATTACTTTCATCCTTAACCTATTATGATCTTTTCGTTTTGAAAAAATATTTCTGATATGAGCGTTAGAAGATGTTTCAATAAATGAGTCTGTATCTTTTGATATGTTGTTAAATATTATAGTGTGTAGGATCCTAATTTAAATATTTAAATATTCAATCCGATTCCGTTCAAACAATTATTGAAGTCCAATGTATGCATCAGAGTCCAATATTTCAACTTGACATGAGCATTTGAAGATATTTTAACAAATGAGTTCTATATATTTTGACATATTATTAAGTGTTATGATATGTAAGATTCGCATTTAAATAATCAAATACTCAAACTGACTCCGTTTGAGTAATTATCTAAATCCAACGTATGCATTAGAGTTCAATATTTAAACCTTTGGCAATCATAGCACACGACAACAACCATATTATTATATTACAGCTCCACATCCATAATAAAAATAAACAATAACAACAGAGTAGAAATAAGGTTGTATCAGCTTACCGAATTGGGTCACACCTTTATCTTGGTATACCGGTAGGTCACCAAATGGCTGCACATATCAACGTTAATCAAGAAGGTTGCCGTTGTTTTTTTCTTTTAATTTGTAAGACTAATGATCAGTGTAATTAAAAAAGATATAAAACTGATATTACACACTACATGTATTGTTCTTATATTTTTGCTATCACTCTAAATATTGAATAAAATTACTATATTTTGTCTATATTTATAGAGCATTCAGTATTTTTATTGCCTACTAAATTTATTCGGTATATATAATTAGAAATTCATATAAAAATTGGCATTTAAGCTCATTCAAGATTATTAAGCCTATGTGCCTTTTTATAACTTACTCATATTAATCAAGACAATACATCATCTTATTACACTTCTTATTCACATAATTTTCCATGAATGGCCTTTTGAATTACGTCATATAATATTTGAATTCTCATAATAAATATTCTAAATTTTTTTTTATAAAGATTTATTTTCCCTGATTAATTCTTTCTGGAAACCAGAATTCATTTAATTTTTTATGCATTCAATTTGTACGTAACTTTTCTGAAAAGGATATTAAAGTGCAGTGTTCTGTGATTATTGTGGATTCTGACATGGAGACAACTGGAACTCCATACAACACTGCTTCGGCCCATATTTAATATTTTAAAATAATATAATATACAAATATTTTTCAAAATTTTTCAAAATAAATTTAAAATATCTAGATACTTATATTATTAAAAAAAATATACTATTTTAATTTTTTTCTGTCACAGGATATTAGTTTATTTGTAGTGATTTATTATAACATCACAAAATAGGTGCTCACGCAGGAATCCGGGGGGGCGTCATTTTCCTCATCTGAACTGTCGGATATAAAATCCAACAGCCCACACGTTTTGAATGGATAATATAACGTGAACCGTTTGATTTTAAATTTAATCATCCAAAATATATAACCGTCGAATTTTACATCCGACAGTTCAGATTAAGAGAAGGACGGTCCATCTCCACAGGGGAGAAGGACGCCCCCTCAATCCCTCTACACAGTACACATATCATATTAAAATTTCTCAATATTATAAAAAAACTAAAATAAAGTACATTTGGACTTATTTTAGGTGATGCAAAAATTACCTGACATAAAACTGATGAACTTATAAAATTTTTCATAGTATGGTATTAAAATTAAAGTTATTAATAAAGTTGAAAAAAAAATAGAATAAATTAGAAATTTATTTATTTTTTCTTTAAAATAATTGATAATATATTTGCAGCATCTGCACTTAAATTTCAGAATAAATTAAAAAATATGAACAAAAACACGAAGAGGGCAGTGAAGAAGGCGTTGGCTTACGCTCATGGACAGGAAAGGCTTCTTCTTGTGCTCTCCGGCGTCGAGATCAACCGGAACAAACTCGAAATCAAGATCGTGCTCGCACAGGCACGCCATGACCTTTAAGGTCGCCGGAGAACTGAGGGTGCCGTACACTTTCCGGCCTTCCATTTTCCGTTACTCTCACTGCAAGCTCTTTCAACGATATCTTGGCATTCCTTTTTCGTAATATTTATAGAGTGGTTCAGTATGAAAGTTAGGTACATCTCCCTCGTAGAGTCAAGGTTTATCGGTAAGAGTAACAGGGATAGTATATTTTTAAATAATTAATTAAAATTTAATATTAATTTTAATTAATTTTTAATTTTTTAAATTTATTAAAATTATTTATTTAAAGATAAATAATTAAATTTAAAAAATAATCTATATCTTTTAAAAAAATAAAACCCATTTAATTTAATAATAGGTCCCCCTATGATTTAACCGACAGTTACATCGCATATTAAGTTGACTGTCGTGAGGGTGGGGGTTTTTCTTTTGGGGAGGGTGGGTTGTGGGGTTTATTTTGATTTAAAAATAAAAAAAATCCGAATGTATTTATTCTTATTTTATAAATATTAAAATGTTAATAAAATTATTAAATAATTATTTAAATAAATTTTTTAATATTTAAACGTCACACATTGAATTTCTTAGATTAATTAATTTACAAAGGGTTCTAAGCTAAGTTACTTTTATTTTATACATATAAATTAAACATATAAATTGATTTTTTTTTTCCTATCAAATTGGACATGATTTAAAACGACATGTCGTGTAAGTGATGCCAAATTTATTATTATGGGCTATTAATAAATTATCTTCTATTAAAATTGAAAAGATTATAAGGCATATAGGCGTCTATCTTATGGCAAATTATGTAGGTAGTATGTATCATAATTATTAATATAGTTTTAATACCAAATTACATTATTAATATATTTTTAAAAAAGCCTTTAATATAGTAATGAAATTACAAACATAATCAATCTTATCTATTTTGCTCATTACTAAAAAGAATCTTATCAAGTAGACATAAAAAAAATTATAATCTAACCATCTATACTCATTTTATAATTTTAATTAAGAAATGAGTCGAAGAGTTAACATTAATTAATAATTTTACTTTTCCCATCCTACCAACCCAAAATGGCTGGCAATTCGATATCTTATTATTGGGTTAGGTAAGACTAGACACGACCAGCTAGATTTATAAGATCGGCTGGATTCTATAGTAGTAATTGCTTGAAAGTGTTAGCAAACGAATTTTAGTTTGAGGGTACCAGATATATTTTTATTTTATTTATTGGATGAAAAAATTCAACGAGTAAAATTTAAACTTATAAATAATTATCTAAATAATTTTTTTAAAAAAATTTATTAATGAATTAAATGTTCAATAGGTATGAATATTTTAAAAATATATATATAAAAAAATACTATATTTAATATTTTTGTATTTTAAAATCTCTATTATTAAAATAAAAGATCAATGATAAAAATGAGAGATAGATGCGACGTAGCTCTGCCCAATGACCATTGACAAACACCGGATAATAAAAATAGACACTCATTAATAAACTCGGAACTCTGTGATATAAACGATGCCTATTAGTATAACAGGCATTCATTGATATAATGACATTATTGTTTGGGATTTATCTTTCTTCCTCACGCCAATTCCTATGTGTTATCTTCTTGCAATGTGGTTTAATATTATAAATTATTTATGTTATACAACACATTACTTTAAAGTGTGGTTATTTGATGAGCAAATATCAAATGTTAAACTTTACATGTACCCATGTTGCGATATTATATTTTATGTTTTTTGAGAAGGTAGGGTGAAAGACAGAGCATTCTTCCGGGCACGGCACTTGGGTTACGATTAGTGAGTATCTTTTTATTTATGGTCATACTCTAATTAATATTAAGTTGAAGGAGAAGGAAGTCGTTGGTTCAATAATAATATTATGTTATTTTAATATATTTTCAAGTATGTTTATATTGAATTTACTTTTTAAAAATAATATATTTTGATGATCTAAATTATTATATGAATTAGGAAGTCATCTTGTCATACACGGACGTCCGAACAAAAATATGGGTTCGATTTTCGTAATTCAGAATCTAGATTCTACATGGTATAAAATGACAAATAAGTGATAAAAAAAAAATATGTCATGTGTGAGCGTATTCTATTGGATTGTTGTCGTTTGAATCTCTTATACATCTATGAATTGGGCCGGCTCGGTTATGGCCATGCCCATCAAAAAGCATGCTTCATTATTATCGATCATACATTTTATGGACTACAACTCTGGCCACCGACACTCTTGCTAGGTGATATCTTCCGATGAGGTACTCTTCGCATTCATGCAAGATTACTGATTTGCATGATTGAGTTTTATTCAGTTTATAATTGTTGGATCCCTGTAAAGTAGGCCTAATGTGGATGAAAAAAATAAAAAAATTGAATCAAAAAATAATTAAGCTAGATAGAAAATATAAATCAAGGGCTCAGATAAATGAAGAAACAATTAAATATGGAACAACCCTGAGCTTTAGTCCAATAAGTTGGAGCCTAGAGGGTGGGTCCAAAATAAATAAGTCAATCGTGGATCCTATCTGTATTATTTGACCATTAGAAAAACTACATGCATACAGAGTAGTAAAAATGCTCTAGCTACCATACCTGTCTAATGGTAAGAGGCTACTTTACATATATGTGAAATTACGTTGAGCCTAATCCATGCACTAGTTAGCACCGAAGATTAAAATTAATTGGGCAAGGAATTTATATATGTTAATGTACTTAAGTATTATAAAGGCAGGCTATTAACTGTACGTACGCCTTGGCTATTATTATTATTATTATTATTATTAATTTTCAATTTATGTCCCCAGACTTGATAGGGCTTATATATACTTATGTATGAGAGATGTATTAGGCCCGGCACACTAAACTTTACAATCAAATTGATAATAAATATCGACATGGTTCAAAAAACCGTGCTTATCGACTAAAACGTGAGTTAATGTTATTAGAAATTCAACACCTAGATACATTCGTTCTAGTGCAGTGGAACGAACCTGAACTTTTTATTAACTGTCAGCTATTAAATTTGTGAGCACAAAAAATAAATAATACACAATGATTTTTAACGTAGAAAATCCTTTTCAATCAAAGAAAAAATCACGGAATAAATTCCGAACAAATTTACTATAAATAGTGCTAATTACAATAACCCCATTCGAAATCCCTTCACTTCAAATCTAAGTGAAGAATGATTGAATACAACCTCTTTCAACAAATCTGACAACCCACAAGAGAAAATATAACAAGAAAAAGAGTAACCAAATGAAATACGGTTCTAGAATCACATTCAGAATGACGTGCCCGACATTGGTAAAAAATAGAACTCAAATTGGATCTCGATCGGATGTTGAATCTCTTCGTCTTTTCTCTTCTTCTCTCCTCTGTCCATGTGCGGCGCTCCTTGTAGAGATAGATTTTGAAAAACATAACCTTAAAACGCGTGAGCCGTATTTTATACTGCGTACTAGTATTCTAACTCCCAGGGAGCACGGATCGAGAGCACCGGTCCTTGATTCCATGCTTGAGCGCCCAATTAGCCCGTAACAAGTGCATCAAGTTTGGAATCTATGTCTCTTTCACCGCTCGAGCTTGTGGTGAGCGGTGAGCACCAACAATCTTCCTTTAATATAAAATCGGTGCTTAAACTCTACTCGAGCACCCCTCAAGTGCTTAACTTGATTTTACCTCTCAACTATTTGCCATGTATTTGAACACTCCGATCTTCGCACGAACCTTCAATGACTTTTTGTTTGTTGAGTTATTAATAAATGAGTGACCAAAAAATCTAACGAATATAATGATAATATACAAACAATCACAACAATAATTATAGTGATAAATTAGAATACTATATACAAAATTTCTCGTAAAAACCTCTTATAAACAAAGAGTAAAATTATTAGACTTTAGTTATATATAAAATTTACTATGATTATAATCTCGGTCACATCAATTTTTAACACTTTTCTTAGTTTTACTATAATATTAGTAAACAATAACAAATGCAAAGATAAAAAATTAGAAGTGAACCACCAATAAAAATATACAAGAATAAAACTAAAAAACGTGCTTTGAATTTTCTTAAAATTACATTTACAAAAAGTTATAATCTAAGCTGGACTAATCTAAACTAAATTATTTTACCTATACCCTTGTCTGAATTAAAAAATTAATCATGCATATCTTTTTTTTTTTTTTCTATCTTATTTGGTTTATAATATTAATAAAAATTAATCAAACTCAATAAAATTTTAGGTCAATATGACCAAACTAATCGGATGACCTAATTATAATCAAATTTATCCCAAACCTTCTAGTATATATTTGAATATTATTTTTTTAGATGAGGTTAAAAAAGATATTTTATATGAATCTATTGGTTAATTTATGTTATTATTATTATATATCAAATATTAAAAATTAATTTTATATTTAATTTTATCTATTATAAATAACTAATTAAATAATAAAATATTAATTTTCAAACTGTATTTTTAAATTATTCTATTATCTAATAATAATTATTTTATTTTATTTTATCAACTCGACAAAATATAAAAAAATATATATATTTTTTTTAGTTTTTATTGTGATTGGTCAATTATTTGAGTCTATTAAATTTGTTACTACTAATTTCAATGTCGAATATTGAAAACATTTTTTTTTGTTTCATGATATAGATGTATGTATGTATATGAGAACCTAGTCGGTCGGTCCGTCTATTTTGTCCACGGCTGTCCAGTCCGAATGTGCTCCGGTCGAGCTAACCATGACACACCTAGCCTCCAGTTAGTCACCAGTCACTAGCCCATATCAGCCCCCCGCCACTCTAAACCATAGCCCCGAAGATGCAGTTGCAATTCCTCAAGGCACAAGCTTCATAATACGTGAATTTCTGATATATATGAAATTAATAATTAATGAGTTTCTCATGTGTTTATAATTCATCCACAACCACCCCCTCCCAATGCGTAGTTAATGGCTTTATTTAATTGCGTTATGTTAATTAAAAGAAAAATCATTGCAGCCAAAATTTACCTATATACAAAAGCAAAATCAATTTTGAGGTTTTGTCAAAAGTTAAATATTGAAGCATTAATTTTTTAACATTCTAAATTATATAAACTTGACGGGTATACTTATTAATGGCCAATGTGGAGAGTCCGTCAAATAATTTAGCCTATAATAAAATAGAGGTCCAATTGGCCCCGTACAGCCCAAAATTGGTGGATAAATTTATCAATTTTATTTAAGCAGTTTATTTCTTAAAAGATGATGATACCAACTCTAACCGATCGAAGTGATTTTTTTCTCTTATCTGACTCAATGGTTTTGACCACCAGTTAGAAACCGCCAACTAAACGGCATCTTCTTATCCATCTGACGGTTTTTTAAGCGATTAGTAGGAAAAGTCAACCACCCCTTATTTTTATATAAGCCCATCATTCTCAATAAGAAAATGAGGACGACATTTAACAAAACAAAATCTAACCAAAGATAAACTTAAAACGTTTCAAGCACACACATTTTCTTGTTAAGACAATTTTTAAAAAGCATACACCACAAATAAAAATTATTTTTATAAATATTTACACTTGCATCCTCCTTTTTTTTCTTTAAAGAGAGTAACTGATTTGAGCGTTGAAAGATATACCGAAAAGTGAGTCTCGTATATCCATTGATCGTACTTTGTTGTATTACACATGATTCAAATTAAAAGCGTACGGAGACTGAACCTCGGTCAGACCGATCGGAAAATTATTAACTCCCTAATCAGTATAATAATTCGGATTCGAGAACACATCAAAATCTAATTTAAATGGTTAATATTTATACAAAAAATTAACCAATTACCGAAGCTAAATTTTTAATATATCTCGTGTGAAATTTTCTAATATCTTTTCTTTTAAGTGATTTTTTTTTTGGCCAAATATTTAACGTTTAAGTCAACTACGAGTTAACTTTAAATTAATATTCAAAATACTTAAATTAATAGTAGTCTAGATCATTAAATGGAAATAATATTATCTTAAAAACAAATTCAAATGCAAGTAAATTTTAATCTATTAGGGCACGCCCTCCGATGCTCCAGTAATTTGTTTAATCCACCGGAATAAGTTTAATTTGGTTCGTCATGTGTTTGAAGCCACTAATTATTGACGCCAGCGCACTCCACGTCGTGATTTTATGCGGCTTTTAATTGGTGGATTAAGCATCCAATGTTTAGGATCAATATTTTTTTAAAAAAATTAAAATATTAAAATAATTTTATTTTTATTTATATTATTGTAATATAATTATTTTAATTATTTTAATATTTTTAATAAAATAAAAATTATTAGATTATTAATATTTAATTGACTGAGCTTGTAAAATAGAGGCTTTCTCTTCATTCTACTGCGATCTCCCCTCAATCTATAATACATTGGCCAACTAAGTCATTGCCTCACAACGCCCAAGCAAAAATTTAAAACAAAACAATAGGCATTGATAATAATCAAAATATTATGTCAGTGTATAAAATCATTAGTTATGTATAATTTTTAATATGCATTACACTTAACTATTAATTAACATATGCAAAATACTATTAATATGTTATATAATTTTGAATTCATTAATCTTTAAAGGGTCTTTTTCTGTATGCTATACTTTCAGCGTATTATTTTAAAAGGTTGATATTATGGCTTATTTGCTTGAGCATGTTTGATTGATTTCTTACATCTCCTGAGGCTTATTATATATAAGTGGATTAAACTGTTCATTTTTTCTATAAGATTTTTTAAAAAATATTAAAAACTCAAACTATTAGCAAAAATTTTCTCTTTATTTTTATCTGTTTAGTTATCTGTTCAAAATATTTAAAAAATTTACAATAAATGTCATAAATATTTCTGGTATAATTGGTATCGGCATTCAAATACCAAGACAAAACTTTGCCTGTGTGCATGAGCATGGAGCAGGCATGAGCATTGCCCAAAACTACTAGAATTAGCATGTAAGTGCCCTTGAGGTGTGCCTCATTTATGGGTGCTATTGTTATTCATAGATGTGAATTTCAACTTGAACGGATCAAGTATCAACTGATCCTCTCACTGAATAATTTTATTAATTCAAGCATTCATCATCCAAACATCTTGTAAACTTTTATACCGTTAGTTAATGAATCAAAAAATATATAAATACAATAGTTATAAAATTTATAAGTGAGTAACTTATCCCAATATTTTGCACCTCCAATTATGGCATACGATTTGGGCACCAAAAATCTAAGGCCTCATGCAGCCGTTCTCATGGTTGGAAATTGTGGGTGCAAGTCTTACAACTTGAAAGTCGTGAATGCAAATATCATGGCTTGAAAATTATGGGTGTAAAGTTTTTATTTTATCGGAAACTGTTCATTTTTGATGGAGTTTGCTTAGCCAGATGTATTTGTTATTTCTTTACACAAAGTTATGAAAATTTGATGATTCATGAAAAATCTGGAATTTTTAGAAGAGTGTTCAATCTTTATGTAGGTAATTTACTTCCTAAAAATTCATATATTTATCATTTCTCTACGTAAAATTATGAAAATTTGACGATTCATGTGAAGCTTGTAATTTTTGAAAAAATGTTCAATTTATTTTTTGTGGGTAATTTATTTCTTAGAGAGCTTCTTATAAAAGCCACGGTTGGGTTGGATTCTCACCACCACTTCCATTCACTTTGATGTTACAAAGAAGGAGATAAACACTTTGAAAGAATTGAGGTAACCTCTGCTGCTGTGTATGTGGGAGAAACATCATGACTTACATAAGTGGTAGCTAACTATAACTGATTTTATGCAACAGGGATTTTTGCTCAAGACACTGAGCTTTTGACCCTGATATTCTGGCTCTGGCCACCATCGATTCTCAGAGGAATGTCAACGAAGCTGCTTACGTATTTGTCAAGTGGATAAGGATAGAATTTGAACAGAATAGAATCAGGAAATTTTGCTGGTTTCTTTTTATAAATTCCACCAAACATTCCCTCATGTTGGAGGTGCTCGGATCTCATGCTCGAAGCATCTGCTGTATCATTCAATTGTCCCATATCATTGTTTCAACAAACTTAATGAAACATGAATATCTATCTTGGATTAAAGTAATAACATTTATATAACCAAAAAATTAGTTTTTTTTTCGTCATGTAAATAATAAAAATATCCATCGTTTATATATAAATAAGGGCAATTATTCAGAAAAGTCTTTTTCAGATTTAAAAGTTATTAATATGGTTTCTTTTTACCGTTAATGTATTTTTGCCATTTTTCAATGTGTTTTTCTAAATTTACTATCCATTGATGTTTGTAGTTTGTATACTATTTGTTTGCCTCATCATAGATTCGAGGGACGTAGGCCTGGTTTTTACTTCAATTCTCATGTTCCAGAGAAAACTAAAATTCCACACAAATATCACACAGATTAACAATTTCCCGGCAGAATATTAGCAATCATTTTTGTTGCGACAGTTGTTATACACATAAGAAAACCCAGTTGCTAGAAATCTATGCTCTTCTGCTGACTCGAGGAGATTCGGGACCAGTATACGTGAAAGTTTTATGGAAATGGATAGGCCCTTGTCTTTCTCCACATCAACTCAATTACCGCATCTCTGTAAAGTGCCGAAATGAACATCCTTCTTCACATAAAATGAATGGAATTTGATCAAGCCGTCTACTTGCACCTTTTTTTCTCTTCAAACTCTAGAGTTTAAAAAAGAAAATTAAAAAAAAAAAAATGAGAATGGACTGGCATGGCATCAATAATCCATTAAGTTGTGTGAGATTTCGATAACCAGTGTATATAACAAAAGCTCACTTTTCCAGACATAATCAGATAGTACATAGCTAATTTGATTTTGAAGGATAGATACCTGTCTAAGTATGGATGATCAGGGTATACTGCCATGCAATCGATTGTTGATGATCACAGAATATATCCCTTTTCTAAGAACTATATATGATACATATGTGTGTGTGTGTTGAGCTGTATAGACTGTTGGGGAAAAAAAAAACTCGGACTGCACGGTGACCGAGCGGACAGAGTTCTCGGACAGCACACAGAGCAGAGCTCTCGGACGGCAAGGAAAGTAAGGATAGAGAACAAAGGAGAACACACAAATTTTAACGTGGAAAGCCCTTTTAAACCAAGGGAAAAACCACGAAGAAATGTACTATAAGAGAATTGTTTACAGGTGTTGGCTACTCAAGCTCTAACGAAAGAAAACAATCTCAAGTGTACAACCTTCATCTCTCAAAGTATATCTCTCTCTATCTTTACAACAAAACTTGCCCACAGCTCTCTCAATGCTCTTAGAGCTCAAAATGTCCCAACTCTAGCACACACCAGCAGGGGCAACAAGCTCATGTATATATACACAAAAGGTGGCGTGTTCGCCCACCCTACTGGACGTAGGTCTCCAGACCTACGCCCTAGGCCTGCCATGGCAGGCGCATGCTTGGCATGTCAGATGGCAGGTCTGTCATCGGGAAGCTGCAGCCACTGCAGCATCCAATCAGAGTGGGTGACCAACCCACCTGTAAAAACGGCCACTTGCAGGCCTACGTTGATAGAGACAACGCCTACGATTCTAGGCTCCTCGTCCTCGTCCTCAGCAACCGCTCGGACATGACGCTTCAACAAAGTCCTCGTCCATTCTCCCTAATGGAGTCCGCGGACATCATGCCACTCGGGAGTGACCCCAACAAACTTCCCCTCACGACCGAGTGGGAGTGAAGTTAGTTAGACCAGTAATGTCACAACAAGCTTCTAGCTTCCCCTTTGGCAAAATCTTGGTCAGCATGCCTGAGACATTTTCTCCTGACCGGACCTTCCCAATTGATAGTTGCCCATCATCAAAAACATCTCTCACCCAATGATATCGCACGTCAATATGTTTTGACCGAGAATGGAATGAGGAGTTTTTACACAAGTGAATGGCACTTTGACTATCACAAAGGACTTCGTACGTCTCATGCCTTAGACCCAACTCTTGGACGAACCTTTTCATCCAAAGCATCTCTTTACAGCCCTCGGTCACGGAATAAACTCTACTTCCGTAGTGGAGAGAGCGACGCACCCGCAACTTGACCGCCAGAGACCGCCTCCCGCAAACTTCACCAAGTATCCTGACGTTGATTTCCTAGAATCAACGTCCCTCGCCATCTGCGTCCGTGTCCGTACGCAATCACCGAGGTTTTCATTTCAAACTCGCAAACCCGTCTTGGAGGTCCTGCCAAGATATCTCAAGATCTACTTCACCGACCAATGCTCCATACCTGGGTTTGAGAGGAATCTCGCTCACAAGGCCAACCGCATGAGCGATGTCCGGCCGCGTACATACGGCCACAGACATAAGGCCGCGCTAACGGCCGAGGAGTAAGGTACCTTACTCATGCGCGCCTTCTCAGTGTCCGAGGACGGACACTGCTGTTTGCTCAACTTAAAATGGTTGGCCAAAGGAGTGCTGACAGGCTTCGACCCTTCCATGCTGAATCTCTGAAGCACCTTTTCAATATAGCCTTCCTGGGACAGCCAAAGCTTCTTACCCTTTTGGTCGTGAGAAATTCTGATTCCCAGAATCTGTTTCGCCGGTCCGAGGTCTTTCATGGCGAAAGACTGTCCGAGTTACTTCTTCAGCTCCTTGATCCAAGCACTATTTTGTCCGACAACCAGCATGTCGTCCACATAAAGGAGAATGATGACGAAATCATTTTCCGAGAACTTCTGCACAAAGACACAGTGGTCTGAAGAAGTCTTATGGTATCCTTGTCCGACCATAACAGACTCAAACTTCCGATACCACTGTCTCGGAGCTTGTTTCAGCCCATATAAGCTCTTCTTCAAACGACAAACCAGTCCCTCCTTTCCTTTGACTTCAAAACCATCTGGTTGTTCCATGTAGATCTCTTCCTCTAGATCTCCATGGAGAAAAGCTGTCCGGACGTCCAGTTGCTCGATCTCCAGGTCCAAAGCTGCTGCCAGTCCGAGCACTACACGGACGGAGGACATCTTCACAACAGGCGCAAAAATTTCACCAAAATCAACACCCTTTCGTTGACCAAATCCCTTGACCACAAGTCGTGCCTTGTGTCTCGGGGCGCTCGGGTCCTCGGTCGCCTTCAGCCAGAAAATCCATTTGTTCTTCAGGGCCTTCTTCCCCTTAGGCAGCTTGGCTAGCTCAAAGGTATGGTTCTCATGAAGTGAGGTCGTTTCCTCTTTCATGGCCTCAAACCATTTATCATTCTGGGAGCTCCTCATAGCCTCGCTAAAATCCTCTGGTTCTCCAGCATCAGTGAGGAGGACGTACTCACTTGCTGGAAGGCGGACAAACGGTCGTCTTGGCCTGGACGACCGTCTCACAGGGGCCTCCTCATCCACTTGACGCACCAAATCTTCAACCTGATCCTGAGGCGCTGGAATTGTCTGATCCTAGTTGGCAACAACTCTTGGTCTGCTGACGTCGGATGCAAGACGTACAGGACGGACACCATCACTGTCACTATTGTCCGTCTGGGAAGTGTTGGGCAGAGACTTCAACTCTTTCCCAAAGTCTTCAATGGTCTCGTCCTCAACGAAAATCACGTCTCGTGACCGTACCAGCTTCTTTTCCTTTGGGTCATACAGTCTGAACCCAAACTCATCCTCGCCATAGCCCAGAAAGACACATTGCATGGTCTTTGGCTCAAGCTTGGTTCTCTCATCACTCGGAACATGAACAAAGACTTTACAGCCAAAAGTCCTGAGATGGTTGTAAGCTGGTTCCCTTCTGGTCCAAATCCACTCTGATACTTCCCCATCCAGAGGCTTGCAAGGCTGCCAGTTGATCACGTGGGCGGCCGTCTTCAAAGCCTCGGCCCAAAAAGATCCCGGAAGCCTGGCCTCGGACAACATGCACCTGACTCTTTCCATCAGAGTGCGGTTCATCCTCTTGGCCACGCCATTCAGTTGCGGCGTCTTGGGTGGAGTCTTCTGATGTTTGATGCCGAGAGTCTTGCAATAGGCATCAAACGTTCCAATGAACTCACCGCAGTTGTCGCTCCACACGGCCTTTAACCTCTTCCCGGTTTCTCGCTCAACGAGCGCATGGAACTGCTCAAAGGTTCCCACAACCTGGTCCTTGGTTTTCAACGGGAACACCCACAGCTTCCTTGAACAATCGTCAATGAAGGTCACAAAGTATTGTGCACCCCCAAATGACTTCTCCGATAGAGGTCCACACATGTCTGTATGGACGAGTTCCAAGACCTCGGACTTCTTGGAAGATGCGTCTCCTGAAAGGGAGACCCTTTGCTGCTTCCCCGCCAAGCAGTGAGGGCAAGTCCTCGGCCTGTCTCCATCCACTTCCGGGATGAGACCCTTCTTGGCCAGATGACTCATGCCATGCTCACTCATGTGTCCGAGTCTCTTGTGCCACAGGTCCGAGGACTCCACATTCCCCATAGCATTCACCTCTGCTACCTCGGCCTGGGCGTTCATTGTGTAAAGGCCTGAAGCCCTTACTCCTCGAGCAACCACCATCGAGCCCTTCTTCAGCTTGAAACTGCCGTTACAAAAGACGCTGCAGTAGCCATCATCGTCGAGCTGTCCCGCTGAAATGATATTCATGCGAATATCGGGGACGTGTCCGACGTCCCTCAAAATCATCCGGGTACCAGTGTTTGTCAACAAGGAGATGTCTCCTCGTCCAACAATTTTGGACGTCTCCAAGTTGCCCATCTTCAATACTCCTGGGGCGCAGGGAGTATAAGTGGAGAATAGCTCTCTCCTGGGAGTGACGTGGATAGATGCGCCAGAATCCACCACCCAGTCAGAGGCTTGCTCAGCCACGCTCACTGAGTCTTCAGACTCGCAAGCCAGAAGGAGGTCACCTCCTGTGACGACAGAGACCGAGGACTCTTCCTCGCCGCGTCTCTTCATGCCCCTATCTCCTCCAGCGTTTTCACGCTTCCATTTGTAACAAAATTTCTTGATGTGGCCCTTCTTGCCACAATGATGGCACTCCATATCCTGATATCGAGAACGTGACTTACTCCGCCCTTTGTCTTCAGACTTTGGGCCACGTCCTCGGCCTCTTCCCCTTGACTCAGTGACAAGGACCTCGAATTGCTGAGAGGTCGTCGTTCCCTGAGAACGCCGCCGCACCTCCTCGTTCAGCACAGCTCCTTTGACCATCTCTAAGCTCACCACGCTGTTTGGAGCTGTATTGGCTATGGTGACCCTCATGGTCTCCCATGAGTCCGGGAGGGTTGCTAGGAGCCAGAGTTCGAGCACCTCATCCTCGAACTTAATACACATGCCAGTCAACTGGTCCACACAGCCCTGAAATTCAGTCAGGTGGTCTGCAACAGATGATCCGTCCTTGAAACGGATATGTACCAGCCTCATCAAGTGATAAATTTTGTTATTCCCTGACTTAGAAGCAAAAAGCTTCTCCAACTTTTCCCAAAGCGTCTTGGCATTCGTTTCTCTGCGAACGTGGTTGTGCACGTTGTCATCAACGAACTGCCGTATAAAGCCGCACACTTGCTTGTGTTCCAGCGTCCATGCCTCGTCCGTTTTTCCCGCCGGCTTTTCTGTGGCAAAAACCGAATTGTGCATGGACTTCACATACAGCAAGTCAGACATCTTGCTTTGCCAAGTGTCATAGTTGGATCCGTTCAAATAAGGCATTTTGCTTCCGTACTCCATAGCAGCCGACAACAAGATCACCGTACAAAGAACCTAAGTCTCTGATACCACTTGTTGGGAAAAAAAAAACTCGGACTGCACAGTGACCGAGCGGACAGAGTTCTCGGACAGCACACAGAGCAGAGCTCTCGGACGGCAAGGAAAGTAAGGATAGAGAACAAAGGAGAACACACAAATTTTAACGTGAAAAGCCCTTCTAAACCAAGGAAAAAACCACGAAGAAATGTACTATAAGAGAATTGTTTACAGGTGTTGGCTACTCAAGCTCTAACGAATGAAAACAATCTCAAGTGTACAACCTTCCTCTCTCAAAGTGTATCTCTCTCTATCTTTACAACAAAGCTGGCCCACAGCTCTCTCAATGCTCTTAGAACTCAAAATGTCCCAACTCTAGCACACACCAGCAGGGGCAACAAGCTCCTGTATATATACACAAAAGGTGGCGTGTTCGCCCACCCTACTGGACATAGGTCTCCAGACCTACGCCCTAGGCCTGCCATGGCAGGCGCATGCTTGGCATGTCAGATGGTAGGCCTGTCATCGGGAAGTTGCAGCCACTGCAGCATCCAATCAGAGTGGGTGACCAACCCACCTGCAAAAACGGCCACTTGCAGGCCTACGTTGATAGAGACAACGCCTACGATTCTAGGCTCCTCGTCCTCGTCCTCAGCAACCGCTCGGACATGACGCTTCAACAAAGTCCTCGTCCATTCTCCCTAATGGAGTCCGCGGACATCATGCCACTCGGGAGTGACCCCAACATAGACCACCCTAGAAGATTCATCTGTTATTGTAATGGTGCTGAATGCAAGTTGTTCACTGCAAAATAGGTCATTGTCGTCGAAGTCATCAGAGTAATTGTTCTTATCCTTTCGAAGATCATGACGAACTTCTTCCTTTATATCTTTAAAACTTGTTTTCTCACCAAAATTGCCTTTCCTTTTCGGATAAAACAAAGTCAATCCAGACCCTTATAAATTGGGAGTTGAGATCTGAAGAATCCCCACCAGAACAAACCCTCAGAAAAACACACTCACTTCCCATACTTCCTTACCAATACTTTTCTCGGGAACTTCAGCTGTTTTGTTCAAGTGTTGAATCAACACTAAATGGACAGAGTAAACGAGTTGGCAAAGATGAAGGCAGCTGTGATTTTCACCAAGAGTTCGTGCTGCATGTGTCACAGCATCAAGACGCTCTTCTATGAAATGGGCGCGAGCCCTGCAGTCCATGAGATTGACCGCGATGCTCGAGGAAAGGAAATGGAGTGGGCCTTACAGAGGTTTGGCTGCAACCCCACTGTCCCGGCGGTCTTCATAGGCGGAAAATATGTGGGCTCGGCCAGGGATGTGCTTTCCTTTCACCTTGATGGCTCTCTGAAAGACATGCTTATAGAAGCAAAAGCTATCTGGTTCTAGTGATCCCTCAAACAAGCAAGAAGCAAGCTTCTTCTTCTACTTCTTTTTTTTAATTGCAGGAAGTAATTGCACCACCACAAAAGCTTGGAAACGATGTGCATCAAGGGCTTTTGTTTTTATAAGCTTTTGAAAACTTCATTCTGCCTCAAGTTTTAACTGTTCTCTAACGTCTGTACTAAAACTTTACAAGCACAACATCTTAAGAATCCTTTGCAACTACATTTTATTACTGTATATGCTCAATTATAGACATGATTGACATCAACCTCACCCGTCAAATTCAAACTTAGTGAACAATCTTTGAATGGATAAAGTGTTAAAGAGGATTTTCAAACTGAACCGCCAAAAACTAGCATGATAATTACTGATAGAGTTAAAGTCATCTTTTAAACTTTGATCTGATAGAACCCAAGGGAAGAAACCTCACAGCTGTGGAAATTATTATGCTGTTTGATCCCAAAGGATGGAGCGTTAGGAATCACTCCCGTGTGGAAGTCCCCGTGACTAAAGAATTTGGACGGAACACGTGTGTGTGCTAAAAGGAAGGAATTCCGGTTAACTACGTTGACCGGAACATTCTAGACGATCAACTTTGTCGGTCAATATATTGACCGGAAAAAGTTGTGAGACGACTGACTCTGCCGAAAAAGCAGGACGGACTACTTCGACCGGTCAATGGAGTGATTGACCGGCTAATATGAGATGACGGTCAACAGAGTTGACCGGCTGGATATGGAAGGTCTGAATGACTGTTATATCCCAAAAGGTGTACAGTTGACCTACCCAATTGGATAGTTGGTAAACGTCATTCTTGGGACTCCAAAGGCTGATCGGTTTGTAGGAGTAGGCATGCACCGCCTGCTGCAGGATAGGGCGTGCGTATGCACACATGCAAACCTTGGAAGTTGAGCACCAACCACCAAGTTAGGCTATGGTGAGGGACATGTGTATATATGTGTGTATATACACACTCAGCAAAGAGAGAGAGGTGACACCGGATAAGTAGTGAAAAAGAATGTGTGAGAAAAATAGAGGAGAGAAAGTAAAAAGAAAGAGAGCCGTGAGGAAAAACAAAGGAGAGGGTTTTGTTTACTTTTGCTCTGTTCTTATTTTCGCCTCCTGTAATTTGTTCTCATATTTAGTGATTTGGTGGACTTAGTGTCTCGTGGTTTTTTCCTTATTTTAGAAGGATTTTTCACATAAAATATTTGGTATTTATTTCTCTTCTTTTGCCTCTACTTTATAGTACTTGTATGCTTTGATCAGTTGGCCACCCATTTCGGCCAACAAAAGTGATTGTTCTTGTATCCTTGTCTGAAGGCCGCCCATTGTCCGCCAACATGGAGGCCAGAGAAAATATGCCCTCTTTTAAGCTTTAGATCTCCCCGTTTTTTCCAGTATTATTTAGAAACATTGAAGAACGGAAAAAAAATTATATTCTGAGTTGTTTGTCAATGAAAAAAAATATTTTCTTTTCATTTTTTGGGTGTTTTTAGCAGTAGCAATATGAAGAATAGGAAGACAGTATAAATGTATAGAATCTTTGCGTGCTGACATACGAGAGGAATCAGGCAAGTTGGTGGGCACAACGCAGAATCAGACACACAGAAAGCTCTCCAATTGACAATTTTCTTCTCAAGTATTCCAAGGAGATTGATTGTGAGAACCTGATAGAAACTGAAAACCCCTCAAGAATCTCTATCTCTTTGCTGTACAAAATGGAGATTATACTTCCATTTTCAGTATTCACTGGACATTTAAAGAAATCATCATTAGCCTTGATACGAGTGATGAATCACCCTTAAGGATGACAGAAGTTTGTGTGTGTACTATTGCAAAAATAAGAGTTCCATGGTTAATATTCACTGGGTACTGAGAGATATATCTACATAAATTATCTCAGCCAGCTTGCCCATTTAAAGAGAAGCATAGCTGGTCTTAATCTAGGTGAAAGCAACATCTAATGCAAGCATAAGTTAGGGGGAGAGCCCATCCCAAAAAATCGGTCTAATAGGAGGGAGAGCCCCCTAACTTATAAGTTGGAGGTTTTTCTTCAAACTTTTCAATGTGGAACTCACATCAACATCGTAAATTCGTAATAACAATGGAATATAAGTTAGATAATAAGACTAAACGTGAAATATTCCCTTTGGCTAAATAAAAGTATCATAAGAAGTAGCTAGCCGATTGGTTTTTTTCTCGAAAAAATAAATGCTCTTTACCCATAGGGTGGTCACCAATTAAATATGCTCACTTTTCACTACTCATATACCAAGTTTCGAAGAATTAGCTCTCAAATTCCCAAATTCTAAAAATTGTCCAACTCTTAAAAATGAACCACCCACAATTGTAGTGTCCAACATGTTTTAATGGAAGAGGACCCACCACCAGAGTGGCGGTGACGGCAACAACCCAATACATGGTGGTGGAGGTAACTACCATGACATCCATCACCCCCTCTCTCAGGTTGGTCCGACTCATTATGTGCTTTCTGTTAGAAATATGTCCCACATGACGAGACATATGAATTATTAATTTGTTGAATTAATTAAATAATTCTATTAGTTTATATATATATAATAATAAAGAGAAATTTTCTAAAAGACACGCATGTTCAAGTTGTATCCTTTGATGGAAAGGATATATTATTTCTCCAATGATGTGTCCTTTGGTGAATAGATATGTCTCTTTGAGACATACCCATTGAGCGAATGGATATCACTTCTCAACAGTTATGTCTGTTCAAGACGCATCATTTGGGCAAAAGGAGGGGCATTTTGGTAATTTGGGAATGGTCCTCTCTCCCTCTATAAAAGGAAGTCCTTGGCCATCATTTGAGGGACACACAAATTTATATAACATTTACAAATTATAAAGTGAAGAGAGAGAAATCATCTCCCGGTTCTTTGAGACAAGAATAATTATAGTTGTGCATAAAAGTTTAATGATTATGGATCCATGTACACATATTTATTCTTTATACTTTAAAGTTTAATGGAGAAATATAATAATCAAGATCCTGTGAATTAAAGTATTATCTCATTAAAGTTTTCTTTCATGTGGTATCAGAGAATTGGTTCTAATTATTATATTTCTTCCAATTAAAGCGATTTATTTCTTCTCGGCCTAACATGATCATCCATTCTGCCTTTACAGTTTTTATTCACAAAATTGAATATTTGGCTGCAGAATGACAACAGGCTTTGCATAAATCTAATTGCGACATCCTGTGTGTTTCTCGACAACGTTAATAAATTAAAATAAAAAGGTTAATTTGAAAAAGTTCATGCGGCAATATTAATGGCAGTAAAGTGTAAATTTGTTTATCGCCATTTTTAATAGATTTCCATTGAACCCAAATTTTGCCGTTCATGATACGGCTATTTTCTATTGAACCCATCATCGTTTTATCGCCGACCGATATAACTAGTTGCCGGATTTTGCGCCACAAATTGACGTAAAAGTATTGTCGATTACCGATGTTTGAAATCGGTCGCCGTTGGATGAAATCGGACCATCGTTCGTCGAATAGGCATCGTTCAAAGTCATATGGTGCAACGATTAACGGCAATGGTCGATCTGGCGCTAATTGTAGGCAATTTAGGCAGTTAAAGGAAAACGGGGAAAAGATCGGCAGAAGGAAGAAAATGAACAGGGGAAATGGAAACGTAAAGGAAATATGAAAAGAAATATGAAATTATATAATATTTATTTTATGTATAAAAGAGGCAAACTGAAAATGAAGTAATATATATATATAATTATATATTTGTTTCATATTAACGCAAAACAAAAAAAAATTAATATGATATATTAATATATATATTTTTGTTTATTATATAATTATTTGTTTAATATCTGTAATTTATTTATTTATATGATATGAAATTTAAATATATGATTTTATCATGATTATATGCTATATGTTTAGATTTGTGCAGATATTATTTGTGATGTTGTACAAAATAATTATAATTAAATATCTATGTAATGATATAGTCTGATAGCCGCAAAAGTGGCCCAACTAAATAGCTTTATAGATACTAAATCATAGAATAAAAAATTGATATACTTATCTCATATATTAATTTAATTACTTTGTAAATTTAAAGTATTACAATTCCTCAATCAGTAAATATTATGGTAGGCCCAAAGGTGCACCAATTTTTACGTGATTGATTAATTTAATATGATGATTAATAAGTATTCATTATTTCAAATAGGATCCTAGATACCCAAAGGTAACAGACTTAGTTAAATTTTGAAACATTATTAATTATTTCTGTAAGTGACTGGGAATCACAATAAAAGTTAATTAATGTGTTATAATTACACCCAAAGGTGGATTATAATGATATTGTTTACATTTTATGTTCCTCCTAATTTTAATTCAAAGTATTAATATTGAGCATGTTAATTTATTACAGTATCTGTTTCGATTTTGCTACATTCTCACGCTTTTTCTGTTTCGATATTCAATGAAACTAATTTTTTTGATTGGCTTGAGTAAGTTCAGTTTCATCTTGGTGTACTAGATCTTGATATTGCATTACAATCAGATAAGCCTGCTGTTATTACTCGTTCAAGTAGTGATGAGAAAAAATCTTATTTTAGAGTATGAAAAAAATCGAACAGAATAAGTATGATGTTTATGAAAATGACCATGACGAATAATATTAAGTCCACACTTCTTGAAACTGAAAACGTTAAGAATTTACTAAAAACTATTGAAAATCATTTTCGATCTGCGGATAAGTCTCTTGTTGGAACACTGATGGTAAAACTTACCACCATAAAATTTGATGGTACTCAAGGAATGCATGAACACATTCTTGAGATGACTAATTTGGCTACCAAACTCAAAGCCCTTGGTATGGATGTGAATGAATCTTTCCTTATTCAGTTTATAATGAATTCTCTTCCTCCTCAGTTCGGATCTTTCCAAATTCATTACAATACGATCAAAAATAAATGGAATGTTAATGAATTGGGAAGCATATTGGTTCAAGAGGATGTAAGACTCATATAATAAAAAATTTATTCAATAAATTTAACGAGCTATAGTGGTAAAGGAAAAAAAGAAGAGAAAAAGAGAGAGCATTAAGGCTGGATCATCAAAGAAAAAGGAGCCCCATTCTGGTACAGGGACTCAAAAGAAGGGAAGCAATGTAAAGTGTCACTTTTGTAAAAAAGTGAGACACTTTAAGAAGGATTACTATAAAAGAAAGACTTGGTTCGAAAAAAAAGGTGAGCCTTTAGCTTATGTTTATTTTGAATCAAACTTAATTGAAGAACCTTCTAATACCTGGTGATTCGATTCAGGCTCTAACATTCATGTTTCTAAATCGATGCAGGGATGCCTTACAACCCAGATGCTAAGCCAAAATAAAAATTTCATTGTCCTGGAAAATGGTGTCAAAGTTTCTGTTTCTGCTGTTGAAACTTTTCGATTATTTCTTGATATTGGAATATATTTAGATTTACTAGAAACACTTTATCTACTTTCTATTTCGAGAAATCTTATTTATATTTTCAAATTTGATATCCAAGGCTACTCTTTAAAGTTTAAAAATAAAAGAGTGAGCATATACAAAAATAAAACCTTCTTCGGTTCCGAAATTCTTTTTGATGGTCTCTACAAAATTAACCTTGACTAAAATTTTGCTGAAACTCTTATGACCCTACATCATAATGTTGGAACAAAATATAAATATATGAATGAAAACTCTTCTTTTTTATGGCATAAAAGATTGTATCATATATTTAAAGATCGTATAAAAAGATTGGTAAATGAAGAAATCTTACCTAACATTGATTTGTCTGATCTTGATGTATGTGTAGATTGTATTAAAGAAAAACAAACTAAACATGCAAAGAAAGGTGCCACAGATATTTGTGGACCTTTTGATTCTCCGTCTTTATGAGGAGAAAAATATTTTATCACATTTATCGATGATTTTTCAAGTTATTGTTATATTTATTTATTGTATGAAAAATCTCAGGTTGTAAATATTTTGGAGATATATATTACTGAGGTTGAAAGACAATTAAATAAAAGTATAAAAATTATTTGATCTGATAGAGGTGGTGAATATTATGACAAATATGATGTATCAGGATAATGTCCTGGCCCTTTTGCTAAGCTGTCAAAAAATTATGGTATATGTGTACAATATACTATACCAGGTACGCCACAGTAAAATGGTGTTGCTGAACGGCGTAATTGTACATTAATAGACATGGTTAGAAGTATATTGAGTTATTCATCTTTACCTAAATTTTTGTGGATGAAAGCCCTTAAGACTGTTATTTAGATTCTTAACCGGGTTCCTAATAAAGTAGTTTCAAAAACTACTTTCGAGTTATGGATTGAAAGAAAATTGAGTATTTAACACGTACATATTTGGGAGCGTCCAGCAGAAGTCAGAATGTACAATCCACAAGAAAAAAAATTAGATTTCAGAACTGTTAGTGGATACTTTATTGGTTATCTAGAGAAATCTAAAGGGTATAAATTTTACTGTCCTAATCACAGTATGAGAATAATAGAAATTAGTAATGCTAGATTCTTTGAGGATGGTAAAATCAGTGGGAGTGATATTTCACAAAATGTAGAGATAAAAGAAATTAGGGTACACGTTTCTATACCCATAATTTTTAAACAAACTGTTGTTCTAACTATTATTGAATAATAGATTGACAATTTTATCCTCCATAATGAAAATGTCACCACTAAACATAATGTAGAACAGTTATAAGAAGTAGTATTAAGAAGATCTCATAGGAAAAAGAGATCTGCTATTTTAAATGACTATTTGATTTATCTACAAGAATTTGAGTGTGATATAGTGATATATGATGATCCGATTTCTTTTTAACAAGCCAAAGAAAGAAATGATTCTTCCAAATGGATTGATGCCATGAAAGATGAGTTAGAATCGATGGCACATAATAAAGTCTGGGATCTTGTTGAATTGCCGAAAAGTTGCAGAACAGTTAGTTGTACATGGGTGTTTAAAATCAAATGCGACTCTAAATGCAATATCGAACGATATAAGGCTAGACTTGTTGCTAAAGGTTATACTAAAAAAGATGGCATTGATTATAAGGAGACATTTTTTCCAATTTTTAAAAAGAATTCCTTAAGAATTATAATAGCATTGGTAGCACATTTTGACTTAAAGTTGCACCAAATGGATGTAAAAATTACTTTGCTAAATGGAAGCTTTGATGAAGAAATTTATGTGAAATAACCTGAAGGATTATCTATCAAATGACAAGAGAACTTAGTTTGTAAATTAAAGAAATCAATATATGGACTTAAACAAGCCTCACGACAATGGTACCTTAAGTTTCATGATACCATTTTATCATTTGGTTTTACAGAAAATACCGTTGATCGTGTATATACCTAAAAGGTCAGTGGGAGTAAGTTTATATTTTTAGTTCTATATGTTGATGATATAGTGGGAACAAGTTTATATTTTTGGTTATATATGTTGATGATATATTACTTGTAAGCAGTGATTTTGGGTTGTTACATGAGACTAAGGGTTATCTCTCTAAAAATTTTGATATAAAAGATATGGGTGAGGCAACTTATGTGATAGGAATAGAAATATT
Source organism: Nepenthes gracilis (assembly GCA_033239525.1). Classification (NCBI taxonomy): domain Eukaryota; kingdom Viridiplantae; phylum Streptophyta; class Magnoliopsida; order Caryophyllales; family Nepenthaceae; genus Nepenthes; species Nepenthes gracilis. The sequence continues at coordinate 28,371,728 of BSYO01000003.1, forward strand.
CCGAAATAGATCACATGAATTATTTGGATTGTCTCAGAAAGGATATATCAAGAAAATTTTAGAAAGATTTGGGATGGAGAACTGTGCAGCCAGTATTGTTTCAGTCCAGAAAGGTGATAAATTCAGTTTAATACAATATCCACAAAATAAATGGGAACGAAATCAAATGAAAGTTATTCCTTATGCGTCTGGTATAGGAAGTTTGATGTATGCACAGACTTGTACCAGACCAGATATAAGTTTCGCAGATGGTATGCTCAAACGATACCAAAGCAATTATGGTATAGATCACTGGAAAGCTGTAAAGAAAATAATGAGATACTTGTAAGGAACTAAAGATTGCATGCTTACTTATAAGAAGTCTGATCATTTGGAGGTGATAGGATATTCAGATTCGGACTATACTGAATGTTCAGATGCCATAAAGTCCCATCTGGATATATTTTTCTTTTGGCTGGAGGAGTTATTTTATGGAAAGTGCCAAGCAATCTGTGATTGCTGTGTCCACGATGGAAGCATAGTTTGTGGCATGCTTTGAAATCATAATACATGCATTATGGCTACGAAATTTTATTTCAGGACTTAGAATTGTTGACAATATAGTCAAGCCGCTAAAAATTTATTGTGATAATTCCATAGCAGTTTTCTTCTCAAAGAATGACAAGTATTTAAAGGGTGCAAATTATATGAAAATTGAATACCTTGTCGTTAAAAGTGAAATTCAGAAACAAAAAGTATCAATAGAACATATTAGCACCAAACATATAATTGCAGATCCATTAATTAAATGTTTACCTCTAAAAGTATTTATAAATCATGTTGACAGTATGGGTCTTTGTCGTTACCTATAATATAATGATATTACTCTGATATTTGAGATCTCACATAATGTGTTTCTTATATATCCTGTTTATTGTATATTGTTCGAACTTAAAGTTTTAGATTGATAACAGGGCCAGTCTCTCACTAAGACATTATTGTTGGATTGTATGATATTTTTTATTTAAGACTTAATCATATAATTTACAGGTGTTGTGGTACATGGAAGGAACTATGTTGCATAATGATATGGAACCGCCATGACTCGTATTTATCGATTATTTGATTATAGTATTATGACATATAAACTATTAATGGATTATAATGTTGCGCACTTAAAGTTTATTCTAATTAATTCAGATAAATATTATTGTCATATAGGTCAAGTGGGAGAATGTTAGAAATATGTCGCACATAACGAGATATATGAATTATTAATTTGTTGAATTAATTAAATAATCCTATTAGTTTATATATATAATAATAATAATAAAGAAAAATTTTCTAAAAGATACTCCTGTTCAAGTCGTATCTTTTGATGGAAAAGATATGTTATTTCTCAAATGATGTGTCATTTGGTGAATAGATATGTCTTTTTGAGACATACCCGTTGAGCGAATGGATATCACTTCTTAACAGTTGTGTCTGTTCAAGACGCATCACTTGGACGAAAGGAGGGGCATTTTGATAATTTGAGAATGGTCTTCTCTTCCTCTATAAAAGGACGTCCTTGGCCATCATTTGAGGGACACACAAATTTGTATAACATTTACAAATTATAAGGAGAGGAGAGAGAAATTATCTCCCAATTTTTCGAGACAAGAACAATTATAGTTGTATATAAAAGTTTAATGGTTATGGACCCTGGTACACATATTTATTCTTTATACTTTAAAGTTTAATGGAGAAATATAATAATCAAGATCCTGTGAATTAAAGTATTATCTCATTAAAGTTTTCTTTCACTTCCATCTAAATTCATATTCCAAGGGTTAGGGCATCTAAATAAAACACAATAGGGATATTCACTATAAAGATAGAAGAACTACACTCATCCATCTCTATAAATAGCTCAGAAATAGAGAGCTCAAAGTTCATAACCAACCTTCCATCAAGTATTAAACTATCCCTACTGTTGAATTGATCGAGCAAGATCTAGTCTTGGGAGTCTTGCGGAATGACACTTCAAATTCTTTGTTTTCTTCTTTTCTATATCTATGACCAAAGAAGAAAAAGAAAAAAGAAACTTCATTTCAAGATGGATAAGGTTACAGGGCTGGCATCTGAAAATGGGGTAGTAATCTTCAACAAGAACTCCTGCTGCTTATGTTATGCAGTTAACATTCTTTTCCAAGTACTTCGGGTTAGTCCTCCGATTTATGATCTTGACCAGGACCCTGAAGGCTGGAATGGAGAAAGTGAACACGATGCTTGGCTGCAATGCACTTGTTCCTGCAGTATTCATCAGCGGGAGACTTGTGGGATTGACTGATGAGATCATGTCGCTCCACCTAAGTGGCTCGCTGATCCCTATGCTGAAGCCTTACTAGGCTCTAAACTAGGTTAACTTTACTGCTGTGGGAGACCAATTGCAAAGAATAAACCAGGAAAAATGCTTTTAGTTCTAGTTGTTAGCATTTGTATCACTCTCTAGTAGGTTCCAAAACCAATGGACAGGTCATTCGGAGAATATGCAATATTTATGCGTGGCATGTTCTAGTAGAGAAGTCAAAGAAGTGTCATGCAATATTTGTCCAATGGTTAGTCTAGGGTAATTCTAGTGACAAAAGGCACTAAAAGTTCGTATAATATTCGTGTAAGGTCAGTTGAGGGTCGTTCGAGTAATAAATTGTTGGGGTCGAAAGACCCGGATCCACCAGATCCGGTAGCAGCGGAAAACCCAAACCTCCCTGTCATCGTCAGCCACCATTTAGTAGGAATAAAGAACAAAGAGATGCAAAATATTTTTTATGTGAAAATCCCTTCTCAACTAAGGAAAAAAACTACGAGATATAAAATTCACTAATAGATCTACTATGTAAAATGTTTACACAAACCCAGAGACATAGTACAGCAATCACCCTGGCTACACAAGCTCTAGAGGCGAAAATGAAGAACAGAGCATGAGAATACAAAGCCTCACCATTTGTGTTTCACTCACTGCTCTCTTATTCTTCCATTTTTTCTCTCCTCACTGTTGTGCTCTCTGCTATCTCATTTTACAAGTGTTAATAAAATGGCAACTTCCCGCACACATGCGGCCGGCGCACGGCGCCCCTGGTGTTGTCTCCCACACCAGCCCGGTCACCACTCTGGGCCGCCTTTGGACCATCTCCTCCGGAAGCTCCTGGTGCTCATATATAAACGTCCTAGCTCCACCTAATCCCATCTGCCCACCTGGTCACCTTACAGATAATAGGTGCCACGTCTTCACCAGTTTTCGAGTTTCATACAGGCCTATGCCCTGCAGTCGGCGCATGCTCTGCACTATGCAGACGCGTGCTCTACAACCCAACTGCCAGCCTGTCGATCAATCCTAGAAAGACATCTGTCCACTGCCAGCTGCCACTTTCTACAGTCTCTAAGGCCCAGTGCTCAACCGGTCAACTTCTCGTTGACCGTCTTCAGTATTTATCCGGTCAACTTCCGTTGACTGTCCTTTGCTTCCATCTGGTCAACCTCTGTTGACTGTCTTCTAGTGCCATCCGGTCAACCTCCCCGTTGATCATCTTTTGCTGCCCGTCCGCCATCCAGCAATGCTCCTGTAGCCCTTAAACGGTCGACCTCCTGTTAACCGGATTCAGCTGGCTGTCCGCCGGTCAATCTTCATTGACTGTTCACTGTTCTCTTCCGGACAACGTCCCGTTGACTGAAAACAGTTCTCTGGATTTGTTCTCCATAAATCCTCCGATGATAAACCAGTTTGCTGGGTTACCCACAATGGAGTAACCAGACCCAACATAAATGACACTAAATGTTTGTGCAATGTTTTTGTGAGGTCCGTAGAGGGTCATCCAAGTAATAAAGGACATTGGAGGTTATGCAAGAATAGCCAAGCGGCGAAACTCATTGGAGATTCATATGGGAGAAGTTTAGTAGGCATCTCTACTAAATAAGTAGTAGTTGCATCTAATAGGTACAAGATTAATGGCCATGCGCTTTGGGGATGAAAGAACCGTTTTGGTTCAAATTGCATAATAAATGTTTCGACCCCTACAATAAATTAGCGGAAGCAATATACAATCAAATATTTAATACACGTAATGAATATTTGTGTTTAGATATTATGAGCAATACGAGTATAAAAATAAAGCAGTAATAACAATAATAAGACAAGTTTTTTGGTAATCGAGAAAAATCCCCCGGATTTCAACGGCCAGGGAAGAAATGTACTATGAAAATCAACTTACAGACCGGGTGGTAACGATGCACTAATCTAGTCGACTTACTCCGGTCTTGTGATCCTTATTGCGGAACTCCTTGAATTTGCCCACGACAGCGGAATCAGACTCCTTCCGATCTTCACGTCAATCTTCCCTCTCGAACCACTTGAATTGCCGAACTCACTGAATCCCAATATTTACACCACCAACATCGCTATGAAGGTTAACCGACGAGAGAAGAGAATGTAAAATGAGAAAAGAACACTTTGTCAATGGAGCACAATCGTTGGAGAGAAGTGTTTTTGAAAATGGAGCACACAACCAAAGGATATTCAGGAGAGAAGGCTCCTCAAAAGTCTGCCAAGATCCCTTTTGTTCAAGATATAAGGCCACAATATATATAAGTCTTAAAAAAAATTCAAATTAAAAAGTGTTCGTTAAACACAAGAGGGCCGTGCCCCGCTTAGCAAAAATGCCCCCGTGGGCACTCGAGTGCTCATCGAGCGCCCGTTGCGAGAGGGGCGCCTAAGTGGCTCCTCGAGGCCGTCCTGAGATAAGGTGAAAAATGTGACACGAAGGCGAGAACACTGAGATTTGATGATAACGACCTTCAGGCATGAAATGGATGAAAATCTTGCAGGCCAATACGTTGTTGTAGTTACCAAAGACGTCGACAAGAGACTAAATAAACAATCAGACACGGTCACGGAATATGCCAACTAAAAATATGTCTAACAGGGGACAAAATGTGCCCCCGGATGCATGCCAATGGTGTGTTCCAATTTCAATGGGACCAGTGCTTGAAAGGCTTATGGGTGGGTCACCCAAAAGAGATTGCGTCTAATATATGTGGGGAAAACACATGTGCTAAAGTTATTATAATATCACGTTTGATATAAATTTAGGGTTAATGCAACACATGAGTGGCATGGGCAAAAGGACAACGCAATAGAAGGTGCAAAGGAGCTTTGAGATGAAGTTTAACAAGAGTGCAACACAAAAGCAAAAAGTGGAAGAGGGTTATATCTTGTTGAGATTCAGCTCAAGTTTTGTTCTTCGCCAAAATTGGATGCACGACTCTAGTATATTTTTAAGATATATTACAAATTGGTTATTCTTGTTCTTCTTATATTTACTTTTGTGGGTTGTTAAGTGCACTAAGAGTTGTATTTAAGCGATCATTCACTTTTGTTGTAGTGAAGATCACTTAAAATAGATTACTTTATAATCGACACTATTTATAGTGGATTTGTTTAGAATTTATCTTATAATTTTTTCTTTATTTGGAAAGATATAATGGTTTGATTGAGATGAAGAGAACATTGTGTGAACCTTTTTATATACCCGCTGAATGGAAATCCAAGAACAAAATAAAGATCCCAACTTTTCCGCTAAGTGTTGCTACACATCCTGCATCTGCTTTATCTTAGAATCTTACATAAAGAAAGGCCATGTGTTCATTTCCTTTTTTCATATTCCTATATGTCTGTTATCAAGTTTGTTTTATGAAAAGAAATTTTCTCCTATTTTAAATTTCTCTCTTCTTTAATTTTTGATTTATACTAAGGGCAACATTTTTTATGAAGGTATTTTTTGTTGGGATCTAAAATATACACACGATTGACACAGTAGAATAAATTTTGAATTCTTCATCAGTCACCACCACCAATGTCTCATGTGAGTATATGAAATAGCAATATATTATCAAGTGTACAAGTTTTACAATAAGATTTAAAATAAAATATCCTTCTCAACTAAGTAAAAAATTACGGGATAATCTTTAAATAATATCAACTATTTATAATAGGTTACAAATAATCTCCCCAAAAAACTCTTCACAAAAACAACTGTGAATAATCAAATACAATACCTGTCAACTTATAAGAGTATAGTATAATAAGAAAACAAGTAACCAATTGGTAAAATCCTATAATTAAAGTTAGAATAATATATTCAAATTTAGTGAATGATAAAACTTGAATCAAATCATAAACAGATGCAGAAAATCTTACCCTTTCTCGTTTCTCTTTTCACTCTACCCATTGTGTTTTAAATGTTTCAGATTTAACTTAAAAATCGAATCAAAATTTTTATACCTTATTTGGTGGTGAAATATCAGAGGCAAAAGCTGTCTATGAGCGCCAACTGGAATTGGCATATGAACGTCATCTCAAGTATTCCTCATGCACACTTGCTATTGGAATACACGCATGAGCGCTTTCTCGTGCATTTATCAAGTGCCAATCTTCTGCGTGATTCTAATCTTTTACTCGAACAAATTCTTGTGTCAAAATCAAGTAAAACATCTAATGACTTATTTGTTGTGGGATTTATAAATAAGTGACCTAAAATCTAATAAAAAGTGATTAATTTTTCACCATTCCTCCAAGGCTTTCACTTCTAGCGCCACATAAATAACCTCTATAACCACCTATCAACTCCACTTACATGACCCACCAATTATACCGAAAGTAAACAAAATATGAAAAATATGATCATGCTTTCTATAACATATCAATTTCTAGAAAAAAAAAAAAACAATTCATTCGTCAATTTTGATCAGTTTGAAAAAAACCAAAAAACCTCGTCAAAAAGACCGTTGGATGGCGCCCCACCTGCCTCACACACGGTCTATAGTAGAATTGACCACAGTGTAGTTTACGTGTCTCCTATATATAGGCGATTGTGTGTCCATCATACTCCATCTTAGGGCACTACAACGTTGAATTTATATCTAACGATTGTCATGCGATATTGTACGTAGTCATATAACAGTCGTATCGCTACACCCCGCTTCTTCGTCACACTCCACCTTATGTAATGAAAAGACCACTAAAACTTAAATGCCCAATTATTTTACATAATAGAACGATAGGTGTGGACAAAAGATTATTATTATCATCACAGTATAGAATTGCAACTGTGTTGTTAACGGCACGGCACAATTTTATGGATTGCCCGTGCCCATGGCAAGTCGGGCCGTGTTAGTATGGCATAAAATTATTAAGTTTCAGCTATGACCAATCTATATTGGACTGAGTAGTGCATCTGGACCATGCAATGTCGAATTAGGCATGGAACAATTTATTAAAATTATTAATAAATAAAATTTATAAAGATGAGATAGAAAATATACAAAATATTATAAAACATAAATCATATTTATTTATTATAGTCAAATATTTGATATAATAATTTATAAAAATAAAAAATATATATATAAGAACACACTTATTTTTAAAATTTACTTATATTTTTATTTTTACTAGTACCGTCGCTTATAAAGCGATCTTTATTACTGAATTTAAAATAAATAATTTTTTTATACGATTTTTTACATCTAATAAATTTTTTAAAATAATATGATTTTTTATTATTTTCAATTTCACCATACTTTTTTATTAACTAATCGATATATAGTTTTGAAGGCTAGCTCGAATGGTATCATACTTACACGTGGGGTTAACAGATCCTATATTATTGATGTAAATACGAAAAGTATATGCCATTAACTTTTCACCATTCTAAAATCTTAAAACCCTAATTGACTTTTCATAAAGTTGAAAACATTGTTAGACCATAAGTAATAAAAAAGTTCACTCGGTATCATATTTTTATTAATTAGCTATGATTCACGTTGAATCTATACCAAAAAAAGCAAATTTCATCTATTGAAAAGTTTCGGATCATCTCTATTGCCACTGCATGATTATATTGTTAGATTGGATGGTTTTGATATTGATTATAGTATATACAAATTATATATTATATGCAAATTATGATTAACCAATGCCTTTATTTTTTTATGATGTCAGTCATCTTCATATTGATGTAAAATTCTTCAAGATAGATATATACTTTATAACTTTAGTCACAGGGGGATACATAATTGTAATGAGATAGAGTAGTATTAGAGAATTTTTTTAATATTTAAATTTTCTTAAAAAATATTTTTAAATATGATATCACTATATATGTTATTTTAAATACTTTTAAATATTTATCTAAAATTATTATTTTAAATTTTATATTTATCTTTATCACTGATATGCTATGGTGGAAATCACAATCATATCGATAAATTATAAATTTGTCTGAAATGATAATAAATAACTTAATAAAAAATTTTATATTATATAATAGATATTGATAAATTTATTAGTAGTAAAGTAAAATATTTTTAAAAAATATTCAACTAATTTAATGTTTTTCTATTAATATTCATAATCAAGTTAGGGGATGAAATATTCATATTTTGGAAGATGATAAAAATAGAATAACAAGGATGTAAGGTGTTCAATGTTAAGTAAGTAGAGTTTCATCATATTGTACAGTCAATTTTTATTTATTTATTTGTATATGACCTTATTCTTTTGGAATAATATTATGAACTGCTACTCTTAAAAATAATATATTTTAATAAATATAGTAACATTATTTAATGTCTTTACTTAAGGAGATATAAACTGGAAATTGTAGTTGATAGAAAAGGTTAATAAAATGATATATATATATATATATATATATATATATATATATATATATATATATTATATGAAATAGTTAGCTATTTAAAATAAAAAAAAATTATAATTTAAACAAAAAAATAACATTATTATTTAAAATATTATTAAAAGTGATAGAAATAATCTTATTATATATTTTATATATATTTATAATAATATTGATTACTTTAAAAATTATAAAAGTAGTATGCGGGTGTTTAAAAACTTTAAAACTAATAATTTTTTATAATTCTTAATATTTAGAAATTCAATATATAATAATACAAATAAAAGTTATCACATTACTACCATCATTCTAATTGAAAAACAAATATGAGATTTTTATTTGTATTAATTCTAAAAGTAATTTTTATTTAAATTATAAAAAATAATGAGTGGTATCACTTTTAATAGTATATTGGGTTATTTTTATATTTCTAGGTTATAAGCACTTCAACACAGACATTTCACACTTATATTCTTCCACAATAAGAAAAATGTTGATATATATCCACTCATTTCCGATTTAGCCTTTGATTATATTAAAAACTTCCCCCTACATCACTGAAAATATTAGTTTAATTTAAATTAATAATAATTAATCTCTGATAATTTTTATGTGTTATTTTAAGGTGTCAGATATCTTTAAAATTTTTATAAATCTTATTTTTTTTCTTATTTATATATATATATATTTATTTATAAACTATCAATTTTTAATCGTTAACTTATTTAATTCTAAAAAGTTCCTATATAGTTCTAGAATATTTCCCAAGGGTTATCAAAACGAGAAGGAGTAGCTATATTTAGGATAAGTTGTGATTATGATATTTTAGAATATTTATAGAATATGATATAGGCAGTATAAATGTATTAGAACAACTAATTTAAATAAATTTACTGCTAAAATTAGAAAAATTATATTGCTTAAATAATAAATAAGTTCAAAAATATAGAAATTATAGATAAAAACTAACAATAAGATTAAAATTATATTAGTATCACTTATTGCAGAAGAGTGAGACAGGAGAGAGAGTAGATAGGGTAGAGAGATTGTATGTAGAGATTGGTGGTAAGGGCATTATTTCTCAGATTTTAAAAGATATTTTTTATTAAAAAAATTTAAAAAATAGTTGGCTTTACCATTGCTCTAATTTAAATATATATATAATAGGCCATGCTATGTTATGAGCCAACACAACATATGGTCTAGTCATCCCTAGGCTTGTCATGGTCTACAGTATTGTACCATACTTAATACAGTCTAATATTATTTACATCAAACTGTTGCATGTCAGGTTGTGAGCAGCACGACCTATTTTCTACCTTTAGTTATAAAATATAATAGATTCCAAGAATTTGTAAGAGATTAACGAATTTTGAAATCAAAACTTCGATTATGTAAAATCTGTATCTAATGTTCTTCCTCGACAAAAAATTAAAATGATAAATAGAGCTAAAACTTTAAATGTCCAAAGTTTTTATTCTATATATCAAAAAAATAAATTGGGTAAAGAAATAAAATCCTTTAAACTTTTCTAAATTTTGTTAAAAATTATTCTTAAAAGAAACCATTGATTTAATTGAGTAATCGACAATTAATCAGTTTTCAACCAATATTTTGATTAGGATCCTAATCATAGAAGAAAATTGTCATATTTCCTATCCAAAACCCTTATTTATTATTTTTGAAAGGCTCATTTTAATTTGTCCAAATTTCAAATCGAATTTTATTAAACATCAAATTAGATTTTGATTTCGACTTATAAACAATAATAACTCAACCGACTTAAATACAAACCAAATGTTGAAATACAAACATGTAACAAATATCATTAAATGGCATGAATAGTATTATAATTATCCAAATATAGAATTCAAAAGTTACTCTCAAAAGTAGTTCAAGACTGGACATTACTTAACTAAAACCAAAAGTAAAAAAAAATGTCTTAGTAAAAATTAAAGTATCCAAAAATAATCTCAAATATTGTACTAAATTTAAACATTTTTACTGACTGGTGGTCATATACAAACATATTTGAACCCAAACAAAAAATGCCAATCCAAAGCATTAAGATTATGTTACAACATCTAAATATTCTTAATATAAGATATGAATTCTAAAAGGTTTTTTAATGATCCTAAATTTAGTTCAGTAGATTGATATTAATTATGAATTCGAATAAAAAATTTAGAATTACACGGAAGTAAAATAGGTTGAGTGGCATTTGACATGCCCCTGATCCATATATGGGTATATTTTATACTTGAAGTAATTATGTTTTATATGAATTTAATTCTATTTATATTTCACAAAATTTGATAAAATTATATTCTAAATTCATATAAATTATATTTAAATATTAAAATTTCTGTACAAATATTCTTACATATTATTAAATTTAACACAAATGTTTCTATATGACAAAAAATGATGAAACTATATAAATCATGCCGATGTTGTGAAATTTTCTTAATTTATACATTTAAGTTCCAATATGTCAATAATTTGTCTTTATTATTTTTTTATGCCACATATTTGAAAGCAAAGGTGATGAATACTGAATATTGGTATTGATGTAAGAAATCAGTTTCTCTAGTATGAGAAAAAAGTATATATTTTAGTTTTCATCGAATAAAAATTATTATAAAAAATTAATAAAATATATTTAGACATATCGTATTATATTATTTAAAAATTAAAAATTAAATTTAATATCTATAGGTCAAAAAGTAACATTTAACCCTGATTATAAGAAATAATATACAGTCAACTCACCCACAAATTATAAATAGTAATATATATCATTTGGTTATATAAAAATAATTATAACTCAAACTTTATATTCTTTTATTATTTGTAAGATTATTATCGATTATTAATTTTTATATGATAGTATTGCTTTTGGTATATTTTATATTTCCATACGTTTTGAATGCTCATATGATTTTGAGTATGATTTCTTCAATTGTATAGTTTCTAGAACATTTGATCTTTGTACATAGTTTCTACATGTTTTATAACAAAATTAACATTATTTGCATTTCATCATTCGATCATGACATCGTCTCTATATATTTTATTAAATATGCTCATATATAAAATTATATATATATTGATGAATATTATGCTAATTCTTACCACCATTTTACAAACCTTTCAGATTAATAGGTTAAGTAAATTTGCAGGGAATTTGAATCTTGAGAAGGTTTCAGGAAACTAGTTCTACAATATTTTAATTGTACTGTAATTAATTCAATTTAACAATTAATTTTTTGGATTTTAGATTTTTGTTAGTATGTAGCCCCCGGCCAAGGATGTTGTTAAATTAAGGAAAATATTTAAAGTTTTTGGATAAATATTTTGATAATTAGTTAAGATATTTTTATTGTCTTATGATTTAAAATCAAATATTTGTTAATATTTAGAATCATTTTTTGATGTAATTTTTAGATTTTGTGATTAAATATCATATTATTTTGGACCATTTAACGGTATTTGATATAGGTTCACAACCTGACTTATTATCTTGGATTTGTATAAGTTAAATTAAGAGTTTGATTTAAGAAAATTACCGTTTATAAAATAAAGTAAACTTGGGTTTTGAGATTGAAGATGTAGGGGTTTGTGACACCAAATACTTTTTTCAATAAAACCTTCCTACAATTCAAGAGTTTAAGCAAGTATATCTGACCCATGCTAATTTGAAAGGGTAACAAACAGTGGCAATAATGAGTTTAACACATTGTAAATATGTATTAATTTTTGTATGTTGATATATATCGAACGAAATATGCAAAGACAACGTCACGATTAAAACTTAAAATGCTGACAATATTAAATTTCGATAAGGCATGCAAAAACTATGTACTAATAATCAAAGATGCCAAAAATCGCACAAATATAGAAATTATGCTAAAATCACAAAAAATGCTTGAAAGTGTTTAATATATGAAAATCAATCACTATGTATAAAAAAGGGAGACTTATAAAAATTGTACAAACATATAAGGATTAAAGATAAGTGATAACTTCATTAACATATGTCAAATATATAAAAATCAAAGATAAGTTGAGTATCAACATGTAGGCTGTATTATTTTTACATGGCAAAGGCCATAGCCACTATTCATGTGTCAACGAGCATTCACTGTTCCTTATTTAGTGATATAATCATATTGATTGCTGCTGTTCTTTGTTGTGAATAAATTTTGATCTTACAAAAAAGAGAACACTTTTGTTAACAAAAAAAGAATATAATGTTGGAAACAGACTGAAGAATAACAGCTTCATCAGCAGATTGAAGACACTAGGCATGAAGTCAACTCAATCATGATACATTTCAATATATTTTCAATTCAGACAAGTTAATACTGTTTCAACATGTTTAACAAAAACCACTAATAGAATGCCAAGTTACATTACTGTTGGCAAAAGCTGAATTCAGCAACACTTACCCAGATCTAAGTGGTCTAGTTAGGGGGCCAAGAAGCAAAGGAAGAATGAAATGAACATATGGGTAAGTTCATGATGTGTGTCCGATATCAGAGAAAGAACATCTAATTTATAAGTTTGGGGGACTCTTTTTTACCATAGGGCATCCTTTTGGGGTGTGTTCTTCTCCCGAACTTATGCACGTATAAATGGTATTTTCATTAAGACCAATCCCGACCTGAAAAAGGTCACCTGCGGAGGGTTCTGATCGAAAAGAGCTATTAAAGAGGACTACTTACAGAGGGCTGACCTGCTATCGGTACGCCAGGACGGATTGAAGCGTCACAAAGTGAGAGCCGCTGAGTGAAGTGTTGCACAGTGCAGCCGCCGGGGTTTGGGCTATCAAAGGGGAATGTATGATGCATGTCCCACATCGGGGAGTTTAAGACACAACTTTCAACTTATAAGTTTGGGAGACTCTTCCCTCATAACACGTTCTTTTATAGTGGACTTTTTCCTCAGACTTGTGCACGTATTAGTTCATCTTCGGTCTTTAAAACCCTTGTCATACTTTCTGTGAATGATAAGGAGCGTATGAAATAATGGCAATATGGGAATTGATGGTGATTGCCATGTAGGGCTCTTTCTCTGAATTGATGGTGATTGCCATGTAGAAGACAGCGTGATGAGCCAGAGCAGATGGCAGACAGAGCAACAATAGGGATAGGCCACAGGATCAGTTCTGTCACATAATAAATTTGTTCAGCTTGGCATCCAACTCTTATCCATCTCCAAATGCAAATGAAACAACTTAATGAGTTAATAAACATATTAAATGAAAGAATTGCATGGATATGATTAAGGATATATGCACCTGCAAACAACAGTCTAATACAACACGATGTAAAGAAGCCTATATTGGTAGTACATTTGCTAAAGGTGGATTACTAACTTCTAGTTAGGTGAATTTCTATTTGTGCCAATTTAATGTCTTAACAACCTGTCAAATATGAACATCAATACTATAGAAAAAACGTATACATGGAAAAAATTGATCTTAGCACAGAGTATTTATTTTCAATTTATAAATAAATAAGAAGGGGTTTAACTATTTAGAAATCTCTAACCAATTGTATGATGGACCAATTATATGACAATTTTTTATTTTTTAGTATTAAAATAATATTTTTCTTCACCTTTAAAAAATTTATAATTATTAGAAATAATTGAACAATAAAAAAAATGGAAGGTGCTATTTATAACAATATTGTTAAACTATCATTTTAACATTTATTTTTAATTTTTTTCAATTTTTATATTCAATTGATATAAATTAAAAATTATGCTAAGTAAAAATGGTTCAATGGGGTTAGAATAAAAAGATCCACCAAAAATCTAACTAAGAAAGTGTCAGATATGGTACATGGTGGCTATTAAAGACAGTCGAGTTATAAATAAAGATGTTCTTCAGAGAATTTTTAAAACAAAAAAGTAAAAAAAAAAAAAGATAATAAAAATAAAAAATAATTTTCAAACTAAATTGGGTGTTTGTATCTTATTAATAATGAGTTTTTACGGTGTTATTTTCAATAATTCTCAACTCCTAATGCAATTAAAGACCCCAAATAATTTGTCTAGTTGTTCACTAAAAATTAATATCCTATTTTTTTTAAGAAGAAGAAGAATATTACTTTTTTTATTATACATTATTGAATTAAGATTTAATAATTAAGATTTTAAAAATAAAAAATATACTAAAGATACTTATATTATTTATTTATTTTTTTATAATATTAATAAATAGTAAATTAAATATTTTGAAATTTTTAATAAATTGAATTATTTTAAAATTATTTAATTTAAATTTTATTTGTTAATGTTTTTAAAAAATTTAATATAAAGTAGAAGTCCATTGTGCCGCTGGGGACCCTTGAGGATTCCGGTCTAGACCGTAAATTCGTTATCTATGGCTCACTTGGAATGTTCCATGCGGCACTGCAGCAGAATTAGGCTTTATTAGGTTAGGGTTAGGGTTCCTGCATACAGCGCCCCAATTAGGAATTTGCTGTGTGTTTGGCGCGATGGAGAGGCGGCGATGGGAATATTCTGAATCCCATGACAACAAAGGAAGAATCAATGAAGCTAGCGTCTCTTCAAAGTCTACCATGAAGATGAAGAAGAACATGCAGAGATTGGGTGGTAGAGGTCTCTCTCTTGCAGCCTTCGCCAATTCGAAAACCAGAAGCAACAGCTACAACCCTGCTTTGTTAAGTATGCCTCCCTCCACCCAAATGTTTTTTTTTTTTTGGTTATTTTTAATGTTCTCCTGCTTAATGAATCGTTTGCTCTTGACATTAAGTGAATCATTTTCTCTTTCTTGACGACTTTATTGTTACTCAAGTTAAGTGTAACCGGCTTTAGATTTTGGTTGCTTTGATAGCTGCAGTTGAAATTCTTATTTGAGGGGAAAATGATATATTTATGCTTCCCCTCGAAGCCTGACTGGCAATTTAGGGGTATGCCACATCATATAACTTCAAGGACTATTGATTAGTTTCTAAAATTATAAATGACAATAGTTATAGAAACTCAGGGTGTGAACACCATAGGTCACCTGACCCCTTGAACACCATTGTTTAACATGGATGTGCATATGTTTGTGGTGTGTGTTGGGAGAGGTGGGAGGGAGGGAATCATTTATGTGTGCGAAGTGTCAGATGGGGTTGATGTCAACATTTTGTTAGTTAAGAATGGAATGAAAAGCAATTGCTTATGCTCATGTGTAAGAGATCCCTGCGCATATTATCTAAGAAACACAGCAAGAAAAAAAAGACAACTATGTTATATTTTAAGAGAAGCTAAGCTATTGGAACTCTATTCTGAACATCATCTCCCTTTAGCAGACTTAAATCTTGACTTTGCATAGATGGATAAAGATATCGGGCACATAACGAGAAATTGAGGGTGAGAGTGAGGCAAGGAGGGAGGAAGGACCTGTAGGGTGCAAGATACCCTTAGATATCAATGTAAATGCCAGATTTTATATTGTTGTTTGGAGAATGAAAGGGTGAACCAGAGCAAGCTGTGAACTCTGAAATTTTGAAGGATGCTTAGCCATCACAAAATACATCGGATCCCATCGAAATATAGTTGTTGAGAGTGCTTGAATAAACTAGTAGAATGAGTGACACGCTATGATTTCTTCTATTGCACCCATTTTATCTTAAAAATACGTGAATTTGTGAAAAGAGAAATCCAATAAGGAAGCACAAGAGTACTGCTATGTATGCATGGCTCTTTGTTGGAAACTGTGTAGCACAGAGAGGATGAGTCATTGAAATCTGGAAGCTAAAAAGTGAGTATTTGGGTTTATTCTATTGGGTGAAAACTATCCATGGTTGGATGATACCATAGTTTCTGGGTTCAGTGCCTGGTATGTGGTACATAGATTTCATTTGACATTAGATAATATCATTAAAAACCACACTCAATAAGTAGTACACATAGAGGTTTGTAAATTGTCGTATTGCCTCATCTGCTACTCTAACAAACAATAGAGTTGTGAACCCAGCCTTGCTAAAAACAATAAGGCAGCTAATCGCTTTAAAAGGAGTGTGATCAACACGCAAAAGCATCCAACAAAAGCATTTAACACGATATATTCCCAATCACCTCAAATGTGAACTAGCTTGGAAAGCAATATCTCAATCCTCATTTGCAACCCGCTTTAGCCATTATCTATAACAAGGCCATAAGTAAAAAACAATTGAGTCTTTTAATATATTAACATGATCACTTATTCTTCTATGGATCTTACCAAGATTTAGCACAATAAGTTTTTGGAATAATCAACCCAAAATTATGTAATGATGTGCTACAAGCCAATTCTTCCTACAAACCATTCACATTTCACTCACTAGTCTTACAATAGTGCTTCCATTAAAACCACAAATGCATTTCAATCTATTCATACTATCATAGCATGGATCCCTTTTGGGCCCATTCTTCAAGCAATATTATGATTTCAATAACACTAATTCTAAGTGTATATTTATTAATTATTTTCTCGCCTGTGTTCATATCAGCCCAATTACCATGCTTAAAAGCGATGTTTACTCATTTCTGAGAAGTATGCACCCAATACTTGACGACATAGGGTCTTCACTGGGCAAAGTTCACTTGAAATGATTCAAAGAGAACTAATTTATACTCATTGTTGCTGGCCCTTCCACATTTTTATCCATTACAGTTCCAGAATTCTCTCTCTTTTGCATCCTAAAGTTTAAGGTACTCCTAATATATGACAGTAATTTTTTTTTTTCTGGATAATGGATGTATTAAGGGAGCCACGAGCTACATACATCTGTAGCAAAATTCCCATATATGATAACCTTCCACTTCTATCAGCAATTCTAGGTGTGTCCTAGCTTCTTCAGATTTTTTTGGTCAACCAATAAATACATGGTAATTGTAAGAAGTATTTATCAGCAACATATTCCTAATCCTGTATTAATGCTAGCCTACGCTATACAGAACATGGACTCAATGTGCTAGTCAAGCTCACCCTTCTAATAATATTTCAAGTTCTTCCATTGATGATTTAAGATATATCCTTTCTTATGGTAATTAATCGTTGGTTTACTTTAAAAGTTGAGGTTTATGAGAAGTTTATTTTACTCGCACCTTTTCTTTTTTAATATCATTAGTACATTCACCCATACATTAGACATTGGTAATCTTTATATTTTTTTTAACTGGAATTCATTTGGCACATAATGTGACAGCATTTACAAGATGAGTTGTGTTCTTTAGTTCAGGATTGTTTCACTTGTGGGGTCTCATTTTACCTCAGTGTTCTTGCATGCCTCTATGAAAGAATACTCGGTCTCACTCTAATGGTGGTAATCTGAAAGGTTTTCTTCACAGAAAACTTCAGTGTCCCTTAAACAAGAATCTCACTTTTTCTTCATTGCTTGATAATTTATTTATACAGAATAGAAACACATCAACTGCTTGCTTTTCCTAAATCTATGAACGATAAAGATAATAAATAGAGTTATGAAAAGATAAAGATTTGATCAACTGAAAGATGAGAATATTGACAATAAAGCTAACCAACTGAAAGTCAAAAGGAAAAAGCTAATATCTATTCATACAACGAACAAACCATGTATGTCCTAACCAAACATTCTCCACGTGGAGCTGCTTGTGTGTGGTAGTCGTTCTTGAGCATGTAACAAGCCCATTCGAATCCCTTGTCCTCATGGGCTAGTTTTCGGTTTTTGATCTCCAGGTGGGACTTCCATGCGGCTTCTGAAGGGAAAAGCCCTTGCCAATGATCGAGCATTTTAATTTGAAGCTGCTTGGGGTAGAGATAGCAAAACAGTATTCGTCCATTGTGGAAGAACTTGCTAAATCTGACAGTGTCATGTCTCAATACGTAGTCAACATATAATCTCAAATACTGGTTAATGACGTTGCACTAATACTGCATTAACAACAATATATATAAATGAATAAATGTCCCAAGATAAGTCTTACTTCAACATTTTACAACCTATTTACGAGCACGAAAAATTGTCCCAAATGAAAACAAATCATCATCTTCACTTTATCCATATTACTAAAACCTGTCAAATTTCATATTACATCACAATATATATGAGGAGACATCAAATTCATATGCTAGAACTTTGGATATTAAAATCTTTGAAATGATGCCCACTGAAACAATTGTCCCAAGCCCACTGTCGGGTGATGCAAAGCCTATTAATCTTAGATGAGGTGAATTTGCAAATGTGAGCTAAAAGGCTCAGCGAGACATAAAGATGTATATGAACAATCATCCAGTGAAGCAAAAGGGGTTATCGTACTTTTGAACTAAGGCCCAACAAACATCCCCATTGATTGGAAACAAAATATTGTAACCCCGTAAATGCGGCTATAAACCACTACTATTATCCCATGGGTGGGCCTTCCCATATTTGTACATGCAAATAATAAATTGGACTCTTTACATGCTATATCAACCGTCAATTGTCTTACATTAATTCACTTATGACAAAAGAATCTTTATAAAAATGAGCATATTCGAGAATTTAGGAAACAAATATACATATCATGGATATTCTTGTAGATATTATTGCACTTTGAGCAAAAAAAGTGACATGCAATGATGTAAATATTGGCTACTATGTTTCACTATCGAGGGACCCAATATTGATATTTTTTAATATCGTGATAATATCGCAATAAATTTCTATATTGGCGATAACATTGTTATGTATAGGCCAATATTTAAAATATCAACCAATATGATTAATACGGTTTTATTAGCTTATGATCTTTAAAAAAAAATTTTCCTTCCGATTTATCCAATAACAATGTATATTATTCAATGTGACTGATATTGATATGGTAGTTACAAATATTAATACTGATACCCATATTTTCATCCATAGTGACATGCATGGGTTCCAACAATTTATTTCAAAATATAGGCTAACATTTTCCGAAATTATTGAAATGAGATTTGGACATGTATGCCAACAAAACTCAAAAGAGGAATTCAATTCATCACTTGCATGAAGGCTGTCCTTTTTTTCATCTTTCTCTTTTCTCTTTCCCCCTCTGTTTCTCCCTTTTCTCTTCCTCCTATATCTTCTTTCTGAATCTCAGCCAAGAATTTAGAAATAAAAACAGCACAAGGCTTTATAGTCATGCCGTTGGACATGACTATAGTCAATCAGGGAGCCTGATTGAGGTTAGTTCATCTAATCTAATGAGGTGGCAAATGAGGTTCTAGAGTAGACCTTGATTAATTTTCATTAACTCTTCACTTAATTGGCATGGCATCATGCCATTGGACAACTTAATTTGGTGGCAAAACCCAATAAAAAATAGTCATGCATTAAAAAAAAAAAAAAAACTGTATTTTGAACATGCCTTGAACTGAGGTCAAATGTGAGGTTCTTGAACTCTCGCTTTCAACGGATACCTGAATGCTGCAGTTCTGAAAGTCCTGTGGGAAAGGGACCTCAAATTGAGGTTCTGGAAGCCCCCTTCAAACGGCACCTCAAACGCCACTGGCCGGAAGGGAAGCCCATTTCCATTCGGCCAAAACATCAAACCAACATCGAGAGAAAATATGAAGTGGCTCATAATAGTAAGAATAACCATCCAATACCTTCTAGGGCCATACCAAAACTAAAATTTCCTCAAATTTCCACCAACAAGCTAACCTTAATACTAAAATACGGATTCTACAGATTAATTGTGGGTTACCAAAAATGTCGACTTATCCGTCACAATTCGGCCCTAGTTGTTTCTTTAATTGTGATGCATGGGACGCTGAATGGATTCTATGCCAGTCAAACGAGAATTGGGCCGTAAAAGTGTGGTGTAATATGAAACTTGATAGGTTTTTGTAATATGGATGGAATGATATCATGATTTGTTTACATTTGGTACAACTTAATTGTGTTTGTTTATCAATTGTAAAATGTTTCAAGTCCGTTATATACTGGAACATTTATTTATATAAACATTTTGTACATTTTTAATTGGCGTAAAGCCAATAATAACTTATTTTCACAATTATATTTATAGCAGTTATTCTATGCTGTTGGTTTATAATCTCAATCAAAACTCATTTATTTAATCTTTCGGCTCTTGCATAAAGCTACATTACTTGGGCTTTATAACTGAGCAAGCATACGTCAGTCCTCCATTTCTAGAATGTGACACCTGAGTTTAAGAAAACATGAAACATCCAGCACATTTGTTAATCATCTAGTTGACTGTTCAATCTCGGCAATCGGAATGATTAATTGATTTCAGCAAATGATAGGTAAGACTTATTGCTGTATATGATGTTATTTTATGTTTAGCTGTCTGAAAATAGCAGATTATTTTGACAAGTTATTTAGAGCTAACCGCCCAATGTGCTTGATAATTGGCGGCCAAAACTTGATGGTAGTCCATTGTCGTTGATTATGCAACAGTAGATTGGTGATATGCCTTTGCATTGTTGTTCATTTGCCACTGACATAAACATTCAGAAGTTTTTTTCCTCCTTTCATGTGATTGGGCTTCTTTTTTTCTGTTTCTTCTGTTTCTGTGCATCAGAGAAGAGAAGGGAGTTTTACAAGAATGCCAAATATGTGAGCAAGTACAAGAAACAAAAGCGGCAAGGTGAACTAATTGATCTCTCTCCAGCAATAAAACCCAATGAGGTTGTATTACAATCTGTTGTGAAAAATTCATACCTGGTATTTAGCTCTTCAATTTTTAGCTGTGACACTGTCTTAGTTTTCGTTGCAGGGTCAGAATGAATCTGGCAGTGTTTGTAATGAAAACAAGAAAAAGGGGAAAGGATGTTACAGTTTGGAAAAAGTATATTCGAAGAAGCGGGAGGAAGTAGAGAAGGAGAGGTCAGAAAGAGAAGCCATTATCAAAGCCAAGAAGGAAGAACGAGAAAGAGCTGAAGTTCAGAGAAAGGCATCAAGGGAAAAGATGTTTAAGAAGACAAGGAAAGGTCAGCCTGTAATGAAGTACAGAATTGAACACCTTTTGGAGTCCATACAAGGGTCGGCACAATAGATGCTGTCCCCCACGATCCAAGGTCAGTTCATATATCTTATTCATGAATATGGACAATCAAATAGGTTGCAATTTTTTTCCATTTTTATTTTTCTGACTTGTTCCATGATCCAGACAGGGGGCCATCTTGGAGAAACCAGCTGACCTGGGATTTTGACTGTAGAGCCGGAGTTTCCATGATGTTGCTCACGGTTCTTAGCTGTCGACCTTTGTCTTGAATTTGCATATACAGTACACAATATGCCTTCAATGTTTAGTATGTCAGGTGAGGAGAATCATACGCCCATCATTTATCAACCAAATGATATCAGAGCACCTTCAAATCATTGACTGAATTAAGGCATGTTTGGCATTGCTGTTGGATTTGTTGTGCTATGGGTTGAGTCACTTTTAGAAAAAGTGTGACCGAGTTAAAAATTGTTTGGCATTCTTCTTGGAAAGCCAGAGCTCCTTCAGCTAAGGAAAACAGGTACTACCTTACCAATGTGGTCAAAGAAGGAAAGCAGCAAATCATTAGGCAAGAAGCAATCAAGAATATGCAATTATCTATTAGGAGATGGCCAATATTATTGATCTCCAAACACATGTAAACACATGCACCAATCAATAAATCGGTTGGAAGCCCGAAAAAACCAGTATGTGTAACAGGAAATAATGTGAAATGGATGAGTATTATGCTGATGCTTTCCTCTTTCCTTTGTCTGATTCTCTAACCAATCATTTTCACCTATGTCTCACCTCCTTCCTCATCCTCCCTCAAATTTCAATACCCCTCCGTTTTGCCTAGTCTCTCCTTGAAGAAAATAGCAGATTGTAAGATCGGAAGCTCATCAAATTCCTCACCCAGATCAGTAACTTATACGGTACGGACAACTATGTTTGAGCACCAAATTCAAATTCTTCTATTCAAAACAAATATCAACGGTATTTCCTCTGCAAGATTCATACGAGTTTTGTGTAACGTAGGAATTTAATTATGTTAGAATTGGATCTATGCAACAAATGCAATTGGGTGTTTGCCCTACAACATTGATATAGAGAATGGCAGCTTAATGTCGAAGAATGAATTCTTCATGATAATTACTTTGATTCAAGAGAACGTTGGGTTAGACATTGCTGCCTCACCTGGGTTGGAAGTTATAATTGTGTCTGTTTATGATACAAATTGGATTAATTTTAATCGATTTATATAATTTTTAAGTATTTTTATTTAAAATTCAGAATTACATAAAAATATTTCAATTTTGGTGGTACGAGTCTTACACCTGAAACAAATATTACGGGTCAGAAAATGACGTCACCACCCCCAAGAAAATATGAAGTAAATGATCAATTGGCAGAAGACAAGAGCTGACAGCGGTGGAATAAATGAATGGCATTAAACACATGAGAACACCGACTAATAAAGAAGCTCGCCAGCTTTATCACCATCCAACGGCAGCCCTGCACAGCGCTGCCGTATTAACTGCAGGCACCTCTTAAGAGCTTCGTCACAGGCGACCTGCTCGCTTGTACTACTTGTTATCCGGATCAGTAGGCTTAAACGTAATTATTTATGGCCTAAATTGGACTGGTTTATTTTTTAATATATTTATTTTAAAAATTTTGTTAGATACAATTTAAAATAAATCGGTCAAATATAAATTTGACTCAAGGTATAAGCCTCAGCGGCCCAAGCGAGAAAATATGAAACAGATAACGACAATTGAATAATAGTTCTTGAGGGTATCAAATAAGAGTTCAATTCGGACGGTTGTTGGGATTCGATATCCAGATTTACACACAATTCAGATCCAGCGTAGTGAAAAATTCAAATTTTTCGTCAGTTGACAATCACCAATTTGATAGAGTACAAAGAATAAAAAGTTGCACAATATTTTTAACGTGGAAACCCTTCACAAGTCGAAGGAAAAAATTACGTGACAAATTTCGAACAAATTTTCACTATGTAAAATTGACTACAAAAACCCCCGAGACAGAGTATTCATTACACACTCGAGACAGAATTAAAAAAAATTTCAAAATAAGGAAATTCTCATTCACTCTTATATCTCTGTTTTTTTTCTCCTTCCTCTTATTAGTGGGGCACTCCACTCTCTTTAATTTTATAAGTATGGTGGCAAGTAGTGAATGCCAAGAGCTCTGTATCACTCTCCGTTGCACTACTATTATCCTGTCGCTCTCCTCCTTGTGTTTTATCTGTCACCTTATGAAGCACCAAGTGTACTCTTTATAAAAATTTTGGCTGACTTCAATTTAATCTGCTCACCTGGCTCATCTTGCAGATAATTGGTCACACCAGTCTTTTTCTCTACGACTTAACTAGTTCCTGCGTTTTTTCACACACGCATACTCTGCAAGTCAATCACTCTACTTAGACAGCGCATGTCCTGCAGGTCATCTACCTACTTTGCAAAACTTACCTTTTTCCCAGAGATGTCACCTTCTTGCCCTTTTATAATTGACAAAGTAAACTACCAACTCTAATGAGTCAACTAGCTATTTTCACAAAAGTCGGCTTTTTAGATATCTCATCATCCTTTCTCAACCAGTCAACATTCTGATAAACGGATTTTTCTTTCAACCACTCAATTTTCTGTGGACTGGCCTATTGCTTGTCGAACTGGTCATTTTGCTTCAATCGGTCATCTTGCAGCACTCTGGAATTCCACTTCAGAATATCATTTTGAAAATCCTTTCTTGGAAATCCACTCCGGATTTTCGTTCTGGAAATCCTCTCCTAGGTTTATACTCTTGAAAATGCAAACCGATTTTTTTCACTCGGAAAAAATCCACTCTGACAAATGCACTCTGAAAATCTACTCTAGATTTCCATTCCAACATTTGCACTCCGAATTTTCACTTCGGAGAATCCACTCCGAAAATCCACTTCGGGTTTCCTATTCCTACAAATTCCACGGCGGAATTTGTCACTTTGAAAATCCACTATAGATTTCCCACTCCGGCAAATTGGTCACCTCAGAGATTTGCTTTCTCCGACAAATGGTCTTCCTGATATTGCTGGTAACCGGTTGTAGCACTCCAAATCCAATGACGTGCCCGTTTGTTGGGTTACCTATAAAAGAGTGACCAAACCCAATAAATATTTCCTCTCGACCTTATAGGGGGAAACCTTTGCCTTTTTCCGACGACCGGCATCTCCTCCCTTTTGTCAGTTTCCCCTTAATTGGGATCTCAACGTCGGCTTTCACAAGCCTGAATGATACTTTCTTTTGCTCCATTGAATTTGAAGTAGTCCCACTCCCTTTCAACTTTTTCTCCACGATCGAATCATTTTTTCATATACTCCACATTGGCCACCTCCTCTTGCCACATTGACCAATACCCAATTTGGTCACATTGACATTTTTCTTGGCAACCCAAGCCTTCATCAGGTATCGACCTGATCTCCTACTTTTTCTTACCATAATTGAGGCACTTTTGGTGAGTTTTTACTCGTCGTCACCAAACGCCGTCCTGAAACCTTTTTCATCAAACTTTTTAATTAAAATCACATTTAACCTCAAATTTATGGCATGTCGCACGCCCTTTAGCACAAGTTTGTTCCTATTACTTGTCTTCAAGAAAATATCCTCGATGCCAACAATTTTTAACAAGTCATTGTTACCCATCTTCAATGTCCCGTGGTCCGCGGGCATATAGCTGATGAAGTGGGATTGTCTCGGTGTCACATGGTGTGAAGCCCCACTATCCATCACCCAACTTGTCTCCCGATACGGCAGGCTCTATGATTCCCTTGCGTGGACAACCAGAGGTCTCTTGTAGAAAGCGACAATATTCCGATCATCATCACAATCCTGTCTCTCCTGATGATCGCCTCCGCCCTCCTTCTCCTGTTTTCTCTGTGAGCAGTTCTACTTTATGTGGCCCTTCTTACCACACTAAAAGTAGGTCCTCTTCTGAAACTTGTTCGACTGTTGCTCCTCTCAAATTTGCTGTCTCTATCTTTTTCCCTCGATTTTCATCGTCCTTGATTTCTAGTTGCTACAAGCAGACTTGGCTCAAAGTTTGAGGCCTTACCGTTTTCCCTCTACCTTGACTCATTTATAAGTAGAAAAGTTATGATTTCATGCAGGTTGAGCATGTCCTTTTCGAATAGCAACGTGGTGACAATATGATTGTACAAGGCCGGTAAGGATGCCAGCACACCAACGCTTTGTCTTCTTCCTTAATCTTCTCATCAATGGCTGATGTCTGCGTCATGATCTGGTTGAACTCATCCAAACACTTCTCAAAACTCTATCTTTTTGATAGACACAGACCATGTAACTACTTTTTCATATGCAGTATTGTCATCAAGAACTTGGACCTGTACCAACTCTCAAACTTCTCCCAAACCTCCGCCGGGTCCG
Source organism: Nepenthes gracilis (assembly GCA_033239525.1). Lineage (NCBI taxonomy): Eukaryota > Viridiplantae > Streptophyta > Magnoliopsida > Caryophyllales > Nepenthaceae > Nepenthes > Nepenthes gracilis. The sequence continues at coordinate 28,397,844 of BSYO01000003.1, forward strand.
ACAAACCAATAATCTTTTAAAGAATATTATCCGTAAGACATAACTTTATTGTACAATTGGCAAGATTCCTCCTGTCTTGCCACCCATCCTTCGTCATGTTCTCCGACCTATCTTCCTTCCTCCAAAGTGCTTTTACCGTTATTTTTCGAGTCAAAATATTTCTTATCCTTTTCTACCAAATGATGAAATTATTTTGACCATTGAACTGCTTCACACTAAATGGTACATTCCTCGACGACGACGCCATCAAACCCAAGGTTTATAACCTCTCTCTAATATCACTCGTTGGGGTTTGACACCCGAATTCACATAGCCCAGATCCGATGCAACGAAAAATTTGAACCTCCCGTCAGTCGACAATCACCAATTTAATAGAATGTAAGGAACAAAAGATTACATAATATTTTTAACATGAAAACCTTTCACAAGTTGAATAAAAAAATCATTGGACAAATTTCGAATAAGTTTTCACTATATAAAATTGGATACAAAATCCTCCGAGAGAGAGTATCCACTATACACCCAAAACAGAATAAGAAAAATAATTCCAAAGTAAAAAAATTCTCATTCGCTCTTATCTCTCTATTTTTCTTCTCTCTTTCCTCTCACTAGTGGTGCACTCCACTCTCTTTAATTTTACAAGTGTGACGACAAGTAGTGAACACCAAGAGCTCCGCTTCACTCTCTGTTGCATTGTTGCTATCCTACCGCTCCCTCCCTTGTGTGTCTGTCTATCACTTTATAAAGTGTCTGGTGTGTTCTTTATAAAGGCTCCAATCGGCCCTAAATCCAATTTGCTCACCTGACTCATTTTACAAATGATTGGTCACACCAGTTGTTTCTCTGTGACTTTATCAGTTTCCGCGCTTCTCCACACACGTATACTTTGCAAGTCAACCACTTTGCTCCGACGGTGCATACTCTACAGTCAGGCTACCTACTCTACAAAACCGACCTTTTTCCCTGAGATGTCACCTTCTTACCCTTTTATAATTGACAAAATCAGTTATCAACTCTGGAGAGTCAACTGGCTGCTTTTACAGAAGTTAACTTTTCAAACATCCCATCCTCCTTTCTTAGCTGGTCAACATAATATTGACTGAATTCTTCTCTCAACCGGTCAACTTTTTATTAACTGGCATCTTGCTTGCTAGATCGGCTATTTTGCTCCAACTGGTCACTTGCAACACTTTGGCATTCCACTCCATAAATCCTCTTTAGAAAATTCACTTCGAAAATCTTCTCCTAGGTTTCTACTCCGAAAAATACAAACCAACATTTTTCACTCCAAACAAATTCACTCTAGCAAATGCACATGGAATTTTCACTTCGAAAATTCACTCGGAATTTGCATTCCAACATTTGCACTCTGGATTTTCACTCTAGAGAATCCACTTCGAAAGATCCTGTTCGGCAAATGCACTTCGAATTTTCACTCCTATATTTGCACTCCGGATTTTCACTCTGGAGAATCTACTCCGGCAAATTAGTCACTTTCGAGATTTACTTTTTCTGGCAAATGGTCTTCCTCGTTATTGTTGCAGCCAATTTACAGTACTTCAAATTCAATGATGTGTTTGTTTATCGGGCCACTTACAAGGAAGTAACCAAATCTAACAGCGATTAATTATTAAAAATTGAATGATAATGATAAGCCAATAAATAACTCGATTTAAAAACGGCCAAAATGGTCATCATAATAATAGTCAGATGATTTTTTCATTAAATTTGAACAGTGGTTACAAATCATAAATAACGTCTCCCAATAACTGCATTAAAATGTCTCTTAACATGGGAATAATTTCAAAGGCTAGCCGAATTGATAAGAATCACGATTATAAATACAATTCCTCCCAACCAAAAGGAGGTGAGAAAATCCAAACAAGAGAAAAAAGACACTTAAACAATCAAGTGTTCCAAGCAAAATAAAGTCCCCCCAATTCACTTATTGGATATTTCATTATATTTTAATATTTTTAATTATTATTTACTTATTAGATATTTAGTTTACTCATATATTTTTTTAAATTTAGAATAGATGGATCGATAGCGAGTCAGAGAAGATTATATATTTATCATCAAAATGCTTGATAGAGATGATTTCAAAATTTAAAATTTCACGATTACAGGCTTTTTAGGCTTATTTATTAGTTTTTAAATATTTTATCAAAATTATATTCTTAAAAAATTTTAATATTATTGATATTTATATTATCTTAATTTCAAGACGCTCATTATTTATTATGGATATTATATTTAATAATATATTTATGGTGATTGTTTATAGTCTAAATTTGTTATATATTATAAGCCTTCCCTCTATATATAGGAAGCATTTTTTTTAGGAAAAAAAAAACATACTTGTAGAAACATTGTGAATCAAGGGAGTTACATATTGAGCACTTCCCCTTATTAATTTTATTTTTAGAAATTAGATTTTCAAGTTCAAATGTTAGAATTTGAAAGTTCCTAATATCCCTTCGTCAAGCTTCTCTATTATATCTTTTTTTTTTTTTTGGTAAATAAGCTTCTCTATCATATCAAATGATGGCTTGTCAATTCTACGAGAAATCGATTTAAACTAGCTTCCCTAAAAATCTCAAATGACTCAAACCAATTAGACATCGGGAATTAAAAGGGCATAGAGATATTTAAGCATACACGAGTATTTAAAATCTGTAGTCCTCATTCAATTCTATCAATCTGCTATATTCAATAAAATCTCATCACTTATATAAAATGACTTGATGTGGAGTATATGTATCAAAATAGATAAACTATAAGAGCTACCATCCTTACCGAGAATATAACTCAAATTGAAAAAAATAAAATTATTGATAAAATCAAATTGATGGGTTCAGTCAGCCCGATCTAAGAAGAGGGCCTATAAACAGAAAGAATTGCCTCACAACCAAATAACATTTTAGTTGGCCTAGACACTCCAAATGGAATGGAAAACTCGTTAGCTCAATCAAAATAATTTACGATCTACTACTCCCACGCGGTAGAAAAATTTGCCATAACTGTCAGCCAATCGGTATTTCTTTATCCATCCGAACAGTTTAACGGATGATTGTCACCAGATAAGGAAAATCAAACCGCTCGTCAACGCTATAAATATCCCTTTACTATAGCATAGGAGAGGAGACAAAAAAAGACATATCACAAAAAATACTATAAAAACTCTCCCCTTCAAGTGCATTTCTCTTCTTAAAAGACGCTTCCCACTAAATGTATCACGCTCAATTTCTTTACACATGCATAAACATTCTTATTCTGTATTACCCATTCTTCTTTTATTATTAAAAGATTATTAACTTGAATATTGAAAGATATATTAAAAAATGAGTCTCACCTATTATATGACATATTATCTATTTATCGTATTATGTAGAGTCCAAATTTAAGGTTATAGAGACCGGTTCTGTCTTAGATCGATCCGACGTAGAGATCCCATTCATGACTTTCTAATCCGTACATTAACATTTACTTAGAGATACATCACAAATATAAAATATTAATAAGTAAATGTAATTAATTAATCTAAGAAATATAAGTTAGTAATTATCTTTCATCGTATAAAAATCTCTAAATTCTTTTATTTTTGGATAAAGCTAAAATATTCTTTAGGAAAATATCACATACTGAACGTGAGGTTGAAAATAATTGAACCAGATGCCACCCAGATACTGGAACTTGATAACTGGTCACCAGGTGCTGTCAAAAACCTATAATAAATAAATAAATAATGACAGAGGGTGCGGTCAAAAAAGAAAGAAAAATAAAAGAAAATAAAAACGAAGGAAATGAAGGTGGGAGACTAGGTGGAGGCCAAGCAGTTTTTCCACCGAGTCAGATATTTGCAGAGGCGGCACAGCAGTCGAGAGAAGCCCACGCCTGCCCGCCTGAGGCAGCTGCGCGAGCGAACGAGAGTGGGAGAAGGAAGAAGGAGCTTTTACTTTTAATTCTCTCTCTCTCTCTCTCTCTCTCTCTCTGCTTTCGATGGTAATAATGGCGGTGAAGCATTCATTCATTACTTCACTGCACTGCCTTTCTCACCTTGTTGCTCTGGACCCCTTTGCTAGTGCCTGTCCTGTCTGCCCACCCACCTACTGTTAAAGCGTGGAAGATGACGACGATGACGATGATGATGCCGTCCCTAATTCAACGATTCTCCAATATTTTCTTAATTTCTACTTGCCAAAAAAATATTTTCTTTATTTCTCTCCCAGTCACAAGACTTACTATCTTTTTTTATTAAGAGTAGAAAAGCAATGCCGGAGTACAGTAATTATCCATCTCTGTAGCTTATTTTACAATGTTGGATTACATATATTAACACAATCTATGAAACACCAGTATACATAAAAAGATTCAAAACTAATCATTTAAAACACATCATTAGGCTAATGACTCCAATATTAAAAGATTACCTGAAAAGTGAGTCCCAATATATTTAACGGTCCCATTCTAATCTATGGTGTGCAACATTCAGATAAAAAGTTTTAAGAATTCATCTTAAAATTCTTGTACTAAATTCAGATTCTTGGTACACAATATTGATGTCGTTTATGGGAACGAATTAATCAAACTTATTCTTTTCAAAAACAAGAACACACCCACCAATCAAGGTGGTAATTGAGCCGTACCATTTGTACCATGACACAGACCAACCTGTCACAGCGTAGTCCATCACGGGCGATAATAAACAGTGTTGAACCACTTTTAACACGACTCAATATTTTGATTCATATCAGATCGCATGTTAGTTGGCCTGCGTACTGTACCTAATATAGCTCATTAATTAAGCTTTTTTTAATGTAATAATGGTCATGTGACCGTTACCTTTTTTATTATATATAAAAAATAAATTAAATAAAAAATTATAAAAATCCTTTTACCCCTCTACTAACACAAACTCATCTCTCTACTCTTTATTCTCTTATTCTTGTAGAACAAGTAATAATGTGATATTATTATAATAATATTATTTTATTAATTTTTATATGTAATTTATATATTTTGATAGTGAATATTGAAAAATTATAGATATGAAAAATTATTTTGATACTCTCACGTAGACCATCAACCAATAATACAAAGATATAATTATTGATAAATATGATACATAATTACATTAGCTCTAAGTGATTAGACACATTGATTTGATGTGAAGTGAATAGATATGAAAATTATTCTGATACTCTCACGTAGACTATCAACCAATAATACCAAGAGGATGGATCGCTTTGCTACGAATATCACTTAAGACAATTCAAATGAGGAAAGACGATAAATGGCAATAACCGACCTACCTATGACCTTCAAAAGCAATAAAGAATCAAATATGATACATGTTGAGTATCTAAGTGATTGTGCCTCAAGCCCTCATAGACACATGGGTCAATGTTTTGATGCAAATCCAAAATAAAAAGTTTTTCAAGTTTTCTAAGTCGATCAAAAATTTAGAGGAAGGATATATGTTTTATATATTTTCGTCTATTTTGTGGGAACACTTGAAACCCATGAGTATCTTACCCACGGTGAACGAAAACCCATAGTATGGGCTAAGTCTACTTTGGGTGGGTTTCAAAAACTTCACGATCATGAAATTGACCTCAAAATGTGAATCCCCACGTCCCTATGATGCATATATGTCGACCGTGGGACCGATCTTGCACGTTTCGACCCGTAGCCCTCTCTGGCCGCGTAAAATGCTGAAATGACCCTAGAATATGAATCCCTCATATCCCAATTGTACGTATATATCGACCGGATTATACGGGAGTCTTTCCATAATTGTTTATCCGAAATTAAAAGGAAAGTTGCATGCTTCCATCATCGTGATAAGTTAAATCCTCCACCGAGCATCCACTTTCCAATGCATCGAACCGTACAGGAAAATGAGATCCGGTCATGATCACCCAAAATGAAATGAGAAATGTAAAGTGATATACCTTCCAAATGTTGTGAAAGTAACATTTAACTGTTTAAACGCAAATATAAGCTCCGAAACGTGTATCCGTGTGTTGGAGGCAAGGGATGAGTCCTGGAGGTTCCAAAGTGATATATGATCATCGAAGGTGAGAATCTAATCTCTCTCGTGAACTTGGATGACTTGTTGTGATTAAGGGAATTGAGTCCCATTGGATGTTGAGAATCGTGACGCGAATGGAAGGGAGTCCACATTGTGCTTATAACGATATAATCTCCTGGATGGAGATGTGTGTGATGAGACGATCTCCCGGTTGGAGATCTTGTGATGGGAATGAGATTTTCCAAGATGTGATTGTAAGTGACAAATGTGGGTTTCCCTCTCCAGTTCTAGAACCCTGGGTAGTATTCTTTAGTATACCATGTCTATCCATCCGATGAATACTTAGCCACGTATTCCATAGTCCCGGGTGATATCTGGTGGTACCTTTAGGAAACTTGAAAGAACGAGGATTGCCCACCCCGGGGTGTGAGGTGTGTCCGAGATGTAGTTATGCAGTGATGATTGTTGCATGGATGCAACCAGGGTCGTGTGCTACCGACACTAATAGTACGGGTGGCTTTAGAATGTGTAGCGAACACATTCCTATCTTCGCTTCTCTCACATCATTGGCTAGTATTGAGCCGGGTCCCAAAGATGATGTAATAATGAAAATGAATCATGTTCAAGATGAAAACGTGTGAATCCCGTGATTCAAGATGTAATCGATGACCAAACAAAGTGTAACCATGAGAACAAAGGAGAACCAAGTGATTCCAATTGTTTCCTGCTCCCTCTCCCTTCTTGAGAGAGTATTGTATTCTCTCCCTTGTTCTTTGTGATTATGATTATACTTCTTTGGGAAAGCTCACTGGATGAGAACATTTAGTCACAGATAGTTTAGAGCAAGGAGAGGCTTGTCTCGATTTTGAATAGCTATTTAGAGTTGGGCGTTATTTTATGGTTTTGTTATACTCTCGTAGTTTATGATGATGTAGTTATACTTCAATGCCATTGATGTTTAGAGTTTTGTTTTATTTAGATGGCATCTCTAGATCCAATATACAGTTTTGTTCTGCTATGGATGATATGACAGATTGAGATTCCCTTTTGATAGATGTGTGCTTGTATAGGAGGATATTTGAATAGGTTGTATTTCGATTTTTCGTCCCGCTGTAGTCCATAGTTTAATTATGGGTTTAGGGTCGTGTTGCCTTTGACAAAAAGAATAATCTTTTATCCGGTCACGCACGGCTCCAGGCTATATAAAGCGTCTTTGTTCTAACAGTTTTCTCCATCCCAAAATGCGTCTTTGAGGAAAATGTGGAAAACACCATCCGATATCAATCCAAATATAGTCTCTACTATCGATTTTTGAGTGATAGAATATGAAACTATAAGATCCGACAAAGAGAGATTTAGATGCTTATCAAAAAATGATATCTTAAGAAGTACTTGCAGAATTCAAGAGTCACTTAGAATAAGGACAACAAAGGCAAAGATGCATCTGAACCGCCTCATGACTGGGTGATAGTTGGGGTCATAAACATAGTGTCCACCAGATTAATGGGTGTCATAGTGTGGGGGTATCCATATAAAGTTTCCACTAGCAACACTAAAGATAAAGATATAAAATGATATTATTAATTTTAGTGATGATAATATAATTTAAATAAGTTTTACTTGGATTTGCTTATTGTGCCAACCCTCATTTGAAATGACAAAAATCTGAGTCAACTCAAATTCAGTTAACTCAGACTTCTTTAATTTAGGAAAGTTGACTTAGCCGAACACAGCACGGCCCATTCATACGTAAGGCTCAATTATTTGGAAACTATTCTTGTAAGCCCCAAGCTCCGAAAGGCTCCGAACACAAATCTTCAAAAAGATCCCCGTCCTTTCATATAAATGAGATTAATAGCCTTTCAAACGCTAAGAACACCTAATTTTTCTTAATTACCATTAATGAAGGATGTTTAATTGGGACACCCTAAGAACACCTAGTCAGTTAATTACTCTGAGTGAAGGATGATTGAATGGGCCACCGTCATTCCCCACCAACTCTTAGCCCTTGCTGCCGATTCTCATGGACTGGTCCAGGCTCTCATAATAGCATCCCTCAACCAAAGTTTTCAACCAACCGACACAGTACAAGTTACTGAACGATAAATATTTCTAAGAATTAAAAGTTATCCAAAATTTAACATAATAATTTAAAATAAAAATATATATTTATTTAATTATGCCAAAATTATTAAGAATAGGTATAAGTCTTATAATGCTTTAATTTTTACTCTCTCCATTCTTTTTCTACACCAAAAATAATAATTTTAGTATAATTATGTAAATATAATTAGATATATAAATAATATTTCTCAATCTAAAAACCCACTAAATATCACTTTGGAAGGCGTAGCAAACAAGCTCTATAACTTTCCATTAACATATATAGTGAAATACCAAAAATAAACGTATATAGTGGTCTTTCGTATAGGCTGCTTATCCATATATACGATAAAATTATATTATTATTATTATCAAAATTAATTTCTAAAAATATATATAATTTATGATGTTTTATTTTTATTTTTTTGGTGCCGGGCTTACCTCAATATGCTTGAACAAGCGATGATTCTTTTCTTTTCTTTTCTTTTTTCTTTTAAGAAGGAAATTCAATGTATACTTCATAGCTTATAGTTTATACTAGATTTTCTGATTCTATTTTAAGAGGGGGTCGAATAAGGTAGGTAACACTGATGGTAAAATTATTAAGTATTGATGAACTCAATTTGGATCATTGCGACTCCTTTGTTGGGTCAGTGCCTCCCAATCTTGGTGTGATTTCTAAAATAGTTAGACAAATTAAGAAATTAGAGTAAGTAAAAATAGATTGATTACCAAAAATATAGGAATTATTTATATTGGTAGAAAGTATGAAGGTAGTAGATATTATGATTAGAAAAAGAATTAAAATAATTAATCTAGAAGAATTTGGATGGATCAGATAGAAAAATTATAAAGACAGGTTATAAATATGCATTTGAGAATTAAAAAAAAGGGACAGGTATTATAATAGATAATATTTTAAAAAATAGGATAATAGATTTTCGAATGAGAGACAAAACATCATATAATAAATCGATTTTAGGGTTGGAAATAATAAATACTATTAGTGTTTAAATCATAAATATAAGGATATAAGATAATACTTATTTAATTATCAAGAGGCGGCTCTCTAACAATACCAATGAACAATATAATAATATTGGCAAAATTTTGGAAAAATGGCCACAAATCGAAAGCGGCCAGAAATCAAGTCATCTGGTCAATGATAATCCAAAACAAGGAAAAATATCTCAATTCATATCTAATTATCAATATCACAAATAAAACACAATTTGAAGGTCCACGACAACAAATACATATAACCCGTCACACAAATGTTTAATCCATATATAAAAGTTGAATATAAGTCTGATAAAAATAAAGCATCCTAAACAATTTCTCCAAAATCTTTCCTTTGTCCAAGATGATGCAAGAGATATAAAATTGTCAATCTGAAAGATTAAAGAATATAATAATAATGAGTTTATTACTTAGCAAAATATATAAAAAATATATGTGTGTGCACGTGTGGACGTACATGACAGAGCATAAGGGAGGATAATGATAATCAAATATAAAACGCTGAAAATATGATATAATAATAAAAATATAAAATTAAGGATCTGTGATAATCTTATTAGCAATGATCAAATATTGAAGGTCGGGTTACAAATGCTTTCCCATATTAAAGGCCTGTGGATGAGGTAACTATATATTATATTTTATATATAGAGTCAAACACTATCTTTTGAACCCGTGAATATTATGTACATTGTTTAATTGCAAATTAACATATTTAAATATATCTAAATATATTTTCTCATTATTCTATAATAATTTTTATTTAGTCAAATTAAAAAGTCTATAGCAAATAGTTGTTGGGGTATAGGTCACTTCCATGTGGGTCTGAATCCGATTGTCAGGGCGATCAGGGGTTCGGATGAACTCATATGGATACAATAAGTGCGCGTGGCAAAGAAGCTGATGGGTAACCAAGTGTCGGATCGAAGGGCATTCAGCTGGACTTACTGCCTGAAAGGAGACCGGCTGGACTAAAAAAATTGATGACCGGCTTTAGTTCGGCCGAACTAATGAGCCGAAAGTCAACTAGTAAGATTGCCTAGTCCGAGAGACGATCGAACTAGCTAGACCAAAGGGTGTCTAGACTATTGAGTTTGAAAGGAGACGAGACTGCCTGCAATGAAGAATGACCGGCTGTCAGATATCTTTAGAATTATAAAATGGAGCGAAACTCTTTTACGGATTATAAAAGGGAGTGTGATTAAAAGAGAGGTACAACTTATAAAATTAGAGACCAATAAGCGCTGTTGGTGAGAGAATGAATAAAAGAGAAAAAAGAAAGAATAATAGTTTTTCTTACTCTGCAGATTTCTTCTGCAGATTAAAGTTCTTATATTTAAAATTTGTGTAACCGTTTTACATAGTAAATATTTGTGGATAAATCGTCTCATATTTTTTCTCTTATTTAGAAGGTTGTTTTTAATATAAAATTATGCGTGTCTCATTTTTTTTTCCTTGTTGGGTGGTTACTGTTCATTTGTTGTTTTTCATTATCATCGTTGCTCTTTCCTCCCGATCCGATTGACTTGCCGGCCGATCCCAACAATAGTAAGTGTACAACTTTTTTTAACTTAAAAAAATAATCTTTGAAAATTCAAAACAAAGTATTTTGCCAGATACTTTCATTAAAAGATATGTAAGAATAAATGTTTAATAATTTTAAAATTTCTTAATAAATGTTACAAATATAGGCATAAGTATTTAAATCTCATAAATAAAAGCAAAAGTAACATGTATGTCAAAAATAAATAAAAATAAACTGAAACGATATCATCAAAGAATTTAAATAACAAACGAAGAAATGGGTTCATATCACTTGCAAAACTTGAATATTACCAAGATCTTACACCAAGTAGCCCCACGATCAACTTCTTCTGCTTTTTCTTTTATTTTGCCTTTCTTCTCAATATTTCTTTTTCTCTCCTATGTTATGCTCTTAGCAAAAATGACCAAAAAATACAGAGACTTTAAATAGCCAAAGTGGGGCACAATCTCCACTCGTGTAGCAATTAGGCATGGATACAAAACTCATGCACGCATGAGCACAACCGATATTGCTAGCCATGCACAAGCATACTTCTACCATAAAAAGGCGTGCATCTATTATGTATGAGCGTAATCTTTTTTATTATTCAAATATGAGCATTGTATATGTTTAGGTTAGATGCAGGCCCTACTTTCTCGACTAGTCTATTTTTTTTTTTACTAACATAATTATTTTTAATAATTCATCCAATTTATCTAATTAATAACTTCGTAAAGTCTAAATTAGGAATAATGTGGTATTGGAGGACTAGTGAAACTTTTAAAAGTCATATGAAAAAGAAAAATAACATGTATAAATTATTTAGACCTCGAGAAAGAAAGAATAAGGATCTAGATTATATTAGATATAAAAAGATAATGATAAATTGGTAAATAATACAAGACGATCTAAAAAAAAATTTACTGGGTTATTCTAATAAAAGTTGAATATATACTAAAATTGAAAAATAGAGATTGATAGAAATAGATAAGGTACCTCTTAAAATTTGAAAATATTTTAAAATGTATGGTGCAAATTGGTTAATTAACTTATTTTATATAATTTTGAAAAATAAAAGAAAAACATTTCATTTTTGATTTATAAGAATAAAAGACAAACTTTAAAGTTGTACTAATTATTAATATATTAGAATAATGAGTTTAATTATAGAACTCTATAAACGAGTAATTGAACAAAAAATTAGGCAATAAATAAATGTTTCAAAAAATCAATTTTGATTTATGTTACATACATTTTGAGAATATTAATCGCAAAAAATTATGATGCAGAGCAATGGATTTATATACAGTTTTTATTGAAACAGTGAAGGCCGATAAAAAAATATATATTGAGAAATCAATGATATGCGTATCGATTCTATTAAAATAGACAAAAATATCAAAAATATTTCTATTAAGATATGAGTACATTAGGGTCCTATTCTGAATCTTTATCTTAGTTATGAATAAACTTATAAAAAATGCCCAAAATAATAATATTAAACAGTATATATTATTTGCATAAGATTTGAAGCCAGTAAAAGGAAAATTGATAGTTATAAACTAACCAAACATGTAATCTGAAGGGCACTAGAAGTTATAATTTAAAGAAGTTATAATTTAAAGATTTCAAAATATTTAAGAAAGAGCAAGTAAAATTGTAGACAAATGACGATTATTTATTAATAAGTTTCAAAGCTCATTTAATTATAAGTAAATGAGGTCATTATCATGAAAATAGCAGCGATAATGCTTTTCTGAGATAGAATGTTATTGGAAAAAGAGGGATCCCCATAGGACATTGAAGGTTTAATAATATCCAAATTATATTTAATTTGGACAATAATAACAATGAATTTTCAATGGTCGGTCTAACCAAATGAGGCATGAGATTTTAAGATGACTCCAGCAGGGTTTATTAGCACTGGTAAGTGCAGAAAGTAAACTCAAAATAGCTATTGAAAGGGAGGCGCGCTTAGAATGCGAGGACCCCACCAAAAGAAAAATGAGTTTGCAAATGGAGTACAAGGAGACTGAGCTCAGTGGAGATCCACTTTAGAAATCAAGAATATCAGTGAGTTTCAGCACCTGCACTAGTCAGTCAGTCAGTCAGCCAAATCTAAAATAAATGGCCCTCTGAGCTCGCTCTTGAGCCCCTCTAAGGTCTGCAATGACTCGGGCACGTGGAGTTCTGAGCTTGAGCCATCAAGCCACACGGATGAGAGCCCGAGAACAATGACGATTCCTGATGCCAAGGGTAATGACTTGAGAGGTAAAGTCATGAAAACCTTATTGCAGAATCCCGGTCCTTAGTCCAAATATAACCGGGCATGTCGAGCCTTGGTCCAGCCACCGTCCTGTAAATGTATAGCTTCTCGACAAAAGTGCCTTCGGATCTAGAATCAGAGGATTCCCTCTCGTCTATGACTTCGACGTTAAGTCGGGGCATCTTTTGGCTGAGCAGCTTACACGCTCCGTAGCTCACCGAGCAGGAAGATATCCAAAGGGATCGCATTGTCTCCAACTTTCCAGAATTTGCCAAAAGTGCTTTGTCGCCAAAGGGACTATCCCTAATCTCCAGCTTCCGGAGGCTTTCGCACCCAGACAGCAAATGATGGAGGCCCAAGTCACTGTCCCCGGCAAACGCCACTGACAGCATTTCCAGTTTTTTGGCATGAGTTCCGATGTATTCAAATACACGGTCGGTTAGGAGACCGGAGAGGGAAAGCCGCCGGAGCTCCTTGCAGTGCTCAACAATGGCACCAAAACCAGTATCCAGCGGTTGGAAGGTTAAGTAATCAGGAGTGTGTGGCTCGATAATGCAGAGTCGGAAACGGATCATATGAGGGCAGTTCTTTGCTATTGCAACCAAGGCAGCATTTGTCATTTGGCGGCAGAAGTACAGGACCGAATTGAGCTTCGGGCAGCCTCCTGAAACAAAAACAAGGCCTCGTTCCGTCAAGGTTACATTTGGTTCAGCCCCAAATGGATCAGAAGGAAAGACTCTCAGTTCCTCCAAATCCTTGCATGATGTTGCAAGAGCTTCAAGACCACTATCTTCGATATAATCGAGTACCTGATTCACATTGTGGAATTTCAGTACCAGGTGATATCATTTCAAACTTAAAAATGGGTCCTGAATGCTCCAGGATGTCTGCCTTAAGTCGAATGTCATATCAAGTTTTCCCCAGTTCAGAAATCATCCAGTTTCAACCAAACACAGCAAGAAAGACTTTCTTTGTTTTTTTTGTTTCCCGGAAGAGTGACAATCCATGAAGCATAATTGTAAATGGTCACTCAAAAGAATAATAAAAACAATAAAGAAGATCCTTGCCATAACTGTACCCTAATATTTTTTTTCATGTGGTTCATTGCCCTTAGGTGCATTATCGGTTTGACACCACAGCATTTTATTTAATGCAATCTTCTAAGTCCCTCGACTTCCAATTGTTGAAGTCCTAGAATTTCTGGTCAAGTAGGTTGGGAAAAGCAATGTACACGGAGCTCCAAGCAAATTGAATCTCTCTTGTTTGGGATTTCATCGAATATTTGGTCTCCATGGTTTGAGAATGATTCTAGAGCATGATCTTACCATGATGAAACTTCTGTAAAAACTCAAGATATCAACTTTTTCTCGCTTTTTTCAGGACAGAGAATTTCATCTTCCCACTTTACGCTGGAGGGCTTGTGTCAGCCTACATACTAAGCAAACATTGAATCCATGACGCAAGTGGAACCAACTCCAACATACACAAAATTCAGACCTCAACGGAATTGATTGCAGCCAAAAAAAAAACTGTCAAATCAAATGGATATGCAACAGAGCGGCCAAACTGAAACAGCAGGTTATCCCTCCCCCAAACAATTGTCGACTTTCCCATAAGTTTTCTTTTTGTTTTCCCCAATACTACAGGCCAGTTTAGCTGGAAAACAGTTTTTTATTTTTTATTTTTCTGTTCTCCATTTCTTTTTTACTTTTTTATTATTAAAGTTTCTACTAGAAAACACTTTCATTAATTTCTACTACAAACATGCATATTTTAACAAGTAAATAAACAATACTAGTTATTTGTAAATTTTCAATCATCCGAGATATGATAAAAAATTATTAACAAATTATTTAATAAATTTACTAAATATAGTCTTGTAAAATAAATCAACTAATCAAACTTATTTTATAATATTTTGTTTCTAAATCAATGAAAGTTGTAAAAAACCTATATATTACGTAATAGCAAATCTTACATTGAATGAAGTTCATAATTATGATTCATTATATAAAATAACACATGCCTACATATTTTATACATCTAATAGACAACCTTATTTAATAATTAATTATTACTCAGTTAGAATTACTGGTTCAATTCATTTAAACTAAACTAAATAAACTATTGAGTCAAATTCAAATTTAATTTTATTAAATAGTCTTAACTATTTATTTAATTGTCAATAAGTATATATCAGTGACACCTACATTACAATAGTTTTTTAATTTTTCATATTAATAATTTTATTTTTGAATGTGTAAATATAATATGTATTAATTTAATAATTCTTATAAAAATGTTAACTCAAATGCAAGAAAAAAAAAAAAAAGTTATGATAGGTAAAACTAGAAACAAGCCAAACTCAACATTCAATTAGATAAGAGTCACAAATACCAACGGCCCAAGAAAGGATACCACAGAGCTAACTGGGCAATAGCATTCGAATGCATAAGCCAAAGGAAAAAGCCTAAAAAGCCAGACATTATAGGATAATAATGAGCCGCTTAATGGACCAAAATAAAGAAGCAGTCGAAACGACTCTATACATGGTAGTTAGATGATCCTATCATTGAATAGGAATAGCTGTTACACATTACAAGTAACACCTCTCACCACTGATCAAAAGCGACGCCATGCACACACATCGATCTCAGAAAGCAACTAAGGACTAAATTAAGTATCAGAAGGGAATACAGACCTTGGAACCTAACTCCTTTGAAAGATACTCGGACAAATGTCCTGATATAAATTTGGAATGAAAAATTCTTGAAGTGGTCCAAATGGGTCAAGAACCTAGAAGGAGACTAGCCAAAATACTGTTTTTACCATTGATCTCCGAATCACAATACTGATAATTGTCAGACTCTACAGAAAGAGATTGAGACCCTTATTCAAAGACGGTATCTCAATAAGTTTTTAAGAGACCTGGGACAAACCCCTCGGAATATCAATAACGATGAGACAGAACAAAAATAACCGTGCAATCAGGTAACGGTTGGAGTAGTAAACTTGATATTGATGGGGCCATCTAGAAGTAAAACTCCTGACCATCCTAAGAAAACTTCCAACAACAAGAAATAGATATTAAGAATAAGAAATAATGTCATTAGTTTTAGTAACAATAGAATTTATATAGTAATTCCCCATTTCGACCCTCTTGTTTTATTTGCACTTGTATCGGACGGTACCCTTAATTATTAATAGAAATGAGTCTTTATTGATAATGAAAGTTGTAGGAATTTACTTTATCTTGATACCTACTTTAAACTTAGATTAAAAAAAGACCAAATGAGGTTGGCTGAGGGTCCCTTACGCAGGTTAGATACTAAACCCGTATCAGTCTAAGGAACCATACAGTTGGAAGTTACATTAGGAATGCACTCAAAGACAACCTCTTGAATGCTAAGGTTCATAGTAATGGACTTACCTTTGATCTACAATGCAACATTGGAACGACCTTGCTTAGTGGCACTCGAAGCAACAACGTCAATCTCGCATTTAAAAATGAAATTCATGACTCCATGTGGAGTTGAAGAGGTCATAGGCAACCAAATAACCGAACGAACCTACTACTTAGCCCAAATAAATCAGATGGTCCCGAATCAACCGATTGATGAATTCGACTTCCAAGACGAAGCAACCCTATAGTAAGGTCAATCCGGTGAGTCAACTAAGCGAAACCCATTGGATCCAAACGAACTTGAGAAATGCATGCAGATTGGAGGTTCTCTCCTGAATCAATTGCGTGAGCAGCTAATGACTTTTCTTTAGAAAAACTCTGATGCATTTGCATGGAAACCAGCGGATATGCCAAAGATTTCAACTGAAGTGATGATCCACAAGTTGGGCCATGATCCTAGACGCAAACTAGTCAGACAAAAACAGAGGAACCACTCTATACAGAAACTCATTATCATGAGAAAGTCAAAAAATTTCTCGACATAGACTTCATAAGGGAAGTCCAATATCCAAATTGATTGTCAAATGTAGTGTTTATCAAGAAAAGTAACAAAAAATGGCGGATATGTGTTCACCGACGTGAATAATGCATCTCTGAAAGATAGCTTTCCAATGCCAAATATTGATTTCCTGGTAGAGTCAACATCTGGGTATGAGCTATTAAGTTTCATGGATGCCTATTCAGGATACAATCAAATCCAGATGTATCTTGAGGATGAAGAGCTCATCTCTTTTATAAATGACCGGGGGACATATTATCACAAAGTTACATCCTTTGGCCTAAAGAATGTGAGAGCAACATATTAAAGGCCGGTAAAAAAGATGTTTGAGGCACAAATAGGAAGGAATATGAAGGTATATGTGGACAGCATGCTTATTAAAAGCAAACAAGCCGATGACCATATTCATGACCTAAGTGAAGCTTTTAGGGTGCTCTAAGTAGACCAAATGAAGTTAAATCCAATAAAGTATGTATTCAAAGTAACTATTGAAAAGTTCATTGGATTTATAGTGTCTTACTGGAGAATTGAGGCGAACCTCAATGAAATAAAAGTAATTCTGAATATGAATCCACCTCGAATTGTGAAGGAAGTCAAGAGGTTAATCGAGAGACTTGCGATACTCTCTTGATTCCTGGCAAAATCTGCGGTAAAATATCTTCCGTTTTTTAAGGCTCTGAGAGAAACTAAGACAAACAGTTTTCAATGGACAAAAAACTGTTAGTTAGCCTTCTAAAAATTAAAGGAATACCTTGCCAACCCTCCACTCTTGTCCTCTCCAAAATAAAGTGAAGAATTATACCTTTATCTGGCCATATCCGACACAATACTAAGTTTGGTTCTAGTCAGACAAGAGTTTGAGATACAATGGCCGGTCAACAAAATTTTAACAGATACCAAGACTCGTTACTCACATGCTAAAAGGATCGCTTTAACACTAATCCACTACGGCAAAAAACATTGGGCCGTACTTTTAACTCATAAGATTGTCGTCCTAACTAATCAATGGTTAAGAGGAATCTTGCAGTGACCTAAGGTATTCAAACGATTGATTAAATGGACTGTGAAATTGGACAAGTTTGACATAAAGTTCCGAACGTGGCCGACTATAAAAGAGTAGGCTCTCATGGATTTCGTAGTCAAAATGACAACCCCAATTCCAAGTGACCTTGAGAAGCATGGAGACCCCTTGAAGATGAAGAGGCACAAACGTGGATCTTTCACGTAGGCAGGTCATCTTCTCAATAAGGGAATGGAACTGGTGTGGTCCTAAGAATTCCGAATCGATCAAAGATAAAATACTTGATGACACTCAAATTTCCTGCCACTAATAACGTCGCAAAGTACGAAGCCTGATTGGCCAAACTTAGACTAGCAAAGGAATGCTCAGCCAAAAGCCTGATTGTTGGCAACGATTCAGAGTTGATCGTTAACCAAGTGATTAGGAATTTTAAGGCGACTAGTCAATTCCTCATAAAATACCTTGTTAAAGTAAAGAGCCTGATCAAGTTATTCGATAAGGAGAAACTTCGTCACATCCTGAGGGAATATAACTAGAAGGCAAATCAGCTGGCAAAAAATGGTTGCGTTTGGGAACCATGAACAATACGCCAAAGAGATGAGGTATGATCCTAAGTATAGAGATCCCAGAAGAAAAGATATTTCAAATCTCAGACAACGATACTTAAATGACTTCGTATAGAAGTTATCTTGAAGGTCTTTTGCCGGAAAACCCAGAAGAAGCCAAACACAAAAAGTACAGGGGGTGATACATCCTCATAGATGAAAAACTGTACTGAAAAGGGTACTCCATCCCTTACATGCGGTATTTGACACCAATTGAAGTTGATTATGCACTGAGTGAAGTATACCTCGGAATTCGTGAGTCACATATAGGAGGTAAAAACCTGGCGTTCAAAGTCACATGACAAGGCCACTACTAGCCCACGATGAAGAGAGATGCAATGTCCCTGGTTGTTCAAACTATCGTATAAAGAGGATGGGGATAAATGTATATTTGAAGGGTTATACTCCTTTTGTATACTTGATTAATTGAATAGCCTTGTTTTCTTTCTTTTTTTGTTTTTTTCTTCTCTTCTGGGAAGAGGTTTGATTTATAACCAGATGCACCATTTGGATAATCCGTGCCTAAGATCAATGCATATGTATGATACCACTTCAAATTAATAGTGAGAGAAGTTACTTGCAGTGTGTAACGGTTATCTATAATAATAGGACCACTTGGCTACCAAATATAGAGTCGTTTCATCCGTTCTTATGTATCGGTCCATTTAGTAGCTTATTATAACCCTTTAATATCTAACTGTTCAGATTTTGCCCTTTGATTTATGAGTTCAAATGCTATTACCCAATTGGCTTTGTAGTATCTTTTGTTAAGTCATTAGTATTTAAGCCTCTCATCTAACTGAGTATTGGGCTAACCCGTTTCTAGCTATACCTATCAAAATTTATGAAATAATATTTTTATAATCACATTTTAAAAATATTATTGCAGAAGTAGGATTTAGAATACTATGAACAAATTTCCTTTATAAACACTGAAAAATTCTAAAAAATCATTTTAATATTTTCTGAATTTTTTAAATTTCAGTTCAAAATTTAAAAACTGTAAAACAGAATTTTCCAGTTATCTAAATAAAAAACAAACAAATTTGAACACATTATCTGAATTTTCTGTTAATTTGAAAAATTTTCAGAAAACAGCCCCAATTTTCCATCTACCGAACAGTCCCTACTTTCTCCGGAATACAATTTCTTTCCCTTAATATCCTTCAATGAACAGATGCAAACTGCTTACTGAAATGGGTTGAGTGCTGAAAGGCCGTTATGGAAATAGTCAGACTTACCCATAGACGCTGCAAATTTGGGCAGTGATTGATAAGCTTGATGAGATCAGGGCTCTGAACAGCAGCATAACTTAAGTTCAAAGAGGTCAGCCCAGAGCAGACAGGATAAAGAGCAGTAAGGTAGGCAGACACCACATCCCAAAAGCCGGACAAGCTTTTCAGCTTCTTGCATTTTGAAAATGCACCTGCTAGATTGGAGAAGACATCAGAACGAAGATCAGCAGAATAAGCACCCGTACCCAATTCAACCAGCTGCGGTGCACGGCGTAGCAGGTTGGGCAGTTCATCGAGGGGCACAGCATGATTGAGGTGCAGACTCTGCAAATTGGGGCACCTACTGACCAGGCGCTCCAGAGCAGAGAAACTCACCTCAGATCCCAAGCAGGCAATATTGAGGGACACGAGAGATGTACAATTTTCTGGAAAGTGGCTAAGCCAATGTCCACTCAAATCTTCCACTTCACTCTCCCTTAAGTCAAGTTCCCTCAGATTCCTGGATTAGAAATATGAGAAAATTGTCACATTTCAATCAAGAATTGCATGAATATAAAGAAGAGAACATGATACTGGAAGAAGATACTGCATACGGCAAAAGTTAACAGAACACAGTGAAAGTTATGACGATCATAAGATTATTACTTAGAAATTTAATTGTTCTTAGGGTCACAACGTAATGAAAATAAATATAGCCAATAACAGTTTCTCCACAGTTATGCATTATGCAATGCACGAGTATCATTTTTGCCAAAAAAAAAAAAAAAATGCCATCAGCTATTGGTGTGAGGGGAAATCACAAATCAACCGTTATTCTAAAGCCTTGATTATTGAAGGAAAATATAAAGGATATATTATAACTTCTAATAAAGCAAACTGAGATATTAACAGGGGTGTCCACGTTGGCAAATAGACAACCTTCCAAGATTCAATTACAACCCACACAATGATAATCTAAAAGGGTTCAAAGAATCAGGCGGAAGCAATCCAATACAGTTTATTGGTAGATTTCATGAAGTAGAGACTCCAGAGACAATCTCCAAATATATCTGAACGTGGAGGTAAAAATGGACCTGATGCAGAAAAAGGACAAAGAAAGAATAAAAACTTGCTGTGGAGCTAAAACCTCTGTTACAAAATGACGTGGAAGCGAAACTAAGTTCTTCAGAGGCCAATGATAAAATAGATTTTTAAAAATTGAACTGTTATATATGAATCCAAACCTCCCAGAATAAATAAATCAAACAAACATGTGCTGATGACACCATGAGAACAAGCCTTAAGAAACCCAAACACACACGAAAGGGCCCAAACTCTCAGATAGAGAATGTGAAGTACTCTAAATTACATAGCAACAGTTAATTCAACAAAATGAACCAGGGTTGCATCCAGAACCAGAACAAGAACAACCCCGATTACTATTTGTAGTAATTGAATAATTTTGGAAGATTGAAATCACAATTAAATTATGTGCTACTTAAAGGTCTCAATTCGAATTTATGAGCTACTTTGAAGGTCACAATTTTAAGCCAGGACACCATAAAAGGCGGCACATATCATCTTTCCCCTAAATTCCACTCTGGCCCTTTTTTCTATTCCATTTTTTGCTTTTTTTCCATTTTTGAGATAATTCGGCTTACCCAAGCTTAGTTGAACGCAGAAACAGTATCCCCAAAATTTAGGATTTTGTTTCCCTTCCCGTTCTCAGTTAACTTGCTCGGCACCTAGACAGGTAAAACAGCACAGTCTCCCCCTTCTTCCAAACTTTAATTCCCTTATAATAATAGGAAACATGATATCTGGAGTCAACCAACAGAAAAAGACATAATCAAAAGACGCTGAAATACTTAAATAAAGGAGATCCCATCAAATCAAATCTTTTTCATCTACAATCCCTTCACACGCATTCATCGAGAGAGAGAGAGAGAGACGTTATAGGGTGGGAGGGGACAAACCGGCAACTAGCAGCAATGGCAGCAAGACCATCGGTGCTAAACCCCTCACAGGAATTCAACACCAAAACCTTAAAATTCTTAAACGATTTCGCGATCAGCTCCAAGGTCTCATCCGTCACAACCATCCTCTTCAACCTGAGCTCCTCCAGACAAGGGTAAGCGAGAGCCATTGCTTCGATCCACGGGTACACGTACCCTCCCCAGCCTTCAGGGACCAAATTGAAGTCTGCAAAGTGTGGCTTCCCTTTAATTTCCAGAGATCTGAGCTCCGGGAACCTCCTAATCAAAATCTCCGGGCTCACCGCGTAGCAATTTCCGATGAACGCTCTCCGCCGGCACATCCGCTCAATCTCATACCACGACTTGCACACCAGCGACACCGCGTTCCGGTCCTTGTCCGATTCGATGAAAGAGAAGACGTGCTCCAACACCTCATCCGGAAACGGCTGCATCATTACTCCAAACCAATAACTTCCGATGAACTTCAACTTTCCAAAAACGGAGACCGAGAAAACCAAATATTACCACTCCACCTGCCAAATACAAGAGAAAACTGAACTTCAGATGCAAGTTTTAAGTTCCCGGTAGAACAAAAAAACAACGCTCAAATATTAGCTAAATCCCTAGCCGCACCAAAGCCCTGGCATTGAACCTGCTGTTCTTGTCCGAGAATCCGCAGCTCCGACAAATGCGAACGTGAACCTAA
Organism: Nepenthes gracilis; assembly: GCA_033239525.1. Taxonomy (NCBI): domain Eukaryota; kingdom Viridiplantae; phylum Streptophyta; class Magnoliopsida; order Caryophyllales; family Nepenthaceae; genus Nepenthes; species Nepenthes gracilis. Next base: position 28,420,279 of record BSYO01000003.1, read on the forward strand.
GCTCAGAGCTTGCAGAAATGGAGAAATGTTGAATCTGGAAGCAACGGAGAGAAAGAGGGAGTCCAAGCTTTAATTAGGAGTTTCAGTGAGAGTAAAGTATTAATTTAGAGAGAGAGAGAGAGACTGTATGGAATTTCAGATCTGAAACGGCATTGCCAAGCGCAGAGAGAGAGAGAGGGGGGGGGGGGAGGGGAGACAAGAGAGGAGATAAGGCCTTGTTTGTGCCGTGGACGAAGAGTTTCTAGCGTAAACGGGCCTCGAGTTTCGACGAGCAACACAGCAAGGGGCAATCTTCGGCAATGATTGTGACACGTGTGCGACCAGGTGTGGTGACCGTTGGATCGGAGGAGGGAGGATTACATCCCTGTTGCAGCAGCAGGAAACGGGTAGGGAGCAGGAGGAGGGGAGAGGAGACTGACTAATGAATGGATGGATGATGGCAAACGTTACAATAACTCTCTGTTGGCAGGCATGATTGTCTGTATGAGAGGGGGCGTGGGTTCATCAAAAATCACCGATTTAACTCGTCAAGCGCGTGGCGGGCTGCCGAAGCCATCAGATATGCATTGCCTTTATGCTACATTTAGTTAATGTAAAAGTAATGACGCCATGGATATAAATGTTTAACCTACTATTTTTTCAACCAACATGAGACTTTATTCAGCCAGAAAGGAGACTATCACCCCCCCTGCACAAAAGTATGCAGTTGTAAAGGAAGAAAATAATGGAGGGCAAATGGTGAGGGTGATCAATCGAGTAGAAACACACACACTCTCTTTTGTTCTGCTACGATAGATATTATATTTACTAAATCTAATATCAATTTTCTCAATTTTTAAGAAATTTGCTCGAGGTATTTTTAATTTTTGAAATAATTTATTCTATTTTAAATCAGTTTATTCGTAATAATGAATCCGATAAAATTGTGCTCTAATATATATATATATTTAGTTGATTGTTTTAAATTAATTAAAATATATATTTAGTTGATTGTTTTAAATTAATTAAAATTTTATTAATAATTAATTTTTAAAATATTTTTTTAATAAAAGTAAAATTAATATAAAACAACATTTTATAATTCCCATAAAGAAATATATTCCAATGACATTACCAACGTCACGTGGCATTTGGGGATCCTGATTTTCCTTGAGAGAAGTAGGGTCCAGCTTCTTTTAAGGAGAAATAAAATTCTCTGTTCCGAATCCAACCCCACCACCCCCTCACCGCTCAAGTTCCTGCCAACACCACCCGCCTCCATCCATCTACTCCATTGCTGGCTCCAACGCCCCACTACCACCCTAGTATCATGCCACCGTCTTATCGTCTCACCGCCACCACCTCTCTCCCTGCCCACCACCACCCCATTGCACTACCACGCTGTTATCCCAACAATCCCAATTGCCCCAAAGGCACAATATACTATATAAATTATATTATCAAAATAAAATAATTATTTAGTCCAAATTTGATATTCATCAGGACCAATACCAAATAAATCTATTAGATGATATGGGTTTTTTTAAACTTTTTTGTTTATAAAATCACTAATTTTATATTATAGTAATTCTTAAAATATATATATCAAATAAAGAAATTATCAGTGATAAATGGAAATATAATTTCACTTTAACAAATGTGGTGTGAAGCGGGCAAATACAACTAAAATGGACCATTTACTGATTGAGATGATTTAGTTTAAACAATTTGAGCTATTTGAATTTTTTTCCCAGCGGAGTTGTCATGCAAGATGAACTTTGATTAACCAGATTCTCATACGGAACCAAACCCTGAATTTTTTTTTGAAAAAAAATAATACATAAGTACCATTGAAGGCCGGAAGGTCCAAGAAAATGGATCAGTGTATCCAAACTTCGAATTTGAGGAAATTCAAGCTGTGCGATAAACTGAATGGTGAACCGCACTGGCTATAAATCGAAGCATGGTGGACTAAATTGGATTCCATCGACGAGAGATTTCTACGGCCATGGATCCACACCGCTCCGATGGAAGCAGCGAGAATGGTTTAAGTCGCGTCGCTTCTCTGCCATCCCACAATCTGTCAATCCTAAAATTGAAAAAAAAAAAAAAAAAAGAAAGAAAAAGAGGTGGCAGAGGACAATCGAATAGAAGCCAGCGAACTACCAGCGGTCGCCTTCGGTTCGCGCCCTATCCTTCTCTCTGTCCACACACTGAGGAAGCTGACAAATCCGTCAATTCACTTGTCCGATGCATTCGTTTTCTCGTCCTAGTGAAACTTTCCCTCCAACTCAGAGGAAGAATCTTTTGAAAAGAGAGAAAATCAGAATCAAAAATTGGTGCAGGCAAAGGTGTAAAGATTTCACAGACGGATAGGATTTTGTTTTGATAAATTCGACCTATTAGAAACTTGGTAGAAATTCCAAGATCGATCACTTAAGTCTGTCAGGTGTTTGTTTCAATGCGGAGAGGAAAATTGTTTCACGAACAATAATGATTCGAGGGAAGGATGATTCTAGCAAGCCAGATTGATCAAGTACAATAATAGCTTCGGAATGTGAAAGATAAGTGATCATTATCATCTCATTGATGTCGTTCATCGATTAACTATACTCTTGATATGGCTTATGCGTGGCATTAGAGCCCGTGCACGTCTACACTGACTCTGAGTTTTGATTTCCACTGTGCACTTTTTTCTCCTGAGAAAATAATAACATTCTCCATCGTTTATCGTATACTGCTTTAACTTAAGCTTAATAATTGAGAAAATAAAATAGTCTAATTTGTTGGGATGACCATAAAAGAATTGGAAGATGAAAATCTCTTTGAATTCAAACAATATAAGCAGGTTTTGCTCTTCTAGATTGTGTATCCTCCTTCTTAGTTGATTTCAAAAACCTAAGCTAGACATAGTTTTTATAATAGGCAATTCAACAGATTATATAACAATCAAATTAGTATACAATTTATATATAAGAATAATAAAATTTTCAATAAGAAGTCGAATATGACATCAATTTCTAATATTATAATTGAATTTTAGATGGATTATATACGATGGATAATTGTAGAGAAGTTTATATATAACAAAATAAATGGGTCTTCATACTTAATGTGGTAATATTTTTTATGATTTTAAAAAGCAAATAAGTATATATATATATATCTGACTTTGCTCTTACAACCTAATAATTTTTTTTTTAGGAAGGCTTAAATTTTATTATTAAAAGAGATTAAGAATATGTTATGAATCATTAAATTATCCCTCAATGCTAATAGGTTAAAATATAAGTAATTATGGGTATTTTATTAACTTGTATTATCCCACCAAGTAAATGGCATTCAAAAAAATATTCTCAAATATATTTTTGCTACAGTACTTAAAACTAAGTATTAAACTTATATGTAAATTGTGATTAAATGATTAAGATGAAATCTAAGTATAAGACATAATCTTAAGATGAGATTTGTGTATCTGCAAAGGTCCAATACAACTTGAAAAATCAACCCTAACAAGCATTTTAAAACCATTTCTGTTACTTTTAATCTTTTTCTTCGTCCTAAATTCTAATATTAACCTTAAGATCCATACTTAATATTAATAAAAAATAAATAATAAATAAAATAGTTATTTTTTATTGCTTTTTTTATACTGTTAAAGTACCAAAATGTAACTATTTACATATTTTTTTATACATTATTGTTATTTTTTTAAATTCTTGGATTTTTAAGGATCAGGGGTACTCTATTTTCCTCTGCTGTGATGGAGTGCCCTTGGCTCCCACCGCCGAGGACCCATCGTCCCAAAAAGACAATAAGAAAAAGAGGGCCTTCAAGACGGTGACCATGGAAGACCATCGCTATCGTGTAAATCATTGATTTCCATCACTACCACGTTCTTGTGACCCAAGGCATACACAGTAGAAAGAGATTGATGGAGAAGAAGGAAATTAGATGCCAAGGAAAAATCAGGATTAATAAATCAGAATTTTAATTATCTTCTTCGCCCGTCCCCACCAAGCCAAGCGATACCGCAAAGAAACCCTCGGCAACCATTTGGCTCTATGCCTCCGGCCCCAGCCCCTTCGACGGGTTGAAGGTAACTCCATTTCAACTGTCTATTTTTAAATAAATAATTATAATTTAATAATAAATTTTAACTGATTTTTTTATATTTTAAAAAATAGTTAAATTATAATTATTTATTTAAATATCAATATCTTAAATATCAATACCTTTAAATTATTTAAAGGTAATAATTATATCATATCTGACTTAGTAAATATAATATTCTTATTGGCCCTATTTTGATAATATTTATTTTTTATAAGATTTATTATCTCTGTGCACCAATCAGCATAATATTTTTATCAATTTATTTTGGGCTATATTTATTTCTAGTAAGACTGATTCCATTTTAACTTGCCCTCCGTTTGCAAAATCAATGAACATCTTGGAAAAAAAGATTTTAATACGTATTATAATATTATTTTTAAAGATAAAATTTGTCCATTACAAACACAAATAAGCCTGTATATATATTTTTAATGATATAATGAAATCTTATTTGATAATATTTTTTTACTAATAAAACTAGAAGCAGAACGTTTAACAAAAATATAATTATTTAACCCTTAATCATTATTTTATGCAGCAAATAATTATTTAAAATAATCTCATACTAAAAAATTTATCTCTAATATCTTCAGTTCATTTAAGAGTCACATTAATTAAACAATCTCATTTGCTTAGGATGCCTAATATATCCTAAGTATTAGGATTCAAGGTGAGTTATAAATCTCAACCATGCCTAATGGTGACTTCTTAGTGCTGCACAGCCAATGTCATGGCGGGTGCTTATAATTTGGATAATCGTACTATAAATTTATTTTTTTGATCAAAATTAATATAACCATCTTGACAAAACCTAAAACAATAACAAAATTAACTTGATCGATTAATCAATTAAATATTTAACCAATTTATCGGTTCAAGTACACCCCTTAACACCCTTTTAGATGGTATAATAGTTTTACAAAAATTATTAAAAACATAATATATGATATCTATAGTTTTAAAAATATATAATATGCTAGTAAATAAGTTGCAAATTTACTTAATATATACTCCCTTGCTAAGCAAAGTACTTATTTAAATAATAAAATAAGAAATTTATACTAAACTAATTTTTTTTCACTTTTATAGCTTTTGTGTGTGTGTATATATTGTCTGTTTAAATAATTATTTAATTGAAAATCGGTAACTCAAAATCTGACCAAAACTCAAATAAAAAATTTATTCAGACTCTAATCGGAACCATCTAGTATAGTTAACCTAATTATTAGTTTAGTTTTTATGATTTCATTTCGGATTAACAAGTCAACGATGGTTTTGAACATCCATAATGCCAATGGATTTGGAAAACATACATCTCCTTAGAAATATATATTTTGTACATCTAAAGGTATTATTTATAAAAATTATTTATTTATTATTTATGAGTAAGATCTAAATATTAAAACTATCCTATATAATAAGGAACATATTTAATAATTAATTTGAATGGTTAAATATTATAATTTAGTATAATTCTATTATACTTTAATAGAATAATTATTTTTTAATTAGATTAATATTTAAGATAAAGAATAATATTTTCATAATTAAGGGATCGATTTTTTTATTATTCTATAAATGATAGGATTAATAATCATAATTGTTATACAAAGAGTTGATTTTTATATGATAAAAATGATTTTCTCTTCAATTTTAAGCTAATGAAAATTTGTATAATGCCACACATCTTTTTTCTCTTATATTTCTCTAATTTAAAACTCATGCCCACTAAAATCTCTCAATAACTTCATACATATTTTTATATAACTCTCAAAAAGGACAGAGAAAAAAATAATGAAGAGAGAAAAATCAGTTCCATAATATTTTGTATAAGAAAACTTATTATAAATATCTGATACTATAGTATTAAATTTTATATTATAAAATAATATTGATATGTGAGAAACATTATACATAGAAAAAACATGAATTAAATAATATATAACAGCAGCATTTAAACTCAGTGACGACAAATCTAACATGATCTATGCCCACGGCACCAAATCTTGCTGGTTTTATACTGTGGTTTCGACCCTGGCACTTCCGCTCTCACCGGTGGTGACGCCATGCACCAGTCTCCAGGGACCCACTTCTATTATTGTCCGGCCACAGCCTCATCTGCTCTCGCCAACGGGGACCCATGTCTGTTTCTTTCGATAATCAATAATTATAAATAAATAAAAAAAAAAAGGAAGATTTATACAGAGAGAGACAAAGGAAGGGTAAAAAGCAGAAACCCTAAAAAAAACAGCTTTAAAATGAACTAAAATTTCTGGCTATCGTCTCAAAAGGAGATCAGTTTGCATGGGAATGGAAAAAGAATACCCTTGTCCAGAAAAAATAAGACCCCACAACTTAAAAGATAGAGTTGATGGAAGCGTCAAGAGAGAAGGATGAGAAATTAAAATGAGTTCGAACACATTGGAAGATCAAGTTCTCCACCGCCATGCGGCTCGACACCCGAGCACCGTCAAAGACGAGACCATTTCTAACTTTCGAAATGAAGTGCACCGAGACGGTGAGCACCGGCGAGAACCCATCTCACTGTGCTGGGTTTGGTCTCTTCTGACCTAAATGAACGACCTCTTTTGCTTTTTTTTTTTTCCTCTTTAGCCGTTCAGTTTAACCTCTAGCCTTTAAAAATTATTTCTCAAAACAACGTAAAACTTCGTTTTTATATTAACAATTCCAAGTGATTATGAAAATAAATTATTCTAATGTTTTTGTTAAATTTGGAAAACAAAACAAGCATATATTCCCTTAATCTAAGGGTGAGTTAATATCCGTATACACACAGCCACAATGCTTTTACATGAAAGGTCTCACTGCATCACTCTTTCACTTGAACTATACAAAATATAATCACATTAATATAAATTACCCCCACAAGAATACACACATACGGAGAGAGAGAAACACACACCGAGTCCCCCGGCCATAATTTTTCAATTATTGTTACCCAAAGCATGTCTGATCCAAGTTATGCCAAAAAATAAGATGAATTTGGCCAATTGACTATTTAGATAGTTGTATTATTTATACCATACAAGCTTAAAAAAGCTTAGATAGTAGTATTATTTAAATAGTCGACTATTTAGAAGGGTATAAGCTGATCAATCTTGGTTTAAGACTTGCATTTGATGCTCCAACTTGCTACTTCTGGAAAGCTTATAAGAAAGTTATTTTTGATAGAAATCCTTCCTCAAGTGCCAAGACAAATGTGGATCTCATTTGGATTTTCTTGGATGAAAATATGTTTCCATTAATTGAAAAACGATAGGCTTAGCAACCTTCCATAAATTTTTGTATCATCGTGCCTCCCTTACAGATTACAAATGGGGAGAACTATACATGTCTTTTACCCTATGGCTGCTCAATGTCCTGTCCGATTGGGAAGCATTGAATTTTGTCTTCCTTCTGGATATCTTAGAACAGTTCCTCTCTATATTTCTCATCTTTTGGGGTTCAGGACATTATCATGTTGACATAGCTGCCTTACGAAAAGATACATAGTTGGATATCATTTTTAACATCAATATATATAATTATTTACAAAGTAAATTATAGAATGTCACGGGTCGTAAGACATTCATGCTATGATCAGTATAGGATTAGGCATATAGCTGAGAACTATCCCATTGAAGAGATATGAGAAGAGAAGAAAAAAGACAAAGTAAAGAATAATAACTGACACGTCCCGAATATTCGAATTATCATACAAATTAGAAAGCCTTTTGGTCACATCCGAGTGTCCGAGGTGAATAGGTTTGGTTTTCGCCACTTCGAATCTTAATCCTGCATATTACAATAAGAACAAATAAGATGTTAAAGGTATACTGGACCGTTCCGTGATATATCTTTCAATACTTAAATTAGAAATCCTTTCACACGAGTTAGAAAGATACAAAAAAATGAATGTGAGAAGTAAAGTGAATGGGGATAAGAGTTTGTTTGGAGGGATAGGCTCTATTTAGTCCACTTGGCTGGTGGAATGATTTTGGATGATGCACGTTGCAAACGCAGTGTCTGACATTATTGATTGGGCACTCGGCTTGTGGAGTGTCTAACTTATTTTCTCATTGGCTCAATTTGTTCATTTGGCTTTGTCTCATCCAGAGATGTTATATTTATAATGAAGAGTGCATTTTGGTGGACTGACCTCTTGAATTAGTGCGTGGGCGAGGCGCATCTTCGATGATTAGAGATGTTACTTGTACGTATAATTGTCATCTTCATTCAATGGTTATCATCCCTTAGATCAGTCGTTACATTATTTACCTCGTGTGCTTAATAGCGTTTTTTATTAGATCATTGTTGTCTAGACTTTTTTTTATTTATAAATTGGATTTAGACAGGCTCAATTTCTACAGGTACCTATTAATAACAAATAAATACAAAACCTCATTCACATACATTATCACTTAAATTATAATATAATGATGAGCTATTTGGCCAAATTAGGCTTTTTTATGCTTGCAGAGATACACATGTGGTTGTCATTTCTACTTTTCATTAGATCGGTTAATTGTCCTCTTAGAAGGACATCAAGAGATGTACCAAGTTGCTGCGAAAGTTTCTGACTGATGGTTTAACTTGTCCTTTTTTTTGTTTGTTAACTCTGGCCGGGGAAACGTCATTTTTAATTTAAATGGGTATTATCGATGGTCTACAATGGTTGGTCCTCACCATTAAAAAAGGCTCTAAAAAACAGTAATGATTTTACTTCTTGTAGATTCAATAAACTACATAAGTTATGTATGAGCAATTTGATTAGGTTGAAAACTAAGGGGGTTCTATCTGAATTTACGTGCGCTTCTATTATACCAAGACACGTATCATATAATATCTGTTAATCCAAATATAATTTCATAAATATTAATAAATTAAATATGAACATGACCCATTATGTAAACAAACAATAAGACATGATATGCATACTGATTTGCCTCGAGAATTTAAATTAATTTACGAATTAGGAAGTTATCAAATCTTATTTAAATGTTTAAACAAAAACAGGTCCAATTTCGTAATTCTTAATTTAAATTCTATACACTAAAATAGAATAAACTAGATGTAAAAATTATACGGGATTCGTTCTTTGATATATCTTTGACACTCAAATCAGTGATCTTTTTATTTGAATTGGGAAGATTATAAGCAAGTCAATGTTGAAAATTAAAGAGGATAGGGTTGATTGTGGATTTCCAAGGTAGTACTCTTTTTTGTGCACTCGAAAGACTAAATGTTTCTTTTCTCTTTCATCCTCCTTCACCTTTTTGTTTGAAGAAGATATATTTTTAACCTAGGGTCTTCTTTGACTGTCAAGCGATTGAATTTTCTACACGTGCCAAAGCCATTTTATATTATTTACGAAAAGGTCTTATTTTTTACGAATAATTGCCATCCTAATTTTAATGTGGAGACTGTTTGGCCAATAATGATGAGGCCATTTTGGTAGTTTTTTAGACTGAGTCATTGGCTGATTAATGATCATCTTTTGATTTTTTTTTTAATCTTTGGGTAACAGACTAATCAGTTTAAGGCTTTCGGTTAATGGTGTAGATTATTTTTTAAAAATTGGGTATAAAAGTTAAAATAATATTTTTAAAGTATTATGTTTATGCCAATCTTTTATATTTAAGTATAACTTTTTTAAAGAAATAAAAAATCCTAAGATTAAAAACAAAGTAACGATGTTAATTGCACAAATTCACAATATTTCTATAATTTGCTTTTTAAATCTAGGAACTTTTATATATATTTTTTATTTTTAAATGTTAATAAGCAATAAATATAAAAATTATAAATAGATATAACATATAATAAAGCTATTAAAATATCCAAGGTGATGCATCATCGGATTCGAATTGTTATACGGATACGGGAGCCAAGAACTGTTTGATAAGTCTAAAGTGCGTCCGATTTTTGTATGATATTAATTTAAATCTTGTGCAACATAATAAAATACAGTCAAATGATTAATGTGACTCACTTTTTGATATATCTTCTAACGTTCAAGTCAAAATCTTTCTTTAAAAAAAGAAAAGGAAGGATGTAAGTATAAATAGTTGTCTAAGTAGCTTTTGTTTGTAGTGTGCACTTAGAAGAAAGCGTTTTAATAAGAGAGAGCATTTGCGCTTGAAACATCCTAAGTTGTTTTTAGTTAGTTTTTGCTCAGTTGAGCATCCTCCCATTTTCCTATTGGAAGAAGAGGTTTATATAGAAGTTAGAGAGCGATTGATTTCTCCCATCAACAATTTAAAAAACCTTCAGTTGTATAAGATACTATTCAGTTAGCAGTTGTAGAGAAGAGAAAGAAACTGCTCCAATCAATTAAAGTTGGTTCTGCCTTTCTTCAATGAGTAAATCGCTCGATAGCACTGACAGGTTCGTCCGTCAATTTTGGGTCATATAAACCGATTGGATCTCTATTCTTTTATAGGCTGAATCCTTCAACAGGCATTTTTCTCGACCGATAGGAACTATACCCATTACTAGCCTCATACGAGAAGGCTTAGAATTTAACCTTCCGGTATGATATCCAAGAATGGTCAATGTAAACCATTGGAAAGTCCACTACCAAGAAAGAAATTATCTTAGAGGCGGCCCTCGGATAACCCCCTAACGTAACTTCAAGTTGATGACCCTCTGAGCAGGGATCGGCTCGTTGTCCAATCTATACAGGGGTCATTAATTGGGTTTTATCTGACCTTTTTTAATTCTAATTTAAAATAAATATTGAGATAAAGTAAGTTTTTAAACTTTTATTATTAATAAAAACCCGTTTCAACTGATAATCCACGTTACTATTAAAGACGAGTACAGATACAGCCAAGTGATCAGAATGAGAGGATGTTAAATGAGTTATATATTTGTTACTAAAACTAATGATATCATCTCTAATTCCTTCCATTAGCTTCTTGTGGCCGGCAGTCATATTTGAGCGATCCGAAGTGTCATCCTACTTTTGTCATGTTATAATTATATTTATGATCCAGACTGCCAATTCAATTTTTGGTTGCTCGGCTTCATCTCCATCTGCTCCTCCAGAGCTTTATCCAGGTCTTTGTAGGAATCAGGTGAGATATCCTTTTCGGATTAACTATTTAATCTCCTATTACAGCGTCCGACAATCTTCAATATTGTGATATTTATACTGATAGTGATGATAATGCTTTAATTGATCATATCCATTTGGGTTCTTTAATACCTTTGGCCATTTAAAATTTTTTTTATTCCAAATCTGTATTAGGATGTTGGTATATGAGACATTCAAAGGAGTAAAGTTTAGAGTCCTAAACTCCCTTCATGCTGTTGGCTCAGACTTCTACTGCTTCCTATGTCATTGGGAGCTCATGTAATCCCCATTCTTCCTCTTTTCATCTACCGTCATCTAACAAAAATAGTCTGTATGCTCCAATCGTTTCGTCTCATTGGCCGCTTCAGCCACTATGTATACCCTGGTAATGGCCTTGATATCTTTGAAAGTCTGCGAGCTCTTATGGGTTAAATATTTGAAGAAATCCCCAAACTCTAAAGTTGATGTGAAGGCACTTGACTTCTCCTCATCAGTGAGTTTGGGTGTTATCCGGACTTTAGTCATGAATCGTGTTTAAAATTTTTTTAGGCTTTCATTTAACCCTTTCTTGACACGGGTAAGGTGTCATGGTTGCTTCTCCTCCCTTTGACTAGAGGCGAATTGGGACAAGAAGTCATCGATTAGATCCTAAAACATCTGAATCAAGTTGAGCTACAATTGATAGAATCATATTCAGGCGTCTCCTTTGAGAGTCAAGGAAAAGTACAGACATATTGTTGCCTCGTCAAGGCCTTAAAAATTTATGAGAGTGTAGAAATCGTTTAGATGGTTCATTGGGTAGTACTGTCATCGTAGGGATCTAGGCCTGGCATCTTAAATTTATGAGAGAAAGGATATGTTTGGATCTCCATCGTGAATGGAAATCTCCTTAGGTTAGTGGTTTATCCTCTGACATCTCCTCTAAAAACGTGCTATCATATTTTTGTAACTTTCTCATCCATTTGAGGAGGAGTTGTCATCCTTTTCTCATTAAGAAAGATCATCAATTTTGAAGGATTCTGTGTTGTCTGAGAGGTTGGGTGGCTCATAACTTTTAAAGGGCGCATACTGTGAGTGACTCTTATTTGGTACGTGGGCTCTCTATCATCGCGATAATAACGAGAATTTTGCCTCTCAGTGCTATCATCTTGGGTCCTATAACTCAGACGACCCTACAAGCGCATTATAATCTTATTGCTCAAGACTGTTTGGGACCCAAGGTATTTTGGCTGTCAGCATCCGTCTTTCGGGCACTTCATTTACCTCTTCCTTCACATGGAAGTCGCTATTTGGGAGGTAAAAGATTGAGCTCCTTTCAGCCGCTCATCCAGCCGTGTACGAATTGTTTGGATGGCCTTTGATATATCGTTCATTCTTATTGCAATTGCTCCCACACAGGGGTTGGGATGATCATCAACCGGACTGCCGATAGGAGGATAGTTGCCACATGAGATGGCACTCTAATTGGTACACTAATTTGTACTCGTGCGTTCATCATGTTGGTTTTTACAGGCACATGGTAGTCAAACTTTTCAGTTATTTTTCACAGACAACGCCAATTATACGCCATCGGATTCTGATTGTTATACGAAATTAAGGGTCTAAAACTGTCCGATGGGCCTAAAGCGAGTCTGATCTTTGTATACTATTAATCTGAATCTTATGCAACGTAATAAAGTACGATTAAAAGATTGATAGAACTCACTTCATATCAATTAGAATATTTATTTTAATAATTGGAGAGTCTACCCTTAATAAGGGAGATAAATTTAATTATTCTTGATAATAACTATTTAATATTAATTAAATAATTATATTATTTTTTAAAAAATTAAAATTATTTTTTTAAACAAATTTCAATCACTTCACATTAATCCAATGGTTGTGATTAAAAATACTTGAATCAACCAATCACTTAAAGCAATAGAAACTTTAAATTTTGTTATCTTTAGAAAATATATAAATTAATAATAATCATTTAATAGCTATATTTCTTTTTTTAAAAAATAAAAATTAATTTTTTATAAAAAAATTAATCATTTCACATTGATTAAATGATTGTAATTAAAAATATTTGAACCAATTAACCCTTGAAAAAAGTGAAAACCCCCAATTTTATTACGCGGGGTTGGTTGGGGAGGGGGGGCGTTTGGATGGCGGAGGAGTGATAATAAATGGGAGGGGTGGTCCACACGGCTGCTGCGGCTGTTGCTGCTGCGCCCCCGCAAAAAGCACCGAGTAATTTAAAGCGGCGTCGGCACGTATGCTTTCGGGCATCAATAGGAGGCTCTGTACAGGGCGCCGTACTCCCCGCGGGACCACGTTTCCAATCGCTACACATGATGTCACAGCTCCGTGCCGTACCGACTGACAGTGACGTCACGTCTCTGCGGTGGCGGCCCTGCACTACTAAACAACTGAAGGGCACGCGCTCCCTCTCCCTCATCGAGTCGTTCTCTCGAGATAAAAATTAAATGAAATGCAAAAAAAAATAAAAAATAAAAGGCATTAAAAAATGCCGGACAATTTCACTTATTGAGATTCTCCATTCGGAACAGATTTTAAGGAATGATGACGTCATCTGACGCAATACGAACCAGGGCTTATTGATTTTAAGGACAATTTGATTTATTGTTGTTTGGCGATTATTATTATTATTATTTATTATTTACATTGCCATTTAAATTACAAAAGAATATAATGTATTAAATAGGTTAACTTTGTCGATTTATTTTATGTGAGAATTTAAGTTAAATTAAATTGATCGCTTGAATTCAATTAGTGATGATTTGAATATAAATTTGTGTAAATTTTATGTAGATTTAACTCATGAAATTAATATCTCAAAGTGAAATTTTAATTTCAGATTTATCGTCTAATAAAATGGTATTTAATTTTTTAATAAGATTGTATTTCTATTGATAATAAATAAATTTTACAAATAATGATCCTTAATTGTTGATAATATTACTTTAACTGAGTTTACTGTTAAATAAATAAAGTGTGTATAATAATTTTTTAAAAAATTAAAAATGTGATATAATAATATAAATATTGATACCAATGATCAAACTGTTAGCTCCTCATATGAAATAATAATGTGTAATTTTTATACGTAGATAACATTATTTTAAAAAATTGTGTTGAAGTGTTAGGTAACTATAAGACACGACAAATCAAAAATTATAATTTCTCATTTTAATATTATAAAATACGCATCTTTTAACTTTATAAAACATCAAAACATTATTTTATACGTGAGACTTTAAAATCTATGAAAAGATTAGATAAAAATAAGTAATTTCATCTAACACTCTATTTAACCACATTACTTGTATTTGCACAAGTCAGTGGTTAGGAATTTTGTTTAATCTTTCTCTTAACTAAGTTTTTTATCATCTAAATGGTGACAATTTTTTTTTTTAAAAAAGGCATTTATTTTATATTTTAATAACTTATTTTAATATCCACTGTCGTTAGTTTTTATTATAAGTAATTAATTATGTATATATTATTAAAATTAGACCGTTTAATTAATTTTAAAGAACAAAAAAAAAAGGAACAGAAATAGGAGAAAAAAACACATGTCCTTAAAGACCAAGGGAAACCAACGGGCCCGTAAAGGACAACCAAAATAAAGAGCCCACGAAAAAAATTAGAGACCGAATGAGCCAAAAGCCGCTATACACACCTTCTAAGCTAGAAAATTCCAAAGGGCAATTTCAATATGGTTAGATTGAACAAACAAAAATTTGGATCCTTCTATTATATTATATTATATTATATTTTTAATTTTATTTTTATTTTTTATTGCTCGATTTCGACCTAGGAAGCTCAGTTAGCATAAGACGCCCGGTCCCACGTATAATATGTCTTGCTAATCGTGGGGTCTCTACAATAATTCAAGTAGATTGGGCAGCACTTAGAGGGGAGGGGCCCATTCTGATCTGATCAATTTTTATTTAGGGAAGTGGAGTTGACATGACCAATAAAAATAAAAATAAAAATAAAAATATACGTCTCCGTACCAAATTAAGGATACTTTACAAGGTAAAGTGAACTTCTAATTTCAGTTTAAGTTTTTAAGACAAATAAACAGCCACAGTTTCGATGCGACCGACAATTTTCAACATTGGCTGTATTAATAATATCACTACTAACATACCATCATTTTTTTTATTTTTTAAACTTTTAAGAAAGTATTAAAATATAATCGTTTTGATGGCTTTAGAAAAAGCATAAAAATGGCAAAGAGTTAATTCTTTTTAAATTAAAAACTATATATCTTATTATGAAGAGGTATCGGTTGATAATTTTGAAAGCACCATCATCCACTCAAACAACTTGAATACAATCATCCATCCTCTCCCCTTTCCCTTCGCAATCTTTATGTGAATTACTCATATATATTATTAAAATGTCTGGTGTTTAGTGACTTAAAAGAAGAAAATAGCATATCAATAGCAAATAAGGCGTGAATAAAATTTGGCACAAACAATATATGAATTAATCATATATTTTTTCGTTTGTGTGGAGAAATAAACATTACCTGAACTGTTTCACATGGAATAAATACATACATACATACATATATATATTAATGACTACACTCTTTTAAGCAGAGTAAGACTCCATTTAGCATGCCAGCAATTAACCCAAACAACATAAGATGGGATGATGCAATCAATAACAAGAGGGAGTCACAGGGGCCATGACAAAGACTCAGGCACTGCTCCATAGTTGCTGAAAAAGAGAAAAGGAAAACGCATAATATTGAGTCATATTTGAACGCATTTTATGTACAGGGAAAACGAAAAAAATACAAATTAAATGATGAAAATCCCCAACTACTCGCACAAATTAGACACTGTTGACTCTCTATCTGCCACTCTGCTGCAAGATTGTCACACCATGACAGCGCAATACGCTTGCCTTTTTAATCGTTTGCACTGCATATGGAATCAAACAACACACATTGCAGACTAAAGTCAATACCTTGAGTCCAGGAAGTATAACGTAAGTGTTACTTTTACAGAGCGTTATGTAATGTTTTGGCAGCACAATTTTTTCAACCGGTCTATGCAAGGAGGTGCAAATCTGGTAGAGCTGGCATCATGTCACAGGTTAGTCCTGGGTTGGAGTCATGAAAATGACCTATTGCATTATACAAGTCCGCACAAAGTAAAAGGATCCAATCCTCCCTAAACCTCGTGTAAAGTAAAAGGATCCGATCCTTCCTAAACCTCATGCAAAGTGAAAGTTTCGTGGACTGGGTTGCCATTTTTACTGAGCTATGTGAGAGGGCCCAACAGTATGTCCCAATTCCCGCTCACCTGATCCCCTCCTTGAGGGAAAAAAAAACGACCAATAGAAAGGGATAGGACGACAATTGAACACAATCTCATATTGAAGCCACACTCTAGCATAATTCCTCCACACCTTAACCTCTTTGTTTTTGCCGTGCATATAGGACCAAAAGCTTTGGGCATTTAGCTAATGAAAGAATGGGGGGTTCAAAAGGTAAAAACAGCTCAATGCAAGTGATCACGAACGCACAGGAACACTGCATGAAAAGCATTCATGTCACATTAATGGGGTGATTTGCATACTGAAGTTGCATGGCTTCAATAATATGAGCATTTGAGTGTACATAGACACATTAAGATAAACAAAAATATGGGATGCTATATTTGTTTCACAAGCTCACAGCTTAGGGAACACCCTTCTTCAATAAATCAAAAACTTGCACAAGCAGAATTCTCTTCTGATATCAAAGTAGAAGGCGAGTTTCATCCATCTTGGTCTATCAAGCTTAGCACATATTGTATCAAGCAAATTCATACCTGCTTTTGTTATTCACAGGCAATTTTTGTGTCAAAGCTGCTGAGACAGATGGCAAAGGCCTGGAAAGCAGATATTGGATATTGATAATCCATTGTGAAAACATCCTTTCCAACTTTCCCAAATTGAAGAATGACATTCTCATGCTCAGAACCATTCTCATGGCAAGCAACCAGTTGAAAGTTCTTGACAGAAGCCACTGTCACACGCCCATTGAAGTTTAGACACCAGCACTGAAGTTGTTCATGCCACCGTGGGGCCTTGTTTCTTAAAACTAGCAATTCGTCATTTGGACTGGACACGGGTCCAGACAGGCCATTCTCCATGCGAGATGATTTTGATCTAAAAAAAGGGATGGAAGGGAAAGAATCCATGTTAGTGACAATGAATTCGGTTTGCGTGGGGGCCTCTCCTCCTGGTTCAATAGCAGAAGCAGGAATCGAATCCATGACACACTGCATCCTCCTCGGACCCCTGGCATTTAAAAATGGAGTTCCTTAATACATATTGTTCGGGATTTCAGAGAGAATTCTTTACAGAGAAGAACAACCAACATCAAGCCTTTAATGACCAGTTAAATTTACTTGGAAACTTGCACTCACCTTGAACCCAAGACATTCAGCTCATATGAAATGTGAGCAACGGGATAGTTGCCAGAAGGAACTCTCGGTGCAACTTGTTTAAAACTCACCCGTCTCGTGGAGTGGCACTTCATAACTCTGGCATTAGCATTGGAAGGCTGTGCATCATGTACTGTGAACTTAGTCCCCAGAAAGTTGGACCTGTGAGCAATAAACAAAACTAATGAAGCTCACAAAAGCCAAAGGTCAGAAGACCGGTTGATTGGGGTAAATGTACCTTAGTTTCCCAATGTACGTGCTGCTCCCCTTTGACACATAATCAGGATTTAGAGAAATGATGTAGTCCGTGCAAGTGGGGCGTCTACACTTCCGAGCAGCCAGAAGAAACTTACCATCGTCTAATGAAGCTACCAATTTATCAAATATGAATCAGCCCAACACCTCAGCAAATATATAATCTGTTTTCCACTATCCCACTACAAAACTATCAAAACATGCAACTAGATCGTTTGATTAAGAAAGCGGTTTTTTATTTGAAAGGAAACTCAAATAAACTGCCCAAGGATTGGAGATTCTCTAGATCTTTGACCATTCCTGCAAAACAGCTGACTACTACACCACTAGAACTAACCCCCAACCGTGGTGGATGTTTAAGAAATCAATCATAAAATTATCAAACACCAATAAAAAAAGTTCACAAAATATAGCAAATATTGACTTGATTCACCTGAGTTTAACCCAAGGTATAGATGGTATGTTTGATTGCTACGATTGCGCTTTATGCAACACTGAAGAAATGAGTCCCTGGAACCAGGCTGAACAAGAATGACGACCATTAGATGGAAAAAGCTGAAGTTTGAAGAAAACTTCATTAAGGTTTCATCACTATACAATCAAGAAAATAAAAAATTAATATAAATGTTTAGCTAAAGTTAGCCAAGAAAACTAGCCGAATCATATTTTACTCCCATACAATAAACCTGAATTGTCAATATCATGTAGAATATCATCAAGATACAAAATAAAAACTCCTCTTGACCTATACATATCACATTTTTCCAAGCTTATTCCCTTGAAATTGAAGGTAAGTGTTATGTCAAGTTCCATTCCACTACGAACTCCATTATACAAGAACTTGGCACACCATAATTCTTATTGAATCCTCATTTGTTTTCAATTGCTATATGGTCTAACAGGTGGTTTTAGAGCATGGTTGAGACCTAGATTTATAAAACAATATTTACAACACATTGAGAGTTTAAATCTCCAATGTTACTGCATCTAGCAAGATATTTTATGTAGAGTATATACTATGAAGAAGTGTTAAAGTTTGGACATCCAATAGAACTTCACTTTTTGTCATATGTTGCATGCAAGGCCCAGATCATGAGACGACGTATTACAGCTTGCTGAATTTGAAATCTAGACTTTTTGCCTTCTTAATAGTGCTCATTAGTTGTTTCAAGTAATGAGTGTTTGATTGTGAGAGTGATGGGTTCAATGGCCTTGCTCCTTAGGGAGAAACTCTTCCCAGCTTCATGTTGGGCTTGATAATTTTCTTCCAACCTACTGAATCCAGCACGAGTGGTTTCTTTGCTGTTTACGTGGGTTCTTATGATTAGGTGGCTGTGTGATTGTCGAGAACGGTATTCTGGACATTGATGTTGTGAAGTTCAAAGCTTGGCCTGACCACCCAGTCAAAATTGTGAAGTGATGTGGCTTATCATATAAGTCCTCCTTGGCAAAAATCTTGTTGGTAAGCTAATTGCTAAATATGAAATCATATGCCCTGTCACAGACTTACAAAAATGGGGGAAGGATATATAGTCTTCTTTGAAGAGAGTTGTGGTTAAAGAGCTTCACGGATCCTTAAGTATGCAGTGGAAGGTGCTGTCAAGAACTTTTTCAGCAACCAGTTAGTGGACTAATGGTCACCTTTGAGGTATTCTCCTCCTATGGCCAACAACAGAGAAATTTTGTTAGATTATATTCCATCCACCTCCCCATCTTTGGTGAATTTGTTCAAATAAATTGGAGAAGGACTAATGTGCTTTGTGACCTGCCTCAAGGCAAGATCTCAATGGACTTGTTTTTTGTATCAAAACAAGCAGATTGGAATGACTCATATCCATTGCAGTTGTAGTTGGGAATCATCTTCACAATGTTCCTCTCTGCATGGCGACTCCGCCAGTTATACAGCCAGCATGGGAACTCGCGTCTGAGAGTTTACTTCAGTCACTACTCATTACATCTGATGCAGCAGATCTTCTGTGGCAGCAGATAAACATTGGACTAATGTAAATCCTCCAACTTCTGTCCTGACACAACGCTTTTTCCTATGTTGTTTGGGCAATCAAAGAGTTTAGATTTAAACGCAAAGACAGCAGGGTTGGGGAAAGATGAGAAGCTTCTCACTTAATAGGATGAGGGTGGGTTCTAGGCTGCTTAAACATCAGCACATGTGTGGGTCCCCAAGAGCTCTGTAATTATGAATGGCTGGGCTTGGGTACAACAATTTTTTCTTGTCCAATGGTTTGAATTGTTAATTGACAATTGGCTTGGCGCAGTCATCATTCATTTTCAGATCAATTCACAGTCAAAGCCCTCAAATGCTGCACCACTTCCTAATGTCTTCAATGAGCTTCAACCCACCTATAATGTTTTTATAGTAAAGTTCATGGGGCCAGCAATTCTGCTTTGAGTGATGAATTTTGGGCATAAAACGCATCTGATGTGGCAGATCCCCATAATGATCACTGGGACCCTCTGACGAGGCACAGTTTAGTTTCACAACTGATAAAAGTGACTATATCTGTCCCTCTAGTGTTGGGTGTGTCTCCATTTACAGCCAGGATGAGTAGATGTCGGAGTACAACAAAACTCACATGGCGCATCAGTGCAATAGGCTACTGTTACTCATGAGAACCGTATTGTTTACAACAACACTTCTGCTTAGGATGACATGAATCTCAGGGATTAGGAACTTTTGCCAATCAGTCAAGGGAAAGTATCCGCTTAGATTCCCTAAAATGGCAAAGTTTTTGGTGTTGTCTTCTAATGGACAACAAGAAGACAATGTGATGGAGCTCTTCACTAAAATTGAAGGCGGTAAACGCTGTGCAGTAGGTTCACATCAGAAGAAGCGAGCATTTAGTTCGGAATTGAAGCATGATTTCAAAGCAGCTTCAGTTCAGTATTGATAATTAAAAGGTGGAAGCTTCTACAAAATGATAGTGGGGTTCGTCTCATTCAATTGCAATCTGATGCATATAAAAACTACTATCCTGGAATATAAGAAACTACACCTTTATTATTGTCCCTGTGAAGAGTTGTAGTAAATTCAAACTCATTTTCTTTACGTTTTCTTCCACTTTTACATTTTTACATAACATCTACTTTAAAATCATCTCTTCTTCTGTTCACATCTCTCTCAGGCAAATTAAAAGCCTCATCCTCAAAACTAGGAAAAGATGAACCCAGGAAGTTTCTTAGCACCTTCATCACTTGAAGCACAGCATGGCTGATCAATAGACTCATACTGAATAACATCAATGATCTGGACCACAATTAATTAATCAGAAAGAATCAAGGCAAGTCCAAATGCAGAGGAAAACCAGAAGGCACTTACCTCTGATAGGCATAACAGTTCAGACCTCTAGGAATTACGATTTGGAATTTAAATTTAAAAAAAAAAAAAAACAAATCTCTTGCATCTCAACACTTCACATATTATGAGTAGTGTTATGGTAGCATACCATAGTCCACAGAACTGTACTAAAACCAAATAAGAAGCAGTCCATAGAAGTTTGTAACCATCATCAGTCATCAGTCAACATTAAAATAATTGGAAATAACGAAGGCTTCAATGATGGTGGCATTGTCATCAACATTGAACTTCCGAAGAACTTAGGAAACAATAGAAAATTTAAATTATGGATGAACATGCTGGGCAAATTTAATAAGCACATACCAATGATCTCAAGATACAGTTGAAGGGATAAATAACGAACCTGCTTCAAGGAAATGGGGAAGGTCAATCTGCCCGAAACTTCTGGTGCTTTCACAATCTCCTTCATAATTTGTCTCCAACTCCTGCAGACACCAGCACAAGCAACAACATGTTTCCTGGGAGGCCAATTACTTTCAGATGCTTCTATCCTCATGAGCACATCCCTCAAGAGCTCCGGAGGCATGTTAGCCCAGCAACTCTGCCTCAAAGCATCGAGTGACACCAAGCTACCTTGAACAACCCGGTATGACCTTGAACTAAATCCATGCCCCAACCTCGCTTCAAATTTCCTAGACATATTCCCAGCCTCCCCCTTCATATCATGGATAATGTTTTTAAAGAACATCCCATCTCTTTTGTTGCCTCTTTATGAATCCATTGAAAACAATTGTCTCTTCACAGAAAATTCCAGCAAACCCCAGATTCGTAGCGGAATGTCAAGAATAAAACGGACATAATCAGAAGCTCCTAAGTAAAAAGAAATAGATCCCGGCAGCTTTAAAAGCCAAAAAGACACGACTTCTCTGAAGGTGATTTATGAGCTAGGAATGCCTGAAAAAGCCATGCCACTATTAAGTGACCAATCCAAGGAACCACTAACCTTAATCCACGATTAATACTCAACAAAAGCTAACAATTACACATCAATAATACCAACACGATTAAATGATTAAAAAATTTGACACTTGCATGAATATTACTGATAATCAAAACGAGTATTCTCCAAACTATGCTACAAAATCACTACTTGTCCATTTCCAACAACAGCATCAACACAAGCCTGAACCACAGATCTACGAATCAAAAACCTAAGAATGATGCACTCGAAAAAGCAGACCAGGAATATACCATCAAAATCTCATCATATCAAATGCTTCAGATTGTTGTAATTTTGCCTGATTATATGCCTACTTCAAAGGAATCAGAACATATTAAAAAGATGAAGCTGAGACATCTTCAGATCAGCAGTAGAGACCCTCTTGTTGTTTAGATAAAACTTTCTGTTGTGTTTGAGACAGAGAGAGCGACTGCTACCGAGCATTAGGGTTTGCAAACAATGAGACATTTGGCCGCGGTTGGCTTCGTCGGGCCCTTTGTTCGGGTTCCAGCCAGGAGACCGGCTTGCCAGACGTAACGACAGTGCTCTCTTATGCTGCCCATCGCCGCTGGCTGGATGACTTCAGGCTCGTCTACCCATGGACTGGGTCGGACCATTCTTGGGCTTTGATAACTTATCTTTTGGGACTAGTGGGCATTTATTTTTTAAAGTGTTAAAAAAATTATTTTTTTAATTTAAATTATTATTTTAAATAATTAATTATAATTTAATATATAATTTCAATTAAATTTTTTTTAAAAAAATACTTAAATTATAACTATTTATTTAAAAATTATCGATCCAGACCAGAAATTGTGGGCCCTTTAATACCGTATCTTTGGGGGTGGCTCTTTTTCCTTTGATTAAGTTGTGATTTTGATAAGAAATTGTGCTCATGTGTAGAAGAGCATAGTAGCTCCTCCAATGCGGGGGCTGATAGATTTGAGATTTAACCATTCATATTTAATTTTTCAAAAATACAGTATAAGGTTTTTTATTTTTAGAAAGTTAAAATGTCAATATTTTTATAGTTAAAATAATTTTAAAAATATTTTTCTATTTTTAATTTTTTTAAAAAAATTTGATCTGGACAGTTGAATTTAAAATTTTTATCCCTCAGTGGCTCCCCTTTAAATCCTTTTTGTATGCCTAACAATTCAGCTACTTGTCATTTTTGATAGAAAAAAATTTAATGATTTTGTTTATTAATCTTTTAGATAATTTATTTTTTCATAAATTCATTCGTATTAATAAAATTTTATAAAAAGACATAAGTTGATAGATAGCACGTCAAATGTAACCACTAAATTTTTTCAAGTCATTCCAAATATGAAAATGTGTGAGGGATATTATTTACAAATCATTCAAGCATTTTAGATAACATAATATCATATTTATCTATTTATATTAATTGTTTATATAAAAATATAAATAATTTTTTAAATGTCACATTGTGACGTCCCTGACCCAAATCCATAACTGATATCCAACCTGATCACATAAAATAAATTCAAATTCTCAACCAAATATATATATGTATATATTTAGCGCATCCATAACTAATAAAATACAACCATAATAATCTAAATATCCTTGTACTGGAATAAGTTTGAAAAATACACAGTCTCAAAAAAAAATCCAAACAAAATAAAACAAAATGTCAAAATATATCCCTAGAGTATTATTTCAATACTATCTCCAATTGGGATTCAATATCTCTTGCCACAACTCTTGGTTTACTCTAGAATCATTCTCATCTAGCTTACTACTCTGAAAGAAAGAGAAATAATATGAATGAGTCAAATACCTAACAAGTGATACGGATCCAAAATAAACAGAAAATAATAATAACGGTCACAGATATAATATATACAATATATAATAAGAATTATGAACAATAATTCGATATCCAACAAATCAATATATATCCAAGAAAATATAATTCATCACATTTATAATTCAAATGTATAAGAAAGGTGAATCCCTCCAAATACTGAGATAACAAAGATTATAAAATTTTATCAACAAGAGGTAAGATCCTTCAAAATCCGATCACATAAGAAGTAAAAAGGATTTCCTGGTCAGAATATCAACGTGAATGACCTGAAATCCGAATACAAAGAAACATGAATTCCACTGAATTCGAATATAATAAAATTTCACCAATGGATTCTACCGAATATAACACGTGGATTCAACAGAATCCCACACTCATGAGGTATACACAATATCAAATATCACAATGAATCTCCTTAAACATTATTCTGTCATCGTGAACCAAAGGCCGTGTATTTTTGCCCCTAACGGTTGGGTAAGTATAACGAGGTCATCCATGGTATCCCATTACTATTACAATCCTCACAGAGGCTATACCGTAACATGCCGATACCATTCGTGATACCTATCGCTAAATGATATTCCTGATATCATCTCCTACGATGGTCACATGGTTATAAGTATTCCTCCATAATAAACAATATATCTCATTATCACAATGATACGAAAATCAGTATTGGATAAGTGTAAACCACGTTAAGGTATCGTAACTTCCCATTCGACTAGATACCTTAGTGTTTTCATACGCTCTCTTTAATCTTGACCGTAAGAAGTCAATAACTCAACTACTTATGCAATCAAGTGTGACACAAAGAAGGTTTTATAATTTTAATAAAAGAATTATCGTCATGTGTTGATAAAGATCATACACACACAATTCAAAGATGGTGCAAATAATGTCATTATTGGAAGGAAAGTAACGATACCAATAATTTTTTAAATATTTTATTAAATTCTTTCTACCTAATTCGGGATTTTAAAATTATTTCTAAGGCCACAAAATATCCTTAATTGTATCGTAATCAAACTAACCAACGATTCTCATCTTATTTAACTATCCCAACTAATTTCATAACAATCTCTTAAAATAATAATTACCAATAACATTCTCCTCAAATAATTAACAATTTCAGTATATATATATATATATCTCTTACACCCAAATCTATAAAAATATATATATTTATACATACACACAATATATATATATATATATATATATACACACACACCACAGCTCACTCATATACACACACACACACCACAGCTTACACCCACCCTACACAGTGCACTTACACACACACACCCATTGAAATACCCAAAACGTATGGGTATGCACACACATATACTCTATATGCCCAGATACGCTACACACATTCCCACATCGTAGCAAACACTATGCGGCACTTCATCGTTCGTACATAGCACACCACACCGTTCACTTCCATTTTCAAATTTTGTACCAAGTATTTGAACAATTTAATCAACCGCTGCTCTTCCTCAAGAAATCCGAAACAACAGAAGATAATTTCCGAAATTCTATATTTATACTCCAACATTGGATACCATAGTGTAAGCCGAATCAAGGAGCAGCCATTCAACCCGATCGTAACCGAATTAAAGCCTCAAATAGAGCACAGCGCTCTGTTCTTCGTCTCCTTGACATTTTTCCACCAAATTCAAAACAAACTAAATTTTTATATTTTTAATTTGACAAACAATGATTTTAATGAGTTAACCCACAAAATTTTGTCTCCCAATTAAACGTGAATCCCTCAAAATTTCGAATCTTTCACTATTGAGCTACTGCTCTGTTTTTCCGAGATTCTTCACCTTCTAAAACATTTTCACCGCAATCACCCATATACAATAAATTCATATATAATCTTAACATAAAATTAGAAAATCGACAATGATAGGAAAGGAAGGTTACGGATTATTGTCAAGAACTGAAATCAACTTGTCTGATAAATGAGGATACCAACGGCGACGGCTTCAACAATCCAGGTGATGCTCCTTGACAGCGGCAACAATATAAGATCTTTGGCTACTCTTCCCTTATTCTTGCTTTCTCTGGTTTACCCGTAGCCACCACCGAGAAATAAGTGGAAGAAAAGGAAAGTAACAGTCTTTAAGAAAATGGGAGCAAATGAAAAAAACGAAATCGAAATTCGCGAATCGAGAGGAAGAAGGTTAACTATTTCAACCGCTCGGCAGGAGAAGGAGGTGGCGTCACAGGAAGATTGGCCGGCCGTTTCTCCCCCTTTCCTCTCCTTCTTCGTTCCATTCTTTCCTCTTTTTTTTTTTTTTTTTTCTTTTGTTTTCTTTTATTATTATTATTGTTATTATTATTATTATTATTTCTAATTACTTTATCATTGTAAATCACTTTATATATATATATATATATATATATATCAATATTTATTATATATAATTTATATTAAATTTAAAATATCCAAAATGTCACACACATCAAACTTGATACTTGCATAGTAATATTAAAACATTTCTTTTAGATATATAAATTATTGTCTTTTTATTTTAGATTGTTTTGAGTTTAAATTAATTTTTAATACATTTTTCTTATCAAATTTTCTTGATAGATGCAGACAAATATGAACCATTGTACAACCAAGTATTACATCACAGATACAAATCATTAGTGTAATCAATTTCTAGGTTATTGTATTGGCTTAATTTGTGGCTGATTTCTCTGATATAATATATATAAGTAATTAAGTTAATATAAATTGATCGAGGTTCAAGGACACGGATGATGTTAGATAAAAAAGGGTCAAAAATTCGAAGTTTGAGAGATTGAATATCGGCATTTTAATCTCAAAATATTAATCCATAAAAATAATCTAGGCTTTAAATTATGGTAATCTTGAGGTAGTAAATTAATATAATCATTATTAAACTTGAGGTACGTGAAAAATTATGTTTTGAGGTTGGAATTGGGCTATGGAGGCAGGCTGCCCGATTGGCGCTCGAGCGCCCGAGTAGATTCCAGAGTTGGGCGAGCCTGCTGGGCGCTCGAGAGCCCTAGCAGGCGCACGCCACGATTTAAATTCACAGTGAGGGTTTCGAGGGCTTATTTTGTTGCATTCCAGGGAGTGAAGAGAGAAGGGGAGGAGGAGAAGAGAGAGAAGGGGCAATTTAAGGGTCCCGAGTTCGTTTTCGAGTTCAAGCTAGTTGGAAAAATGGTAAATCGAGTCGAGATAAGTGCACTCATACTCTCATATTTAATTTTTATGCATTTTTATTTCGTTTTCTTCAAGTATTCCCATTTCGATACCCAAATAAATATATATTTGCTGTTGCCTATAACCTAAATATGATAATATATCAAAATCATGTCCAAATATTAATTTCAAATGGTATATCACTCTCCGAAAACCTTAGCACGCACACGGCACTGTTCACCCAAGCTCGAGCCCTTTTTACCAACAAATGTTTGGAGCTTTTACCTAATTTGAGATTAGAATATCATTACCCATATTTAGTATAAGTTAATTTATCGATTGAATATCCAATTTGACGATTTTAAATGAGGACTCGTTTGTCAGAACTCTAAGATGTGTTTGGACCACATTTGGTCAAATATTTTTGGTTTAATGCATGAATCGGCATTAGTTAATTCTTACGTATGGTATGGGCAAGTAATTGTGTAAATTTTGTACCCGAATTAGTAATTTTGGCCTGTTTTTGGATCCTAAACCCACGGCCCGGAGGAATTAACGGATTAAATTGAAATTTATGGATGAATTGGCTCAAAAATATTATTACTCGCACCAAGAATAAATTAATTTATTAATTGATTGTCCGAATTGGTAGTTTGTAGGGTTTTATGCTATCCAAAACCCTTACCCATGCCCCCATCTTTGAACTTATTCCGAATTAATCATAAATATGTATATTTTAGCTCTGAAAATTATGATACATGCGATTGCGAAGGAAATTATCATCCGAAAGCTCCAAAGGCACATATGGCACATTATGGTAAGAATTCCCTAATTGTCCAATTTTATGATAGCTTATACACATATTATGAATACAATAATTTTCATGTTCTAAAAATCATATTATTGAAAGTTTTAAGAACTCTGTCTGGTACAATTAAAATGGAATGTTTAATCCTTCCAAGTTTTAGGAAATATTGTATATGAACTTTGAATACGTGTGGATCTAATATTTTATATTAATTTAATAAGCAAATATAATATATGTTATACAAGATTTGACATTGATTCCGGCAGTGGGGGCTCCGATTTCTTCCGCCATCCTCTACGCTTTCGGGGGGTGGCCGAGGAGGCGACAACTGTGAAAGAACTTTGCAAGGAGAAACGAGACATGGGTGCATGTCCGATTTGACGAGGGACGTTTACTTTGATGAATTAGTTGATAAGACGGTAGAGATTTATGGACAGACAACGGTCATAATAAAGTGTAAGCTCTTTTGAAGATGATCCCTTGTTTCTGCCTTCTGCACCAGGGCCTGATTTCTTTAGGCTATGCTACACACATTTATATATAAATCAAACACTATTTTAGGTACAACTACAATGGCATAACCAGCAACAAGAAGAGAAGAAGAAACTAAAAAGAAAGCGAGTTGGGTTACATCACAGAGAAGTTGCTGTAGCATGGTTTAAAAAAGCATTGTTCCAAGGCAAGTAAGATTATTGGTGTCAATCTAGAGAGGGACAACAGACTTTGGAGATGATAACTTGAACAGTTTCCCAATTCCCTGAAATCTGTAATGGAACTCGAAAGGATTACGTTGTTTCTTGGGAGTTTCCTCTTTGGCGACAGCCTTCTTCTTAAGAAGGAGACGATGATTCTCCTCCCTCAAAATCTCTACTGCCAAACTAAGCTGCCTTATCACCTCTCTTTTCTCTTCATCTTTCTGCACGAGCTGTTCCTTCTGAGTCAAGTTCTCAGCTTCAAGTCTCTCTTTCTCTTCCCCCAGCTTCCTCATTTCATCTGACTTTTCAACATCACGACGCATCACTATTGCAATTTTCTCCGCTCGTAGTTTCTCCACTTCTTCCCTCAGTTCATCGCCAAGCTCCTCCTTTGCTCTCTCTTCTCTCTGTATCAGTTGTTTCTGAATCTCATTCTCTTCCTTGATGCCGTTTAACTCTTTCCTCAGCTTCATCACTTCCTCATAGCCTTCAACGCAAGACAACAGCTCTTCTCCCATGTCTTCTTCACCACCATCTTTGGTGGTGGAATCTTCTTTCACTGGGTCATCAACTTCAGATTCACCAGAATCCTCAGAACCGTAGGCCTCCTCGATATAGCAGTAGGAAGACCTGTATAAATTTGATGAAACCTTTCGCAATTCACTCTGGGGGAAGGACGGAGAGCATGCTAACGGTGACTTGAGGCGGGTGCTCGGGTCGTTCCTAACTTGATCAAAGCGCTCGGCCAATGATCGGTGGGCACGGTAGAGATCCTCAACCATGCTAATTAGTTGGGGCCTTTTCTTGTAGTACATCTCTGCACGTTTGGCGAAAGAATCTGCATCTTCCTCAATTAGTCTTAGCATTGCCTTTGTCTTCTCATCGAGCTCTACAATATACTTAGTAGCAGTTAGACAATTCATCAGAAATTATCTCCTTCAAATAACAAACATGTCAACATCAGCCATAAATCTCATTAAAAAGAATCAGATTCATAGGTCATATTTTGCAAGTTAATGTCTGTGGATGACAAAATAAATTTCAAGACAGCAGTCAAAGCTGTTTCGTTTTCGGGTCCCATAGCCTATCAAACTCGATTTCAACTTTATCAAGTAAATACTAAATAACTTAATTTACTGGAATGACATTAACAACTTGTGAAATCATATCAATTAGTTGTTCAACACCAATTTGAATTTAAAAAGTTTTGTATATAATAATCAATCTTTTGTTTAAAGTAAAAGGTTGAGAATCTGAAAGATCTTTTACAAAAATTATGTTTCTGAATAGGTTGCACCCTCTGATCAAATCATTCTTAAAACCTTTGTATTTATTAATTCCACAATTCTAATTTTTTTCGATGTATCCTAGAATTTGTATCCCTTAAAGCTTTCAATATATCCATTAAAATACCTACTGATGATCCCAAGATCCAATTTCTTCTCTTATAAGTTGTAAATTCTTATTTCAAATGAATATCTTCAAATGCGTATTTGTTGCTAACTCACTTTTTATCTTTTTTATATATCAAAAAGAGTTTTTAAAATAGCTTTCATTAAAACAGAATTTAATATATATATTAACATTTTAAGAGTTTCAATCTACAATGATTTATTATATTATAGTTGCCAAACAAACTCCACGACATGTCCAAAAATATTCGATTTTTTCTTTCTACCATAGTTTTCAAAAAAAAAAATCTACAAAAAGACCACTCAATAGATCTACCACAATATTCTTCACCTCTATCATAGTATATCTACTATAGTATTATCCACCTCTAATTGATCTCACAATTTTAATTTATTTTCAAATTATTTTTCTTCTTCAACTTTCAATATCTTAAAAGTTTCTAATATTTCGCTTTTATTATAAAACACATAGAAATAAATATACTGTGAGTAATTATTAATGAATGAGATGAAATATTTCGAACCATGTGAGTTCATGTCTGAACTATAAATATTTGTATGTAAGATTTCTAATATATTAGAGCTCCTTTTAGCACTTTTATTTATCTTACTAGTCAGCTTTCCTTTTATACAATCCACATATATTTTAAAATCAATAAAATCTAAAATACTAATCACTCAGTTATTTACCAATCTTTTAAATTTTTCTATTGAGATACATTCTAATCTCCGATACCACAATAAAAGAATATTTATTTATCCATTCGACAATGTAAAATTCCTAACTATATTAGATTTAACAAATAAACTAAAAGAATAGTCTAAAAAGGTAATGAAATATCCAAAATCTACATATCTTGAAATTAAAATTAAATTTGTAAAGAAACTTAGAATATAAAAAGTCTTTTTCCAAATTGAAAATAAAGTAACTACTTAAAATTAAGCCGTATGTTCACGTTGCCTCCACATGTGAGTGCATCTTATTTTCAAAAAAAGATATGCTGCTCACTTTTCATTGGTTTCCTTTGATTTTGTAAACCCTACAAGAAATTTAAAATATAAATTGTATAACCAGAATCAATCCACAATATTTCATAAGTAATATTGACTATATTAAATGCATAACAAACAAATGAGATTGGATTATCTTTCTTTTTTAGTCAACTTTGAAATTTGATATAATCCTTCTTCATGTGTCCATTCTTTTTACAAAAGAAGCTATTAAATTCTTTTTTAATGTCAGCGTGTGGAGGCATTTTATCCTTTTCCTTATCATTGGCTTAGACTTTATCCTTTCCTTATTATATCATAAATACACTTTCATCTAATTACATAGCAAGTGTTCGTTCCTCTTGATACACATGTCATAAATTCATTTATCAATCATTTATTTTTATGTGTATTGTAAAAAATTTCAAAAGGCACATATTGTGGTGGAATTGTATTTAAAATATCGTCACAATGAAAGACTTAGACTTATCTTCCTCAAGAGTTTTTAATTGATCTGCTACATTCCTCATCTATATAATGTGCTCATGTACACCTATAATACTAATCAGTCTTAAAAATAAAAATTTTATAATTAGAATACTGGCAAATACTTTATCTAAATTCTCATATTGTTCGTCAAAAATCTTCAATAAATATTAATCAAGAAAACCACGAATATTAGTAAAGATCTTGGCCTTTATAAATATCAAATTAAGACAATTAGAGTGCTCTCACCGTTTATGAAGAGCAATATCAACCGGAGTGTTAGTTTTGGTAAGAGTACATAGTTTGTTTTTTCATATAGTACAATCAATATTATCCACCTTAAATGAAAAAGAATTATTTCCTTCTAAAATTTATTCTTATTATATCTTAATTTAAAAATATTATATCTTATATAAAAAAGACTTACAAATTCTATGACTGTATAAAATAAAAATTACATACTTAACATATAATAAATTGAGACTAATAAACAAATAACATGTTTTACCGATATAAAACATATTTCATAAATCAAGTTATACAAAAATTATCTATAGATCAAAATTTTCATTTAATTAAATTTATATAATAAATTTTATGATAAAACTATATATATATATATATATATAATCTATGAGATTGGCCGTCTTGTCCCACACAAGAATAGTAACAATTTCCAATTTGGTCTCACACACGTAGCCCACTCATAGAATACAATCTAGTAGAGCGGCGGGTCCATCACAAGCGTGTCCCAAGGCCTTTCAACCCAATTTTTTTTAAATAGTTATTGTAGTAAGACGAACAAAACAACGATGTTTTCAACTCTAGTCGGGTCATCTTTGACCCATTCGACTCAATCTCGAAACCTGATGAGAATAGATAGAGTCATTTTAACATCAAAATTGATATAAAAATTATAAAATTGTTAGAAATCTAATTTCTTAATAATTTCTAATAATAGCTTTTAACAAAAGTTTACACAAATCAAACTTTCAGATTTTTAAAAAAATTGGACAAGTGAAAAAAATTACAGAAACTGTCAAAGTAGAGGCAAATGTCTCTAATACCAAATATTGGACAAAATTTGATTTATCATGTGTTGAAGGAGTGCTGCATATACTAGATGTTGAGTTTAATATGATTCCAACAAATAAGCTTGGAGAGATGGGCTTTTACGCAACGTTTGGCAAAGGCAATGGAAACTTACTAAAAAGTCCTCAATTATGACAAGAAAAAGCTGGCATTCACGCCAATACTTGGCGGAGATTTTGGTTGTCAAGAGCAAAACAGAGGTAACCAAATAGGCTTGGTCAAGGCGATGAGAGGACGCCATTGTGATATGCCAAGTGACCTTAACGATGTGAATGCACCAAATGTGAGTGATAATACTCGAAATATATTGGTAGAGTAGAAGATGGTGTCGTTTAAACTCACGTTGGCCGATATTGGGATTTCCATTGAAGGGAAATGAACAAAGGGTCTGACAGTTATCGAAGATGCCAGGTCACCTTTAAAGTCATGAGAAAATACTTGTTAAGTTTTATGTCAATTCCTTATGAGTTCCAAACCACGGTTTGTCAGTTCTTATGCAGTAGGGGTGGTCTACACAAAGTTTGATCGAGCAAAAATATTTGCTGGAAGTTCAGCAAAAGGATCACAAACTGACAACATGAGCACCAGGCCTACAAGGATTTCCGATGGCAAATCATAAGTGAGCCACAAAATGGCCACTTAAGCAACTGCATGGGGATATAAAAGGCTCTATTTTGATTTTAGGATATGAGAGCATATTAATACAAAGGGGTATTGTAAGAAAGAGTGAGAAGAAAGAAAAGAGAAGGGAAATGAATTCGATATTTGGTTGAGATCCAATACGAGTCTCATCATTTACCAAGTTCGAAAATATTGCTTTAACTCCGATTGTAATATGATTATTGATTAGTTGCTCTTTTTTTTTTGTATTGCTCTCGTATAGTTGCTAAGTGTGCGGTGGTTATATTTGACAGGTTATTCACATGGGTTGTTATAAAAAACTCTTGAAAATGATTATTTGTAACCAAATATTTTTAGTGAATATTGTTCGAAGGTTATCCAATGATTTTTTTTTTTTTAGTTGAAAATAATTTTTTATGTTAAATATTATTGAGTAATTTAAGTGTTTGCTCGCATGTTGTTATTCATTATGCTTATAGGGGAGATTAGTAGTTGTTAATTGACAAAAAATTCGAGATTTGTTTCCACTAGTCGAAGGTGTACATGTTTTAAATCCCAACATTTTATTTTTGTGATTGTATTATTATCTTACTTCCTTACAAATTTAAATAACTGGGAGCCTTTTCGATTCTTAAAAGATATGTCTCAATTTCACGAATGTGAAAATTCAATGTGGGCTGTATCAAATATTAGGTTTAATTGAAGCTTATAATTTTTTGATTATGGATGGCATAAATATATGATTTGCTTGAATGGTACAAATTTTCACATTTGAAAGAATAAGACCAAAAACCTTTTGTTTGTACACGCAATGCATCTTCTACTTGTTGCCACCTAAAAGACAAAATCTAATCTCGAAGAAGATTAGATCGTCTAGCATAAGTGCACACATATATATGTGAGGTAATTTGTTTTAGTAATGTGTCATATCAAGTTATGAGTGAAACATACGCACAAACATTATGGAACAAATTTGAGCTCTTATAAGCTTCAAAGCATGTTACAATAAGTTCTCAAGTTTGATAAAATTGATACAATTAAAATACAAGGAGAAAAGTTTTACCACTGACTATCTAAATGAGTTCTCACGATAAATTGATCAACTGTCTAGTATGAGCATAAATCTCAATTATAAATTGTTTGGGCTACATAAAGAAATAAACACTCTTCCAGATTCATTAGAGGTCGTTCGAATCTTTATCACTTATTCTGCTCCAAAAGGCATTATGACCTTAGATATTGCTAGGGGTGGTGCCACGCTTAATGAATAAATCAGGGGGAGAGATCTTAACATTTTTCTTCGTCTTTACGGTCTGAGATTTGTTATCAATATCTCGATATGTTTTCCCTTCCATCGATAGTACTGTAGATTAGTCTTTATTTCCTTAGGTAGAAGTAGTTCAAAGCTTTTAACATCAATATAAAATTTGATGATGAATTTCTTGTGCTATGGCTGCTGACCACTCTTTGAGAATCTTTAGAGGTCCTTTGTATCTCTATTACTAATTCCGCTCAAAAAAGCATTATGATTTTAGAGATCGCTAAGGGCAGGTGTCTTGCTTAATAAAAAAAATGAGGAAATCTCAAGATTTTTGCGCCTTTACTGTATAAGGCTTGGTATCAATATTTCAGTTTGATTTCCCTACCATCAATAGTACTATCAATAAGCCTTTATTTCCTTGTGTGGAAGTAGATCAAAGCTTCCTTAAAATTTCTCTATCTTATATCTATAGGAATAAGTCCCAGCTGGGAAGTGATTGAAGCATCGATGAAATGAATTTGCTTCCTGCATTTTAACACATATAATTCGGGATTGTATCTTTCATATCCTTTCTAATCAAATAGATCTTTGACCGGCTAACTCTTTTAGATTTCACCTTTCATAGCCTTTTCAATCAACTAGACATTCCCCGGCTGGCTAACCCTCTTGCACGGTTGTTGAAATCTTTATTGGCTAAGTGGCAAACGAAGTCTACTGCTTTTGCTTCGAATGGCCGTAGTTGGTAGATATCCCTAATAAGTGATCTGTCAAAAGCTTGGCGTGGCACTTGCAGGAGTGTCTAGACAATTAAGGGCTGTTTGGTCGAATTTGATGGGCTGGCCCGCGGACGATTTAAAATTTTCGAAAAAAAATTTTGGGGATTGCGCTCGATGAATAGGGGAATTTAAGAGAATATCACATATCTAATTAAATTATTTTATTTTTATTATATATATGTATGAAAGATTACATTCATATAATTTACCTAATTTAAAAACGAAATATATATTTTTAACCTTAATATTGAAATTTAAATTTATTATAAAGTTTATACTTTGAAATTCAGTCATAAAAATATATTTTCAAACTTTATTTTTTATAAATATTATTTTTAACAAATTGAAGCAACTGAATATAATTCTAATTTTAAAATAATTTAACAAACATTGTATAATTTTTCAGGTGGGTTGGAGCTGCGGCATCCCTCTCCCTTCCAATTTAATTAGCCAAAAGGAAAATAAAATTCGATATATGACGGGCCCGGCAGATCCAAGGCTGGTCCAACTTGTGGCCCAGTTAACATACACTTGAAACATGGTCCCAAGACACGCGGTGATGGTAGAAGAAGGGTCCAATCGGCAGCGGCCCATCGTGTAGCCCATTAATCCGAAGGCCCAAGCGGCTACAGAAGTGGCCGTGTGGGTCGACCCGGAACTGTTCCATCAAGATTAGGCGATTGGGCGGCACGCAGTGCAGGGCCATGATGACCCATTCTGTGCAAATTGCTGGCGATACAAACCCCACGATGTGAGAAGATACCTGCCCAGTACAATCATGCTAGCAATCCTAATGACACGAGAAATGTCAACAACAATTCCGTCATCACAGTGTGTCGTCCTCGGAAGGTGAACTTGGCCCTCCGCTGCCCCCATAGAAGCCAATGTTATTAGGATTGCCTCAAGCATGCTCGACGAGACGGCACGAGCAGCCTAGCCTGAGGCTATTGACGTTAGCTGTGGGGCTCCTGGCGAGAGCGCACCAAGTCTCGCTCTATATGTATCCCTTCGTTCTTGCAGAAAAAGGAAGACCAACCGGAAATAGCTCCTAACGCTCCTGTATCTCGAAAACACCTAGCCACACTTCCATCCATTTTGTGAAAAAGAGGAAATTTAGACGTTGAAGTCTCCAAGTTTGAAGGGGCTCGAGAGGCTTAGGGCACCCGACAACCAGAGGAAGAGAAAAAAGAATAAGCTCCTAACAATGAATGAAGAAAAATAGAAGAGGAAAAAAGATAAAAAGATGGCACTCAGCTTCTCTAGCAAGACTCTGTAAAGTGGAACACACTCAGCCTCACGGGTTTCGCTCTCTCGTTGAGTTCGAGTATCGTCCCCAACCTGTCGGAGCAGCCAATACGATTCAGGCTCGCGAATGTGGATGCCCCGCGCTCCGTCCGAATTCTCCGCCGCCAGGGCAGCGAGAATGACTCATACAGTCGGGCACAGAAAGCTCCCCTTCGAACGTAGCCAGGAAAGGATTCCCGCGAGACAATCACTCTCGCGCAGGCAAACTCGCCAGTGCTCCCCCTATCTAAGGGAATTCCCGTGAAATGTGAACAAACCGAGCCCGGCAAGAAAGATTATTCTCCTCCATCTTTCAAAATCGTCCCCTGATCAGGCATATCCAACTGAGCTAAGTCATCCACCTCCATAAACCACTCCCTGACCGGATACACTTAGAGGAACTCAACCCTCCATCTCTCTAAACCGCTCCTTGGTTGGACGCACTTAGCAGAGCCTAATCCTCTATCTCTCTAAGTCGTCCTCAGTCGAGCACACTCAGTGGAGTTTAGTTCTCTACCTCTCTAAGTCGTTCTTTGGTCAGGCACACTCATCCAAGCTAAGTTTTCCATTCCTCAAAGTCGCCCCCCAATTGGGCGCACCCTTCGAAGCCTCGTCTTCCATCTTTATAAGTCGTCCCTTGGTTAGACATACCCATCGGAGCCAAGTCCTCCATCCCTCAAAGCCGCTCCCTAGCCGGTCGCACCCATCGGAGCCAAGTCCTCAATCTCTCAAAATCGCCTTCTAGCCTAGCACACCTTGCAGAGCTAAGACCTCCATCTCTCAAAGCCACCTCCTGACCATGCATACTCACCAGAGCCTATCCCTCTACTAATAGCTCAATCCCCATTTTACATGCATTTATACATATGTATCTTGTATTCCTCTTTCTCTTATCATAGAAAGATTTCTGACTTGAACGTTAGAGAATATACCGGGTAACAAAATTTCACTATCCTTTAACCTCTTATTTGTTAATTGTTTTACGCAGAATTAAAGTTTGAAACAACGGAAACCAGACTGGCTCAAATTCGATCGGCCAAGAGAGATAGAGCAACTTCAAAACCCGTTCAACAATCCAAATCCAGGAACGCATCAATATATAAATATAAATTTCAATAACCAAAAAAAGTGCAACTACTAACAGCTTACATTGTGTGGGCAAAATGATTCGTATATTCAGTTTATAGGTTCTGGTTGACTAAAATGAGGCACATATTTTAATATTTTAAAAGCTTTAACCGAGTTAATTAAGATCCCCTCCCCCCCAAAAAAAAAAAAAAAAGAGAAAGTTGAATTCACTAATATAATTATAACATTAAACAGAAAACAGTAATAATTAATTAAAAATTATTATAGACATTCTTGGAATAATTCTTAATTATCGATTTTATATTATGTAGAAGTTTAAGGTAAGTTGATTATATTTTAAATTATATAGTAGTATGTACATGATAAAAAGCAAAATATATAACAAAAATAAAAATTATTTTTAAGTTTTTCGTCAAAAGAGTAGAATCTCCGAGATGCCCAAAAGGAAAAAAAAAAAAGGAAAGAATAAAATAATTAAATCTAATAGCTATTTTATAGAATTTATATAGTAATAAATTTTTATGATAGCTCTTTATATTATGTAAATATGGTACGGAATAAAAGCTAGAGAATTAAATAAACCATGAGTAGAAAATCAAAAAATAAATTGGGCTTTAAATTTTCAAAGTAGAAAATTTAAAGTACTTGAAAATTTAAACGCAAAAAAAAGAAAAAAAAAAATTATCCCACTCATATCCATCTTTCTTCAAGTTAAACTTATATTATTAAATTCATGTAATCTATAATAGTATTTGTATAAAGCAACGCTACAAAAAAATATTTATTTCATAATTTTATATTTAAACTTTAGGTTAAGTCTAATTTTTATTCAATTAAAGTGAAATAATATATATTTTTAAATCTACCTTTTGCTAATATTCTTGTAAATTTTAAGAATTTGATAAATACATTAAAAAAATAATTAAAGGGTGGGATATTACAGAGGTGTATAACAAAACTCAGGCATGGAAAAATCGGAAAATATATTTTTTTTAAAAACTCTTAATTTTTAATTTTAAAAAAAAATCTATCTCTACATCTATTTGTTTTGATTCTACTCTTAGTATTTATTTCAGTATCAATTTGATTTATTCTAAGTCATACAATAACATATATATGATGCTAAAAAATTTTGAATTATAAGATGGTTGAATTGATAGTGATGTTTTGAAGTGTTTTTTGCACAACGAGATAGGTAAAAAATTATTAGAATGCAATTAGCATTAAAATAAATTTTAACATAAAATCTTGAATTCAGAATAAAATTATTAACAAATCAAAGAAATAAATTATTTTTATTTATTTATTGTTTTATTTGAGGGGAGTGGGTCGGTAGTACCTGCAAGAGTGGACTGAAGCCAGCCGTTCCTCCGTCTTGGGCTGTTTTGTCTGTCCAGCCACCACCAGTGCGACTGCGTCCTCGTCTCCATTGCTCTATTTCTCTCTCTCTTCTCGTGGGGAACCCAGATAAATTCAACTATCTCAACGAGAAGTAAAAATACTAAAACACAAGCAAGCAAAAAGAAATAAATCAGGGCAATTTCTTTCTTTAAATATTGGAAGGCGAGGGGGTAAATAATTCATAATAAATTGATAATAAGACAATCAAAATCAGGGAAATTTCATTAAATTCAATCCAATCATTAAAGCAAGAACCAGAATTAGCCGAGAAATAGCATTTGCATTATTTCATACTAAGGGTTCTCTAGAGATCCAAGGCTGTTTTATACAACCCCATAAATGCTAAACTCACTGGCCCCCAAAAAACTACATAAAAGTTATTAATATTACAAGTATATAATAAATTTTGTCCTTTTAGTTCTGTGTACAGCAGGCGGCCCTCTAGATGCTGCTCTATTCTTTTTTTTTTTAAACAAATAAATAATTTTTTTTGTTTAATTTTATCTTTTCTTAATTTATTATCTACCTTTATGTTAATATAAATTTTATTTAGATAAGATTTCAGATGGACCAAATTTTTTTTATAAAAGCAAATATATCATATTTGAAATCTAATAGTAATGGGTCTAAATCCGTCAGCTTTTCCAATCATGAAGTTATAAAATTGTTAAAAAATTATGAATCAGGATGTACAAAGAATTTAAAGTCCATGACAATACAGGAAAAGGGTGTCATAAAACCAAAATCGGCTTTCGGCTTCTGCATTTAATTTTTAGGATAAATCAGTTTATTCACAACCGAGAAATAAGACAACTCATGACTTACCATAAGAGTGTCTACTCAACCTACATCTGCTAGGAAAAAATATATTATATAGTATGCTAACAATATTATATCACTCTGTTACATTAAATAATTATTAAACAATAAATAACTATTATATCTTAAACTTTATATATTTTTAAACAATACATGTTTAATGCAATCACTCACCCAAAATATACCAGTCGTCTTATGATGGATCCACTTTTCTTTCTTATTTACACTTTATAAACAGTAACATATTAAAATCTATTAAACTTCTTATAAAATCCTGACCATTTGAATTTCTATGATTAATTATTTACGATAAAAATATTCTTCAAAAAAAAAAAAAACTCCAAAGTAAGAGTATTCTAGCAACCGAGGGCCACCACAGCCTCAGCCCAACCAAGGCAAAAAAACTAACAAAAGAAAAAAATTCTTTCGAGGCGCCAAACCGCCGCTTAAATTAACTCCGGCGACCTCAATGGACCACACTGGCTGGCCAATCTGCCCTAAAATTAACTCCCTAAACCTAAGGATTTCCAGCATCAACGACCGGAGTTCTTCCCACTAAAGATAAAAATCAAGAATAAAACTAACAATACAAACACACACACATATATATTTGTATAAATTTGAGAAAATAGGTAAATATTTTTTTTCCAAAATAATACTACCGCGGCAACTACTGTGGTCGAACACTCGATCCGTATTGAGACTTATAGTTGATTAGTTTAAGATTCATCCTAAGAAACCTGAAGTAGAAATTAAAAGACAAGAACTCAAAGAAAAGAAACAAGAAGCAGAGAGTACCAGATGTTGATGAGATTTCGTCTTCGCCGTCAGATCAACGGGGAAAGAGACCAGCGCTCTCTCTCTCTCTCCACCTCCCTCGCGCTCTGTGTTTTCCCACAGGTGTTCAGAGTTTCAAATGCTACTCAACAGTCACATATCTAATCAGAGTTTTAAAAATAAAAAGAAAACAAAGAGCCACGCCAGAGACATTGCCTCTTTGTTTTCAAATTTTGGTTCCGGAAGTTTGCGCTCTGGTCCAACCGAAAATTGACACGTGTTGCACGTGAGATTACCACGTAGAATTCCAAACGGACTTCCCAAAACAAAAAAAAAATAAAAAAACAAAGAAGAAGAATAACGTCCTTGTAATCAAATAATAATAATAATAATAATAATAATTCTTTTGTTTCGAAGATTCAAAAGTGACTAGTTTACAGTACCGCCTATGTCCGTTCTTTTGATTTACAATATTGCCATTCGCTTTCTCCAACGGTCACTCTCGATTTGGCTGTTCATTGGACTGTGAATTGAGGGGGGCACGGAGAGGATTATTACATATATATTTTTGTAATTTATTTTTTATTTTTAAATAAATAATAATAATTTAATTATTTTAAGAAAATTAATATTATTATTTTTTTAAAATAATCAAATTATGATAGAGGTCCTGAATCCCATTAGACATGACCAAATGGGGCAGACTTAGTTTCATGAAAAATAAAAGAAAAACAAACCTGTTTTAATATAAATAGGAATGACTATAACAATTTTTTTTTGCAAATATTTGTATTATAGAATAAATTTAAAATATCTGTATTATAATTTTTTAGCAAAAGATGATACAAACTCAACTAATTTCATTTGAATAAGTGAGTCGTATAATTAATAAATAGGTTTTATCTAATTTATTAAAAACATTTAATAAGATCAATTAAAAATTTTATTTTAGTCATTAATATGTTAATATCTAATTTTTTATCATATAAACATTTTTTAGTGAGATTGATTGACCCAACATCTAGTAAGTGGAATGAACACTGACCATGGGGAACGTAATAACAAAAAAACACACTTAGATATAATTGGCCTGCGAGCAAGCAATCCCACTTAGATATAATGGTTTAACCTCAAATGCCTTGAGACGACATATCCATGAACCTTGGTGGGCACAATCAGACAAGAAGCGAAGACCATTGTTGACACATGCTCAAATCCGAAACACAGGGTTTTGATTAGTTGAGAAAATGTAGATAAAACAAACATCTCGGACCCCTATTTTCTGTAGGAAAGATAATGCAAAAATTTCTGCCCCTTTCTTTCAACTAATTGACTATAATGAAAATGTTAATCATGAGCTCATTCAAAAACTTAATGACTTTCAGAGTTGTTCACCTTTTCCTGGACTTCTTTTTTGATGACTTTGATGGAGCTGCATTGTGGGTTGCTCCTTTCGAACTGCCAGCTTGGTTGGATTTTGAATTTGCAGCATTAGCATCGGCATGGTCAACCCCGGATCGCGATGAGTTATCAGCAGCACCTGCATCGTGTTTTTCCCTAACAACTGTTCCCTGTGATCCTCTAACATGAGCTGCCCTCTTATCCTTTCTCTTGGGCCTGTAACTCGATCTCTCCCTCTTTGGTAGCCAACGTTCCGGGTCTGGAGGAGGGCCAGGGTTTGCAGGGTCAAATCCCTTAGGATACCTCGGCTTTCTCTTCCTTTTCTTCT
Source organism: Nepenthes gracilis (assembly GCA_033239525.1). Classification (NCBI taxonomy): domain Eukaryota; kingdom Viridiplantae; phylum Streptophyta; class Magnoliopsida; order Caryophyllales; family Nepenthaceae; genus Nepenthes; species Nepenthes gracilis. The sequence goes on from BSYO01000003.1 coordinate 28,462,745, forward strand.
TTGTTTTCTCCTTATTCTTGATCTCTTCATTCATTTCAAAAGTCCGTAGATGAGAGCCATTTCCAGCAGGCTTAGCACCAGAGGTCTTCTCCAGGCTTTCCACATCGATTGCATTCAATCCAGGAAGGGGACTCAGCTGCTTTTCATACGCTTCTGCCTTCCCAACATCTACATGAGCAGCAGTAGTCACCAATCCAACCAAAGCATCCACACTGCCATGATTTCTGACCAGCTCCTCAAACAGAAGGAAAGCTTCTTTCTCTCTCCCATGCTTCAGTTTGAAGGAAGCAGCTTCTTGCATTATCACACTAAGTTTGCTGTCATCTGTCATAGCATTTGACCACCACTGAATTGCAGAGTCAAAAACAGCCACTGCACCATCAATATCACCCGCACGATCCTTAAGGGCCACGATGGTGGCAACTGTTGCAGGCATGTGCTGGATATCAGGGATCATAGCAAGGGATTCAGCCGCAACTTGAAGGTGACCAGCAGCTGCAGCCACTTGTGCCTTTGCAAGGAGAAGCACCTTAGATTTGTCCGGGAACTTTTCAGCAAACTGTCCCAATATTTCCTCTGCTCTTCCAGCCTTGTTTTCTCTGACAAATACGGCAGCTTGAATCAGAACAGGCATCACACTACCAGGAAACATGTCTTGCAAAGCGATGACAAGTTCCCGAGCCTGAAAATTCATCAAAAAAAGCGCATTCAGGCAAAGGTTCCAACATCTTTTTGTTTTTTTCCCCTTTTTTCCTTTTTCTTTCCTTTTTTTTTGGGGGGGGGGGGGAGGGGGAGGGCTGTCCTCCTAGAAAAGGTCAAATTGAGTGTCATTTTACTCCATGATTCTGAATAATCTATTCGAAGAGAAGAAATATAAGTAGAAATCAAGAGAGAATAAGGAAAGATACACACACACACACACACACACACACACACACACATATGTATATGACCACCAATGCAGAGACCTGATCCATTCTGTTAGCATGGAGAAGTAGAAGCACTCTATTAACATATATTGCTTCCCTATGCTTTGCTGAAAGCTTTTGGTCCAGACCACGAGCAAGTTGGAAGCGACCATGATCATTTTTCTCGATGAGACGATCAAGTTTCTTTAAGCTGTCAGAAACATCTTTTGGACCTTTCAGTGCAATGAGATTGTTTATTGCCACAGCAAGCGATGAGTCATCTGCCAGATTCTGTTTCACAATATCTGAGTATGCTTCCACAGCTTCTTGTGTTTGCCCAAGGAGCTGGCAAAATGAGAAAATTAAATTATGACAACTTGAATATTCCCCACGAAGAAATACTAAGCAGATAAACATGACTACTACCTGCTGAACATATGCTAGTTGAATGGCTATTGGAGCCAATTCAACCTCCATATCATCATCGGCCATGTCTTCTCCCATAAGTGTCTCCTGACCCACTCTGGCCAAAAAAAATTGCAAGTAGATGATTACTATATTTTTCACCTTACATGTCCAAATGGAAAATTGATTTTTGGCACTCTTTTTATATATGCTAAACAATACTGATTTCCAATCAGGAGAAACTGTTGCATTAACCACTTCAATTCATCCACAGACAAGAAGCAAAGAAAAGAGATTTAATGAGGCCAAGGGATAAAGTTATAAGATAGGTAAAAGCATAGTCTTTCCAAATTAGGACGACAAAATTCATGCTTGTTTACACCATTGCTGCAGCATGTAAATTGTCCGTTGACCCTAGGCAAAAAGTTGGGGAAAACAAAATATCCCAATATTTTCCCTTGGACAAATAAATTATTGTCAATTTGTCTGACAGCCATCAATTAAGGCCTTCCTTCTCATTAAATAAAAAATTCCTTTCGTAATTACAGTCAACAACCTTCCTTATTTACCTAAATCAATTATAATTAATAACAATCAATTAGAACAATCTTAATAAAGGAAAATATATACATGTATAGTGATACTGATTCTATAGACATCCCCTTCAAATTGATGCTGGCCGATCAAAAAGCATCAATTTGTCAACCATGAATTGATATCATTGGCACAATGGATAATCTCTGAACAAGCTGAAGACATAGCATAGTACTTAGACCCAACTGAGAATTTCGATACCCCAGCTGACATTTTACACTTCCAAGAGATAAAAGCATTACCAATAAATATACATAATCAGTAACCGAATAAAGAGTATTTGCATAACTAGTCCAATCAGTGTAACAAATCCCACTAATTTGAGAGCATTTCCAGTCAGAAAAAATAATCCTCGACAAGAGGTACCATTTTGCTCACGAATAATACATTTCACTATTGCCTAGTGTGTATGCCTAGGCACCTGCAAAGACTAACTCACTTGCTAGATAGTAAAAGAAATATTGGACCAAGTAATTGTCAAGTAATTCAAACTTCCTACCAACTATCAATATATACATAAATCATTTATTGAGTCACCTTCCTCCTTCCAAAACTTTAAATGAACCTCCATAGGTATAAGATCTGAGTTTCCAACTTGAAAATTGGCCAAAGTAATAATCTCTTGCATATACTTCTCTTGGTGCAAAAATAGTGCTAGTAGGAGTAATTCAAACTTTCTACTGGCTACCAATATATATATAGGTCATTGAGTCTCCTTCCTCCTGCTAAAACTTTAAATGAGCCTCCAAAGGTGTAAGAACTGAGTTTACAACTTGAAAATCGGCCAAAGTAATAATCCCCTGCATATGTTTGTCTTGGTGCAAAAATAGTGCTAGTAGGAGTAAGTTGTACATCAAGGCCAAGAAAACACTCCAGTAAACAAATATCTTTTACATGAAAAGAAGTCTTAAGATGATGCAGCTGCTCAATCGAGGGTCAAATCCAGCTATAATATTATCATCCACATATACAAGAAATATAATGATTCTAGTAGTAGTCATTCGAAGAAAAAGCGAGGCATCCAACTAACTTTGAGTAGAATTAAAATCAAGAAGAGTGGTATGAAATCTTTAAACCATGATCATGAGGCCTGCTTCAAGTCATACAAGGAATGCTTGAGCCTACAAACCTCAGAGAAGTAATAAGTGAATATGTTAGGAATAATCATTTAGATTTCTTCCTTTAGATAACCATTTAAGAATGCATTCTTAATATCCATTTGTCGAATAAGCCATCATTTTAAAGTAGCAATAGCCATAATAGTGCATACAATAGTCATTTAACCACTAGCATGAATGTATCCTCATAATCAATACTGTATTCTTGACAACTACCAAGTGCCACCACTTGTGTTTTATATCCTTTGATAGAACCATCATACCGCAGCTTAATGTTATATACTCATTCGCATCTAATAAGCTTGACTCCAAAAGGCAATATACGATATCTCAAGTGTGGTTGTCTTGAAGAGCCTTAAGCTCGTCTTGCATAGTTTGCAACCAACACTTTGAGTAGAAGACTAAAGGTAAAATGAAGATATAATAATAGTATCCAAAGTTGTCAAATGAGCTATACAAGAAAATCAACACTGATCAGGAGGACATGTAATCAAAGTTAGCCATTGAGGTGCAAGTATAGTGCAGTTAGATGACAACTTATGGTCGAAAAGAGGTGTAGATGACATTCCTAATACACAATTCCTAGCTTAAATCAGTTAATAGAATAAGGCAAGTCATCAAAAGTTGGAAAGATAGCTAAAGTGGAATCATAAAGACCTAAGATTGGAAGTAAGATTGGTTTTCAAAGAAGAATACATGATGAAAAATATGAAACTTGTCAGCATCACTATCAAAATAGAAAACCCTTAGTGTGTATTGTAATATCCAAGAAATATGTACCTGCAGCTTAACTACAAGCTTGTGACATTCAATTGATGGTAAATAAACAAAGCAAACACAACCAAATGTATAAAGAGAGTGATACTCGAGAGCAATTCTAGACAACCAATAATATAGAGAATCATAATGTAAAATTTGTGAAGGTAAGCGATTAATTAGATAAACGGCCATAGCTAAAGCCTCTAGCCAGAATTTAATAGGTATAGATTATTTGATTAACATAGTACAAACAGCATCCAAAAGGTTACGGTTCTTATGCTCGGCAACGTCGTTTTGTTGAAAGGTGTAAGGATGGAATTGTTGGGAAAGTATTTCTTTTGTGTATAGATAAGCCCGAAAATCATTTAACATATATTCTCTCGGGAATCTGAGCGTGAGATTTTAATACATGTGAAAAATTGTGTTAAAACATGAGTAACAAAAGCTTGAATTAAGATCTTTATTGACCAAATAAACATATTTCATAAGATAAGTCAAAATACTAGAATTGAAATGTTCCAACCGTTTATACCAGACATTACTATTACTAGTAATAGCAGTATAAGTTTAAAAACAAAGGTAGGAATAGGAAGCTAAAGATGAAATAGACGTTCCACTTTAAGACCCTTCGTGATTATTTTCCCAAATGTTTACTCCTGCATAAGATAGCTATTATGATCAAAATGAATCACACAATTATTATTAACAAATTATTCAACCGAAATCAAACTCATAAATAATTCTTTAGATACAAAATCATTATCAAAGATCCTAGAATTCCAACCACTAACAGAAAGATAAATGTCTTTGGCTACATAAATATATCACTCACCCTCATATGAGCATGATGTAAGGCATCTGTAATGCCTGTCATATGATCTGAATCCCCTGAGTCAATCTACTAAGAAAAATTGAGCAAATTTTGCTTGCTTTGCATACTTAGGGCAAAGAAAATAGACATAGTCATTTGTTTTACCATCTCGAGAATGAGAGAAGACAAGTAGTAGATGGCTGATTATTAACAGAAATAACATGGACACCAGCTGAAATAGATTGGAAAGCTCAAGATTATCTATTTTGAGATCAAATGTGACAATCTGTAATAATGTGCCCCCTTGTTTGCAATAATTGCAAAATTTCTCACTACAATTATTGTAGTATGCCCACACACTTTACAGCTATAACATTAATCTAAGAATTGGAGTTTCCTTATCCTTGGGCAGCATATTCCAAGTTAATCAAATCAGGAGTTACCTGTCTTTTGTCATGATAATCTAAGTGGCTAGGCATTGCTATTCATGAAGAAATTCTCCTAAACAAACACAAAGGGATGGAGCATGATTGAGATTAAGAAGACTTGCTCGTATAGCCTCAAATTCTGATCACGGTTTCATCATAAATTGATCTCTTAGAATCTTCACTTGAACATCTTTTAATGCCACGAGTGCAACCCTAGAGACCTTAGAGTAACAATTCCAATAGATTAAAAAAATCTAGCATAGAATTATTCAATAGCGAGGGCACCTTGTTTGGAATTAGCAATCTCTAATTCCATTTGAAATTTTCAAGCATTATTTTTTTGATTATAGATACATAGAAAATAGTCCAACATCTCTTTCACAGATGTGAAATAACGAATATTATACACCATATGTGGTTCAACAGATCCCAACAACCATGATACAACATAAACATCCTTACTCTTCCATTGGTTAAGCTCATTTATATTAATAGGGATTATAGACAAGTCATCTAAATAACTTTAAAGTTTATTTCCCTTTTACAAACATTTTGAATTGAAACTCCCAATAAAGTATTTTTTCCCATTAAAATGGACTATAGAAATTTCCCTCGACACTGAATTAGAAAGAAAAGAATTATTAGGAGAGAGAAAGCCTAACTTTTGAAATTCAAGAGTCTAACAAAGTGCAGCACCGCGTGAAGAGGCCCACAATTGTATACTTAAAGAAGCTCATGTGGGGAGAGAGGGGGAGATGGAGATAGATATGTAATGCAAGCGGCAAAAAGAACCTCCCATGTGCATGATCCACAAAGGCAAGCTCAAGGGTTTCTAAGCCACGAGATATGACTCACCGTAGATCTTCTTGTTGAAGAAAGTTATAAGCACCAGATGCAAAGATGGGGAAATCAGACAAATCGAAGACCAAGATGACAAATCAAGAGCCTCAACTAAAAAATTGAAGGCCAAGATTGAAATTAAAGACCAAACTTGGAACTTGCAATTAGAATCTTACAAAAGAAATCAAAGAGCCTGTAGGGGGATTGGGGAACACCTAAATGAGACCAAGAGATACCAAGAACCACGAATTTGAATCATGGAAAACCAAGATCTAAAATCAAAACCAGAAGAAACACAAGGTAACCAAGAAGCCAATCAATTGGTCTGAATGCCTCAATTATGAGGTTTTCTTCTTATTAAATAGAAATTTTTTTCCTAATTACAGTGAATGACAATCAACAAACTTTCTAATTTACCTCTTAATTATAATTAATTACAATCAATCAAAGTAATCTTAATAAAAGAAAATATATACAATATATGGTAAATATTATTATGCTGATTCTGCTGACAATTGTAGCTATAGGCATATTATTAGATGTGTTAAAATACGTTAAAAATATGCTATCAAAATATCCTATGGTACATTATTTGTGAGGATAATTTGGTCTTTGTAATATTTATAAATAACCCTATGTATACATATAAATAGACCTAACCCTAATATAGGATTTTTCAAATCTCTTTTTATTTTATAATTCTACATGATATTAGAGATGGTGATCTCCTAACCCTAACAGCAGCAGATGCACTGCCACCACTAGTTAAATTTTTCTTTTTTGATTGATGCACCTCCTCTTCTTTAATCAAAACCTCAAAATTATTTCCTTAGATTCTTCTTATCAGAAGACCTATGATTGATTTAGGGTTTTTCGTGTAAAACCCTAATTCCTGATGTTTCAATTTATTTCTGAGGCTTGGGGGTTTCTTACTCCATAATGGCTTGCCATTGGGGGTCGATTAGATGCAAGGTTGGTGAGTGGATTTCCGGCAAGTACACATCTCTTTCTTGGGTTGATTTGTGGCTTTCTGTGGTTTCCTTAATGCACATCACTTCTGATGCAATTTTTTGATTATCAGCCACTGTGATTATCACTTCTGCTGCATCACTTCTCTTTAACGGTCACTATGACTCAACTGTTCAAGTCAAGAGAGCTAGGGACGTGGTTGAAAGGGGGCAGTTTGTGGCAGTGGGTAGATACGCGAGTGTTTAGGTTCCGGAGTTGGAGGGACTGAGAAACTGTGATTGTGGCCATAGTTGCTCAAACTTCCCAGTTTCAAGGTCACTGTAGGTTCACTGCAATTTTGTGAAAATGTTAAGGCACCGTTCATTGTTCACTATTTTATTTTGAAGGCATGGTTCACTGTTCACTGTTCACTGTTCTTTTCTATTCAATTTATTAGGGGATTTCTTTGCTGGCACAGTATTCTAATTCTGTCATTGGCTGTCCTGCATTTCATGGGGCGATTCTAGTTTTCTTATGTTTCAATCTCACACATACTAAGGGTATTGATAGAAGGGGTAATAATAGACGGTCAATTTGTTTTCACTATAGTAAGGTTGGTCATACCCAAAATAAGTGTTGGCTATATATATGAAGGGCTTCCTACAACTCTTAACCATATTATTACTACTCTAGTTCAATATAACAACTACACAGCCTATTTCTCAATACTCTCTGGCTTGTGTCACTGACTCAAGCACCTTTGATTACATGACAAGGTTCATGAGTATCTTATCAGATTATTAATTATGCTCCATTGTTCCTAATATTAATTTAACTTACAGCTCCTTCATAAAAGTTTTGCTTTTCTAACATGGACTTTGCGGCTCTTAGTGGCTCTTTACTTGCCAAATTTTTCATTCAATCTGCTATCAATTAATAACCTTATTCGACAACATAATTATTATGTAGTATTTGTCACAATCCCAACATAAGCTAAGTAAACAATAATAATAGCATCCAAATAATGCTTACCCATATATGATTAAAAACCCATAAAACCTAAAGCCAAGTTGGACATACCATATAAAATCCGAAAACAGCATATTAACCATAACTCAACAGCAAACATAGGAACTTGACCAAACTAAATCCTGTTCGACCTCCAAATAGTATATGCACCTACTCAAACCCAAATTATCTGCAAGGAAAAACATCTGACCAAATATCCAAACCATCACAATATAAAACCATACATAACGTCCACTAGCCACATCATCCAAAATATGTAAACTGTGGAACTTAAACTTTATAATAATCTAATATCCCAAAATACCCAACATTTCTCAAATAGAAATACAAATACAACTAAATATAAATCTTCACCAACCCTTCTTCTATATCCTACAAGTATCAATGGCCCACTAATATGAAAGGTTTAGAAAAAATCACAAATCATAAACCTAAATCTCAACAAATATAAATATATGATATAAAAATATACATGTTAACAAAATAGATGGAAGAAAGGAAAATCATAAAATAGATGCAAAATCTGATATGTCAAACTTTCTAAATAACACAATCCAAATCAAGATTTCGTACACACAATTCGTTACATATACTAATATCAAATAATACAAACATTATAAAATTATTAGAAGTCAAAATTATATAATGCATCCAAAAAACTCAAAAGTCCAAAATCATGCAAATTCAAAAATCATATCAAACCCTACAAATATCCAAATGCCTAAATATCTCAAAATATAAACTATGATGTAGGTCAAATTAGAGAACCTATGATCGGTAACTCGTACATTAACTAATCAAAATGCTAACTTTAACGACGGATTACACATATTTTCGATAATCTTATGTCAAAACACTATTATTTAAGACTCATAGGCAAACTATTCACATATTAATTTCGATAGATGAGGCAAAATGGCACTTTCTTTTTCTTCCGGTGGATGATAAGTGCATTCATCAAGTGTGCCTAATATATTGGACATGTCCAAATATGTACCATCAATTCCTTATAATGGTTCGCAAAAAAAAAAAAATAAATGGAAGACTATATCAAATAGACAAAACTTTTCCACCATGTGGCAAAAGTGCGAATTTAGATCACATAACAAAATAGAGTCTTTACTAAAATGCTTGTATGAAATGTCACACGCAATGTCTAATACACAATGTTTCATGACTTTTCTTTATAATATTTTTTATATACGAATATAATCATTCAAAATATTCACTTAACCTATGAAAAACAAATGAAATCTTCAAATATTCGGTAAAACCAAATAAAACTTTAAAACATTAGGTGAAAAACACACGCATGCAACAATATTCAAAATATAGGTGTAAAGAGTGATATGCAAGTATAGCAAAACAAGAATCATAAGTAAAATCAAAAGACTTACAAAATAAACAAGAGACTAGGCTTAGATATTATTGTCTTTAACCTCAGAATTTTGCAAATCTAACTTAAAAAAGTTTCAAACTCTCTTTCCTTCTCCGTATTCTCTTCTTCATATTCTCTTCTCTTTCTCTCTCTTTACTCCTTTCCCGCAAAAAATAACTAAATATTGGTGCAAAAGGTGTTATATACTTAATCGGTGCACAACTGCTAGACGGGGCGCCATCACACACACACACACACAAGCGCACACAAGCACTAATACACTTCCCCAATCATGCATAAGTGCTGTAGCAATTGCACCTAAGGCATCGAAGATTCTATCAATTCCACGCATAAACATCCCATAAGCGCCCATCAAGCACACAGCAACTGCCTCAAAAATGCATGAGTATAGAAGCAAGCGTCATTCAGACGCTGGGCTTGATTCCTTTAATTTGATTTTTCCTAAAATTTTTGTTATACAATTATTACCAAAATTAACCTAATGCATATTAATAATGATGTCATTAACCATGAATGAAAAATATCTAGTGTTATAGTATTTTTCTTCACTCATTGTTAGTTTCAAAACCTTACTGAAATGAAAGTTATTGGCAAACATCGTCATGACTTACGATGGCTCTACTTATTTGATATAGAATTAAATCCAATTGTCTGCTCCAAAGCTACTTCTATGCTCATTGATCTTCATTGTAGGTTTTGTTATCCATTTCTTTCTAATCTAAAAAAGTTATATCCAACTCTGAAATCTATTACTGACTTATTTTATAAGTCATATTGGTTCACCAAATATCATCATAGGTCATATTTCTCTCACGTAAATCTACGCACCTGTGCACTTTGAAGTTAGTATACTCAAATGTCTGGGGATTGTATTTAATTTCGTATAAAATGAAATTGTATTACTTTGTTACCTTTATTAATGACTATTCACAAGTTACTTGATTATACTTGATGGAGAATCATTCTAAGTTATACTCTATTTTCTGTGTTCTATGTTGGAATTAAAACCCAATTTTCTATTTCTATATGTACTTTTTAGAGTGAGAATAATTTTTAAATATTTTATTTTATTTTTCATTATTCTGATCCCAACTTAGGATTCTTCATTAGTTATCTTATCCAGATATACCCAAGCAGAATGGAGTAGCTGAGTGAAAGAATAGGCATTTAATTGAGGTTGATCAAGCTCCCTTATTACAAATAAGTGTACCAAAAACTTTTAGAGCGATACAATGAATGCATCTTGTTATCTTATTAATAGAACATTTGTCACATGGTAGACCACTGTCTCTCAAGTCCCCTAACTAATTCTACCATCGAGGTCAAACCCGCATTTTGATGCATCAACTATTTTTTAGAGGGATATCATATGTTATTTTCTAACAAACTATTAAGTTTTCTCCTCATGAATATTTTCAATTGTATATATTATGTTTGCGATATTTCATCTCAGGTGACAAAGCTTAATTACAAGTCTCTGGTGTATTTTTCTTAGATATCCTAATACTTAGAAGCGGTATCAATGTTTCACTCCAGAATTGGGATGTTTTTGGTGTCTTCTAATGTCATACTTTATAGGTCTATACGTTTTCTCCCCAATGTGTCTTCAACGAGTCTATTGTTGAGTATCCCAACTGATGACAATATTCTTGCATATAAGATTGTTCATAAGGTTGGTTGTCCTGCATCTTTGTCACATGTGCCTCCTTATCCTCTCGTCACTTAGACATATGTTCGTGGCCCTCGTTGAAGGTTTCCTTCCTCTTCAATAGGGAATCTAGAGACCACTACTATTAAGCTAGTTATTTAACTATAGATACTATTGTTCCCAATCAATGACCCGATTCGAACCTTCTAGGCACATAACACAATGGTCATCACAGCTGCACTCAATATCAATTGTCTACTACATTGTCTTAATGCTGCCTTTTCACTTTCCTATCAGGCTTTTGTGGCCACCTTTTTTACTCAATTAGTGTACCTCATTTGTATGCGAGGCTACTTCTCATCGTAGTTGGCAAGCAACTATATAGGAAGAGATGGCTATACTTGGAGATAATCACACGTGGGATCTAATCTCTTTACCTCCAAGAAAGAAACTCCTCATTTGTAATTGGGTTTACACAATAAAAGTCAAGCCCAGATGGTTCTTCAATTCGGTAGTGTAATTTATGGATCCCAATTTTATTGTTTAATGATATTAATTAAATAAAGTTGATGAAATTTTTGAGGTTTTTGGGTCAAAATTTATTGTCTGACCAGAATAAGTTAGACAAGAATAACTTTTACATGCATTTAATACGCATTTAATAAATTTTGCACACAAAAGAATAACTTTTGCATGAAATTTCTGCATGTTAAAAATTATGCAATCCACTTCCTAAATGTTTTAACATAATGCATACTAATATTCCAACATGTATCTGTGTTCCTACATGTTAGATATTTGAGAAAATAACAAATGAAAACTCTACGCAAGTTTGATGACAAAGATATTTTCTCCAATATGAGAAAATATAAAGAATATGTTAATATTAGAATAAAGTTTTCTATTTGACTAAAAATGGACAATTGTAAAGTATTGACGAAATATATTTAGATATATCCTAATACATACTAGTGAAAATCGAATATTGAACCTATTATCTGCAGGTTAAAAAACAATGTTATAGCCCGTCCATAGGGTTATATATATAATGACCCAGATATGGGTCTTAAATAATAGCATATGACCTTTAATTAAGTAAAAATAATCATAACTCGAGTTTTGATATTCACTCCTCGTTGTCGAGGTCATTACTGATCATCGGTCCCCTAAGTTTTTCGGCATGATTTGGATATATTTCAAATATTGTACGATTATTTAATTGCTCATCAGTTTGGATTATGCATGCCAAGTTTATAATTAATGTTATTGTATTTAGGATATTTGATCATGGCATATTCCGGTATATATTTGATCCTTATATGTTTATTATAAAAATGTATATGTCTTACTGAACAATTGACTCACTCTTACTTTTATTTTCACTAACCTTTCAGATCAAAAGGCTCGATGATTACTTGCAGGTGTATTAGATTGAGAAGAGGCTATTATAGGATTAGATTTAGGATCTTGAATTTCAGTTTATGTAATTATGTTAATCAAAATAATAGTTTAAGTTCTTAAATTTTGCTACAGTATTTAATTATTATAATTTTAGAGAGTTGATGCATAATATTGACATTGGAGTCATTCAGTTTCGTTCAACAGTAATGATGGATTATGATTTGAATTACTCTGATTTCTGTATGGATATTTTTCCTTACATATGATTAAGGTCTTGCATGTCAGTGTTTAATAGCCACTTTTGGGTGTGATATTTTGAATCCTATAATTTGATATACGTTTATTTCGAGTCTTTGTCGATATTTAACTTTTCAGGTTCACATCCTGTCACTGCTGGGTTTTGGTCGATAGAATAAATAAATAAATTTTGGTTAATCAAGGACAAATTATTTTAAACTAATTAAGGATTAAGAATTAATATAATCATATCTCAAAATTGGCACCTAACAAGTTGAAAGCTCACCTCGTAGCCAAAGGGTATGCTCACACTTATGAAGTGCACCATACCGACACATTTTCTCCCATTCCTAAGTTAATCTATGTTAGGATGTTCATCTCAATGACTACTATTATAAATGAAAATATTAATATTGGTCGTAGTGATATTGGTATTAAACATAAGGGACAACACAAAATGGTATCAGATATATTAAACAAAAAATTCTAAAATTATAAGTAAATAGTGTCGCATCGGCCGATACTCAATGTGGCCGTCGATACAAAAATATATGATGATATTATCACAATATTAGAAAATATCAATATCGGTAGGCCTTGATATTTCCATCAATGTTTGCTACTCATTACTAGCCCTTACATTAGTTATGTCAAAAATGTCTTCTTATATAATGATCTTCAACAAGATGTTTATTTAAAACCTCAAATGTTCATTTCTTAGGGGTTTGGATATGTTTATCGGCTGAAGAAGTCCTTCTATAGTTTGAAGCAATCACTACGAGTGTGATTTGGAAGATTTAGCGAAGTTATGTATAAGTTTGGGCTCTCTCATTGTGACAACAATCACTTCGTATTCTATCATCACTCTAATATTAAGTCTCCTCGTATATATGGATAATATTGAGAAAACTAACAATAATAGTGTTGGCATTGTGGGTCTGAAATTATTCCACTGTAGTCAATTTTTTATCAAAGATCTTGGAAGTTTGCATTACATTTTTGACATTGAGGTTGCTGGGTGTTGTTATGACATTTGTCTTTCGCAAAGGAAGCACATTATAGATTTTTTTGAAGAAACCGGTACAGTGGATTCAAAACCTTAGGATACTCTCATGGATCTAAAATTTAAATTATTATCAGATGATAGAGAAATACTTACTAAACTAAAAAGGTGCTAACGACTAGTTGGTAAGCTCAATGACCTTATTATGGCTCGTCCATATATTGTCTTCTCAACTAGTATTGTGAGTAAATTTTTGTCTTCTCAATGTGTTACTCATTAAGAGGATATGATACATATTATGAAATATCTCAAGGGTACACCGGTACGAGACTTACTTTACAATAATCATAGTCATAATTAGGTCAAGGGCCTTTCTGATACTCAATGGATGGATCACTGTATGATCAAAAGTCTACAATCGACTATTGTATTTTTGTTAGAGGTAATCTTATGTCATGGAAAAATAAGAAATGAAATGTAATAGTTAGATAAAAAACGGAATCAAAATATCATGTATTGATACATGTTACCTGCGAAATTATGTGGCTTTGACAATTACTTGAGTATCTTGATTACATGAGTTCTAGGCTTTCTCACTATTGGGGCAATTATTAACAATTATCTATATTGCATCAAATCCAACATTTTGCAAGCATATAAAGTATATTGAGATAGGTTGTCACTTTATTTGTGAGAAACTCCAACTTGGCATAATTCACATTCTTCATGTGAGGACTGAAAATCAATTTATAGCCATTTTCATCAAGTCTTTGACTAATGTTCGAATTACATATATTTATAACAAGTTAGACATGATAAACATCTATACTCCTACTTGGCGGGGAGTATTAGAATATGTTAGAATACACTATTAGAATATATTTTAGGATATACTATGGTATATTCTTTATAGTGGTAGTTTAGTATTTTTAATATTTGTAAACAATCCTATATATATGTGTGTCTGAATAAATCTAATTCCTTAGTATAGGGTTTTCATATATCTTCTTATTTTATACTTCTACAAGATGGATCTTTGTTATGTTTTAACATAATCATGTTTGCAGCAACTACTTGTTATGTTTGGAAGGAACGAAGTAGATTATTATTTCGAAATGTCAGTACAAAGTCTAATACAATAAACTTGAAAGAAGAACACTGAATTTAGTTCATAATAAAAGAGGATTGTAATGTTGATGGGAATTCCATTACGCATGTGATTCATGGCGATTTTATCACTTCCAGGAATGCCAGGGATTCATGTAATTACAGTGATGATCAATAAAAGCAGCAGCTCACAAGGCAATCAACTCCATTTTTAGCTCAATTTTACAAATTGGAGAAAATCAAGTGAAGCTGATTCCAATATCACATTTTACCACTTGATGCCACAAAAATATAATGCATGGCATATTTTTTACCAATGAGACCCAGTACATGAGAATCTGGCCACCAGGACAAGTATCAAGTGCCCACAAAAGGGGAGAAAACAATTCCCATCTAATCTCAAATGCAGGATTTCTTCCAATATAAAAAATTGAGCTTAAAATAGAAATTCAACAATAAAATTTCTGATAGTAAAAGTTCAAAACAAAATTGTAAAATCAGGAAACGTACAATAATATTGAATTTCATCCCCATTCTTATTAAGTTCTTCAATGCACCCTTCACTAAAATTCATCTTGTACCAATTTATAGACAATTACTAAAAGGTGTTCCTTTAAATGACTCCAACTGCTTCTTGGTAAATGCCTCAATGATCAACTGCAGACATTAATGTTCATATGGACAAGGAATTGACAAAGTTAACACCCAAAAAAAAAAAAAAATGCCATGTTGACATCACTCATTAGTGCTCCCCTTGAGATCATAGTAAATGTATAACTGCATGGAAACTACAATCTACAACAGCTCTTTTTGAGATCAAATACAGTTTTGATTCTTCTGACCACTTACATGATAAATTGGTTCCATTTCCTCATCCCATATATGGAAAAGGCTAGCAAGTAACAAGCTTGCAATTGGATGAGACACAACTCTAATTTATAATAATATAGTAGTTCTCTCAAAACAATATCAAGAAAGCATCTAAGGTTGCTGCAGTAAAGTTGTAACACTGCTAACTACATGGTAAGCTTGGCCCCAAATGTATTTTCTAGGGACAAGAATGATGTGAACAAATGATTTAGCGCAAGCTAGAATGGCACAGTGCATAAGATTTCCCACATTGCAGGCTCTAAGGAAAGCCACATCATAGATGCCAAAATTCACAAAGCCCCTTGCATACTGCATACCAGGATACTGCATTTCGAATGTGGTCTTTAATAATAATCTCTTTGTAAAATAAGGCTTGTCTACATACCATGTACAAAACAGCAAACCTGCCAACAATGGCTCAAATGGACGCAACCTTGCCCAACAATACATAGAGATTTGTTTCATTGTTCAACCAATGACCTCTATGACAAACATTATCGTTTCGTCAAGATTCACCTCAAGAAAAATGTGTCCTACTACCTTAGCAAAAGCTGTAAAAGGAATTTGGATTTTACCTTCGAGCAGATAATAAAAGCTGTTCTGCATCTCTGTACTCATTTCTATCAATCAGCGAGCAAGCAGTGTTGTATGCCAATTCAAAGCTACTCGTTGCTTTAACCTTGAGTGTATCCAATACCCTTTTCACTTCAGAAGCCCGCCCAGCAGACACCAAACCAGCAACAAAATTGATCTCCAAATTATCAATCTTTGATTTTTGAAGTTCTTGGTAAATTTCCAGACTAGCATCTATTCTCCCAAGACGGTATAAAATCTGGGATTCTAACAGCATAGCTGCTGTGTTTTTCTCCTGGCTTTTCAACAATTGCAAAGCTTCATCCAACTTGTTTTGCCTGTATAAACAGTATGCCTAGCAGGAGATATGATCAAAAGATCAAGCATCCATAAATCAATTAAAGACAATCTCATTTATCATTTCATATCCACCACTGAAAATAAACTGTCCATTTGAAATTTGAAGTGAGACCAACACTTTTAACTATTCTGCCATGTAGAATATCATCGTGATTAGCTCAAACAAAAACTAGGTATTTGTCTACCATTATCTAAAACTAAGAAGAAACATAAACATGAAATACATGAGTTCATCCTTTTCAAAGGACTCATAGTTATAATGCTGCTTGCATGGCATGGCAATAAAGACATAAGTTGTGCATAATTTGCAGTGATCTACGGTGACCAAATTCATTCAACTGCTCTTGAGTGGATCCTATTTCATCTCCTCCCTTGCTAAGACTCGCCTCAAACCCTATCCTCTGATGTTGTAAAGTCCTATAAGACACCTGGCTCACAATTTTTCAGTGAATGGGAAAACCCAGAAGTCTTTTTCCATCAGTATGATTGAGTTGAAAAGACAACAATAATTGCATCATCCCGATTTGTATAGTATGAGCTAGTGGAGTGAACCTAGATATACAACCCCCGCCCCCCAATTCCATACATCAAGAATATTTGGGAATATGAACCAAATGCCACACCTGCTAGAGCCATATATCATGTAAAACTGAGAACATGAACCAGAGGCCACACAAAGCAAACCCATCGTTTTGACCATCGAAGCTAACCGTGCACGTAACTTTATTATATCTTTGAATCATTCATAACATCAATAAGTGTGATTGAAAGGATCAAGATAACGGGAAATTGCATCATGCATTGATGAATGGAAATGTAGGAGTACGCTGACGCTCATAAGAAACAATAATTTTCAGATCATTTATACAACGCATATATAAGTCAACGATGGCACTTCCATTGATAAGACAAACTCTCGCTCCTAATATCACTCAGCTACTTGGATGGAGTCCAGGTCGAATATTGAAAATAATTTGGGGGATTTTCGATTTCCCTAACTTGTCCATATCAACAAACAATTCGACTCCTTTCAATCCTATGTTTCAGAATTGGTTCTAGGTAAGTTTAGTAGAAATTCGGGGGATAAAAAAGGCAGAATTACAAATGTTGTTCTTAGTTACCTTGTAGAAATTGAGATCGATTGGCAGCCTTTGAGAAGATTCAATAGTCTTCAAAGCATCGTCAATGTTGTCGTTCTTTATTAATGCTACAATCTTGCAACAAATAGCGTCCTCGTCGCCGGGAGCAATTGATAGAACTGAAAGCAAAACGAGATATTAAAGGCAAAATAGAGCAAAATTAAAACAAAATACCAAAGAAGACAGACAGAAAATTAAGCACGCAGCGAAAGAGGTGGCAGAGACTTTGATCTGCAACTTTGACGGCCTGTTTGTATTCGGCGCTTTTGATCCGTTGATTGAGAGAAGTGAAGAGATCTTCGATGGAAGTGGAGGAGTGTGCCACAGCAGGGGTTTTGGATTTCTCTTTCCCCTTGGAGGCCATCAGCGATGGACGAGGTGAAATCAAGGCTTACCCCTCTCTCACTGTCTCTCCCCCGCAAGGGTTTCATGCATCAGAAACAGGTTCTCCGTAGATTCTCTTTACGAGCCCCAATGGCAATTCCATCACATTTGTTTGCCAAGATTTGAAAGAGTTTTTCTAATTAAATGTGTTGTTTGTTTTTCATTTTTTAATTTAATCTCAACTTTTCATCAAATTTATTCCATGTATAAAATTATTGATATCTAATATGAAAAACAATAAAATTAACTTTCTAATATAAAAAACATTAAAATTAACTTTCATTTTTTATTTTTATAATTTGGAAATTTTTTACTACACATATGCATTACCATAATGCGAAAAATTTTATCAATCTGATCTATTTATTTTACACAGATTAAATTTGAACTATAGATAATAAAATTTAAAAATAAAAGTATAAAATAGGTGAAAAATTTTAAAAATTTATACCTTTTCTAAGTCCCAATTTAATTTACTTACTCAATAATAAGTCATTTTCAATGGTGAAATATAAAATATTTTAAAAAAATATTGCATATTTTGAGCTTAATCAATATATATATACATATATAACAGTACTGAAAATCAATTAAAGTAGTAACATATTTTCTATGTAAGTATTAGCACTTTAATAACTGGTATTACGGCAGAATGATATAATAAGTTATGTATTAAATATTTTTTTTAATTTTTAAATATTAGTGTTAAATGAGTCATGTCAACATGATATAACAAATATATAGATCATCATTAGACATCATATCTCTAAATTATCCAGGCCAATACGGAATATAACCTAACTTTGATAAAACCATATCGTTCTTAGCTCATGGGTTGGCCTGCATGCTATTTTGCAGACCAATCTAAAGGTCATAGTATAAGTCACCTTATCTAATAATCTAACTATTTAAAAAAATACAAAAAAGATATATAATAAATGCCTCTTATTTTATGAATTAAATATTTGTAATGTATTAATGTATAAAATTACAGTAACCAAATATGATCTATATAACCTTAATTTTTAATTACAATATCACTTTTTGACTCATCATTTTTAGCACAATTCTTATAAAAATGACAAAAAATTTAATTATTTTTAATATTATTTTATTTCACTTGTTCTTTATTACAGATCATTAATATCAAAAACCAATTAAAATGATACTTTTTATTGGATAGCACCATTTTAGGTTATTTTATGTCAGTAAAACTATACTAGGTAACTCAATATCAATGTCCAAAAGATTGCCCTAATGGCAAAAACCACGAGTGAGGAGCTCAAGGTCAAAGCATTGGACCAAGGTGCCTAGATCTTGGTTGAGACTCGATTTAAGGATACTACTCTCTCATAGCATTCTATATGCACTCAAATTGAGGTTTGTGATAGAAACATATTGATGAGACTGGAGCACCTCAAAGGAAGCTAAAATGCCCAATGGCTGAAGTATCAAGAGCACCTACTAATGCTCCCCCAACATAGTATATCTTCAAATTAAGGCACTTGGACTGTAGTATCCTGATATTCTATTGAGACTCCTAAACTAAGACACCTAAATCCTTAGTGCCTAAACCAAGGCATCCCAACTAATGTGCAAAGATTAAATTATTTGAAAAGGTGAGGCACTCTTATTGATTTATAATTCTCAAATAAATTATAATTAAAATCATTCATATAAAAGAGGATGCAGGATAATTTTGAAAAAATATGAAAGATAATGAGAACAAAAAAAAAAAAAAGATGATAAACCAAAATGCTAGACCGATGACAAGTAGACAATGAGGAAGCACATGCTAACCTTCAGGACATCTCATATATGCTAATGCACTTTTGGGCGGAGGGAGGATGCCCTCTCATCTGAATGAGGCACCACCATATCACAATCACCTATGATCTCTAGCATATCTCAATTAAATCGACTACTGAAATAAAGGAAAATATATTATAAATTTGATCAACCTTTATCGATTTGGGGAGGCAAATACTTTGATAAGCTCATGTTGAAACAAATGAAGAGAGATGTGGAGAGAAAAGGGGTGGCCCTAATATATGGATAAATTAGCCAAGTGCCAAGCATTGGGCTATAGCTCAGTCGATGATACCCCTTCCAAAACCAAGCAAGGGGTGCCCCAACAAGCACCCGAACAAAAAGTGCCCCAGCCAAAGCTCGACTGCTTGTGCTTCAACCAAATCCTTATGTCAAATGCCTTGACCAAGAGTCAGGTGCCTCATTCAAGCACTCATGCCTGTTAGTGGGCTCAGGTTCAAGCTGTGTACCAGTGAATCAGCAAAAGGGCCAAAATACCTAACCATGATTTTCCTCCTTGATATATAAATAGTAAGTTGGACACAAATATGAGGTCAACTGTCTAGACATAGCTTGGTAGTAGCCAGTTTATATGCTGTGCACCAACAACACTCTAGTCCTACCACATCTTTGGCTCAAAATCTGAATTTATTTATTTTTATAATGTTTAATTTGTAAAAACGCTTCAACTTCATCCATATCTCACAACCGCTGAATTCTTTCATCCATTACTTCAATTCATCCATTTAATTGCTGAAATATTGTGGTCCATTTAAATGCTGATAACTCTCCTATTATTGTGCCCCATTATTCTCCTTCGAGCCATTTCGTTCACCCGTTCGGAGAAGGCAATTGATAATTTTGCCTTATAAATAATGTAAATTGGTTGTGTCTCTAATATCAATTCTCTGCAATACACCATCTAGAAGAGGAAATGAGTGTCCAAAAGCTCAAAATCATCCAAAATCCAGAACCCGAAAACAGAGTAAGGCCAATGGTGGAAGGTTAGTGCGCAATCCTTTATTCCGCTTTCGTGGTTGTTTATACTACATAAAATGTTAACATTTGGTATCAGAGAGGTTTCGTGCCTCTGCCTTTGCCGTTCTGTATTTTTTTCAATTTTTCAGATTTTTAAAAATTATTAAAATTTCTATTTTTGTGGTGATTCGATGAAAACGAATGCCGAAAATTATTAAAAATTTTAATTTCTGACATTTTCATATATTTTTCATCAATTTTGGTGTAAAAATGGAGGAGTTTTAACCGGGTCAATTCGGGTTCGGGCGAACCCTGCTCAAGGTTAAAGACGACCTAAACGGCGTCGTTCTGCCACAATGCTCATATTAAAAAAAAAGGTGGAAAGGATTTGGGCCATTTTATGCGTGAGCCCAAATCCCACGTTTGCTGCGGGCGTTCCCGCGTCTGTCCCTAGGCTGTTGGCGTGGCCGCCCACATGCATGCGCGGCCCACACGCACGCTAGGCCCACTACTGTAGCAAAACATGGAAAAATCGGGTTGCAACCGGGAGTCGAACTTCCAAATGGGGACGCTTTTACATTGCACTACCGCACATTTGGTTAATTATAAGGGATTTTAATTCCCTTTAAATGATATCAATATATATATATGTATATATTTATATACGTATATTTATATATATAATTATATTTATTATTATATATAAAGATTAAAGTATAATCTTTAAAATATAATTATATATATATGCATAAAATGTCTAGTGATTAATATAATTTAATTAATTAGGGATTGGCCACAGCGTCCTTAATTAATAAAATTATATTTTATTATCACATATGGTATAATGATATTAATTGTGACTAATTATTTTTTAATATAGTAAAATTTATCCCATAAAAAATTTTATTATATTAAATTAATTAATTAGGATAAAATGTCAAATTATTTTTCTTAATTTGTCCACAAAAATTAAGAATTGAAATATAATTTGATAGTTTTATCATGAAATTGGACATGAATCCACTTGAATTAAAAATTTAGCCCATAGGTAATTTTTATATCAATTAATTTATGATGTATACTTTACATTTGTAAAATATAATTTTGTATTTATTTGTTAGTCTTATTTATTATTTGTTAAGCATGTATTTAATTTTTATACAGTTATTCAATCTCTTAATTTTTCAGATATAAGATGTGAAATTTTTAAACTGAAAAGTGATAACTATAGAATATGAAAGGAGAAAATTCTTCTTCATTTAGGGTGGATGGATATAGATTATATTATAAGGAAAGATGAACCACCCGCTCTTACTGTAACCAGCACTTCGATTGATGTAACTCTTTATGAACGATAGGAGCGATTTAATCACCTTAGTTTAATGTTCATAAAGACTAAAATTTCTGTCGATATTCGTGGTTCCATCAATCAGTATAATAAAGTACGGGATTTACTGAAGGCTCTCGATGAACAGTTTAAAATTTCAGATAAAGCACCTAATAGCACCCTAATACTGAAATTTTTACCTTTAAGGCTTACCAGTATTAAGGGTGTGCGCGAGCACATTATACAGATGAGAGATATAGCGGCTTAGTTGAAAATTTTGGAGGTAAAAATGTCTGAATCTTTCCTTGTGCATTATATTTTGAACACGCTTCCACTACAATATGAACCTTTTAAAATTTTTTATAACACACATAAAGATAAATGGTCGATCAATGAACTTATGATCATATGTGTTCAAGAGGAAGGAAGGCTCATGATGGAACAAAGTGAAAGCGTATTTATGTTCAAAAAAGAAAAGTTTAAGGTTCAAATCAAAAAGAAGGGAAAAGGTAAAATACATTCTCAATTAGACATCAAGAAGAAATCTGAGTGCTTCTTCTGCAAAAAGAATGGACACGTCAAAAAGGATTGTGTCAAATACAAAATTGGTTTGAGAAAAAAGGTAATTCATTCTCTTTTGTATGTTATGAATCTAATATGGTTAATATTTTTATAACACATGGTGGATTGATTCTGGTTCTATAATCCATATTTTAAATTTCTTATAGGGCTTGCAAAACCTAAGGAAGCCAGTGGGTAGTGAACAAAGCATCTTCTCTAAAAATAAGATGCGTTCACATGTGGAAGCCATTGGAACATAGAGTTTAATATTGAGTAATGGTTTTATTTTGAATTTGAAAAAGATCTTTTATATTCTAAATTTCTTCAGAAATTTGATAGCAGTTTCAAGACTTGTATCTTTCGAATATTCTATTATATTGTCAGACTCATCTTTTAATTTATATTATAAGTCTGATATTATTGGGAATGGCATATTGTCTGATAGTCTTTATTACTTGAACTTATAAAATAATACATCTTTTAATACTGTGCATATTGATATTGCTATTAAGCGATGTGTTATCGATGAATGTTCCTTTATGTTGTGGTATAGGAGATTAGGTTATATTTTCATTGAAAGAATCAAAAGATTAGTAAATGATAAAATACTTAATACTTTAGATTTTACTGATTTTAAGACTTGTGTGGATTATATTAAAGGAAAGCAGACTAACAAGATTAAGAAAAATATCAAGAGGAGTTCAGACATATTAAAAATCATACACATGGATATTTGTAGTCCTGACATTGACTCATATGGCCCAAAATATTTTATCATATTTATTGACGATTTTTTACGATATATGTATCTTTACTTGCTTCATAATAAGAATGAAACCTTAGATACTTTTAAATATTTAAAGTAGAAGTAGAGAAATAATGTAAAAAATAAATTAAGATTGTGAGATCAGATAGAGGTGAAAAATATTATGAAAGATATACTGAAGATGGACAAATGCCTGGTCAATTTATAATATTTCTTCAAGAACATGAGATTATTACCCAATACACTTTGCCTGGTTCTCCGGACCAATGGTGTAGTAGAAAGAAAAAATCGAACGTTATTGACATGATGAAGAAGTATTCTTAACAACTCCAATCTTCTAAAATCCATGTGGAGTGAAACTCTTAAAATAGCAGTGTATATATTAAATCGGGTTCCAACAAAAGCTGCTCCAAAACTCCTTTTGAGTTATGAAAAGGTTGAAAACTGAGTTTGCGACATATACGCGTATGGGGATGCTCATTTGAAGTAAGAGTTTATAATCCACATGATAAGAAGTTGGATCCAATGACGATCAGTAAAAATTTTATTGGATATACTAAACGGTCCAAAGGATACAGATTTTACTGTCCATCTCACAACACTAAGATTGTGGAATCGAGAAATATAAAATTTTTTGAGAATGACTTAATGAGTGGGAATAAGCAATTCAGAAATATAATTTCTGATAATGATCGTTTAGATTTTTAACCTTTCACTTCATATGATAGGTTGATTATTGTATACAATGCCCCTTGAGATCAAATTGGTGTTGAACAATCAATCAATATCATTTCATAAAATGCTGATTTTATTCCAATTGACCATAAAATTTAGGATTTATCAGAAATAATTGTATAACATACTCCTATTGAGAATGATGATATAACATTGAGAAGGTCTTCTAGAATGAGAAAATCAGTAATTTCTAGTGATTTTATTGTATATCTATAAAAGTCTGACAATAATATTGGAGCCGAAAATGATCTTCAAATATTTTGACAAGTTATGAGTTGTAATGAATCACAATTATGGTACAATGTCATGAAGGAAGAGATGAATTCTATGAGTTACAATGGAGATTGGAATATTATTGAGTTGCCTAAATGAGCAAAAGTCATAGGATATAAATGGATCTATAAGACAAAGAAAGACTCATTAGGTAATATCGAAAGATATAAAATAAGACTCGTTGTTAAAGGATATACTTAAAAAGAAAGAATTGATTACACTGACACTTTTTCTCTTATATCTAAAAAGGATTCTCTTCGCATTATTCTGGCATCGGTTGCTCATTTTGATATGAAATTATAACAAATGGATGTGAAAATAATATTTCTAAATAGTGATCTAAAGGGAGAGTTTTATATAAAACAGTCAGAAAGACTCTCCTCTAGTGATGGTGAGCAATTGGTATGTAAACTCAAGAAGTTTATATATGGATTGAAATAAACCTCCTGTCAATGGTATTTAAAATTTAATGATATTATCTCTTTATTTAATTTTGAAGAGAATATTTTGGATCAATGTATATACCAGAAAGTCAGTGGGAGTAAAATTTATTTTCTTATTTTATATGTAGATGATATTTTACTTGCATCCAATGATAAGGGTTTACTGTATAAGGTGAAATAATTTTTTTCTGGTAAATTTAAAATAAAAGATATGGGTGATGCATCTTATGTCATTGACATCAAGATACATTGAGACAGACTACGATGTGTTCTAGGTGTGTTTTAGGTTTGTCTCAAGAGATCTATATCAATAAAGTTTTACAAAGATTTCAAAGGAAAGATTGTTCATCAAGTGTAACACCCATTGTGAAGGGTGATGGTTCAATTTGAGTCAATGCTCGAAAAATAATTTTGAATGAGAACGGATGAAAAACATTCCATATGCTTCCACTGTTGGAAGTTTGATATATGCTCAAGTATGTACAAGATCTAACATCGTATTTACAGTTGAAATGTTGAGAAGATTTCAGAGTAATCCAAGTATGGAATACTGAAAAGCTGCTAAGAAAGTGATGAGGTATCTCCAAGGTACCAAAGACTACATGCTTATATATAGACAGACCGATGATTTAGAAGTATTGGGATACTCTGATTCAGACTTCACTAGATATATTGATTCACATAAATCAACATCTGGTTACATATTTATATTTACCGGTAGAGCTGTATCTTGGCAGAGTGCAAGGCAGACCTTGACTGCTACTTCCACTATGGAAACCGAATTCATTACTTGTTTTGAGGCTACAAAGTATGGTGTATGGATGAGAAATTTCATGTCTAGATTTAGAGTGATTGATTCCATCTCAATGCCATTAAAGATATATTGTGATAATTCAACTGTTATTTTTCTGACTAAAAATAATAAAAGTAACAGTTGAAATAAACATATAGACATTTAATTTTTAGCCAGAAAGGAGCGTATTAAAGGAAAAAAATTGCTATTGAGCATATTAGTACTGAATTGATGATCGCTGATCTTTTGATAAAAGGCATGCCAACATTAAGGTTCAAGGATCTTGTAATAAGAATGGGATTAAATTCTATTTTATGATTTTCATTGTATAGATAATGATATTTAATAAAATTCTTATTAAATTATTGTGATATTTTTTCAAAATTTTGTATACACATTGGTTGATTTGAGAATGTCATTAATTATTCGACAAAGAATAAATATAAGGTTTATTCATAAAGTAACGTTATCGAATACGGATACGTATTAAGAAATATAATATATTGTAATACATTGAAGATATTACTCATTATTAGAGGACTTATCGCCATGATTCATATATTTATTTCTTAAGTTTGAGAATTGATGGGTTTGGTTATCATATCAAGTAAAATATGAACCAAGTAGGAAAATGTAGAAACGCTTCAACTTTTCCATATCTCACGACCGCTGAATTCCTTCACCCGTTCCTTCAATTCATCCAATTAATTGCTGAAGAATTAGTGGTCCATTTAAACACGGATAACTCTCCCATTATTATGCCCCATTAATCTCCTTCGAGCCATTTCGTTCACCCGTTCGGAAAAGGTAATTGATGGTTTTGCTTTATAAATAATGTAAATTGATTTTGTCCCTGGCACCAATTCTTTGCAATACACCATCTAGAAGAGGAAAGGAGTGTCCAGAATCTCAAAATTATCCAAAATTCAGAACCCAAAAATAGAGCAAGGCAAATGGCAGGAAGTTAGTACGCAATCATTTATTCCGCTTTTATAACTGTTTATGTCACATAAAATGCTAACATAATTATCTTGAAAATCATATTTAAATTTTATGACCAAAAATTAATTTTTAAATTTCACTGACGTAAACTCAAAGCGAATATCAAGATATAAACTTTTATCAAATATCATTAAACTATCATAATAATAATATTTTAACCAATTATAGGAACAAAAAGTCATACACAAAAGTAGCTAAAAATTCGACAACTTGATATCCCAAATCCATTAGTAAGAAAAAATATCTTATCTTAAAATCAAAGTTTCCAATATTAACTTTAATATTATCCTATATTTGCAACATTCTCGGCTAGTGGCCATATATAAAAAATAATCTGAAAACTAAATAACAATTATTAATTATGAAATATTAAATTACGCTAAGGAAATCTGAATATCATAAAATCTAGTATTCAAAAAGCTTCGATCCAAAACTATCCACAAGTTAATTCGAACCCACTAAGCTAAGAGGCTTAGCAAATAAGGCAAAATCGAGCCTAATACTAAATAAAAGCATATATAATAATATATATGGATATATTGAACTAAATATGCAAGTGGTAATATCATGATCTAAATTTTGAATGCCAATAACCATAATCTTCTGTAAAGCAAGCGAAACTTGTATATAAAAATAGAGCACGCCAAAATTTGTTCAAATACATAAATCATACTAAAATTGCATAATATGTATGAAAACATGATGTACGAAAAATCATACTAACATATAATAAGTCAAAAATCGGTAATAATATTACTAACAAATAACAAATATTGAAGTTTAGGATATAATTATTTTCATATAATCAAAGACCATGCATAACTATTTATGACTTGTGAATGAGCCCCTTATATATTATTTTATATAGTTGGGATCAAAGTCCACTTTACTAATCCATGGATATTAAATTTAACATTCAATTTACTAATAAAATACTATGACAAATCCTAATATATTCCATCTATTTTTTATAATAGTTCATATTTTATCAAAACTAAAAATTATAAAGAAAAATAAACATATATGTATTTTTCTCATACTGGAGAAATAAATTTCTTTCATCAAAGTTAAAGTATAATTTTCATCTATTTGGTCTTCAAATATGTGGCACAAAGTAGGAATTGTTGACGTGTAAGACTTAATGTATAAACCAAAGGCATGCAAAAAGTCAAATATGCCAAAAATTATAGAAATTCAACATAATTTATATAATTTATTATTTTCTTATAAATAAAAAACATGTGGGGAAAAATAGGTAGAAATTTTTTTAACATGCAAATATATAAATATAAAATTTAACAACGTGTAAGAATTTTTATATAAAAATTTAATATTTAAATATAATTTATATAAATTACAGACATATATTTCATAAATCTTATAGAATAGGAATAGAATTATATGCACTTAAAGTATATTCAACTAAGTACGAAAATAGCACACATATGAATATTAGAATAAAAAATATTGAAGAAATTATAGAACAGATCAATAATAAATGAAAAAATAATTTAGATATATTTTTTATTCATTTAATTTTACCAAAAAATTGCTTAAGTTCTCATTAAATTCACATTCACCTTCTTTTTCTCTTCATCTTCTCTTTCTCTCTTATCTTTGAAATATTAGTTGAAAATAAGCCAAAATTGACTACATGTTATTGATGGGTATGCCCATAATGGACTAACCCAATAAGAAAAACGACCCAAATTCACGAAGGTTCATATGTGTGTTTGGACGGTCAACGTCAGCGTTGATCGTATGAGAGGCCAACTGGGCGGCCAACATGCTCCCACTAAACGGTCAACGTTTCTGTTGATCGAAAATACTATAGTAAGTAGACCCAAGGGAGAAAAAACCTCACATTGCCGGGCCCAGTTGAGCCCATACCTCCGTACACAACCAGCAACCGATTTTCTTTCCGATTTTGCACCTTCGTAGAAGTCAAACTGCACTAAAATAGATATTAGCAGATTCAACGCCCTTCTCATGAGAAAGGCATTAATTTCTCTCTTCCTGTTCACTGTAAACCCTAATGGTAACAAAGTGTGGAAGGAAGGCGGGTAATGTTGAGAACCGTTGCTCACCAGAAAAGGAAGCAGTCGCAACGGATTGCATAAGTCAAGGCTTCCTTCCTAAGGAAGGTCGTCTAACAAAGTGCAGAAATCGCACATTCTTGCCCAAGGAAGGTCGCCCTGCACTCCATCTATATAAGCCCATGGAGTGTCCACTCCAGAGCATGTTGACTTCTAAGCCTGAAAAGCTCTCATTGCTGTAATCACACTCTAATCATTTCGACTTCAGAGACGTTCTCCCCCCAAAAGCTTGCATAGTGCTCCGCCAGTCCTTTAAGCTCTTACGCTTATAGGACACGGGCTCACACACACATTCTCTATGTTCCTCGTGAACACAGGGTTGAGAGACTTTATTATCCACGAGCCTCAAAAACGCCTCTTACGTCTAAGACCAAACACTTATTGTTCTCCCTCTCTACCCTCATTTAAAATTTCCTTTTTAAAAGTTGAAGGTTGATTACTGACTTAAGCGTTGGAGTATTTTCGGTGAGACAATATTCTGCCAACACCTGACCTCTTGTTTATTGTAGTAGTGTGTAAAATTCAGATTCAATAAATGGAACCGGATCCAGACGATCCAGTTAACTCGAATCTGTTAGAAATTTAGATATATGGACGCATAAGCTATATTTATCGAAAATTGGCACATGTGTTCCAATTAGTTACAAATCAGTCATTGATGCAAAATCCATACCCCACATGAGCGCCATTAAACACCAATATTCTGGTTCAAATACACATGTGTACAACTCAAGTGCATATTAGGTGTAAATATTTTATCTAAAATATACTCCTGCATGGGTCAAACGTATGTCAAGTACAACTCGACCTAACTTACTCCAATTTGATATTTAATTTTTAACCTAAAATCTCAATTAATCTCAAAAGTTTATTAAATATATTAAATTTATAATTATTAAAATAATTTTCGAGATTCATATCTTACAAGTCGAGCAGTAGTCTCAAAAGGTTGGGGGCTAGTGATAGGAGTTCGGAAAAATTGAAAAGACTTGAATTAAAAAAATCAAACATCTAGATGGGAAGAATGGAATACTCCAAAAGAAAGGCCCGTAGGTAGCTCAATAAGTCAGAATTCAAGATTATGAGAGAAAAATATGATACTCAATTTTCAACTTATATTTATGATGACATAATTGTTATATATTGAGTTAATATGATAAATAATTATATAATAAAAATTTTAAAAAAATAAATTTTGAGAAAATAAAATCAATGCCTAATTGACCCAAGTGCAACACATGCACATTTTTGGTAGAAGTTCTACGTACAAGATGCACATGGTGGCATGCTCATGTATGTTCTAAATAGAATATTCGCATCAGATAAGTGCATATGGGATGCTCATGATTGGCTTGAGGCAGAATGGATCATGCCCGAAGTGGACCTAATGTAGCTCTCATGTGTGTATATAATAGGATTGGTGTATAAGTATGTCTGACCGGATGTAGAGAGAAGAGAGAAAAATAGAATGGGAGAAGTGAATAAAAAGATGGCGAAAGAAATGGATTTTGGAGTTATTTTGCATCACATCTAATAAATCTAAAGTTTAATGCTGGTATATCTAGGCCCATCTTTAGTCTATTTTTAAAATTCTTCAATTTTTGTTCTGGTACTTGTTTAAATGTATTTGCATATTGCCCTTTACACCTCATTTTTTAATATTATTGTATACATATATATTTTATCAAATATTATGAAATTTTATTAGATTTTACTAAATATTTAATAATTTTATTTATTTTTACCGAACACTTGATGTAAATAACGACTTTTAAATTTTAAATTTAAATATGATTAATTAAATTGAGATAAATATAGTTAAAATCAAATAATTAATAAATTATGTCAATGTCAAAGTCAGATCAAGTTATACAAAGTTAAAGGATACTTGACCGACCCTTGACACACGCACATGCGTATTCTCTGTAGACAAGTTGCACTTGCCAGACGCCTAACTCGAGCTAGAGCTTGTTTTTCAGATTAGTTGATGCTTGATGTACACCCAAACTCTCGAGCTTGTTGTGGCAGGATGCCAGTACCTAACACGCCCTTGATGTGATGCTCATGCGCCATAATATTTGGCCGCTGTGCTCGATGCGTGCCTAACAATCGCATTTGCACTAGCCTGCTATATAAGTCATGTCCAATTAATTTTTGATCATTTTCTATTAGATTTTGAGAGATTAAAAAAGAATGAAAAGATATGAAAAGAGAAATAGAAAAAAGAAGTTAGTGAAGGTTAATTGAAGTGAATACAAGTAAGATTTTAGTGAATTTAAAGTTAATACAAGTGTATCCCAAGTCTCATTCTTTTGTTGCTAAATTCTTTCATTTTTGGAGTATTTATTATTTCAAATACTCATGCGTGATATATTTTTATTCTTAAGATGTCTATTCATCATATGCTTGTACTAATCCTTATATTTTCTAAAATATTGTATGAAGTTTATATCTAAACTCATGTACATTATATTATCCAACTGATTTCTACAATTCTCTTTAATGTATGTTCTAAAATTATGACATAGTGCTATTACATGTTTGATTTTCGTATATAATATTCATGCATGTTTAAAATTACTAAAAATATACTTTGCATTTACATGAATTTTTTTTATAGTAGTTCATATGTTTGGAAAATCCTAGCATGCAGCATTTCATACTTTGAAATAAACATGTTCAAAATTCTACAAAAACTCACGATAATAATTTAAAATAATTTTAAAAGAAATTCTACAATTTATTAAAAAATTAAAAATATTTTCTTCAAATAAAAAAATACAATAATTATGTGGAATTGTGTAGAGTTTTATTTATTTATGTATTGGATCATTGTAAGAAATTTAGCGGTGGCATATCATGATATGTATTAGTATGTTATAGTGGTGATCGAAGTTGAAACCTATTGTCGACAAATGAAAGCAATGTTTGGTTCGTCCGTAAGGTTATATGTATAACGACCCATCTATGGATCTTAAATAGTAGAATAAGGTCTTTAATTATGTAAAAATAAATATAATTTAGATTTTAATTATCTATTTATTTAGTAGGTAAGGCCTTACTGGCATTTGGTTCATAAGAAATAATCATGTTTGATAAAACTTATATAGCATGTTTGATCATGATTTGCTAAAAAGTTGTGCATATTTATTATAAAAATTTATGGTATTGCATCTAAATTTGATCTATTGTTCTTTCCAACATGCTTTAATAAAAATTATATGTTTGATTGACTAAATTATATGTCTTGTTAAGTTTTTAACCCACTCTTATTTTATTTTTTTGCTAACCTCTTTAGATTGGCGGGTTAGGGTACTTGTAGGAGAGGATTTAAGATCGAAAAGATAATTCAGGGAAATTTAGACTAAAATTTGACGAAATCAATTATTGTATTTTGCTTTAGAATAGTAGTCGTAGAACAAATTATTTTCATTTTAGTCTTACGATTTTGTATTAATTTATTTATTTTGATATTTGTGATTAGTGGTGTAGCGAAATGTTGGCTTGTCCAGTAGCAAAAAATTATTTATTTTTGTTAACTCTAATTTATATTATTTAGACATATTTCCTTACGAATAGATTTGATGTCCTGGTATAGTTGGGTATTGGAGTCACTTTCAGATGTGGTATATTTTAAATTTTGTGGTTAGATTATTTATTTCTTTTAGGTTGGTTGTAATATCGATATAAAGTTCATATCCATCGTTAATTAAGCTTAATAAATGTTAATAGAAAGAGGTCATTAATTACTTTTTGGGTTCAGTCTAGAAACATGACACTTAGTATTTGAAGAACTATGCTCATATATTGAGATATTCTTAAAAAATCATGAAATATTTTTAGCATTTCATAT
Organism: Nepenthes gracilis; assembly: GCA_033239525.1. Taxonomy (NCBI): domain Eukaryota; kingdom Viridiplantae; phylum Streptophyta; class Magnoliopsida; order Caryophyllales; family Nepenthaceae; genus Nepenthes; species Nepenthes gracilis. The sequence continues at coordinate 28,495,342 of BSYO01000003.1, forward strand.
TGTATAATATTTTCATACAAACATTTGATAAAGTCTCTATTTTGTTATATAATTTAAATTTATATTTGTTATAAGTTCTCCATTTGACAAATAAGAATCATTCTAAATTAACTAACGATTTATATTCAAATATATTCTAATATATTAGGCACACTAAAAATTCACTTATCATCTACAAGTGTAAAAAAAAAAAAGTAGTATTTGACTGTCCATAGGATAAAGTGGATGGCCCGCCATCGGGTTTTAAATTATAACATATTAGCCTATGGTTACCAATAATATGAGTAATTTATTATTCAAATTTGCCCTTTTGATTAGTCTTGTAAAATTACTGGTCATTAGTTCTTATATTTTGATATGTCTTGGTCTTCTGAAATTTTTGTAAATTTTTGATATTGTTCTTTGAATTTCATATTTTATGGATGTATTACATATTTTTGGTATTATGATATTTTCATACTATTTGCATATTTTAGATGTTTGTATTTATATATTGAACTATTTGTATAAAATCATAATTTTAAACATATTTAATGAAAATTTTGACACTTTAAACTTTCTTGTAATTTATTGTTTTATGTCATTCTATCTATTTTGTTAATTGTATTTTTATATCATATGTATATGTACTAGATTGAGCGTTAACTTTATATTTGTAAATATTTTCAGAAACTCTTGTAAATTAGCGGGTAATGGATTTTATAGATATGGGAAGAAGGTTGATGATGACTTTTGTTTAGTTATATTTATAATATTTTAGATTGTTTAGATTTTATATACTATATAGAATTTAACTATTTTAAAGTTCCGTTGTTTAGATTATTTGGGCCGATGATCCAAATGAAGCCATGTACAATTTTTCTATTGTTGTATAATGGATATTTTAGTTAGATACTTTATTTTATTCTTTTTATGGATTAAGTATGTACAATATTATTTAGAGGTTGGACGGGAATAATTTTGCTAGTTATACAACCACTGCAATTTAAATTTAATTATGTCACTTATAATATTAGCATGTAATGGTTAACCTAGTTTTGACTATTAGATTGTGATTATTGTTGATAAGTTTTACATTCAGCATCGTTATTATTACATGTTTGTATTGAAGTCGTGACAAAAAACCTAAACTGGGACAACAAAACCACTTGATTGATTGATAGGCCTGGCTAATAATTTAATTATAGGGTCCATGCGAAATGCTAGGGTGTTGGTACCAGCCACGTGAACTGGGGCACTTGCCACATGATATCTAGGTATCTAGCCATGTCACGGCTGGGTATCCCTACAACGTATTAAAAGTCTGCCAAAAAATCATGGAGGATGTGCCTCCCAATCAAAAATGCATGGAAAGCTTGTCGCAACTGCTTTATATAGGATAACGGTGCTAACTATGGACCAAATAAGCCCCCTGCTATGCTTGCCAAGGTCGATCGACACCCATCCAGTAGGAACCTATTACAAAAGCCGACAACTAGTGGCCCAATAGGGCCTAGCCATGCTAAAATAAGTATATAGTTATGGTGTTGCCGCTGCCTAAAGCCAGTAGAAAGCAGCAATCCCTCCTCCATTCTCTTTAAGAAGGCATGAAGCCATTCCCTTATCTATGCACCAATAAGGAATTGCTGCCCTATTCATCAATGACATGGTTTGTTCACCATTAGGTCTCCCAATAACTGCTCCATAGAGGAGAATTGGGATAAAGCAAAGGACAAATAACAAAGATAATAAAAGATTGCTAGAGATCAAAGCAAAATCTTTATGAACTCCAAAGTAAAATCCAAGAGAGCCAAGTTTGTCGTGGCAATGAGTGTTATCCTGTTGGGGATCGGTCGGCAAGTAAGTCAGCTTAGAAAAAAATGAACAATAGTGACAACAACAAACCCTTTTTCAAATCACATAGCGAGAGAGAAAAATGAGACACGCGATTTTATGTGAAAATTCTTTTTTAAATAAGAGGAAAAAGTACGTGACGATTTGTCCACAAATCTTCACTATGTAAAATCAGTTACACAAATTTCAAATATAAGAACTCGACTTATTGTACCTAATCGACCCTAAAGGAGTTTTTGAAATCTCCGAGAATAAGAAAAAAACTCTCCCTCTCTCTTTTCTTCATTTTCTCTCACTAGCGGCGCTCATTTATCTCTACTTTAACAGTCATACCTCTCTCAATCATACTCCATTTTATAAACCGCAAAAAGAGTTTTGCGCACTTTTATAAATCCTAAAAATGTTCAGCAATCGATCATCCTTTATCGCATGCCTCCGGTCTCTCTTTAGACGCAACAGTCCGGATGCCCTTCGATATGCCTAGTTCAGTCGCCCCTCAAATTAGGTAGTTCCATTGGTTGGCCTTAGGCTCATTAGTCCGACCGGTCATCAAGTTCTCTAGCCTTGGCGGTCTCCTTCGAGCGGTGTAGTCTTGAATGTCCTTCGGCCCAACCCTTGGTTGCCCATCAACCGCTTCACCGTGTGTGCTCCATGCGCGAACCTCATAATACTCAGTCTTAGTATTGTACTCATGTGAGTTCGGCCAAACCTCCGTCGGCCTATCAACTGGATATAACCCTACACAAAAGTAACCCACATCCCAACACATCCTAATTCTCAAATAGTACCCCAAATAACTTTGGAAAGTATCCTAAAGAGATATATTGTTGTTAATCCAAAATAAGGTAGGTTTTTAGCTAAATTACTTAGGTAACTCAACTAACTATTGAGAGTACAGGTAGGGTGAGAGAACATTCATTTCTATTCGGATGTTGCACATGCCACAATATTTGTATCAAATACATAACCTGCATATGTCTAGAAGTCATATGGCACCGAGACAATCATCTAGGTAAGGCCTTCCAAACTCTCTGCAAAGTTCTGTATAATCTGAATATGCTTCATTCTCTATACTTAATATGTTAAGTCTGTTAGATGTAAAACGGTCTAATTATACTATATAAAAACTGAATACAGAATTAAATTGAAAATCGACAAACCTCCCACCGTTGAATCCGATTTCATGTTATTGTTATTTCTACTGAACTTTTTTCTCACTGGCTTGAACTTCGAAGCCTTAATTCCCTTACTAATTGTGTAATTTTTGGAGAATTAGACTTAGGGACCAAAACCAATTGCCCCATATTTAAAGATAATTTCCATCAAATTATCTAAAATGGCGCTACCATGAAAGTTGGGTGAGATGGTTATCCGAAAGATATAGATCATAACCATTGGTATTTATTTTAATTGTTTTCCTTTTTTTGTTTGTGAAAACAGAGTGACCAATAAAGTCTAGTAAATTATTTATCCTTATAATTTAGTTATACTATAGTGTATTTTAATTTTATCAACTATTGGGATTATTTTATTGAATTGAAGGATATCTTTTTATCTCTTATTTATGCCGTGACAAGCTACAAATTGATTTATGGTTTCATATTATATTTAAATACAGATTGTTAAAAAATCTTGATCAAATTATTTTTTAAATATATATCATGAATCAATTCAAAAAATATAATCTAAATAAAATAATATTTACAATAAAAAATTGCGAACAAAATAAAGAAAAAGTTTATTTATTCGGAGAACAGTATTTTGAAAGTAAATCAACTTAAACTAAATAATTATTTTATTTTCATCGATTCAATTTTAATAACCAAACGAAAAAGAAAAAAAAATTCTTATGTGCTTAAATCATCTGCATAGAAAATCTTCATTTGGTAGGATAATTAGCTTGGGTCTATTAGATGAGTTTGTATTTATTGCAAACTTTGAAAATGATATAAAGCAAATAAAGTCTCATTTTTGAGTGATGGAATTACTCATGATGTTATGATATCATGAGGGGTTAAAAAGGTAGAAGAGAAGATAAGAGTCTTGCAAGACTAAAACTCTAATATTTATGAATTGAAAATCAACTATTGGATGTCAATTTAAATTTGATCAATTCTCTACGGCATTTAACCTATTTCACCCTAATATTGTAAATATCTTAATTGAATTAATTGTTTATTTGAATATAATTGTTACCGCATTTACTTTCAATATACAAAGACTTACGTTTTCAATAAAAATAATCCACTCTTTTTTATTCTTAATTGATAATCATAAGTCGGGCTGTTGAAATTATCAATTTATTAAAGTGTTTAAATATTATAGTTTTAATTATAATTACAAAACTTATCATTGTAATTTAGCTATTTTATTTTCATCGATATCCTTGCACGAATGGGAGGATTAAGAGCATCATTTCACTATTTATGTCCTCACCTCGCCAGAAGAAATTAAATCTTTAATATTAATTGATACCAGAAAAAATGTAAAATATTGTTCTTTGAATTTCATATTTTATGGATGTATTACATATTTTTGGTATTATGATATTTTCATACTATTTGCATATTTTAGATGTTTGTATTTATATATTGAACTATTTGTATAAAATCATAATTTTAAACATATTTAATGAAAATTTTGACACTTTAAACTTTCTTGTAATTTATTGTTTTATGTCATTCTATCTATTTTGTTAATTGTATTTTTATATCATATGTATATGTACTAGATTGAGCGTTAACTTTATGTTTGTAAATATTTTCAGAAACTCTTGTAAATTAGCGGGTAATGGATTTTATAGATATGGGAAGAAGGTTGATGATGACTTTTGTTTAGTTATATTTATAATATTTTAGATTGTTTAGATTTTATATATTATATAGAATTTAACTATTTTAAAGTCCCGTTGTTTAGATTATTTGGGCCGATGATCCAAATGAAGCCATGTACAATTTTTCTATTGTTGTATAATGGATATTTTAGTTAGATACTTTATTTTATTCTTTTTATGGATTAAGTATGTACAATATTATTTAGAGGTTGGACGGGAATAATTTTGCTAGTTATACAACCACTGCAATTTAAATTTAATTATGTCACTTATAATATTAGCATGTAATGGTTAACCTAGTTTTGACTATTAGATTGTGATTATTGTTGATAAGTTTTACATTCGGCATCGTTATTATTACATGTTTGTATTGAAGTCGTGACAAAAAACCTAAACTGGGACAACAAAACCACTTGATTGATTGATAGGCCTGGCTAATAATTTAATTATAGGGTCCATGCGAAATGCTAGGGTGTTGGTACCAGCCACGTGAACTGGGGCACTTGCCACATGATATCTAGGTATCTAGCCATGTCACGGCTGGGTATCCCTACAACGTATTAAAAGTCTGCCAAAAAATCATGGAGGATGTGCCTCCCAATCAAAAATGCATGGAAAGCTTGTCGCAACTGCTTTATATAGGATAACGGTGCTAACTATGGACCAAATAAGCCCCCTGCTATGCTTGCCAAGGTCGATCGACACCCATCCAGTAGGAACCTATTACAAAAGCCGACAACTAGTGGCCCAATAGGGCCTAGCCATGCTAAAATAAGTATATAGTTATGGTGTTGTCGCTGCCTAAAGCCAGTAGAAAGCAGCAATCCCTCCTCCATTCTCTTTAAGAAGGCATGAAGCCATTCCCTTATCTATGCACCAATAAGGAATTGCTGCCCTATTCATCAATGACATGGTTTGTTCACCGTTAGGTCTCCCAATAATCTGTTCCATAGAGGAGAATTGGGACAGTTGAGCAAAGGACAGCGGCAACAAAGATAATAAAAGATTGCTAGAGATCAAAGCAAAATCTTTATGAACTCCAAAGTAAAATCCAAGAGAGCCAAGTTTGTCAGGCAATGAGTGTTATCCTGTTGGGGATCGGTCGGCAAGTCAGTTAGACTGAAAAAAATGAACAATAGTGACAACAACAAACCCCAGATGAACAACAGTCACATAGCAGAGAGAAAAATGAGACACGCGATTTTATGTGAAAATTCTTTTTTAAATAAGAGGGAAAAAGTACGTGACGATTTGTCCACAAATCTTCACTATGTAAAATCAGTTACACAAATTTCAAATATAAGAACTCGACTTATTGTACCTAATCGACCCGAGTAGCAGTAAGTGCAGAAGAAATCTCCAGAATAAGAAAAAAACTCTCCCTCTCTCTTTTCTTCATTTTCTCTCACTAGCGGCGCTCACTGGTCTCTACTTTAACAGGTCATACCTCTCTCAATCATACTCCATTTTATAAACCGCAAAAGAGTTTTGCGCACTTTTTATAAATCCTAAAAATGTTCAGCAATCGATCATCCTTTATCGCAAGCAGTCCGGTCTCTCTTTAGACGCAACAGTCCGGATGCCCTTCGATATGCCTAGTTCAGTCGCCCCTCAAATTAGGTAGTTCCATTGGTTGGCCTTAGGCTCATTAGTCCGGCCGGTCATCAAGTTCTCTAGCCTGGCCGGTCTCCCTTCAGAGCGGTAGTCTGACTGAATGTCCTTCGGCCCAACCCTTGGTTGCCCATCAACCGCTTCACCGTGTGTGCTCCGTGCGCGAACCTCATAATACTCAGTCTTAGTATTGTACTCATGTGAGTTCGGCCAAACCTCTGGTCGGCCTATCAACTGGATATAACCCTACACAAAAGTAACCCACATCCCAACACATCCTAATTCTCAAATAGTACCCCAAATAACTTTGGAAAGTATCCTAAAGAGATATATTGTTGTTAATCCAAAATAAGGTAGGTTTTTAGCTAAATTACTTAGGTAACTCAACTAACTATTGAGAGTACAGGTAGGGTGAGAGAACATTCATTTCTATTCGGATGTTGCACATGCCACAATATTTGTATCAAATACATAACCTGCATATGTCTAGAAGTCATATGGCACCGAGACAATCATCTAGGTAAGGCCTTCCAAACTCTGCAAGTTACGTATAATCTGAATATGCTTCATCCTCTATACTTAATATGTTAAGTCTGTTAGATGTAAAACGGTCTAATTATACTATATAAAAACTGAATACAGAATTAAATTGAAAATCGACAAACCTCCCACCGTTGAATCCGATTTCATGTTATTGTTATTTCTACTGAACTTTTTTCTCACTGGCTTGAACTTCGAAGCCTTAATTCCCTTACTAATTGTGTAATTTTTGGAGAATTAGACTTAGGGACCAAAAACCAATTGCCCCATATTTAAAGATAATTTCCATCAAATTATCTAAAATGGCAGTTACCATGAAAGTTGGGTGAGATGGTTATCCGAAAGATATAGATCATAACCGTTGGTATTTATTTTAATTGTTTTCCTTTTTTTTTGTTTGTGAAAACAGAGTGACCAATAAAGTCTAGTAAATTATTTATCCTTATAATTTAGTTATACTAAAGTGTATCTTTATTTCATCAACTATTGGGATTATTTTATTGAATTGAAGGATATATTTTTATCTCTTATTTATGTCATGACGAGCTATAAATTAATTTATGATTTCATATAATATTTAAATATGGATTGTTAAAAAGTCTTGATCAATTTATTTTTTAAATATATATCAGGAATCAACTCAAAAAATATAACTAAATAAAATAATACTTACAATAAAAAATTGCGAACAAAACAAAGAAAAAGTTTATTTATTTGGAAAACAATATTTTGAAAGTAAATCAACTTAAACTAAGCGATTCAGTAAAAAGAAAAAGAAAATTCTTATGTGGTAAATCATCTGCATACAAAATCTTCATTTGGTAGGATAATTAGTGTGGGTCTATTAGATGAGTTTGTATTTATTACAAACTTTGAAAATGATATAAAGCAAATAAAGTCTCATTTCTGAGTGATGGAATCACTCATGTTATGATATCATGAGGGGTTAAAAAGGTAGAAGAGAAGATAAGAGTCTTGCAAGACTAAAACTCTAATATTTATGAATTGAAAATCAACTATTGGATGTCAATTTAAATTTGATCAATTCTCTACGGCATTTAACCTATTTCACCCTAATATTGTAAATATCTTAATTGAATTAATTGTTTATTTGAATATAATTGTTACCGCATTTACTTTCAATATACAAAGACTTACGTTTTCAATAAAAATAATCCACTCTTTTTATTCTTAATTGATAATCATAAGTCGGGCTGTTGAAATTATCAATTTATTAAAGTGTTTAAATATTATAGTTTTAATTATAATTACAAAACTTATCATTGTAATTTAGCTATTTTATTTTCATCGATATCCTTGCACGAATGGGAGGATTAAGAGCATCATTTCACTATTTATGTCCTCACCTCGCTTAAAGAAATTAAATCTTTAATATTAATTGATACCAGAAAAAATGTAAAATATTGTTCTTTGAATTTCATATTTTATGGATGTATTACACATATTTTTGGTATTATGATATTTTCATACTATTTGCATATTTTAGATGTTTGTATTTATATATTGAACTATTTGTATAAAATCATAATTTTAAACATATTTAACAAAAATTTTGACATTTTAAACTTTCTTGTAATTTATTGTTTTATGTCATTCTATCTATTTTGTTAATTATATTTGTATATCATATGTATATGTACTAGATTGAGCGTTAACTTCATGTTTGTATATATTTTCAAAAACTCTTGTAAATTAGCGGGTAGTGGATTTTTATAGATGTGGGAAGAAGGTTGATGATGACTTTTTTTAGTTATATTTATAATATTATGGATTGTTGAGATTTTATATACCGTATAGGATTTAACTATTTTAAAGTTCCGTTGTTTAGATTATTTGGGCCGGTGATCCAAATGAAGCTATGTACAATTTTTCTATTGTTGTATAATGGATATTTTAGTTAGATACTTTATTTTATTCTTTTTATGGATTAAGTATGTACAATATTATTTAGAGGTTGGACGGGAATAATTTCGCTAGTTATACAACCACTACAATTTAAATTTAATTATGTCACTTATAATATTAGTATGTAATGGTTAACCTAGTTTTGACTATTAGATTGTGATTATTGTTGATAAATTTTATATTCGGCATCGTTATTATTGCATGTTTATATTGAAGTCATGACAAAAAACCTAAACCGAGATAACAAAACCGCTTGATTGATTGATAGGCCTGGCTAATAATTTAATTATAGGGTCCATGCGAAATGCTAGGGTGTTGGTACCAGCCACGTGAACTGGGGCACTTGCCACATGATATCTAGGTATCTAGCCGTGTCACGGCTGGGTATCCCTACAACGTATTAAAAGTTTGCCAAAAAATCATGGAGGATGTGCCTCCCAATAAAAAATGCATGGAAGGCTTGTCGCAACTGCACTATATAGGATAACGGTGCTAACTATGGACCAAATAAGCCCCCTGCTATGCTTGCCAAGGTCGATTGACACCCATCCAGTAGGAACCTATTACAAAAGCCGACAACTAGTGGCCCAATAGGACCTAGCCATGCTAAAATAAGTATATAGTTATGGTGTTGCCGCTGCCTAAAGCCAGTAGAAAGCAGCAGTCCCTCCTCCATTCTCTTTAAATAAGAAGGCATGAAGCCATTCCCTTATCTATGCACCAATAAGGAATTGTTGCCCATTCATCAATGACATGGTTTGTTCATCATTAGGTCTCCCAATAATTACATAAATCTCAAATACAAAAAGTCGACTCATTGTACCTAATCGACCCGAGTAGCAATAAGTGCAGAAGAAATCTCCAGAGTAAGAAAAAGAACCCTCATTCTTTCTTTTCTTCACTTTCTCTCACTAGCGACGCTCACTGGTTTCTACTTTTACAAATCGTACATCTCTCTCAATCGCACTCCATTTTATAAACCCTAAAGGAGTTTTGCACACTTTTCATAAATCCTAAAAATGTTCGGCAGCCAATCATCATTTATCACAAGCAGTTCGGTCTCTCTTCAAACACAATAGTCCGAATGCCTTTCGATATGCCTAGTTCAGTCGCCCCTTAGACTAGGCAGTTCGGCTGGTCGGCATTTGGCTCGTTAGTTCGGCCGGTCATCAAGTTTTCCAGTATGGCTGGTCTCCCTTCAGACCGGCAGTTCGATTGGATGCCCTTCAGCCCGACACTTGATTGCCCATCAACGGCTTCACTGTGTGCGCTCCATGCGCGAACCTCACAATACTCGATCTCAGTATTGTACTCATGGGAGTTCGGCCAAACCTCTAGTCGGCTTGTCAACTGGATATGGCCCTACACAAAAGTGATCCACATCCCGACGCATCCTAATTCTCAAATAGTACCCCAAATAATTTTGGAAAGTATCCTAAAGAGATATATTGTTGTTAATCCAAAATAAGGTAGGTTTTTAGCTAAATTACTTAGGTAACTCAACTAACTATTGAGAGTACTGGTGGGGTGAGAGAACATTCATTTCCATTCGGATGTTGCACATGCCACAATATTTGTATCAAATACATAACCTGCATATGTTTAGAAGTCATATGGCACCGAGACAATCATCTAGGTAAGGCCCTCCAAACTCTCTGTAAAGTTCTATATAATCTTAATATGCTTCAACCTCTATACTTAATATGTTAAGCTTGTTAAATATAAAATGGTCTAATTATACTATACAAAAATCGAATACTGAATTAAATTGAGGATCAACTAACCTCCCACCATTGAATATGATTTCACATTACTGTTATTTCTGTGAAACTTTTTCCCACTAGTTTGATCTTCCAAACCTTAATTCTCTTACTAATTGTGTAATTTTTGGAGAACTAGACTTAGAGACTAAAAACCGATTGCCCCATATTTAAAGATAATTTTCATCAAATTATCTAAAATGGCGGTTACCATGGAGGTTGGGCGAGATGGTTATCCAAAAGACATAAACCATAACCATTGATCTTTATCTTAATTATTTTTCTTTTTTTTTTTTTTATGAAAACAGAGCAACCAACAGAGTCTAGTAAATTATTTATCCTTATAATTTAGTTATACTATAGTGTATTTTAATTTTATCAACTATTGGGATTATTTTATTGAATTGAAGGATATCTTTTTATCTCTTATTTATGCCGTGACAATTATATTTAAATACAGATTGTTAAAAAATCTTGATCAAATTAAATTGATTTAAATAAAATAATATTTACAAAAAAATTAAGAACAAAATAAAGGTTTATTTATATTATATTTAAACTAATGGCATTTTGTTAAAAAATCTTGATCAAATTATTTTTTAAATATATATCAGGAATCAACTCAAAAAATATAAACTAAATAAAATAATATTTACAATAAAAAATTGCAAACAAAATAAAGAAAAAAAAATTATATTTATTCGGAAAATCTTCATTTGGTAGGATTTAGCTTGAAAGATGAATTTATTGCAAACTTTGAAAATGATATAAAGCAAATAAAGTCTCATTTTTGGCATGATGTTATGATATCATGGTTGAAAAAGAGAATAGAAGATAAGATAATAAAATTTTTTTGGTTCCCAAGAATAGATATTTCTATTCCACAAATGTTTAATTACAAATTTTATTCCCACAGAAAATAAATATTTTTTGTTTTTAGAATTATTATTTTCAAATTATTATTATTATTATTATTATTATTATTATTATTACTATTTTTTTATTTTATTATTATTATTATTATTATTATTATTTTGTATTATTATTATTAATTATTATTATTTTGTATTATTATTAATTATTATTATTATTATTTTATTTTGTATTAATAAAAAATAAAAATTATAATTATTTTGTATTATTATTTTTATTATTATTATTATTATTATTATTAAATATATTATTTTATTTTATTATTATTATTTTTTTATTATTAATAACTTATTATTATTATTAGTAATAATAATAATAATTATTATTATTATTATTTTATATTATTATTATTATTAGGTATTAAATTTTGTAAAAAAATTCTTATGTGCTTAAATCATCTGCATACAAAATCTTCATTTGGTAGGATTATTAGCATGGGTCTATTAGATGAGTTTTTATTTATTACAAACTTTGAAAATGATATAGAGCAAATAAAGTCTCATTTCTGAGTGATGGAATCACTCATGATGTTTATTAAAGAAATATCATAAATTATTAAAAATCATTGTAGAAGAGAAGATAAGAGTCTTGCAAGACTAAAACTCTAATATTTATGAATTGAAAATAACTATTGGATGTCAATTTAAATTTGATCAATTCTTTATGGCATTTAACCTATTTCAACATTAATATTGTAAATATTTTAACTGAATTAATTATTTATTTGAATATAATTGTTATTGCGTTTACTTTCAATATACAAAGACTTACATTTTCAATAAAAATAATCGACTCTTTTTTGTTTTTAATTGATGATCATAAGTCGGGCTATTAAAATTATCAATTTATTAAAGTGTTTAAATATTATAGTTTTAATTATAATTGTAAAACTTATCATTGTAATTTAGCTATTTTATTTTTGTCGATATCTTTGCACGAATGGGAGGATTAAGAGCATCATTTCATTATTTATATCCTCACCTACAAGAAGAAATTAAATCTCTAATATTAATTGATACCAGAAAAAAATGTAAAATATAATAAAAAAAGTCTTGCAACATAAAAATAGGTAAATAATACTAAAATTAAATTCAAAATTTATGACTAAAGATATAGTCTTTTTCAAATTAAAAATAATAATAATGGAATGCCAAATACATCAAATTCAAATCCATTAAGTTATATAATTTATGATAATTAACACTAAAATTTGTAAAGCATGTTCCTAATTTGTTTACATTTATCAATTTGTTGGGTACAAATTAGCCTTAGGCTTCTGTTAATATTTTTGATTAGCCAAATTTCTAATTTCCCATTGGAGTCCATTGCATTATATATTTTTGCAGACGGGAAAGATGCTGGGCCATAATTTTATAATTTGGATGTGCGATTTCTAAAAGGCAATAAAATCAAAATTCCTGACGTGATAAACGAAAACACGTAAAAGCCCACTGCGATCGAGTCTACATTCTGTTGGATTTTGTTGTTCGAAGTCCAGCCGCCTGCAGGAAAAGAAGCATCAAATTCAAAATCAAGATGGCTGCCGAGTCGACTTCAGGTTCTCTTCTCTCTCGCCGGTGCTCGCTCGTCCTTGTACATTATTAAGGGTGTTTCTTTCGAAGTGGTCGATCATTGTTGTTGCTCACCGGATTTTTTTTTTTTCCTTAGAAATATCGATACGGGAATGGAAATTTCAATTAATTTCTGCGAATTTTAGCAACACTAAGAATAATATTTAATGAAATTTTGGTTTTCGATTTTTTATATTGAAAGTTGCAATGTTCAGGTTCTACAAAGGCTGGTGGCTGGCACAAACTGGCACCTCCGGCAACAACAGTAATTTACCACTTCGGTAGCAGTGGAATTTCCGTTGCAATTGCCACGGCCGTCACTCACCCTTTAGGTCATTTTCTGCGTACTTGGACTGATTCATGCCTTTAAATTCTTTTGGTTATATTTTCGGTTCAATCAATTGTATCATGGTCACTAATACTGAAACGGTGAGTCGCCTTTTTTGTTTTAAACACTAACGAGGAAACTTTACAAATCTAGAACATAACTAGGAACGAACATGATTTTTTTGCATGATAGATGATTACATAGATAGGAAATTGATAAATGAAATGCCTATATATATTAGTCTAAAAGCAACGCTGTGTTTCCTAGTTATATTCTAGAAAAGTAGAATCGCATGATCATGAGTTGAATCCATACATTATGGAACCAGTTTAACCAAAGAATGGTAGTGGGGAATGTTGCACGGAAAACCTCAAATCACAAAGCCGTTAAATACCCATCATACATTTCAACAATTTTCAATTAAAAGCCATCGTCTCATTACTATATCGTATAAATATCCAAGAAAATAAAACTGCTAAGGGTTACAGGTTGCAGCCTGAAAGAAAACTATCAAACTTCGATCACAATGCATCCTATCCGTTACACGAAAGAAATGATAACTACTAGTCTCTAACAATTCCCTCTTCCTAAAAGTCATGCTACAAATGAAGGATCTCCTGCTAGTGTTGCGTACTCAACTCGAATCCGAAGCCAATAAAATATAAGGGTAAACCAAATGTCCAACAAGTGATAATAAACAAAAATGTATAATAATTAATAATAATCTTAGATAACAAAAATTGAATATACGAAAACAATAAAAGTGATGTGAAGCTCAACAATGAACTTTATTTGACATTCTACAACTTGTAACTACGACTCAAACTATAATAAAAATAGGTCCCATCAGACATTTGTACCACAATGATAAAGGATTCCATAGAATCCAGATTATCAATAATAGGGAAAATCCCTCATAATCCAATATCAAGAGAGAGATTGGGATTACCTGGTTTGAATATCAGTATGAAGGATCGAGATGCCAAGTAACAATTAGCATCTTAGATTCCAAAAAATCGGAATCTCACTAAATCCAACATGTTGATTCCATTGAATCTCATGTTCAAGAGGTATTAACAGTAATAAGATATCACTAAAAATCTCCTAGATCTTATTTTACCATTGTAAACCAACGGCTGCGTATGTTATTCCTTGTTAGCTGGTATGTACCACAAGATAATTAAGATTAGTAAGTTTGACGTACAATTAAATTCATGGTCTACCGAGACTCTTTCAAACATACTAACAAGCATTTCCTCCTCCCACAAAGTACGGGAATCATCTCAACACATCAAACCTAATATTGCTCACCATGATATCCCTTGATATCACATTATACGATGGTTATATAATTATAAGTATCCCTCCACACTTAGTAATATAATTCATCACCACTATAATAGGAAATTAGTATTTGATGACTATTGACCACATTGAGGTTTCGTAGGTTTTATATTTATTAAAACCATAGTGTTTTCATATAATCTTCTTTAATTTGACTGTAAGAAGCCAATAGCATACTCATGCAATCTATTATAATGAAAAGAATTTTGCAACTACAATGATTGAAGTGTCATGCGTTGCTAATAAGGACCATGTTCACACAATCAAAGTTAACATAAAAGAGATCATCATTGAGAGAAAAAGAAGGATCCATGGATACAATAAATATTTGATTGCTAGCATCTCACTAGCCCACGATGGCCCACTAAATCAGATGATTTGTAGGACAATGCCACCTAGACCCCAGTCTAAAATTGGATAAAAAACTCTTTTAGGTTCTCCAGCATTCAAGTGCTGGCTTGTACCCCACCTCATAACACTTTAACTATTTATCACCAAATTTATTACTTTGTTTATCTTATATATAAGGCCCTAAATAAATAAAATACATATTATTTATCACTACTAAATAGGACTCATGAAATATCCCTCATTCGTCGAAACCTGACCTGGCACTCAAGCATTGGTCTAATGCCACTCAAGCGTTGATTTCATGAGCTCAAAGAAATTGAGAGCCTCGACATAATTCAACCTCTTCACCTACCCAACTGAACAACTACAGCAATTGCATACACATGATTTCTCAGCAACCATCAGTTACAAAAAAGCACAGCAGCTCAACCTCCGTCAAGCTGATTTCCATGATTTGTCTACAAGCTATTACAGCAACATATGCTTAAAATCATATAAATTGAGCTATAATTAACAGAAAATACTCTAAACAATTCATTATGAAAAACAGTGGCTAGAAAATACTCTACACTTTTAACCAATACATTATGAAAAATAGTGGCTGTGAGCCTGAAAATCACCAGCAAATAAACCTCAAATCTGCCAGTTCACTGTGATTAAAAAAAAAAAAAAAAAAGAGAGAGACAATATATGCTATATTCATCGACAAAGCATTAATAAGAAGTACATGGAAAGCATACATTAAATATCACTTGTTCCTAATGACACACAGCAGCTCAATGGCAGCCTCAATGGGGAGGCATTTGGGGCTGGTTTCAATATTGACGTTGCTCCTTTGTCAATCAAACTCTACATCTTTGGGTAATTGAAATTGTGTTTCATCAATAAAATATTGAACTTAAGAGTATCGAAGAGTTAAAACCACAATTTTGCAGATACACTTGTATTAATTTAACATACGAATGATTGGACTTAAAATAGTTTGGAAAACCAATTTTATTCTTTTCATTACTATTCATCATCTTCTACCTCTGTGCTTCATTTTACAGTGGTTTAAACTCATCAAATAAACATCTTTCCTCTAACAATTAAAATGACTGATTTCTTTCAAGATTTAAGCAAATAACATATATTAAAGAGGCATCTTCAATGTGATTTCTCCTTAAACTGAGCCGTGCTCTTGTCTTTCAAATTTTTCTTCTCTAACTGGATCATGATAACCTCTTGTGCAATAGCTGAATTCATTATACTTCATACAATCTGAACCCCTTAATCTGGTCTACACTAACTAGTTTTCCTAGATTTATACTTTTAGACTTTTACTTCCTAATTTTTTTCCAAGAAAAAAAAAAATCAGCGCATAAACTGACGAGGCAAGAAATAAGAATCAAGGGTTCAGGTCAAAAAAAAAAAAAAAGAAAAACAGAGCATAAAAAAGGATATGTGACTGAACAGGAAGTACTATAGATTTACTTAAAAAAATTTTTTTAGAGGACTTGCAAGAAGACAGAACTTAAAAGGAATTAGGAATTGACTTGCAAAAGCTTGAGACGATGAGGAGGATCACTTGCCTTTCTGATTTGTTTCTTCTTCTCCTTAGCACAGTAGCTTTAGCAGCAATATGTCGCAGCAGCAATCTGCAGCTCCTCTTCTCTACCTCTCTGCTCTCTGCAACTAATTCAGTCTCTTCTTCTTCCTCTCTCTCTCTCTCCAACTAATTTGGTTTCTCTCTCTCTCTCTCTCTCTCTTGCTTTGCCTGCCAAAACAGAAAAGGAAGGAAGAGTGGCGTGTTTGGCTGTGAGATGATGCATCTTTAAATAGAATTTTTAGGGGGAAAATTGGTGAGGGGAAATTTGTTAGTGTATTTTCCTGATGCCCTTCAAGTTTGGGGAATTTAAATTCCTAATTTGCATCAGGGACACAACTATTGGACATGAATATGCCGATGGTGGGGAAACGAGGAACCGCCGGATGGTTAGGGTGAGAAGGGGCATTCCTGTAGCATTTTTATTCTTAAATATTAAATTAATTAGCTTCCAAGTTAAGTGATATTTAGGATTTTAAAGTTTACATTACTATTTTTTTATATTATAAAAAATCAAATTTCCCCTAATCTTAATCATATATAACTATATACAACTGACTCACAAAACTCTTTAGTTAATAATTTTAATTATTCGACATTAAGTTTTATGGTCAACGAAAATTTAATGAAATGCCCTTCAAAGAATATGGTGGATCTGGCATGTCAATGCTCTTCGTAAGTTAGTCTAGGATCGACTGCAAATTTTCCATCTTCGAATGACTTCATTTGTACACTAATTTCCTTAATTAATGACATCTATTGATCATAAGTCCAATTAACCTAAAACAAAACACCGGGGTATTACACGGGGTCACTTAAAATAATCAAGGTTATAAAATAAGCCCCCCCTCTTGTTCTGCATTATAACAAATTGCACCATTCATTGGTTCCTATTGACACGCATGAAAAAGTGGATAAATTCTATGAGCATTTAAAGTAAATAAGACCAACACAAGTTAGTAAAGCACTTAACACAAAATGCATGTCACAACCTGAGTCATAGCTTCCAAAATCTTGTGCTATGATGCAAAACCAGAGTACGCTATTCAAATGCTTGGAGGGATGAAGAAATAAACTTTAAATTTCTAATGGTACAAACCACAATCTTGTTGAGATAGAAACTTAATAGCAAACATCCTTAGACATAACATTAGAATCCATTACAATATCTAGCTTGGTTAGCTATAGTTGTACACCACGTTATACACAACACTTCTTGTGCTGAAAAGGCCTCATAAAGACCTTTTCTCCACTCTAGTTCTCTCTTAAAAGCTAGCAAGGATCAAGATTCATTACTCCAACACATAACAAAGCCTCAACCTATTATCAATGCACAACACTAAATGGAATTTAATGTGAATATCCTTAGTCTTTCTCTCCCTGTTAAGGAATAGCCGCATTGTATATATATATATATATAATACATAAGCAACCAGTCACGTACTTGGGTGGTTGGTAATTAGCAGCATGGAGGACTGGCTGCATGGCAGAGAAATATGAGTATCTCTCCTAACCATTTCCTCTCAGCAATTGCAATTTCTGGACTCAACCTAGTTTGCTAGATAAGTAGCTGCATTAGACAATCTCCCAGAATCATCTCAGGCAGCTCCTACATTGTCTTGAGTAACTACTGCAAGCCATCTCAGACAGCCCTGGCTAACCACCTTGGTCAACTCCAGCAAACTGTCTTGGGCATTCCCATAAATCAGCTCAAGCCCTTCAAAAATTTTCTTGAGCACTTGGTTCATGGATGTACATGTCTCTCGCATCCTTGCTTGCTCCCAAAGACCTCCTCATATCTTAGGGACCAGTGTGCCTCCCACATTCTAGTGCTTGTGTACCTAGCATGTGCGCCAAAATTCATCCGAGTGCCATAACAACATTTTGTGTATTGTTGAATAATCCTAATTCAAGGTTATGGCGCCAGTGTTGTTAAAGGCACAATGCACAAATGGTTCCTAGGGCCTAGGCACAATGTGAAGGCAAATGAAAATGAGGTGTGTATTTATGAAATATGCACATAGAATGTTTTTGAAATAAATTTCATTTGTTAAAACCAATAATAAAATTAAAAATATTATTTTTGATAATAATTATAAACTCATAATTTTAATAGCAATATAAAATATGACAATTAATGAGTATAACTTACCACAACACTCAAGAACAATGAAATTCATCAACAAACTTGAATTATTATTCTCAAGATACTCATATTAAAAACTAATGTTTATTATCGGCATAAAAAATTTCATCTTCTTCTCATTCATTGGGTTATATGCTTGAATGACTCTTCATCTTCATATTTCTATCTAAGTTAAAATTTTTATTATTTACAAACTCTAATGGAGCAGTACTAGAGGCATTTGTCATTCCAAGTTCACATTATTTCTCAATTTAGTGTGATATGTCGCTTGATTTACTTCAACAATTCTAGTAAAAACCCTTTTCAAGGAATCATTATAATATGTAAAGTCATTATTCTCATCATAATCTTCATTGAATTTTCTAATCAACTACTAATTACTTTCATAAATCAAAATTTCACAAACACCGAGTTAATATTAGAAGTACTAGTCAAATATAGTAGCTGTTTTAATAAGAAGTAGTTTATTTTATTGGTAAACAATCTATAAGGTCCTCAATATGCGCACCTTGAGCTTCAAAAAAGACGTGTCTTAGAACTTAGGTGTGTGCCTCTTGGAATGTGCCTCACATATGTATGTTGAAGTGCCAAGCTTTGAACCCTGAGTCTAGGCATCATTCAGGTATGCCTTCAACATAGTATGATGCATACTCACGAGCTTCACATGCATGCTCAGATTGCACACACACTACAGTGTTGAGCTGCCAGTTCCGAGTCGCATGAACACTCAATTGCCAAGCTTTTGTGCTGAGCTGTGTGCGCATTCCATGTCACACCCCTAATTTGCAGGTGTGTGTTCTATCATGCTCCGGCACATCTGTTTCATGTCCTGCACACTCTTGCCGCTCCTGCATCCGTATGAGTGTGCTAATGCTGTGTCTGCATCTGATGGCTTGCTCGCTGTGCAGGTGCATAAGTGCTGCACACTGTGTACATTATGTTTGTGCATTCACTTTGAGGTTTATTATGTCTCACCTTGCTCGTCCGGGTAGTTAGCACAGGCACAAGGCTGAAGCCAGTGCTGTGAACTTCTTGGTCATTGTGCTCATGGGATAACTAACCACCCTGCTGGAAGAGGCCAATGTTTTTGTTGGTGCTATGGATTGCATGTAGTCTGTAATTCCTTCTCAAATTTTCACATTGGAAAATCCTTTTCACATGTTGATTGGAATCCTATTACTGTATTCCTGTCACTATCAGATTGTGCTTTTAAATTCTAGATGGCACAACATATTTATGTTCTTTTGGAATTTTTTTTTTGTCACTATCACAACGTATATCTAATAATTTTTTTTAATTATTTGTGGGTATGCAAGATTTTCGTAACATTGCAACATTCATGCTCTCATTATATCTACTCTCACCAAAGAAGTTAGGTTTTTTCTTAAAAAAAATCATTTTTGCTGGTACTTGAAAGAGTTATTGAAGATGCAGATG
Organism: Nepenthes gracilis; assembly: GCA_033239525.1. Taxonomy (NCBI): domain Eukaryota; kingdom Viridiplantae; phylum Streptophyta; class Magnoliopsida; order Caryophyllales; family Nepenthaceae; genus Nepenthes; species Nepenthes gracilis. The sequence continues at coordinate 28,515,540 of BSYO01000003.1, forward strand.
TGAAAAAAAGTTTTGGATGTCAATTTTGTTTATGTATTACCAAATGATGACAACTCTGAAATTTGTTTTTGAAACAGACTAGCATTTAAGACTAGTTATTGACTAGTTTCTTGTCAAAGATTGCTAGTGGATAGATAACAAAGAATGGTTTTAAAATTGACTTATTACATTCTAAATCACCAAGAGATTATCAATGAGCTCTAACTAAAGTGGAATCTTTCCCACTCCCTTGTAGTGTTGACTTGGGCTCGAGTCCTTTTAGAACACAGAAAAAACACCTTTTCCCTCAAAAAACATAAAATTGGGAATTTGCCACTCTTATTTTTTCCTTCGGCCTGCACTTGAACTATGTGTATGTTAGGTTAAGAGCATTGTGTAGCATAATAATGCAATTATTAACTTACTATTCCACTTGTTGAATGTCCAGACATAGAACTGGCACGGATCCCCATTGATAAGTTCATTCTCTAATATCTCGCATTTTTGCTGGTGTCATGCAGTTCTAACATCCATATGGGAGTCCAGATGTGTAGGATTGTTCTCTGCTGTCTCCTATGCCTATAAGATACCTACAGTTGGGAATGTTAATTGGTTGTCCAGTGTCTATGTGGCCTTAGTTGATACTAGTTGAAGGTGGAGAGGATTATTCACAGTTCTGGAAGAGGCCACGCATGTTATTTGAGTTGGAACTGTGGAAGTTGGAAACCTTTGCATTATATAAGGCTTAGTGAATGTTTGATGTCTGGAATGTAGGATGAGATTTTGAGAACAATAATTAGGTCCAGTAGGGACTTGTTCTTGGCCTTTTCTCACCGTCTATATTCTCAAAGTCAGTAAATGTGAAAGTTGAAGTAGAGAAAGAGAGATTCTAAATACTGGACTGGTAGACGCTTCACTATACAATCTCTTATTTGGTTTGCAGATGTTATAAAAGTTAGACTGCAAATGCAACTTGTTGGTCAAAGAGGACCTTTAACAGGAATGGTACATCTTACAGCTTTCAGAGTTTCGTCTTTAGGATATCAAATCAATCTGCAGTTTTTAGGCATTTTCAACCTATGCAGGGACAGCTTTTTGTTCAGATGTTGAAAAATGAAGGGCCAATCTCTTTGTATCTTGGATTGGCACCTGCATTGAGCAGGTCAGTTCTTTATGGAGGCCTACGTTTGGGATTGTATGAACCTTCAAAGCATGTCTGTGAGTTGGCATTTGGTTCTTCCAATATCCTTGTTAAAATTGCATCTGGGGCATTTGCTGGTTCCCTTGCAACTGCACTGACTAATCCTCTTGAAGTTTTGAAGGTTATTCAAACACCTAGTGTTTCTTTTATTAAATCCTTGAAAGTATTTCTGTGAAGTGAGCTTTGTTTATCAGGTGCGTTTGCAAATGCATTCTAGCTCAAGAGGGGTTATAAACGAAATGCGCCAGGTTGCTTTAGAAGGGGGTGTAATAGCTCTTTGGAAGGGTGTTGGCCCTGCAATGACAAGAGCTGCTGCTTTGACCTCATCACAGCTGACAACATATGATGAATCCAAGCGAGTTAAGTTCTAGTACCCTATTTTTCTTGTATAGTGTTTGCCACCATAATTTCCAACATTTTTTGTGATTGGATTTTGGGGTTTTTTTTTTAGTATAGAAGACTTCTCTCTCTCTCTCTCTCTCCCCCCCTCCTCCCTCTCTCCTCTTTCTCTGGCTCCTCTTTCTTTTGCTCCCCCCACTCTCTTTTATCTTTCTTTTCCTCTATCTGATACTATAGCAACTTTGTTCACTTAATGTGCAGGCTTTGGTGAGATGGACACCTCTTGAAGAAGGATTTCATTTGCATCTCATGTATAAAACAGACTTGTCTTCTCTACTATTTCCTTGAAGCTTCAATTTCTCAACCAGAATTTTTTGTAACATCATGGTAATTGAGCTAATATGATTATTGGTCAGCTTGTTTGTCCCTTCTTGTGGCAACGTTTTTAGGTGGTCTGGACTATGTGGTTCCTTTGCCACGCACTTGTGAGATTCACTGTTACCCCCATTGATTTAATGAGAGGATTGGCGTGGTCTGTGGCCATCCTGTTGTCCATGAAGGCAGGCAAATGAAAGTGAAAGAATAGAAATATATAGTCTACTCTAACATGATGTTAATTGATGCTTTAAGATAACATATTATTTATAGTACTTTTTGCTAAGTCATCCCACTCCTCTTCCTCCACATAGTGCCCACTCATATATCAAAGAAGAGAAAGTGTTCTTTTTGGTAAACCAAACCAAACCAACAGCACTACTGTTTTCACGTTAAGGTTAGCTACTGGATTCTTTAGCTCCACTTAGATACATTGTTGTTGTCTTCTTTGCTGTCTTCAACTATGCAAGATTATTCTTGATGCTTTCATTTAAATTATTCTTCGGCCTTTGCCTATTCCTTTTTTATAAACCTTTTACATCTATCACATCTCTTACTAGCACACCATATGGTCTTTGCTTCATTCAACTAAATCACCTTAAAACTTAACTATGTCTCTCTCTCTCATTTGTCTTTCATTAGAGCTGTTATGACTAATGGCATTTTCATCACTGGGAATTTCATCTCTCCTTGCATGACTAACTGCACATCCTTTTTGAAGATCATCTCTGCCACTACTAGCTTTTAACCATGTTACTTTAATGCACATTATAATGATTTATCATTAAGTTTGAGCCGTATCATTCAATGTAAGGGCCCTAATGTTAGTAGCTGTATGCCCTATAAGTTAATTGCATCTAATGTGATAGGTCACTATTCATGTACATATTTATTCAATTTTGTTAAAAGACAATTTATATTTATCATATTTTAATCGTATTATTTACATGATAAAATCTCTAGATTGGAGTAACACATTAATTATTATGATAAGGTTATAATTATGAACTTTTATTCCTTATAAGCTTTGATCTTAAATATTTATGGTTGTAGGATTACTAAAACAGGACACTAGTGATCCAATTAAACATTATATTATGCCAACCCGTTAAAGGGAGTGATTAAGATCATGGCCATTTGTATAGCTGACACTATGGTAAATATACAAGAACTCATTGAAAAATGGGTTCACAAGAAGTTTTCCATGTTAATAAGAAGCTCTCACATCATTGGTGGATAAATGATTTTTTGACTTGAGACACCTTAATATCTTATATGTTATTTACTATGCTTTGATACTACTAATATGTGTCTAATAATTAGATAAATAGAGGTATTTATTAAGAATAATAAGAAACATATTGAGATAGAAGAGTGATTAGTAAAGGATTTATCATTCCTAGCAAAAGAGAAGGGATATTCCATATGATTTGTTGAATTAATGATTCATTAAATCATTGACCAAGGTAATTAATTATTTAGAAAAGTTTCTAATTAAACAAATCATTTATTTAAATATCATAAATACATATAAACACATTAATGGGTTGACTTTTGCCATTACCTTTTGAGTTGTTTAGGATATAGGATGATGAAAGGATTAAATTTATACGGTGACTATTATGAAAAGGTTTTTTGAATATATATATATAAGTATTTGCTTCATTTGGGTGATCACAATTTATTGTTAGATATCACTAATAATCCGTAAAAATCTTTAATTAGTTATTAATTAATTAATTAAGAAAATTTGAAATAGTTCAATTACAATTAAAAGTGTTTAATTTGTTAAATAAAATTTAATAATTTTTACTACTAGTTTATTGTTAAACTTACTGGGCAACACATATTACAGTATCAGATTTGTTGTTGTAAAAGAAAATAATAAATATTGGTAGTAACTATTTTTTAAGGCATTTATTAGAAAGGAATTGATTGAGATTAATTATTAATTAGGGTGGTTTATGAGGAGTCAAAAGACTTCCCTATTTGTTAGATTAAATGCAAATCATTTGTCCTTTTCTCTCATCCCTTATTAATTTTGGAGAGAGCCTAATGTTATGGTCCAAATTTTCAAGTCATAAAACCTTGCGGCGCATCTAGTTCTCAACGGGAATAGATGTCAACCAAGTTGACTTAGGAGCACTCTTAAGTATTGGAATCGATCCCGAGAAGCAAACACAAAATTGATGTCAGTGTCGAGTATTTAGAATACAAGTAGTTGTTAATTAAAAGTGTAGAAATACAAACAAATAATTAATAGTAACAGGTAATAATAAGATATGGAAAAAAATTTAAGAATTTATTCTCCCATATAGAAGTTTTTATGCATTTTAGCATTTGGCACTATTATAGATTAAAAGTTCTGAACTTTCACAACGGGACATCTAATTTTTTTACAATATTAAAATTCAAACTAAATTCATCGAAATTTAAGAAAAATTCAAAAATGCAAGAAAAATTATATAAAAATTTACATGGCTCAGTTTGGATTCTAACATCATTCCCCTACTAAGCTATCAACGTTTTTATTGACTTGACCTTCAGGATAGCTTTGACTTATCACCTTTTCAATCTCACGTCTTTAGCAAGTTCCCAGCTGGTTTCTTTTATTAGTTTTCTCTTCCATTTCACAAGTGTTTTTTTCTTATTCTTCCAAGATGATGTTGTTAACTCCTATTTAGTAATGTTTCTTCAACTTCTAGCACTGATGGTGGTTTCATTTTAATGTTAATGCACTGTGACTGGTTGCTTGAGAGGCTGTCTATGTCAAGATAATATGGCATCAAATAGCTCACTTGGAAGATAGGTAAACCTTCATCAATTCTGGAGGATTTATCTTATATGATGCCTTCCCCCACGAGCAATGATTTGGACAGGCTTTCATATTTTTGTAGGAGGCCCTTATCTCTTTTTCTGAGGAACCTCATCTACTTTTGGAAAAGCTTCACCAGTATAAGATCTCCCACATTGAATTCCACAAGTTGCCTTTTTTGATCTGTCACTTTTTCGTTTAGTGAGACACTTTTTCCAAATTGGCTTTGGCAATTTCCATGTTTTGCTTCTACTCTTGGGCAAAGTTAAAACTATGAAGACACTTATCTTTATATGGCTTGGTCATGGTGTGTGGAAGAAGTAATTATTAACTTGTTATAATCTGAAAATGGCTCTTATTTGAAGAAAAGCACTTTTCAGCTTTAAAACAAAATTGAACAATATTGAGAATCTTTATCCAATCCTTCTGACTAGCATTCATAAAATGTCACAAATATTCCTCGAGTAGGTCATTGAATTTCTTCATTTGACCATTTGTTTGAGGATGGTAACTCGATGAGATATTCAATTCTAAACCGAGTAGTTTAAAGAGTTTTAACTAGAAGGCTCCGATGAAGCACCTATTTTTATTGCTCACAATGCTTTGGGGTGTTCTTTAATATTTGATGTGTTTAAAGAAAAGGGATGTTGTCGCCTCCCCTGAACAATCTCTTGATATTTTAAGAAATGTGTCGTACTTTAAAAGGCGGTCTACGACCAGCGAGATACACGCATACTCACCAACCTTGGGCAACCCCATGATGATGTCAAGAGAAATACTTTCTTAGGGTCTACTAGGTACGATGAGAGGTTCTAGCAATCCCATCATCTTTGGACATTTAATTTTATCTTGTTTACAAGTGAGATATGTTTTCGTGTAGCTCGTCACATCATCCATTATTTTGGGCTAGTAATAGTCTTTCTATTGTAGGATTAGAGTATACTACCATCCCGAGTAACCAATCTATAGAATGTTATGACACTCCCCGAGGAGCATGTCCTCCAACCTTAGATTTAAAAACCTAGTGTCCTTTCGTGAATATCAATCCATCGCTAACTTAGAATCTCCGAGTTTTACCTTTTCAAATAAATTGAAGTAAAGTTACGACCATTGGGTCCTTCTCAAGGTTTAGCTTAACCTATTCTTTGATGGTTGTGATAATCTCGCTAGTTGATAGATGTGCTACTCAAGACAAGATAATGGGGTGCAGTCATCTACTAAGAGCATCTAAGGCTAGGTTGCTACGTTTGGATTTGTGCACTAACTCCATGTTGAATTTCGCTAATAACTCTTGCCACCAAGCTTTCTTTGACATTAACTTCAATTGGGTAAGGATTTAGCTGGCAGTAGTATTAGTTTTTACTACGAACTTAGAGCTGAGCAAATAATGCCTCCAGATCCTCAAATAGTGTATGATTGCTAGCAACTCCTTTTGGGCCGTATAACATCGTTCAATCTCATTTAGCTTCCTACTCTCGTAGAATACTGGATGGCCTTCTTGCAATAGACCCCTCCGAGAGCCAAATCTAATGCATCAGTTTGCACCCCAAAGTGCTTAGTAACTTCTAGAAGGGCTAACACCTTTAATTTCTTAAACGCTTCTTGACATACCTTTGATCACTCCCACTTCTTATCCTTTTTGAATAAATCCATGAAAGGTACTGCTTTCTTTGAGTATCCTTTTATGAATTGTCAATAGTAGTTAGTAAGGACAAGGAATGAGATCAGCTCACTTACACCTATTGAGACTAGCCAATCTGAGATAACTTGTGCTTTATTTGGATTCATTATGATTAGACCTCTCCCTACGCAGTGCCCTAGGAAGCTAATCTTCTCTTGACAAACGAGCTCTTCTCACACTTTACGTAGAGATGATTGTCATTCAACTTCTAGAAGACTAATCTTAGATATTTCAGGTGATCTTCTAGGTTTGAACTATATATCACAATATCATATAAGTAAACCATTACAAATTTATCCAAGTATTCATGGAAGACCTGGTTCATCAACGTACAAAACGTTGTTGGGCGAATCAATCAAAAGCATTATGAGCCGCTCGAAAGCTTTATATCTTGTAACACATGTAGCTTCTAACTCATCTCCCTCTATGATATGACTTATTGATAGCCCGATCCCAAGTAGAGCTTCATGAAGTTTCTTACGTTGCTCAATTGTTCAAACAAGTCTTTGAAAGGAATCGGATAGTGGTTCTTCACGTGCACTTTGTTTAGGGCCTGTAGTCAATGCAAAGACATAAAATCTCTTGGGTCCAAATAAAATGGGTCCATGATAGCTAACCCGGATGGAGAAAAATAAATAGTCTGGATGCGACAAAATTAAGGACTCAGATGGGAGAATGAATGACTAATAATCCCAAAATAAACGGGCCAATCGGAGGTGCCTACTTGTGCACCTGTGGCAAGGACATATAGATCTTTGGTGCCATGCATGCAGCTAAGGCTGCATATTTGGTGCGTCACTATAGTTTGGCATTTCCTGTTAGGTACATTGTCACTATGGAAATCATTGCCTCATCCGAATCCATCTTTGCAACCCTAAATTATTGTTCCAGATTGAAGATGAAATTGTCAAGCTCCTTTGAATCTCGCATACTATCATATGAGTGAAGTTCTAAGGCTTGACTCTGCCACTATCGAAGATATTATCATAAGTCATGACAGCGCACACTAGAAGACTCACCTTGCTCGTGAGCTCAACATTCTCTTTTTACAACACCCTTATCAAGTTGCAAATATCATTAGTTAGGTCCTTAACCATTTCTTTTAGGGACCTCAACTGGATGGTGAGACTATCCGCCCATCTTAAAAGCTTATAGACGAGTCACTATAGTCGGATGAATCGCAAGAGTCATTTGAGTAGTCGGATGTGGTGTTATTTGGGCCATCACTATCTTCCCACTGTATGAGATTTTTTGACAATCGAGGCATTTCTTACTACTCATCTCATAAATTAGTCTCTAATACCCGCTGTTATAGTCAAAATTTTTAAGCTACAAAACCATGTGTCACGTTTGGTTTCCAATGAGAACAAACGCTGGTTAAGTTTACCCAATAGCACTCTTAAGTGTTAGGATCAATCTTAGTATGCAAACTTGAAAATGGTGCCGGTGTCAAGTTTTTTGAGCGTAAGTAAGTTGTTAATTAAAAGTGCGAAAATACAAACAATCAATCAATAGCTATAGGCAATAATGGAATATTGATGAAGATTTAAAAAAATTCATTCTCTCTTATAAAGTTTTTTGAGTCTTTTAGCATTTGACATTAGGATATATTAAAAGTCCTCAATTTTCACAATGAAGTATTTAATTTATTTTATAATATTAAAATTCAAATTAAATTCATCTAAATTCTTGAAGTGTTAGAAAATAATCATCAAATGAAAGCTAACACACATATTCAGTGGTTTTTAGTTTGTACAACAAACACAACAATAAATCGAGGATATTAGTATGGATAACATTTCAAATGGATAATTGAGCAGTATATCAATTTAAGGATGATCGGTATGTTTCACATCAATTTCATTTCTAATGTAAATGTTGTATTATCATTTTGCTGAATAAAAGGGTGATCTTGGTTATTAAAATCATGAAAATTTTTATTTTCTGCAGCGTTTTGATCATGATTTCCTTACGCCTAAAGCACTTGTTGATTTCATCCAACCCTCTTTGATTTGGTGAATAGAATTGCCATCATCCTCCCAATTTTTCTGGGACCTTTAGCGCAAGATATTTACAATAGTTCCTCAGTGTTAATCTTTCCACCTCTGTCCTAACATTTTTACTATGTATTACTTTCATACTTAATTCGCATTTCATGTACCTAGTTTTTTATTATACTAGTTCTATAACTTTGGCTTCCAAAGTTTCTCCCCAGACTTCCAACATAGCTTGACACCTTTGTTTGTCTCATCCACCAACACCATATGATATGAAAATAGCACATATCAAGGCACATTGTAGTGTTAATTTGCCTAATTATTTCATCCATAATCAAAAAAATGGTGAGGGCCTAAAATTGACCTTTTGTTATAAAGCAATCATAATTGAAAAGTGCCTGTATATTTCCTACATGTGTCTCATACAAGTCACTATCATATGTTAAAATAGTAGTGTCTATATAGGTTATAGCCATAACAATGTCAGTATAGGATGTCATAGAGCAAAAGAAATTTCATCTGTGACTACATTGAAACCTAAATACACTAAAAATTTACAATATTTAATCATATTTTATATATTTGAAAAACTTAATTCAATTTTATTCAATGGAATCAACAATTTAATGCAAATAATCTCTATCAAGTAACAAAACGACAAAACTAACACGTAGTAAAGTTAACTCTAGCGATAATTCTACAATAAGCAATAAATATCAATTAGCAAATTCAACTATAATATACAAGTTGAAGCTATATTATGTTAGAAACACTATATTCATAAGATATGTGTTAAAAATACTAGATTCAAGCTAAATCAAACAAACAAAGGGATCTAAAATGAAAATCTTATTGTTTGTTCTTCATGAAAAAAGTTTGGGTCGAAGCTCAAATCTATTACAAAAACTAAGCTTTCAAAAGAGGAAATTTGTTTCAAGTTGTGAAGCTAAAGTTTAGGTATGATTTAAGAGACACACTAATAGTACAAGTGTACCACAATTTTACTAGAAAAGATAATGTGGCACCTATGTGGTCCATTCAATTGGAGAAAGTGAGAAAAAAAAATCACTCAACAAGTGCCACATATTTTTTTAGATTTAAAGTAAACTTATAGTAAAAGTAGTATATTTCATGATTTAATTATAGTGTATTTGAGTTATAAAGGGAAAATTTTGAGAAGTGGTGTTGGTTTCAAGCACTTGTGAAATAGGAAGAGAAAAAGAGAGGGCTGAGGGTGAGAAGAAAGCAGACCAGAGTATCAGGCCTGTGATGAGGAAAAAAAGCTATGGGGGCCATAAAATATTGGCCAATGTATTGTCCATATTGAGTGTAACTGCAAATATTTCAAATTTTGGATGATTTATCACCAGTATAGTGACATATCGTAACTGTTTTACATTGTCTAGAAGCATCAGTATCAGGGGAGCCCAATATATATATATATATATAATGGCCAATATTTTTTTGTATGGTCACTATCCATCATATGTGTTTTTATAACTTGGATGAATGTCTCGGAAATTCTCTTATATATGTATAATGGCCAATATTTTTTTGTATGGTCACTATCCATCATATGCATTTTTATAACTTTGATGAATGCATCGGAAATTCTATTTTTCTCTAAATTTTTTAGGAGGGCTTCTCTTGGTCCATCTTCAGGCTCTAGGTCAGGGTCTTTGAGCATGTCAACCTCTCTCTCTGGAGGCTTGGTCTGCTGATGTCTCTTATACAAAGATTTGCATTTCACATTTCTCTTGGAACTGGATTGTATGCTATCTTTACTTCGATAAACATAAATGTAGGTCCTTTTCTTTCCTTGACAGTTCCTTGTTTATCAGCTTAATATGATGATTCACCACTCTTCAGGGTGTAAGGACCTTTGACAATTATTTTTGCCTCATATCATCAGATTCTTCCTAAAGGTACTCGACTTAAGTTGGTATTGCTACTAACTTGACATCTTCCTTCATGGAAAGTGGTGCAAGGAAGATAGCCTCATCCTGTTTAAGCCCGCTCTTCAACTGAAGGGCAAACAATATCTCATTTTTACTCTTCTTGTCTGATTCTTTCGGCTTTTATGAAACTTTACTAGACATGATCTCTCTCTCGTGATTAGCACCAAGTTCAAGTAGGGGCATAGGCATTCCTTTTATCATCTTGAGGATTTCTAAACCCAAGATCAAGTCAAAGTTGTTCATTGGCATTTCTGTAAGTTAAGCTTTCCTTCCACTCACCTAGCCTTACTGGCACAAACTTGGCTACATGGGGTGTGTTTCACTTATTGAGTTGACAGCCTTCATGTGGCTGTGATCTTTCTCACGTTGCATACCTAACTGCTGTGCTTTGGCCCATGCCACAAACCACTCGTGTCAACTATGACATATGATGGGTTTTTGAACTTTTATTGTTCTGGCAAAATAAACATCGAAGTATCTCTACTTTTTTGTTAAAATATCTCAACGTTCTCAGTAGTGTAATTATAATGTTGCTACCCTAAAAATAACTGAGTACATCAATAACTACTCCTGGTGCAAGAAGCTAAAAACATACAATAATACCATGATGATTTGGATCATCCTAATGCTCCAAATATTGTAGAACTTGAAAGAGGTCCTACTCTGCTGTACTTCATGGAGCACAGACTACCACCAGGGCATGATCTGATATTCTCTGCAGTGGCTCCAGAAAGTTGGCCTGTTATCTTCCATAATAAAGAAACCCGGAACCATTACCAAATGCCTCTTGATTATTGCACCAACTATTACAAGTGCCCTTGACCCTTCAAATCCTCCAAACCTGCCTCAGGAAACATGCAGCCATCTGAGCACATGGCCTTTTTGAAACACCAAAATAACATTTTCTTTGCAAGAAAGGATAAAATTAAAATCCCCATCAATAGCTAGGGATCCTGACACTAAACAGAAAAAACTCAACATTATATTTCCAATCAGCTTTCCTCTGTCCAGGGGTTTGGAAAGCATACATAACATCAAAGATACGCCACAATTACTTACAAACAGCTTCCACTTTGCAGCAGAGGCATTGATCTGAGCCTTTTATGTAGGAGACATTCAATTTCCTCGATCGCAGATGAGCCAAATTCTGCCATTTCAATTGAGTGGTCCTGTGGGATAGAACACAGCAAATAGAAAGCGAAAAAGCACCACCACAAGGCCAGACCCATTCTTTTGAATCTCAGCCAAGATGCTTATTAGTAATTTTTTACCCATTCCCACTCTTTAGCACAAATATCTAGAATTTTCTTGAAATGATTTCTTTTATTCTTGTTTCTACTACAATCATCAAATGCAACTTGCTCATGGCCCTAATTGCCTTGTTTCTCTGCCGTGGTTCACAGGTCCCCTCATATTCCATATGGCTTAGTTTACCACTCAGACATAGTAGAAATAGTAGCAATAACCTAATCATGACAGATAGAAATTTCAAGTGTTGCAAACATAGAAGGCTTGACCATTACCTCCTCCATACTTCTATGCTTTTCAGCACTCTCTACATTTAATGGACCTGCAGAAACTTGAATCAGCTTTGAATCTGGCTTAAGAGCTTGCTGTTCTGCTCTTTTCTGAGGCTGAGCTGATTTCAGATCTCAGATCTGATAGTCTTTAGTACTGTTCTGCAATTCTCATATGAGTATCCACATTTTGTGCATCGCTCCCATTTCTTCAGGATTTGTTCATATTGTGTCACTAGTTTCCGTCCAGGACACTAAGCTTCATTTCTTTGACCTATCTCTTCTCTTCTTCAATATCATCCAATTTGCCTTCACTAACTCATTGATTCTGCCTAATTCCACACCAATATCAGGTAGCTTAAGCTCTAGATTGGCTGTTATCATCATTGATTCATCTGATTATTGCTTTCTTGGATCGAATGAGTTTTCTCTTCTTTTGAAGAATCCATCAAATCTCAAACATTAAAAAACACAAATTCCTTCCAATATATCTTTCAAAGGAGACATCACAATTTTCCTGCTTGAATTTGCTGGAATCCTGTCACGTTTAGAAACATTATCCTTGTGCCTTGAGGTAACTACCTGTCCTGTTAAGGATCTTTCAATATCTTCAATACTTAATTTAGCTTCGTCTTTTTTATAGACCTATAAGATGAGGGATTCATATTTAATTGGAGCCAATAAACACTGAGCCTAAGGGTTGTTTCCCTAATTTACTTAAACTGTTTGTGGAAATAACTCTTCCATCTTTCTTGATGTCTCATTTTCTGCAAGTTCCTGCTTCTCATTATCTGTTATATGTTTCACTTGATTCTAGTTTCTTTATTATTCTATGTCTTGCTTTAGCTAGTCTTATTGCACCATTTTCTCCCTGATGTTAAAGTCACCTATGCAAATTGTCATGCGCTTTACACTTAGTCTCATCACCCTCTTCCCTCTCACATAACCTGTTTTTACATATCTAAACCCTCATCACTTGTGCAAAGCTTTGTAATGATATCTCTCAGCTTTCTTTTTTCCTAGAGTTCCTTGCACCACCACCAAGCTTCCTTTTAATAGGGTATACTTCCTTGATCCTTTTGATTTCTATAAAGCTTCATTGGATGCTATTGAATGTAGTTAGCATAAAATATTTCTTCACAGGGAAAATATTATCTTTTCAGGGCTTCAAGTTTCAGCACCTTATAAAATTCAGAAACTTCTGAACATTGTTTCAACAGAGGGCAAAATCCCTTTTTGAACCTAAAAACAATTTTAAATGTTGGGTGGATTTGGGAACCAACGTTGTGTTTTTTTTCCCCCTTTTGTACTACAAGATAATACCCTAAATTTCATGTTATATTTCGGCAACCACAACCAATATCTGCGGGTTTCTCAGACGTAGAGTTAAAGCTGCAACACAAAACAGCACATTTAGAATTTTTAGCATCTATTAACATTTGTGTACCTCTTACGTCTTTAATTCATAAAAGAATAGATCTCAAGTTCCACCATTTGATTTGTAAAGTTAAACCTCTCATCCTTCCTCTTTCATGTCTCGATTCATATCCATAACCAGTAAGGGGTGTATTGTGTGGTCACAGATGCAGATAGTGTTCTTAGAACATAAATGGTCTCTTTTCATCATGATAAGGTAGCCAAGTTGAGTGTTTATTAGCCACTTTTATATATGATCAAATGCTTGTTCTCATCTTAAAGGAAATGTTTGCCACCATGGCATCATAAGGAGCAACAAAACCCAAGATATCCTTTTGTCATTTCTATGCCTAAAATCAAACAAAAACCTCCGCAAACACGTGTACCTATTGGCATCCTTTCCAACATCACCTTTAAGATCAACATCTATGAAAATCATTTCTTTTTATGTATTATGTGAATCCCCTCTTCTGAATTCCTCCCAAAATTTCTCTTTCAAATGTTCCCCATGAGTTAATGATGTCAAGGATCTCATCTCCTACCACCATCTTAATAGCTATGATTCTATACCCAAACATCTCCAACTCCCTACATTCACATCTAATCTAACTTGTTAATAATGATGCCAACTCCCTAGTCGTGTCCTTTCCATAGTTCCATCTTTGTACCCATCTTCTCATAGCTTCTTTATTTGCACCCGCCTATGATGGAGGATCCCTTGCTGATTTTGGCATTTTGCACCTCCTGGGAACTGATGTAGCGGTACCTGGCCCACTTCTCACTATATTAGGACGATAATGCATTATAATTTCAGTATTTCCCAATTTGGATAGGCAAATCCTTTTCAATTGATTACTTTGAAAACTGATACTGCTGTTTTTCTGCATATAATAGCAACTTAGCTTGATGTCTTAAGGTTTTTTTTTTCAAAAGTAGATATTCTTATAAATAACTCGTGATCGTTGTACCGTTCACTGATGAATGACTAATTTATTTCCTTCTGATGAAGTTCGAGTATGCTAGCTGGAGTTGTGAGCACCTTAATAACTGCACCTATGGATGTTGTTAAAACACGTCTAATGTTGCAAACAGAATCTAATGGACCTGGAAGCTATAGAAATGGATTTCATTGCGCTTACCAGGTATGTTCTAAGGTTATCTTAACCCCTTTTTGCACTGTCATATCTTTTTTTTCTACTTTGTTCATGAGCTTTTTGTATCATAATCCCAAGTGATATTCCACCTGCCTACACAATTTGTAGAAAAAATTTACTTCCAATATGTCTGATATCGATATATATTGCCAAATATGTCCGAAATCAATATGGTTGCTAACGATTTCGATATTTTCATCTATGATTGTTAGCTTAAGCAAGAAACTTTTGGGGAGGACTACATGTTTCTAATCATGAATCAAATATTGTGGTGATCAGTACAATATTCCTATTCCTGTGGTTGCTAGATAAGTTTAATATCTGGGAAAATGGCTGGATAACACTTCTGTTCATGCTATGATAGCTGCTATGTTTTTGATATGCATACTAATTTGAAAAGTGATTGAGATATTATGTTGTCGTCCAATCAATCCCATTATACATGTGAGCTTTTGTGAGTCCAGCTCAGTTTTTCATCCATTTGAGAGCATTTTTTTGCATCTGAGTAATCTAGTAAAGGATTTGAGTCTTCCCGGACAGAAAAAGGAGGAAAAACTGCTGGACCTAAATTTTCAGCTCTCCTTATATATTGCAAAGGGTCCCTTATTTCTTCAGTACGCTTATTCTTTGATAGATCAAGCAGTGATATAAATTAAGTCCTATATTCCATCTTTGCATCAAGCCAACTCTGGTGATGCTTGACATACAGTTGGCCTAAAAAACCCCAGTATTATGTGCAACCATACAGTGCCACCCAATCAGAAACATATTGTGCATCTTCATTTCTAACCAACTCTGGTGCCTCTTGACTTATAGCTGGGCTAATAATATGTGCAAACATAACCCCACAAATCACTAACATAATATGCAAATGCATGCATGCAATATTCATAGATCTTTTTCATTCTTAGGTTAATTTGTTATTACATTTGTTTCAGGTCATGCTCACAGAAGGTATACGAGCTCTGTATAAAGGGTGAGATTCCATTGCTCTACCATCCTTAAGCTTGCGATGGACTATTGTGCATTATGATATTGTATTATTTGTCTAGGCAAACTGTCACAACCCAGACTAAATAGCCAAAGAACATCAGGAGAATGACACTAAAATCTGATAACACCATTACTTGCAGCAATATCATAAATTCATCAACATTAAAACTCCAAACACATACTAATCTTTAGCTGTCATCCAATGTCTAAGTCTCTTCTCTAAATTCTTCTGTGAGGACCAACATATTATACTCTAATGATCTGAACATACATTTTTCTCCATAGACACCATATGTGCAATCCTTGGGACGATGATAATAGTCACAAGCTCTAAATGATGGACATGGTCTTACTATTCATAGATTCTCAATTGTCTAGATTCATTAACGATCACTATCTCATCCAAAGGTAACCGAGCCCTTTTTGGAATGCCCACAATAGATATATTGGCACCTGTTTCTTCCCTGATGACTAAAGTTGGTGCCTAGACCAACATATCCTTCAAATCTCGAAAACTTTATTTGCTCTGTTTCTTGCACTTCTTTGCATTAACTTGGTTCATATAACAACAATGTCAGGAAATTACTTCACAAATTTTCGATAAATAACTTTGTAATACAAAGAAACTCCTTACCTCAGCTGGACCAATTAGTCTCACTTAGTTTTACATATTTGCCCAGATTCTACAAAAACGTCAAATATCACATGACCTAAGAACACAACCTTCTTGAATCAAAGGTTACACTTTATTACCTTGGCGTTTATTCGCTATTCCCTGATTTTTCAAAGTATAATACAAAGATATTCCTTATATTCCGAACATCTTAACATGTCAGCAGTAAGGTCCATGATAAATGATCCAAATAAAAGTTTCAACACTCGATTCACCATGTCATGCCTAACCAAACTACAATGGCATCAATCAAATCAAGTGTATACCCTTACTCATAATGATCATGCGTTTTCAAAGTGAGAATTTTCTTTATGTCATCCCATCCATAAGGTAATAACCCATTTATCTTTAACACGATCGCCCTTTGATGATCTTGTTAACCACTATATCCAACACAAGCTTTATCACAAAAATTATTAGTCACTTAAACCGTCAATCTAGCAACGTTTTTACCCCGATTGATAATGTTAATCATTTTGAATGCCTCTATTGAGATTTTCCTTCTCATTAAATAGATAATACTTTCCCTAAATACATTAAATTACAATCATTTACTTTTTCTAATTTATCTCTTAGTTATAATTAATTAGTATTAATTACCAAAACAGAGGTGATCCAGACCAATTCCAAAGCCGATGTTGATTCTAGTCCAAATTCGAGTCCGAGTTGAGTCCAAGTCCAAATCCAATGCCCGATCAATTAGAATAATCCCGATAAAGAAAAAATATATATAATTTTAGTAATTAATGTTATTGATATATTCTGCTGACATCTCTCCTCAAATTGATAATAGTCGATTAAGAAGTATCAATTTATCAACCATGAATTGATGTCGATGGTGCGAGAGACCTTTAGTAAAAACATCTACTGTTTGAAGATGGGTAAAGAAGTGTGGAAGAGTGATCACATGTTGATCAAGTGCTGTACGAATAAAGTGACAATCGCGTCATTTTGTTTTGTGCATTCATGAAAGACTAGATTGGTGGCAATTTGGATAATACTAGTATTATCAATATGAAAAGTGATTGGATTAAGTTGGGAAATGTCAAGTTCCCCTAATTAGCCCCGTAACCAAACAATTTCCGAGCAAGTAGAAGACATAGCATAGTACTTTGACTCGGTTGAAGATTTCGATATATGATCTTGCTTTTTACTCATCCACGAAATAAGAACATTACCAATAAACATGTACCTGCTAATAATAAACGACGAGTGTCAATACAACCTACTCAATCTGTGTTACTAAATCCCTATAAACGGAGGGAATTCTTAGTTGGAAAAAAATAGTCCTTGACCCAACGTATCCTTTAGGTAATAGATTATTGTTTTACTTTAGCAAAGTGTGAGTGTTGGGTTGCCTATATAAACCGACTCATCTATTGGACTGCAAAGGAGATATTAGGTCGAGTAATTGTTAAGTAATTCAATCTTTCTAACATTTGTCGATTTGTATATGGATTAGATGGTAAGTTTTCTTCCTGTCTAAGCCATATCGCACCAAATCATGATAAAGATTATCACACACCACAAAATTGAAGCCAATAGAGATTGAATCTCACCAAACCAAGGGAATTTAAAGCTATGAAACTCACAAAATTGAGAGAATGCAAAGCAAACGCAGAGAATTTTGGTCGAGATGAACTTGAGGATGAAGAAACTCACAAAATTTGAAAAGAAATTCTACAAAGAAATTGAAGTATAAGTTGAATAGGCGAATTCTTCAATTTGAGCAACTGATAATCTTGAAACAAATTATTCTGAATCTCTGATACCATGTTAATTGTTCTAAATGCCTCTATTGAGGTTTTTCCTTTTCAGTAAACAAATGCTATTTTTCTTATTTACATTAAATTATGATCCTCTACTCTCCAAGTTTGCTTTCCAATTATAATCAATTAGTCTTAATTACAATTAATTAAAATAATCCTGATAAGAAAAAATACATATAATTTTAGTAATCAATGCTAATAACATATTCTACAGACATATAGGAAGAAGTCCAACTATATCCCATGTTTAGTCAAACAATCCGAAGAAATAACTTTTGGTTTCCTTTACCAATGTCAACACCGAACTCTAGACAATGAAAACTAATCCTCAAATCCTTTTCACCATGAACCACACAATAACCTGAGACCCGTTTTATCATTACATCTATCTAACATACCATTTTTTGTTCATTCTATTAGGACTATCTAATCACTAATTCACATGGATACCCTATAAAATCCTGCTTAGCGTGATAGCACATTCTAACCACACTAGAAGACTTAGGTTACTAAACTAATGGACTGAATCTCAAAGTCACATCAAATTACCTAATATAACTCCCAATCTCATCAATACCTAAGTCCTCAAATAGGATTTCCCAAGATTTTGACACCTAAATCCTAAAATTCCAAGATTCATGCTCTCACAATCCGAACTGATTCTTGATGTTGAATAAATCCCCTTGAATCCTCAACTGTTCAAATCAATATTAGGTGGGGAACCATGATATACTTTCTTAAAAACAATATGTGAATTTCGCTGTGAACATCCGATAAATTAGGTGGAGCCATGAATATATGATTGGGCTTGCCTCTCACCAAAACGTCATAATCCTCTTGAATGGAGATGCCTAAAGAATCAGCAAATCATTAGTTTCATAGCCTTTTGTCTATCTCAAATGTTTACAGTTGACTGCAACTTAGTTTAATGTTTCCTATGATTTCTTGAATTAACCCAAATTAATGCACTGGATATTTTTTTCTCATATTATATGATTTGATTACCTTAAGAAAATCCGGGATGTCATGGGAATTTCAGAAATTTGTCAAATATCTGTGCAAGTTGGTTCTGAAGAATGTTTGCAGCGACTATTGCTTTCCACATGGCTTTGATGGACCCTCCAATTTTGAAAAAGAAAAATTGAGAACAAAATTATCAGAATTGTTTTTTTGAATTACCTGTTCCACCACTGTTTCCTTCTTCCTTAAATTTTCTGGAGTTTAAATAATTCTACACTATTTTTCTGTATCCTCTAGGTCTGCTTAAATACGAGCTACTAACAAAATTATGCAGATTGTCAACTAGAAATTTGTGCCTGATTTTCTGTTTATCTTATATTGGGATTTGTAGGGGATTTGCGACTTTTGCACGGTTGGGTCCACAAACAACAATCATCTTTGTAGTCTATGAGAAGCTGCGGGAGCTTGCTGGGCTTCGGTCAATTTAGGTGCAGCAATTTCTACCTCCTTGGTTTTTTCTTTTTGGGTGAACTTGATTTAAGAACAATATTTTGTTTTCCTCCATTGTTTGGGTGATTTGAAGGCCCCTTCAATACCTTGATTTCCAGAAATTTAAGTAGGTACAAATGCTGATGCTTGGTTCATCATCACACATACTACCTTAATCAGTGTTGCTTTCATTCACATTAAGCCATTTTCAAGGCTTTATTTAATTGACCAGATCTTATGTTATTTCTTAATTATGTGTAATTCGGGATTCTATTGATTTTTTCAATTTGGCTGTTCCTTTTCTTCGTTACTGGTGTTTTAAGTTTCGGCAATATCTAGTGTGCATATTTTGATACTGCCCCATATTTATAGTGTCATAATTGGATGATCACATTTGGTCAATTGGTAAGGATTGAGTAATTTGTGATTCAATGACCCGTTTGTGCCCAACTTTGCAAAGAAATAGCCTTTCTCTCTCCCTTCCCACTTGTGAATGTTGCATAACCAAAGTGCTTCCAAAACATAGACTCACTAGTTTTTGGCCATCTCATGCGCAGTTGTCATGTAATTAGGTTCACTTTGCAATAGAGCAAATTATGTGTAGGGGGGCCTGGCAAACTAGGCTTCTCATGTTGTGGGCTCTTTTAAAGGTAAAAATTATTGATTCTTACCCATAAATTACGGGGAGATTATTTCTATGGTTTAAACTTATGACCTAGAAATTACAGCACAAAGGTCTTACCCTCGTTTGTTTTTAGTCAAACCGTGAAAATGTAAAACACACACTTAGTGTATGTAAGAGAATTTGAACCCCTTCTTAATGCAACTATTGTACATGCTCATTACTTCAGTAATTAGATGAAAAACTCACGGGACTTGGTAAAATCCACAAGAATTAGATGAACTCACTTGATTATACTTTCTCCCTTTTTAATGCTGACAACATAAATGAAGAATAGATCAGACATCCAATAAGCAAAAATGATAAAACTAAATGCTCCTTGAATGATATCCATAAACTAATTCATGTGAACACACAGGAGATTTACCTAGAAGCTCCATTCAGTAGCCTATTCCTCTCTCCCTTTGTCATCATTAGAACAGATAGAGAAAGGTAAGATACCTTTGTAAATATGCACATTATCCATAAATATTAGAGCACATAGAAAGTGTATATTCAAAGCTAATTTGATGTCAATTGCAGAATGCCAAACATTTGGAGAAAAAACAGAAAATCAAAAAAATCAATTTGGAAACGCAACAGTACACACATTTTTTGTTTGATCTATTCAGATTAGTTCTTAGCACGATTTCTGTTCTCACACCTTTTCCTTTGGTATAGTAAAACAAAAAAGTAAAAAATAAAAAATAGAAAGTCTTTCCTATGTGTAATTAGTTTGTAGTAAAGAAAAAAATCAGATGACAGTTACACCAGTCAATAATAAAATTTTAATCCTTAAAGAAAAAATGATGATCTGACAATTGAAGGAAATGAATCCAAATTTGTTAAGATATTATAGGATGGTAATATGTGGCATCAGTGAAAATCATTCGAAAATCCAAAGACATTTCTCAAGTTGGAAAATTTTGAAGCCACATTTGCAAATACTATTTGAACGAATTGATTCAATCAAGTGACTAAAATATTGCTGGAATTCTATCTAGCATATAAGTCATCGTTCACCTCACATTCGTCACCGTGCTCCTCAATTTTTTTGTTATGCCTCTTTTTAGGTTTGTTCATTTTCATTGTCAGTGTAAGTGGTCATCATAGCTTTCTTCTTTTTGATCAGTTGAGAGTAGGACATTTAGGTCTAATATGGCTTATATTTCCAGATTCATAGCAAGTGACAAATTGCATTAGTTCATCAACATCATTTTTGCCATTTCTTTTGACAACACTTCTGGAAGATCGCTGGTTGATACATTTCTTTCTAACGATGCCATTAAGCCTTTTTGTTTGATTTTTTGGCATCTTCTACTTAAATCTTCCTCCGTAGCGATCTCATGGATTATGAGAGATCCGGTCATCTCATCAAGTCCGAGTTTACTTATGCCTTCTCCCTCCATTATAGCTGTTACTTTATGAGATCAAGACTGCCAAACATTTTAGGATCAGTCTCACTTGTCCTGAATTGGGCACGTTCCTTCTTACAAGTAATTTTAAGATGTTAGCAGTGTCAGAGAATCTATTATGACGGGTGATGCTTCTTCCTTTGGCATCATTCAGTTTGTGCTCCCGTGAGTTACTTTCACCTCTGCCCAATTCTCCTTGGCATGATTTCAAGGCAATTTCTTTTCCTCATCTCATGGATTGTAAGTGATATGATATCCTCGACAAGGTCGATTTTAGGTTTGTCTTCAGTGACTTTAGGAGACCACGATGTCCTCGAGCAGCTTAAGGGTCTCCTCCATTAGATCCCAATCAGACCGGTCTCTTTGAAGCAATTTCATGCCGTTGATAATATTTCAGAATCTAAAACACATTGTTGATACATTTTTTTATTGTAATAGTTTACAATCGAGAAAATTGATTTAGGTCTCCTTTACCGTGGCTTGTACCCTTGCCGAGTCACGTTTAACTTTGCTCAAATATTCTCAGCATACTTGCACATGTACGCATGTTATACTCATTTTGGATAAAACATTAACATGTTTACGGCCTAATTATCAATAGCGGTATATGTGTTTTTAAAAAAAAAGGAAAAAAGAAAAATCCTAACATAATCCTAATGTGTGATAAAAATGAGACATGATTGCATAGCATCAAAATACTTATTATTATTATTTTTTTCAAGTAACTAAATTTACAAGCATTGATGAGATTATTAAATGTAAAACCCTATTTTGGGTCGTGGAGTAACGCTGGATGGGCAGTCATGGGATGCCACATGATGTGAATATTAATCTATAGAATAATTTGAGAGTGGAAAGTGGGAAAACTATTTTTCATTTTTTTTCAATTTTATTGTGAACTTTTATACTTGTTCAATTGTAATTTTGACCTTTAATTTAGTACTAAATTTATTTTTCAATAAGAATAATTATCAAATTATCATTTTGTTGCATGTTCGAATACAATTCTAAATTTGGATTATTCTCGGTTTCTCCGTCTTATTGAACTCGTCCTACTGTAACACAATACTGGTACATTTTTAACACTCAAGTCGATCATTTGCCTTTTTGAGAATAAAATGGAAAGATATAATTTTGTTCTTCTTTTAGATATTTAGAGATTAAGAGAGAATTTTCTTGGACCGAAAAAGAAGTCCCCTTCATCTGAGGATTACCTTTCCTTTTATAGGGCTTCCTTTTCAGTTTCATAACTTACCCGGAGAAGTTATACTTTTCCGGATAAGTACATTTGGTTTTTTCCAACTCCTGTTGGTTTCTTAACTTCCACTCCGGGTGGTTTATTAACTTCCACTCCGGGTGGTTTATTAACTTCCACTCCGGGTGGTTTCTTAACCTCCCACACCGAGTGGTTTCTTAACCTCCCACTCCGGGTGATTTTTTAACTCCTCCGGTTGTTATGACGGTTCATTCTCAGAACCGAACCGTAGAAGTTATTAGGAGTTTTCATATTTTATCCCACGGGTGGTTTATCAGTTATTCGGGTAATAATACCCATCACTAGCCCCCCATGCTAGAAGATTAAAATTTTAACTTCTAGCATGTTTTAGTAATGGGATTGACTACTTAGAATTTTTTCAGATTTCCATTGCTCCGGACTTAGTGATTCCATTTTTCTGGTCACTCCGATTTTTTTTACTCCGGATTTGGTAACTCCCGCTTTTTGATCACTCCGGGTTTATTTACTCCGGATTTGGTGACTCCCGCTTTTTGGTCACTCCGGATATTTTTTACTCCGGATTTGGTGACTCCCGCTTTTTGGTCACTCCGGATATTTTTTACGCCGGATTTGGTGACTCCCGCTTTTTGGTCACTCTGAATATTTTTTACTCCGGATTTGGTGACTCCCACTTTTTGGTTACTCCGGATATTCTTTACGTCGGATTTGGTGACTCACGCTTTTTGGTCACTCCGGATATTTTTACTCGGTTTGGTGACTCCCGCTTTTTGGTCACTCCGGATTTTTTACTCCGGATTTGGTGACTCACGCTTTTTGGTCACTCCGGATATTTTTTACGTCGGATTTGGTGACTCCCGCTTTTTGGTCACTCTGGATATTTTTTACTCCGAATTTGGTGACTCCAGCTTTTTGGTCACTCCGGGTGGCGATTAGCTCTGACACGGTCTTAGCTGGTTGGCCACGTGTTGATCTTCGCGTGGTAACTTCTGTAACTGTCGTTTTGAGTTGCAAATGCTTTTCCGAGACGTGTCCTCTTCATCACTTTTAAATTTGAACGGACACGTCCCTTCAAACCTATAAATTAGGGTTTTACCCCGTTTTTACGTTACTCTGTTTTTCATATTCCTTCTCCCTGTTTCTCTGTATTTCACTTTTCTTCTTCCTGCTTCAATGGCGTCTAAGGTTGAGTCAATTAAATCTGTTCTTACCACTGAAGAGATGGAGAAGATCATTTTCCAGTACAAGATTCCAAGTTCATATCTGCGTTCGATACCGAAGGAGACCGATAGAGCCGATTCTCCTCCGACTGGATATATCACCGTATACGAAGCGCATTTGAAGAGTGGCCTTCGTTTCCCCCTCGCATCAGAACTTCAAACGATTTTCTCTGATTTGGGCGTATCCATCGCACGATATCATGCGAACGCCGTGAGGTATCTCTGCAACCTCTGTATATTTTTTCGTCTTCGAGGTATGACCCTTAGCACCTCCGTTGTTAGAGCTTTGTTCAAGTTTTGTCAAAATGGGGATTGGATATCCCTGTCTCCTCGAGACTTGAATATTAGTGGGGTTATCATCGATACGGTCAAAAATTGGAAAGACTGCTTTTCTTTTTTTCTTGCTGTCCCTCAAACTGGCATTCCTAATGCCTGGGTAAAATCCCCGACCGCTCCATCCCCGGAAGAGGAGTCAGTGAAACCTCAAATCAAAATGATTAAATCGAATATGGAGTCATTTTCTGATAAGGGACGCTTGTTTACTCCTGAGATTTTTGCTCTGACCAAATGGGGGTCTTTAACTGGTAAAGTTGGAACTTCAGAGCCAACTCCCAAAAAGCTTAAAAGGAAAGCAAAGGACACCGCGCCACGGGGGCGTAAACGTTTAGTTGTTTCACCCAGTCAATCTCCTTCTTCTGATACTGCTGAGGTTGGTGTCTCTATGACTGAAAAGTTAAAAGGGGTATAGGAAGAAAATCCTGTTAGTGAGTCCTTGGCTGCCTCTGAGATGGGAGCCGATGAAATGACCATCGCTCCATACACCATATCGACTCCACTCCAAGGAATTTTTTTCCTATTGTTGAAAGGCCTACTGAAGAAACTCCTGCTCCGGCTATTTCTACTCTTACTCCGGTCTTACCTGTTCCTACTCCGGCGGTTTCTACTCCGCCTCTCCCTCAAGGTTCAACTGATCCGGTCGTTCACTCTCCTCTCCGGAGTTCAGCTGGTCCGGATCCGGAGCAAGCTCCGGCCTCTTCGCGTCGTTTACCTTTGAAGACCGCAGCTCAAAAAGCCCGCTATATAACAGTAAGATTTTGAAAAGAGATTTTCTCCTATTATTATTATTATTATTATTTTTTTTTTTTTTTACTTACTTTTGACTGATCCTTGTGCTCAACAGAGTGAGAAAATGGGTGAGATTTTAAATCTCTGCTTAACCCAACGTGATTTGAGGATGGAGCAGCTTGAGAAAGAAATTCAAAAACTTGAAAAAGAGCGCATTGATCCATCCGTCCTTGAAGAAATGAGAAATCGGGCTAGCGCTGATGCTGCTAAGATTGATCTTCTACAGAAGCGTATCTCAAGTATGGAGCTTGAGTTGCAGCATGCTAATGAAACTTTAAAGGCGTCCCAAGAGTATGCATCCACATATAATGCCAAGTTGGGAGCGGAGCTTATGGTCCGACTTAAGCCTTGAAGAGGTGCGTCCCAGGCTTTGAATGCCCTACGGAATCCTTTTATGCCGAGAGATTGCTCCTAAGCTGGATCCAAATTTTCCGGTTGGCTTTTGATCCAAGGAATCTGGGCACCGTCTTAGATCGGACTTGGTAGACTTTTCATCGAACCTTCAACGCACCCCATCAAGTCCTCCACATTAATTTTGATTTTCATTAACGTTGTCTTATGATAAGGAAAAATGTACCTAAAGCCCTTTATAAATGGAAAGAAATATTTTGACTTTTATTGAAAGAATTTTTTCAAATGCATTGCATTCCAAGTTCTAGGCACTAATTTTTCATTTGAGGTGCGAATTTATAGGCACCATTTCTTAATACGTGAAGAAACAATAAACGGACCTTCCCGATTAGAGACAACTTATTTCTATTCGCAATTTTTCCGGTGGCTTGTCCGCTTCTCAAAACTAAATCTCCCACGTCAAACTCTGCCGCGCTTTTGTTCTCTTGTTGTAATCTTCTGCGTAATCAGATTCTTTGATAAGTCCGAACAGTACCCTTCTTTGTTTCTCAATTCTTCCAATAAGTCAAGGTTTTCCTTTAGCCGTTTTGAATTAGTGTGATAATCGAAATTTTCTATCCGAAGGTTTATCTCAATCGGTATCACCGCTTGATTCCAGTAGCATAAATCGAACGGTGTTTCTCTTGTTGACTCTTTAGGAGTCAATCCGGTTTGACCACAAAATTGATGGTAACTCATCGTACCCAAGAGCCCCTCGCTTCCTCCAATTTGGTCTTTAAACCATGCAGTAAAGTCTGGTTAGTTACCTCTATTTGGCCGTTTGCTTGTGGATAGGCAACAAAGGTATGTGCTAACCGGATCTTCAAATTTGAGCAAAACTTAGTGAAGCGCTTCCCGTGAACCGGGTTCCGTTATCGATTACTATCGCTTCCGAACTCCAAACCGTGACAATGTTTTGTCCGCACGAACTCCGTCGCATTATGTTCGATTATTTTTGCCAAGGGAGAAGCTTCCACCCATTTGGTAAAATAATCTATTCCAATTAAATAAACCTTCTTTGTCAAAAGGGTCCCGGTATGTGTCCCCCATTGTGCGAAATTGTAAATTTTAGTTCGGTCGGAGGTGCGTGAGGAATGCTTCCGTGGATTTGGCAGTTCTTACATTTCTTGACGAAGTTTGCAGCGTCTTTTTTCATTGTTGGCCAAAAATAACCTTGTCGCATCAATTTGAAGGCAAGATTCTTTCCTCCTATATGGGATCCGCAAATTCCAAGGTGGACCTCACCTAGTGCATAATCTGCTTCCTCCGGAGTTAGACATGTTAAATAAGGGACGGAGTACCCACGACGGTACTGATTTTAAAATCAATAACAACGTACCCGAAAGCTTTTCTTTACTCGCTTTACTTCGTCCGGATTTTACGGAACTACTCCGTAGATAAGTATCGATAATAAGGAGTCATCCATTTCATCAACTTGAGGATATCTTGATCTACTTCTTGAATACTTGGAGTAGTTAGAACTTCGCGCATACTGAGAGTTCTCCGGATTTTCTAAATTAAACTTTTTTTCGTTTTCGTTCTAGAAATATGGTGCATGTTGACTTTATCAAAATTTTGAAATGCACTTCTTACTTTAGCTAGGTATCTTGCTAGACATGAATTATGAAATCTCCCGAACTTGATTGACCATTCGGAATCATATATTTTGCAATGCTTGGCCAAAAGTCCTCGCCAACGTAGCTTCATATTCAGCTACGTTGTTAGTTGTTGGGAATGAAAGCCTTAATGAATATAGAATTTCCATTCCTTCCGGAGTTTGCAACATCACTTTCTGATTGTGTAGAAGATCCGCCCACATACATCGTCCACGAGTGGACAATTCAAATCCGGTTGATCTTTTCATCTTACGCTTCATCATTTTTGGGTTTTGAAAAGGAAATTTCAACAAAAAAAGTCTTTGTCCTTTTATTGACGGTCTTGGCTTGTACTAATATCAAATTCTCCAAGTTCGATTGCCCATTTGACCAATCGAATGTATCCGATTTTTGTAAGATCCCTTTAAGAGGTTGATGCAGCGAGACCGGTTATCTTATGGGCTTGGAAATACGGCCTTAGTTTTCTTGCTGAATAAACAAGAGCTAGCACTATTTTTTCGGCATGTGTATAACGGCTTTCTACTTCGGACAGCGTTTTACTGACATAGTAAACCGGTCTTTGAACATCCGTCTGTTGCTGGATTAAAATCGAACTCAATGCTGCATCAGAAACCGCTAGATATAAAAATAACTCCTCTCCCTCTAATGGTGACGTCAGAAGAGGAGGGTTGGCTAAATACTCTTTTAAATTTTGAAAAGCGGCTATTCTTGAACTGGAAACCATTTGCTCTGGTTCCTCTTAAAGCTTTGAAAAATGGAAGGTACTTCTTTCTGATAAAAATCGGGAGAGTCTTTGCAAGCCTTCCCGTAAGCCGTTGAACTTCTTTTATGGTTTTTAGCGGACTCATTTCGCATTTTATTTTTTCGGATTGGCCTCGATTCCTCGCTTTGAAACGATAAATCCCAAAAATTTGCCCAAGATACTCCGAAAGCACATTTGGTTGGATTTAATTTCATACGATGTTTTAGGAGCACTTCAAAAGCTTCTTCCAAATCGGTGTGTGTGATCGTCCATGACTTTACTTTTAACGAGCATATAAATACTTCCATGTTCCCGCGATCGATTGCGAACAATTTGTTCACCAGTCTTTGATATGTTGCTCCGGCGTTCTTTAATCAGAACGGCATTACTTTGTAACAGTAAGTGCCTTGGTCGGTCATAAAGGAGGTGTGTTCTTCGTCCTCCGGGCTCATGCTTATCTGGTTATAATCGGAGTACGCGTCCGTAAAACTGAGTAGTTCATGTCCGGAAGTTGAATCTACCAATAGATCAATTCTTGGCAAAGGAAAACTGTCCTTTGGGCAGGCTTTATTCAAATTGGTAAAATCCACGCACATCCTCCATTTTTCGTTGCTCTTTTTTACCATAACCACATTAGAAAGCCAGTCCGGATACTGGACTTCCCTTATGAAACCGGCATCCAGCAAATTTTTCACTTCCTCCCTGATTGCAATGAGTTTCTCAACCGAGTAGTTCCTCCGTTTTTGTCTAATCGGTTTGTGATTAGGATCCAAATTTAATTTATGGACCATCACTTCGGTTGGAATCCCAGGCATATCAGATGATGTCAATCCTTGTTCAAGGAACTTAATTAACCGCCTGGAAACCGGTCCGGTCAATGAGTTTCCTATTTGTACGCATTTTTCCGGATCTGTTGGATCCAACGGAATTAAATCAGTAACTTCTCCGGACTGGGATTGTTGCAACGTACTTTCGTCTCGATAGTCAAAATCTTCCACAGACCGGTCTTGAACATTTTTCTCAACTTGGGATAAATAACATGTTCTTCCGGTAACTTGATCTCCTAATATTTCTCCAGCCCCATTTAATGTTGGGAACTTCATTTTCAAATGGGGAATGGATGTTAAAAAAAAATTGCAAACTTAGAATTGCATTATAAATCAAGCGGTCCACTACCGAATGTCGATTCGTGAGAAGCGTTGGGTAAGTTCCCAATGTAACCTCCAATTGGATGGTTCCTTTGGTTTTCATTTCTCACTCCTGGTCCATTGAGGCCGGAGTTGATTAATTTTTAAACCCAATTTAATGAAAGCATCGAAATAAAGTAAATTACTAGAGCTTCCATTATCTATAAATATTTGTTTCATCCGGTAATCTACATTACCATCGAAACCAAGGCGGATCTGACTAATGGATCTGAATGTGGTGTTCTCACATGATCCATATCCTCCTTACTAAAACTAATTACATCATCACTTTCAAACTTCCGCTTCCTATCACTCCTGATGACATCCATTTGACCGAGGCCTTGGCCGATCTCGGTGGTTATCATGTTTACCACTCCCCCCCACCACACGGCTTTTCGATTGTGGTTTGCTCCGTCTCTTCTTCTTCGAACCAGTGTTATCTTCCTCGGTTTCTTCAAGAATTTCTTGAGATGCCCTTTCTGATCAAAATTTCAATTTCCCTTTGCGAGTCCAACATTCCTCGGTTCCATGCCTAATAATGGCAAAACTTACTTTGATCTCCGACTTCTGGGTTCTTTGGGGTTCTTGGCCACTTAAAGAATTTTTTCCTCCCGTATTTATATCGGGATATTTGTTCTTGAATCATTTAATGGGGTAGGATCGAAGGGCCCGAACTCTCTTCGTGCTTCATTCTTGAACTTCCTTAATGAGATCTCTCATCCTCGTTCCTTCTTCTTTTCGGTGAACCACGATAAGGAGGATTCACCACTGCGGGTTTCTTAGCCTCATTGGCTTCCTCACCGCCACGTACGCTCGAGCAAAGAACCTCCATCTCTCTAAAAGTTTGTGGATTTGTGTGGGCCAAATGTTTAAAAATTCTCATCCAGTTTGCAATAAAAGTATTTAATTTCACTTCGTCGGTGAGGCGTGGAATTCGGCGAGCCGGAAGTGAATCTTGACAGAAGCTCTTCAAGTTTTCATTTGGACCTGTTTGATACGGGCCAAGTGCCGTGGTTGTTTTTCTATTCTCCTCGCTTGAAGCAAATTGAGAGAGAAAATTTTACGCTAACTCTTGGAAGGACCGAATTGAGTTAGATGGCATCCTAGTAAAACCAGATTCTTACGTCCCCCTTCAAAGTTAATGGGAAGCATTGACACATCATCATTTCATCTAATCCTTGGAAACTCAACAAGGTCCGGAAGTGATCTAAATGATCCATTGGGTCAGTACTTTCGTCATATGTGTCAATGACTGGCATTTTGAATTTCGGAGGTAAAGGACAGGTCCGGATTTCCGTTGTGAATGGGGACCTCCTTAGATCGCTGGTCCGTCCTTCAGATTTTTCTCCGAAAAGATAATCCCATATCTTTTCTGATTTTTCTTCTTTAGGTACTACAGCAGATTTCTTGGTATTGAGATAAGTTCTCAATTCCTCAGGAGCTTCGGATCGGAGATTCTTGACGTTTTTGGCATTGAGATAGGTTTTCAATTCCTCTGGAGCTTCAGATTGATGATGTTGGGCATTTTTTGAATTGAGATAAACTCTCATTGAATATCCGCTTATTTCTTCCATCCGAGGCAAATTGGAGGAAGCTTCCTCCCGGTCAAGTGTCTTCTTTCACTCCGGGATTTCGTCTTTTCCGGCCAGTCTTCCACGGATCTTGGGCCCAACCGGCCCTCTAAAGATCGGCCTTCGCCCCTTTCTCTTGAAAATATTCTTTCTTGGATGTGCACGATGTTCCATTGAAGCAGGAACATCGTTCTTTGAAGAATGGGCGTCCGACTTTTGACATCCCACTTCTTTGCGTGGAGACCGAATCTCTTGAGTCATTTGTTCCATACGGGCGTTCATTGTCGGTATGAGTTGGTCTTGTGGATTTCTTTCCTGCTCTCCAAAGGAATGTTATTTTCAGAACGGCATCTTCTAATGCCTAGGCATACTTATTTATAAGCACTTATTGTCGGAGCACTTTGTGGCGTTCAGTGTTAACCATTTTATTTTTATTTATATTTTTAGTGGTGAATCAAGCTTTTGTCCGATTCCCACAGACGGGCCAATGTTGCGGATGAGTCCGAGTTCGAGGATACGGTAAAGCGGATGCAGTCCTGGTGATTTGGATTATTCCGGTTCTCCGTCTTCTTGAACTCACGTCCTACACAACACAATCAATGGTGTGAGCCAATGGGGCTAAATCCCCAAAGTACGCCAAGTCGGTCATTTGCCTTTTTTGAGAATAAAAGGGAAAGATATAATTTTGTTCTTCTTTTAGATATTTAGAGATTAAGAGAGAATTTTCTTGGACTGAAAAAGAAGTCCCCTTCATCTGAGGATTACCTTTCCTTTTATAGGGCTTCCTTTTCAATTTCATAACTTACCCGGAGAAGTTATATTTTTCCGGATAAGTACATTTGGTTTTTTCCAACTCCTGTTGATTTATTAACTTTCACTCCGGGTGGTTTATTAACTTCCACTACGGGTGGTTTCTTAACCTCCCACACCGGGTGGTTTCTTAACCTCCCACTCCGGGTGGTTTTTTAACTCCTCCGGTTGTTATGACGGTTCATTCTCAGAATTGAACCGTAAAAGTTATTAGGAGTTTCCATATTTTATCCCACGGGTGGTTTATCAGTTATTCGGGTAATAATACCCATCATATTTAAACAATTCTAAAATTAACCTTAATCTAAATACTTACATTTTTAGTTTTTTTTATTGTAGCATGTATGATTGATATATGATTTGTAGCTTATTTCTTATATAGAATAAATTTGATACTAAAATAAGAGATTCAATAATAAAATTAGGAAAATAAAAATGAAAAAAAAAAAAGAAGCTGAAAAGTTGCTAGAATTTTAACTTTTTCTTCATTTAAAAATCTAAATCTTTAAATTATTTTGATAAATAAAATATATACCTTTTTAGAATTCTATTTCATGGGGTACCACCTATCGGCTTTGAAAATAGTTTGTTATAGCTAGATAATGAATTTGATTAAAATAAGGTCATTTGACTGGCTTGATTCTATTAAATTAAAATTTTATAAAATTTAGTTAATATATATGAACATTATGGATAGATATATCATAAGATTAAATCTGATTAATTTTTAAATATAGCACAATTATAAGTAAAAATTGACCAATTTGGCCTTGTTTGGCCCTATTGGTTATATATATATATATGTTCAATAAATATTAAGTTCATACAATTATTATAATAAAAAATATTTTTATATAATTAATAATTTTTTGAAAAATTTTATTCAAATGAATAATTAGATATCAACTGGTATAATTTTAAAAATATTGTGTATATTTAGATATTTTTTATATAATAAAAATATTTGAAAATAAAGAAACTTCTAGAACAAGCCTAAATTGGCCCAAGTTTGGATTATAATTTTGATACAGATGGTTGGGCTATTTCTGACGCGATTAATAATTTTTATATTGATGCGTTTCAATGACCCGAATTACATGTGAATTAAGGAGCCAAGTTGATCACTCGATTGGTCCGATTGGCGGCAGTTCCATCTTTGTAACTGTTAATCATTGCCTTATGCATTATAATAAATTAAATGAGATGTATAAGATATATGAGACTTATTTTTTTGTATATTCTTTAATATTTAAATCAATGATTTTTCTTAAAAAATAAAAATATGAAAAAAGAAAACTTGAATTGAAAGATAGTGGGAATATGTGTGAGTTGGGAAAGATGTGGTTTCACTACCCTGGAGTGCACTACTCGCTTGAGTGTCTTTTTTGAATTTTTTTTCACTCATTTTTCTCATCAATTTGGAAGGAGTTAAATTTATAATCGAAGGTCTAACCAATTGATTAGATCCTAAAAATATTGCTTATGCTAGAAGTTGTTTTTGTGATAGTGAATGAAAATGAGTTACCTTTAAAATATAACCGCCCTTTGAATCAATTGAAAAACAATCTAACTATTGATATGGATATTATTTTGAATGTTTCTAGATCGGGTCATTTATTGGTATATTATTATCTTTCGATTGTCCGTAACTATTTATCAGGATTAAATACTCCATTTAATGCCTTATAAAATCGTTACCTAGAATACCTAATTGGTTTAATACACTCATATCTAAGCCGTTGATATTTGAGCCCTATTTCAACTTTAGGCTAGGTCGATTTGCCATGGATCATATCCAACACTTACAAATTTGATAAGAGTCTTGTCTAGACCTGCTGCTGACAAAACCAAAAATGTATGCAAAAATAAATCAAAAATAATTTTTTATAAATTTGTACTTAATTTTTTTTATTTTTAATTATTAATCAATACCGAGAGAGAGAGAGAGAGCGGGGTGGGGGTGGGGGAAGAGGGAGAGGGAGTTAAAATTAAGCGTAAAGGAAGGAAACGTGGGTCAAATTTTGTTTGTATTTCTTCCAGTAGTGCAAATGTGCTTGCTGCAGTGGAACTGCTTGGCGGGACAGCCTGGCGTTCTTATCTTCCCGCCTTGATTTCTCCGCTTATTCACAGTTCTATCCTCACATCGCTCGTTTTCCTATTTTGCCCCACCCATTCAAATATTCAAATATATATATATATATTATTTTTTTTTTATTTATTTATCCGATGGTGTGAATAAGAATATCATCTAATTGTTAGGCACATGGGGAATGATAATTAGAGCTGAGGCAATACTTAGTTAATGAAGGAAACTATATCCTAGTGATATATTTGTTTGATGATCATTTTATCGTAGTATAAATGACATAATTTTATTCATAACATGCTTATAAAATTTTTTGAATTAAATTTGTAAAGATATATCGGTACCAAAAGACACACGAGCCATTGTTGGAAAGACTACTAATACCAATAAATATAAGGTTAATAGGAACAGAAAACAATGATTTTTGATTCTTAGTTTTTGCATGTAAGTACTAACAATACATATTTTTTATTTATTAGTGTTTATTTTTTTTTACAATTTTTTATTAGTTAATCGGTTAATTGTGAATTTATTTGATAATAATTATTTTTATAAATGTGCTAAGTATAAGAGAACGGCTTTAGAGGCCGCCACTGTGAAAGAAGAATAGCTTCAATATGTACCAATGAGACATGACTGCCTAAAGCATTCAATGATAATAAGCAACCTTATATATCAATAATATTCGATTGTACAATAAAGAAAATAGAAATCAATAATTTTTAAAGAAAAAATGGAAACCAGAGTTATGTTTTCTTCAATGTACATATTCTAAGCAGTTTTTAGTTTAAGTTATTGTATTTGATTGATTGGATTTATTAAAAATTTGACCTCTAGACTAGTTTTATAATATAGTTATTTATTTATTTTTAGAAGTTCTTGATGCAAGTTTGACTTTTGTTGTTAGGAATTATACGTGTATTGAATCTTAAGATGGGAGATATGAAAAATTTTATTCTAATAAATCTACTACTCAACTAAGTTCAATTTATCAACTCAGCTCATTTGGGTTTGAAAGCATCTCTAGGGCGCTTTCGAGCGCGGGCTTCGGAGTGGGCCCCTAAATCGTTCGCCCACCTTCTCCGGGAGGTTGCGATTTAAAATAACAAAGGCACTTGTCGTATCTATTTATTTTTTTGTTTTACTCATCTTTAGGGCGTTGCTCGTTAAAGGGTAGGAAGTTATGAGTTTTTTAATATCATAAGATGTTTTTAATTAATATGTAATTGGTGAGACTAATCGGATCCGTTGTGTTTGAGGTGTTGGACATGAAGATTGAGACCAAGATTTTTTTACGTGGAAAACCTCCTCTTGAATGGGAGGAAAAACCACGAGCTCGGGGCATTGCTTCTATTTAGGTTGAAATCTTTCAAGTTTCTCTCTTGGAAAACTATACTCGTTGGGAGCCTTTTACTCTTCTTTTTGGAGTTAATTTTGGGGAAGGAGTGTCATCCCCTTAGAAAGGGACCTCGATTTAAATAAACACGTATATCGGGTGGTTGAAAATTAAAAATGCTACTGATGTCTAAAAATTTACTTAACGATTAATTTGTTTGTTTATATTCTATTTATTTGCGAGGTTTGTTGGGAATCGACAAATTTGTCTAGTTGGCATTCTATGAGCGGTCCTCGTCCCTGAGTGGGGCACCTTGTGAGCTCGCGGACTCGTGAGGGCATCCATTCTTGGAGGATATTATATATTTTCTTGATCTCTTGGGCAATTTTGGAACTCAAAGGAGTTTCTGCCGTTTTGCGTTCTCAATAGACCCAAGTATTCTTAGCGTTATCCTCGAGTTTTCTTCATGTTTGACGAGACTTTTTAGGTTTTTAGTATATTATATATACCGTTTGGGCATTTCTTCACGTGTGTGTGTGTGTGTGTGTGTGTACGTGTAGGGGTAAGATGTCAATGTATTAATTTAAAGACCGATCAATATATTGATTAGCTATTGAAAAAGCATGTTGCTAAATATCGTAAAAATTTTTAATAAATTTGGCTCGTTAAGTTTGCTGAGGTGAGCCAAAATAAACTTTAATCGAATAATTGTAAGTACAAGCATTAACGTTAGATGTAGCAGTGGGGATTGACCATTCTCGATCTTGCTTGGCATATAACTTCTCCCGCGGCTAATTTTGAAAACATGGCCCCCACATGAACCGAGCATCTGTAATAAAAATGAGACGGAGGGTAGTTAGGTCATTTTGTTTGCCTCTCGGGCCTCAGGAGGGCGAGATCAGCTACGACTGTGCGCAAGTCTGGACTCTCACTTCTTCAAATAAGAGTGGCAATTTCCGTAAATGAGTTCACTGCTGAGGTTAATTGTACATGATAAATCAAAAATATATCGAACGGAAGATGCAACTTTGCCATCTAGAAAAACGCCATTATCATCCAGCAAGCGACGACTCGGAAGGGAGAGATCAAAGCAGAGTTGGCAGAAAGAGAGCGAGAGAACGAGGGAGAAGAAAAAGGCATTGATGGCGGAAGGTGAAAAGGAGGGCCAGAGACACGGCGAAGAGAGCGTGAAGCTGTTCGTAGGTCAAGTTCCGAAGCACATGACTGAAGCTGAGCTCTTGGCTATATTCAAGGAGTTCGCTTCGGTAGAAGAGGTCAAAATTATCAAAGACAAGAACACTAAGGCCTCCCAAGGTTACCTGGAGACCACTGTCTTTCGCTCAATCCATTTTCTCATGCATTTTCAGTTGCTTGTCTTTTTTCCGGCTGGATCAAGGATGTGCAATGCGAGTAGTTTGTTGTTGATCTGGTCTCAGATTTGGGGGTTTTGGATCTATAAATGTATATATGGCCCTAATTTTGGACTTGTTAATGCTCATATTATTTGCTTCTGTTTCTTGTTTTGGCAGGGTGTTGTTTTGTGATTTGTCCTTCTAGGAAAGAGGCGGACAAGGCTGTGATTGCCTGTCATAACAAGATGACGCTGCCTGGGGTATTTGATCCTCTTTGATCCCTCGCTCTTTCTGCTCTACTCTTCTTCGTCTTCAGCTTGTTGATCTTCGTCATTTCTGTTATTTTCTCTTTCTGAAATTCTACCTGTTATTAATTGTGTTAGACATGCTCCGTCTTTGCCCATACACTGTTGGATGTGATCGCTTCAAATGGACTGTTTTTGCTTATGACACCTGCATTTCCATTTTTGAGACGTATCTGACAATCATGTGTCGCAAGAACAAAAAATTCATAGATTATTCATCCTTTTTTTATCAAATGATGATACTTAGCACAGCGGTAAAATTTCCTGGTTAGAACATCTGTGCAGTGCATAAGGTGACCTGCTTACTTCTAATCCTTTTCAGATCAAACGATTTGGAAGCTCCGTGTGCACCGCCTTTTTTCTGTACCGTGTTGCTATTTGATATTTAGACAAGAAGTTTTGTTACAATCTTTGGATTCTGTTGCATGCAAGTGAGATCATGGAAATTTCATGGGTTTCCTAAAAGGATATAGCATCAAGTTATACCTCTGAAGCTATTCTGCTTCCCTGAGCTGATAGCATGGGATGCAATAAGTACTGCTTAGGAGCTTACCAAAAAAAAAAAAAAGGTTATCTCATATACAAGGGTTTTGACTGGTGGATAAATCAAATAACAAAGAAGCTGTATGTTTCATGATTTTAGCAGACTGGAATGACGGAACTTATACTAATGGTTTATTCATTTTTCTCTATTATTTATATCCAGGGAAATTATGGGTATAAAAATCTCTGGATGGAGTCACAGAAGTTGTGCCTTCATTATCTGTTGATTTATGTGAGGCAGGTGCTCAAGTAGGGCTGTTCTGGGAAAGAGATCATTTTTGGGGATGGAATATTGTTATCAATATAGTCACTAACTTGAATCCAAGCTTCAATAAGTGACTTATCTGTTCCTCTGTCTTCATTTAGAATTGGAAGATGACAGGCAAGACAGTTAATAGAACAGAGTTCTGAAAGTGCTAGATATTAATAAGTTCAGCGTCATTTTTATTTTAATTTTTCTTGAGATATTAGGTCATTAAGAGGATGAAGAGGTGTTTGCCAAGGAGCATTGAAAAGCAAGCTGCTTTGGTTTCACATTTGACTTCTCTCTTCTCTATCTTGGTAAAATACACAAACCTTACCAGTAAATGATCTTCGGTATTTACTTGGAAAAGTGGATGGGTGGAGCAAAGAAGGGAGCAGAGCAAGCTGGTAGATGCTCAAAGATTCAGAATGAGGTTGGGTAAGTAATGCTGCAGAAAGGGTTAAATATATTAGTCAGATCAAATGTGTATGTCTGACCTTAATGGTCATTCCTTTTTCTTTAATAATTGTGCATCAGTTGCTAAAATTCCTACTAGCATTTAGATCTTGAAAGCATATGTTTTCTAGTTCATTATCTGAGAATCAGCAGAAAAGCCAAAAACTGTGACAAAAGCTCAATGACACTTGTGTTCTTGAATTTCTCAAGATAATGATTGTCTCTTGTTCAATGATTTGGGAATTCTGGTGAGCTAGGAAGAGGGATTATCACCACACATAACCCTAGAAGCATGGATGAAAATATTGGTATCGGTATCAGTGTTGGTCGCAGTTGTATCAATTGGAAATATCGTACAATATATATCAGTATTAAATGTATGAAGCAGATTTTTTTAAAAAATTGTAAGTTGATAGACTCGTATTGGCTGATACATCGTATTTATTGGTTGATACGAAAGTATATCATGATATTTTTGTGATATTGAAAAATATTGGCATTAGTGGGTCCTAATATTGATACATATCTGCTGATCTATATTGTATCGATCGATATTTACATCCATGCTGTAAAGTGCAGCTAGTAACTTCATGTTGGAGTGCCTTTTTCTTTATTATTTGTGATGCAGGGAAGAGTAAATAGGAAAGAGAAGAAGAAAAGATTGGGAAAAGATGAAGGAATAGAAACAAGATAGAGAGAAGAGAAGTCAAGATTACCAAAGAAGAAGGAAATTACAATTATTCAATATCAATTTAACTTATAAATGTCTCATCTAACAATAGAATTAGGGTTCTTATATAGAAAAATCCTACCATTGGGTTCATTAGGAAATAAATATAATTTTATAACTAATATTATCTCAAAATGAGAAAATAATATGACATAGTTTTTTAAAATAAAATAAAATAAAATCATATTAAATAAAATCTTTCAATAAAAATTTCTTAAGTAAAATAAAATCAAAATCAAATAAAATAAAATCTCTTCTAATTTGAAATATTCATGATATCCACATCAATTTGCTTAGTCGTGTTTGCTTAAGCAGCCTTTTGAAAGAGATGATGAATATTATGTAAAGTACAAATAGAAGAACACAGAAGAACTTACTCTTGGAATCATCTGTTACATTTGATGCATTCCTAATGTCCTGAAGTTTCCATTGCTTGCTGCCTTTTAGGCACAATGACCTTTATGGGTCATGCTGTCAAAAAGAAATTATCCAAGTCCTTTAATGTACGAATGTTTCATGGTGTTCAAAAATTCCACCTGAGAAATAGGCTTCAGATGATTCTAACCCCTTTATCCTCTGTCTGTCCTGTGCGCAGCAGGAGCATTTGAAGACAAAAGCTGTCAATGATTCTTATCTGGAGTCTTTTATGAGCATTCATTAACAAAAATGTTTTTCTCATTTGCAATTCAACTAGAGAAATAATAAATCTGATAATATGTCCTTTAGACTATCTTCGGTTGGACAGGATTTTGTGGGAGAAAGGATCTATTCCCATATAATTTTTACTACTTCATTTGGTTTGAAATTTTGGTGGGAGTACTTATTATCTAGAAATATTTATTATCAGAGAAATTGGAATAACTAGTACTAGGGAAAGGTGGTGTTATTTATTATTTGAATTCGGAGAATAAATATTTCTAACTGGACCATAATTACTGCCAGCCATTACCCGTGTTCTTGTCTCCATGACAGTGGTAATGTTTATTTTCGGATGGTATAGTGATTCCATGCATAAATCAAATAGTGTGATATTTATTCCTGCCTTATCCCTTAGTAATAGATGGTCTATTTTACCTTATTCTGCCCAAACAACCAAACATTACGTTAAGGAACCCTTTTAGCAAATGCCAAAGGTCGATATTTGAAGTATGGGTAACAGTGGCTTATTACATAGGGCTCCCATGTTGTAGGCTCTGGAAGGATCAGATGCACATATAGAGGTTGTTATCATTGTTTGACCACAACTCCAGGTGGCAATGAGTGACCTTATCATATTGACATACAATATTTAATTATGAGATGTTGAAAAGTACTGCAACGGAGAGCATGAAAATGAGTGACCTTATCATATTGACATACAATATTTAATTATGAGATGTTGAAAAGTACTGCAACGGAGAGCATGAAATAAGCATCCATCCATGCTACTTTGGGTGAGATGTATTGTCAGTATGTTTCAGATGATAATTCCGTTGTATTTCTCCTGAATCACTATCCAGAGTTGGTTTTAAGGTGCCTAGGCAGAATCCTTTTTCCATACTATCATTCCCCAGCAATGGATAAGAGAATGGTACTTCCCTCATTCCAAATCAAAATATCTCTCTCTTTAGGGTGTCCTAAAATGAATGTCCTCTTTCCTAAATTATATTCTGCTTAATTTGTGCTTTCCATTCTACCTCTAGTTAAACTTATGTAAACATCTCTTTTTTGGACATTTAAAAATGAAATAAAACTAGTTGTGGTCCCCAGTCCATTAGAATAAGAGTTGAAATGCGTGGTCCAGTGTACAAGACTTCCTGTATTGTGAAATTTGGAAATGGTTGAATGTACGCAACCCCTATATTACCTTGAGGTTGTTTCCATCATAATAGAATGGAAATCATAAACGAGATGCTTTGGTTCTCACCTTTGCAAGTGTTACAATTCTCACCTTTACATGCACCCTGAATTTATAATGAAGACATGAATGTGGGACAAAAAGAGTGATTCTTTGAGGACTGCTTCACCACTTCTTTATCCTCTAGTACATCTTCTCCAACCTTTTCTATCTTTCCTCTCTTTTGCTTTTGTCCATTGTTGAACTTATTGTTTGTTAAAGGCTATGGAAAATGCATTTGAAGAGACTTTTGTCTACAAAATGGAGCTTGGTCCAAAATCGATGTTCTGTCCTATTACCCACAACTACAAATGGAACATGAGGAGTTTGTGGATTTTAATTTCATTCTTTTGTTTTTTAATTTTCTGTTGGGGTGGGGGAATGGATTTTGTTGCTGGATACAGCCGGAGACCTACCAAAGCAACGAAATCTTAGATCTTTCAGACAATGAATTCCTATTCGAAGAGTACATAACTACATAAATAAGCCCACACTACCCGTCAATTTGTGTCCTATATTTTATGTTGTCACTTTAGTGTATGATTCATTATAAAGTGCTGAATAGATATCCCTGAATGCATGTTACCGTGGCCTGTCGCTTTTCAAACAAATCTGTGAAATTCATTTTGTTGCAGATGTGGTATTTTGCTTCCTAAATTGGATATGATGTTTTGGCATTCATTCCTCAACCTGTATAATGCTTTCTGACCTTGGCCCTATGACTGGTGCTGAAATTTGGCCTTGATGTTTATTTCGTCCATTATGTTTATTGCAATAATCAGTGAACTGAAATGGGGTGCTATTATCCTGATCTAGAATGGTAATAAGTCTCTGAGAAAGTGCGTAAAATTATTCTCCACCCAGATGGTAGTTAAGGTGGTAACTAATGGGGACGTGTTGAATAAACTTTCTTTCCAGCCATGGGGAGCATCCTTTACTCTCTAAACCATAGTATTGCACCTTAGGCCTCTTTATCATAATTGTTCAATTTATGTGCATGGCTATTATAAAACAAACTTTAATGTGGATGAAGATCCGGAAAACAATAGATTTGGATGAGACGCTGATTTCCATGCATTTGTTACGTTTCTCTCTATTTTAGAAATTATTTCTTTGAGCCTGTCAGATCTCACAAACAAAATTTTAAAATGTCAAACAAACTTTTGAGGCAAATGTTTGGTTTTTTGACACTTTGCTTTTGTCATGCCATATGATGGATTTTTTTCCTTGTTCCTAAAAAAGAAAGTTTACTTTTGTTCATTCTAATTTGTGCATGTTTGTATTTCTTTAATTGGGCATGATTCACATAACTGAAACATGTGGCATGATGTTACGGGTCTGGCTGCTATGGACTCGATCCAGCCCACGGACCAATTCACGGGTCCAGTGGTTGACAAGTTGGAACCTCGTCGCAGTGGCCGTCCGACCAGAGCACCCAGTGGCCATCCGACTCGAATACCTAGGAAATTCCATGATTACATTTGATACTAGTAGATATATATTTTTATATTTCATTTTTAGTTAATAGGTTGTTGCCGTTAATATTAATAGGAATCTAATTCTGTTAGTGGGCATATTACCCACTTTCTGTTATGTGCTTACTATATGTATTGAGAACAGAATGAAAGAAGATTAAGCAGTTGCAAACTATTCTCTCATTTCTCTTCTCTCTTCTCCTCTCTCGGCAGCTCTGTACTCTCACTCTCCTTCTGTCAGATCTTTCCTCCCCTTTTTCTTGTCTAACTGTTCTGAGTTCTCCCCTTCTGTTCCCAGCAACAAGCACAGCGTCACTGTTGCATGCATCACATAATGTTCCTCAATGCTTCGTTGCTAAGTTTGTCGTGTCACTTTAAGATTTCTTATGATATATAAAGGAGCTTTCACTTGTCAAATCCTGAGGGTGCCTTCCAATTTTTTCCAACCTTTTCTCCTTCACTTATTTTGAGAGACAAAAGATTTCTGAGATGATATTTGAGAGAAAAATATTCTTCCCATTGTGCTTTCTATGTCAAAAGTTTAACATACCTGGATGAAGAGTATTGCAAGGATTTCCCTCCTACGTGTGAGCTATTCAGAAAAAAGGGGTTTTCAGAGACTGCTTTGCCCGTGGAACTGGGTTGGTCTAAGGTTATGTTTCTTCAGCCTGGACTCAGTTGTTGATACGTTTTGATGTCTTAGATCCTTGCAAACAACAGATTTCATTGTTTCTGTTTATCTGATCTTCATCCGTCTAAGATCTTCTTTGCTATTAAACTTGGAGAAGAAAGAAATCTGGGAAAAAAGTAAATCGACCATAAAGTATCTAATTTCTCCAATGTTCATCTCTTTTTTGCAAATATTTCTGGCTGTTAAGTATTTAGCATGCCTAATTTGAAAGTCCTCTTTTGTTTGTTTCCAATTCAGGCATATAGTCCGTTGCAAGTGAAGTATGCAGATGGCGAGTTGGAAAGGCTAGGTGAAATATGCATTTGACTTCTTATCCTACATTTCCTTTTAAAAGTTGATGCCTGTCATCTTGTGTTATTTACATTCTCTGCCAAATTTCTATTTCTCTTTCTTTATTACAATTTTCCATGTCTCTGATCTGATGTTTCTTTCAGAGATTTCTATATTGACAAGTTATTCTTTGACTTTTGTGTTTCCAGAGCATAAACTTTTTGTTGGTATGCTGCCAAAAAATGTGACAGAGTCAGAGGTTTCTGCTTTGTTTTCTCAGTATGGAACGATTAATGAATTGCAAATCTTGAGGGGTTCTCAGCAAACTAGCAAAGGTATAATTACTCTGTTTTAAAAAAAAAAACTGATTGATGCCAGTTGGCATCTTTTTAGTGCAGTCTTACTTGCTGATTTTTCTTTTTTTCTTTTAATGAAAAAGTAACTATAGTGGATAACTTTCTTTGGTTCCCCTCTTTCTTTACTTCTTTTTATTTCCTCCCCTTCCCCCACTGGTTTTCTACTTATGCAAACTACTTGTGGCTTCTTGTGATTTGATCTGGAGAGCCTAATAGCGATCTTTTCAATTGTGTCAGCTTGTGCTTTTCTGAAGTATGAGACCAAGGACCAGGCTCTTGCAGCTTTGGAGGCTGTTAATGGAAAACATAAAATGGAGGTATGTGATCAGTTTGTTCTGCTTGAATAGAGAAAGAGGTTGATGATTTTGACCATCTGTGGAAAATGACTCTGTTTTGCCAGTATTTGAGTGTGCACAGTGAAGCAAGACAGGGAGCCTATGTGGAACCCATGGATGAATATATCAATATTGGTATCGGTTGCGACTATATACCAATATTAGACATATTGGGTAATATGTATCTTATTGAAAATATCGGAAGGAAAAAAATTTTTGAAAATTGTAAACTGACAAGGAAATGTTGGCTAATATTGGCCAAATATTGTGTATATTGGCCAATATTTTGAAAATTAGCTAACATGTCGTGATATATTGCCGATACAGTAATATATCACGATTTTGTCGCGGTATTGGAAAAACATTCAATTGGGAGGCTGATATCGATATATATTGGCCAATATATTAGATATGGGCCAATAGTTCATCTATAGTGGTACCCCTCTTGTCTGCTGCAGTGATGACTTTTGACTTATCTTTTGATAACCTCTATAATTCAACAGCAAACCTTATCTCATTTGGAATAGCAATTTATTAAACAACAAAAATTTATGCTGACATTTCAGTCACCATTGGTGTTGTCATATTATTGATCTGCTTAACACAGCATTATGGGTGCAATTTGGTGGTTTCTTCAATTCTGTGGTCCATTATTTGCCTTGGATCTATACTCTGTTAATTTATGAATCCTTCTTTCACATACTCAATGCAGTAATCTTCACCTTTTGAGCTCATTTTTTAGCGTATTAGCATGTCACAATGAAGTCATTTTTGGGCCTATTGGTTATTTGATAGACCAAGTGGGTAAGGGTGGCAAAAAAGAACCATTCTTGGATTTTTACCTAACAGATTAAATTTTTGAGTCTGTTGGTTTCTTGACATTATTGTGCTAGCATATTGCAAGTTAAACAATTATATCAGGAGTAATGACATAATATTACATAGTTAATGCCAGCTTCACCATATGATATTTCTCATTCATTTTTTTAGTTATTTTTGCGTTTCTTAAGTGATTTTGAGATTCCGTAATGTTAATTTCCTGAAGCAAGGATATTAAAGGTTACAAGAGGTTGCATGCATCAGGACTGTGGCTTTTTCTTATCACACCATACCAAAATGTTTTCTGTGAAACCAATCAAATTAAACCACATAATTGTTGTGTTGCATAATTGACAAAAAATGTATAGTTAAACATTATATTACTAAAAATATTTTACTTTTTGGAAATTTTGTAAAATTATATAATTTATAAAACTACGT
Organism: Nepenthes gracilis; assembly: GCA_033239525.1. Lineage (NCBI taxonomy): Eukaryota > Viridiplantae > Streptophyta > Magnoliopsida > Caryophyllales > Nepenthaceae > Nepenthes > Nepenthes gracilis. The sequence continues at coordinate 28,560,142 of BSYO01000003.1, forward strand.
AAAACACAACATACATGAAGCTTGGTGTAATAACCGTTAAAAAATATGGCTTATGATTTGGCCTTTTTTTTTTTTGTTTTTAGGTTGGAAAGCCAAACCAAACTCATTTAGGAGTTAAACTAAACCACCATGGTTGGTTTATAGTTTAAACCTATTAGTATGCACCTCTATAAGTTACCGCATGTTTTTCTTGACAAACTCCACAATAAGTGATCTACACTAGGGCAAGAGCTCCCCTCAAGTAAAAGTCCGTCAAATCCATTGCTCCAATGATATTCAAAAGCTTCATAATGGGTGGAGAATCATATTATTTCAAAGTCTGTAGAGAAAGTTATTACTAATCACAGGTGAGACAAAACCTCTGTTCATGTTTTATGACACTTTAAGCTTTGAAAGCCATTTGTTTTGTTTTTCATGAACTTTGTGATACATCTCAAAGGCCAAACAGATTGAAAGTTGCTTACTCAGAAACTTTGATACAGTGCAGCATCTGATTATCTGCATAGAGTTGATAAAAGCCTTCTCTTCTCGATCATATGTTTTGAACTTGTCATTATATTAGTTTCTTAGTTGAGATGAAGTGAGTATGCAGTCTTTCAGCTGACTGCTGCATTTCTTATACTAGGGGTCAAATATTCCATTAGTTGTTAAGTGGGCAGATACAGAAAAGGAAAGGCAAGCTCGGAGGGCTCAGAAGGTTCAATCTCAGGCTTCAAAAGTTCCAAATGCAGACGCCTCACAGCATTCTTCGTTATATGGAGCAATGCTGATGGGTTATCTTCCTCCATACAATGGATATGGGTATCAGGTCAAATTGTCTTAATATATTATCATTGAATCAATGCCCATAGTATTTATGATCTGTGAATGCCTGTGTTAGAAAGTACTCCATTTGGCATTGTCTGTACTCCAGCAATTCATGTATTTTATGGTGATACCTTGTAACCCTTCCTGTTAATACATTTATTGCAATGATACTAATATTAGTTGTATTACCTGGTTGCCATAGTCTCCTGGAAATTATGGCTTTGTGCCGTATCGCCTACCACCAGTCCAAAATCAGCCTGCATTCCACAATGTGTTTCCTTCCATAAATCAGGGCCTTGGATTGCAAGGCGTGAGACCTGATCTCGTGCCCGGTGTCGCAAGAAGAAGTTTTGGCTTGACGTCTTCCAGTTATGTAGGATCAACATCAACTTATCCTGGTATTCAGTATCCCATGGCATATCCTGGAGGAATGATGAGTCCTAGACCATTAAATGGTTCTCCTGGATCTGTACATTCTCCAGTCGGAAATAGTCCCTCCAGACCATCTTCTGAAGCAAATTCAAGTTCTAAAACCCAGGTCGAAGGTTGTTAAAATATTCTTGTTGGCTTGTCTTTTGTTTTTATCCTTTAATGGGGCCATTTTTGGTGCTACTATGTGAATCCAACTGCTGGTAAGTAGAATGTGCTTCCTCAAGTCTTGGGAAAAGCCAATTCATGTAGGAAATGCCTGAGCATTTTCTGCTTGTCCCCCTGAGGACTCATTGCATTTACTCAAATTCAAGCACATGCGTCACCATGGGCATGCATGTGCATCTTTTGAGAAAACACCGGTGTCATTCCTTGTCATGATGCTTTTTATTCACCTTTAGTTCTTTTTCCAATTAGGTCCACCGGGTGCTAATTTGTTTATATACCACATACCTCAAGAATTTGGTGATCAAGAGTTAGCAAATGCCTTCCAACAATTTGGCAGGGTCTTGAGTGCCAAGGTCTTTGTTGACAAAGCAACTGGTGCCAGCAAATGTTTCGGTATGCCCTCTTTGAAATGTATCCCAGATGACTTCTTGATAAATCTAGCTCTTATTGTACAATATTTACAGGATTTGTCAGCTATGATTCACCAGCTTCTGCACAATCTGCTATCACTATGATGAATGGCTTTCAGTTAGGTGGTAAGAAGTTGAAGGTTCAGCTTAAAAGAGACAACAAACAAAGTAAACCATATTGATTCGAAGAGTTCTGGAAGAAAATTCGTGCTATCTTCCATGCAAAGTGACTATGCATGCAGGACAGCGGGATATCACGAATGTTCTATCAGTGGGGTGGTGTGAAGATAAGTTGACTATTCACCATCCTAGTTGAAAATGCCAGTTGGATTCAAATCACTAAAGCTTGTAATTCTTGGTGGTCAATGGCATCCATGCACTTGTAATTTGTGTATCTTGAAATTCAATTAGACATTGATTATTAATTAATTTATTTTTTTCCCAATAGCAACTCTTGCACTACAATTGTGTACACGTTCGGAAAAATTAAATGGGAAATCAAAAAAAAAAAAAAAAAAGAAGCGAAAAATGTTCGCTGGCCTTTCATTGCTCTTTCTATCTATTCTTTTCTTTCCTTTTGTGGGATTTAATTATTTTCTTATCCCCTTCTTCTCTGTGTGAATCATCTATTCTCTAGTCAATGCAATAATCTTAGCAGGTGTTCCAAACTCGAGACTCAAGGTCCTATGCTCCACCTTACGAAGTACACAATTTCCTCTGCTGCAAATCTTCAGGTATACCTTGTGACCATTTTGCCGCCTTCAGTTCTTGATTTCCTTTTACATAATTTGATTTTGATGTTCTTCCCTTAGTTTGAGTATTGTTCCATCCCTCTCCATTCAATATAATTTGATGGTCCATGTGTAAGCATTCGACATTGTTCATATTCATTGTATTAAATATTCTCCTCTAGGCTGTTTCATGGTATATTCTAGCCATTGACAGTATGCTACATGCAACTTGAGTTGCTTTATTTGCTGTCTTGTGAGCTCAGGTATAGTGTTTTCCAACTGTGAGTGCATTCCATATTCAGTATTTTGGTCTTACTGAAAACATTAATTGCTATACCAGTACCATTTCTAATGTTAGTTGATTATTTACTTATGAAAGAACTACCAGAAAATAAAGTGGAGAGTGCTTATTATCACCAGACCGTATGTGGTAGACACCAGCCTGGGTGATGCGAAAAGATTTTCCTGATTGGTATGAATTTTTCACCCCTTTAGTCTCCATTTTGTACACTTTACATGTACCATAAATGACAATTATGTGATTTTAATTTAGAATGTCATTTTCTCTGTCATGGTTATAATGTGCAGGATCTACGGACAAATCAACTGGTTGGAACAGGCCGTAAGATTGCACACGTCTTTGTCCTAGGCAAACTTGATGTTTCATCCTCTGTCATTCCAGGTCTTTTGAATATACTTTACTTTGGCATTCTTGCCTCAGTCATGCTTTGTTCACCAGGCTTCAATTTTGGTGTTCTCATTGTTCATGTCATATTAGTTGTAAGTCATTCAATTGTATGCGTTGTCAACTCTATAAAGCATTATCCTTTAATACATCTGGCTTTATTTCTCCTCTTCATTTTGACCATTCCTCTCTGACGTATGGGGTCATGTGCACATTCCTACTAAAGAAGGCATATTAATATATTGTTGTTTTAATTGACCCCCTATGCTTAGATTATTAAAGGATATTGTGACTTCATGTTCATTGATGCCATTCACTAATATAGTTCTGCCTATCTCAGTAAAATAGTCATTCTAAAAGAAAACTTGTACCTCTTATCAATACAGTATGATCAGATCTATTCCCATCTGTCCTATCTTTCCATAAGAATGTTTTGGGAAAAATCTGTAGTCAATTTAGCCTATACTATCAAATGGTTCTCATCTTATATGCTTCAAAATCAAACACCTTACAAGCATCGTCAGATTGTATCACATCGGTTATTTTGGAATTCTCATCCCCTTGTTCGTAACATATCCAATTCTCTCTCCTCAACTGCATACCTTCATTAAGATAAATTATCCTAATAGTCCTACCAATCATCATTTTACCTGCAACATTCCTTATTCTGTAGCATGGTAAAAAGTACTCTTTAGTTATTGTTTTAATTCTGAGGCTGAATACCTTATTTATCTACAACAATTATAAATTGCCCTAATTATATCAGTTACGAGGAGAGTCGTGCATGCTCATGCTGTCTTCCTGCATTGGGGTATTTAAATTGTTATTTTGGTCACATTACAATGATATATTTTCATAATTTCTATCCAACATATTAAAAATTACTGTCACTATATTTATCAGCATATTCGACAATGGACTACGCTGCTAAATTATATCACATTCGTTGAATAGCTCGCCCACGTCTTTAACAAGGCCCATCTTTCTAGCCGAGTCTACATTTGGTATTCAAATTTAAATTATATTGCTCTGTATCTCTTGAGTTCAAATAAAAATATTAATATTATATTTGTCACGAATTTGGATTAAATAAATCAATTTAAATAATTAATTATATTTTCTAAAATTTAAAATTCTAAATAATTTTAAACAAATAATCCTAAGTTCCAAAATTCGGGTGTGACAAACCAAATAAATAGGACCCGACACAAAATAAAATTCACACAGGACCTCACTGAACAACCGTCCAAACAAAAATAATATGACCTGCTTTATAGTTATCGTAAGGGAGATAACAATTCTAACCAAAATCACGAATTAGACATAATAAAATATTTCACAGATTTTAAAATATTACTATGGGCCTATACCCGGCTAATTTTCATAATACAATCATATCAATTTTTAATTTTTAACCATAACAAACTAATACTTACCAAATTAGATGAATTGCTGACGAATCACGTTTTAACTCCTGCAGTGCATCCGAAACTTTTACTCTGAAGGGTCAAAATAGAAAATGTGAGCTAAAAGCTCAGCAAGTATCATATGTAGATAAAATGAGTTTAATAAATCAGATGAGAGGTCAATGGATGAAAATCCAATCAAATATTAGAATGAATCCAAATCGTCGATAAATTAAATTCAATAGAAATCTAAGATCCAAAGTTTAAAATTCAATGGTAATCTCGTACTCAAAACAAATATCCAAATCGAAAACAAATGTCAAAATTTTGAAACAATCATCATCAGGATGTATATATATATATAAATAAAACAAATGTGATCCAGACCAATTCTAAAGCCGATGTCAAGTTCGAGTCCGAGTCCGAGTCCGAGTTCGAGTCCAAGTCCAAGTCCAATGCCCGATTAGCTTGTGATTTGGGGCAGAATCCGATAGCCGGATGATCCAATAGCGTGCACAGAGACCGAAGCAACACCGCGACAGATATTCCAAAGGTACGGAACAAAACATATAATCAAAATCGTTGTACAAGACATACTAAGGCTAAACTGAAGGCAAAATCGGCGAATCTTAAATCCAAGTCTAAATCAAAATCCGACGCAAATCAATACAGAAATACAAATTATGCACTAAATTTGGGTTCTGATAATTTAAAGATTAGCTTGAGAAATGGTTACACATAATTCCGGTAATATTAGGCCAAAATTCATGTATTCTGTACCCATAAATAAGGTTGCTCACTATATTTTGTCACCCTGCGGCCTGTGGCTGGGAAGGATAATATCCACCACGTTGTGTGCCTGTGTGGCTGCTGTGGATTCTCATGGTTGAGAGACTGTTTCTCTGGTAGACGCGTTTTGGGGGCTATGGGCTTGCCAGGAACAAAACCGTACCGGCTTGGCCCATACTATGATGTCCCACATCAGATGGGGGGGGAAACAAAGCGTGCCTTATAATAGCGTGGATACCTCTCCCTTGTGGACGCGTTTTGGGGGCGGTGGAGGCCCCCTGCCAGGAACAAAACCTTGTGCCTGTGTAGTAAGGCGGACAATATTCACAAGCGGGTGCTCGGGGACGTTACAAATGGCATTAGAGACGGGGCCTGGTTCGGTGTGCCAATGCAGACGCTGGGTTCGCAAGGGGATGGATTGTGATGTTCCACATCGAACGGGGAGGGGAACGAAGTGTGCCTTATAAGTGCGTGGATATCTCTCCCTTGTGGACGCGTTTTGGGGGCAGTGGAGGCCATCTCCCAGGAACAAAACTATGCGCCTGTGTAGCAAGGCGGACAATAATTACAAGCGGGTGCCCGAAGACGTTACAAATTGGGATATTGGATGGTTAGGGAACGAAGCGTGCCTTATAAGGCGTGGATACTTCTCCCTTGTGGACGCGTTTTGGGAGCGTTGAAGGCCGTCTGCTAGGAACAAAATCGTGCGCCTGTGTGGCAAAGTGGATAATATTCACAAGCGGGTACCCGAGGACGTTACAAATGGTGTTAGAGACCGGACCCTGTTCGGTGTGCCAGCGCGGACGCTGGGCTCCCGGGGGGGACTGTGATGTCCCAAATCGGATGGGGAGGAGAATAAAGCGTGTCTTATAATAGCATACTGCCTTGTGGACGCGTTTTGGGGGCGATGGAGGCCGTCTGTTAGGAACAAAATCATGCACATGTGTGATAAAGTGGACAATATTCACATACAGGTGTTCGGGGACGTTATAATATTAACCCGATATTCGAATGTCAATTTGAGTATTGTCAAGTCAACTTATTTTGTAGAATTATTATATGTAATTGTCTATCTTCCTTCGTACTTGGTTTCCTAAATGTGTTATATTAACATAATCTTGATACCCTGTAAATATGCTTCGTGTACAAGCAATAATACACAATCTAATACATGTTTTATGTACACTCGTCTCGGTGGGTTTAGTCCTCATATTTTAGGAATTTTTTTTTTTTTAAATGTGGGGATAACTACGTCATTTCCACATGTGGAAATTTATTCTTGTGAGTCTTCTTCTACTCGGTTAGGTGCGATCATACCGAGTCCAACAAATGCCTTTATTTTTTTTGAACGGCGTGACCCATCAAAGCCGAAAGCATCTTCTTCAATTTTTTAAACCCTTCTAGAAAACGAGCACATGACTTGTGGGGCTTAAACTCTAGTACGTATTTTTGGGGTTCAACACCCAGATGTACCCAATTTGACACAACAGAATAAATCCTTATCAACTGTCAGCCACTAAATTTATAAATCCAAGAAATAAATAATGTACAATAATTTTTAATGTGAAAAATTTTTTTAACAAAAAAAAAAATTACGGGATAAATTCTGAACAAATTTACTATAAATAATGCTGTAACAAAAACTCATTCTGAAATTTCTTCACTCTGAACCCGAGTGAAGATAGTTGAGTATAACCCCTTTTTAACATACCTAATAACCCACAAGAGAAATATAACAAGAAAAAAAATAACTAAACGAAAATATATTTTCAAAAATTACCTTTAAAATGACATACTCAACTTTAATGAAGAACGAAACTAAAATCGGATTTTAATCGGACTCTGAACATCTTCCTCTCATCTGTTTTTCTCTCCTCGTTATGCGGCGTCTATTGTGGAAAAATATTTCAAAATTTCTTGAAACAAACCCTAAAATTACGTTTGAATGATTTTATAAACCCTGGACGTGCTCAAGCACCAAGCTTTTGGAATTGGGCTCAAGTGCTGGTTGAGCACATATCAGGCGTGCATATACTAAAATTTGTGCCTAAGACACACTTCGAGCATTACTCAGGTACACACCTTCTGAAATTTCTGCCTCTTTACAGCTCAAGCAAGTCTCAAGTGCCCAACTCAACCCTTGCCTCCTGGCTGCTTGCCATGCGGGCTTCGCACGTGCAAGCACTCCAATCATCATACAAATCTCGAGCGATCGTCTGATGATCTTTCGTTTGTTGGAATACCCACAAGGAAGTGACTAAAAAATCCCAACAAGTACTGTAGAGATTTATTTTAACTATTTTTAGATATTTTTTAAATCATGTGATACTAATTTATTTATCTATTTTTATATAAATTTATTAATATAAATTGATAAATAAAAATATTATATTATTAAAAATATTATAATACTAATAAAAAATGGAGCAGTTTGACAAATTTGAATAACCTGCCAAAGTAAACCAGACTTCGTCGTTTTTCTTTCCACCCGGCTCTCCGCCCCAAAAAAAAAAAAAAACAAAATTTACATGCCCAATTACCCCACAAAAAAAAAAGAAAAAAAAAGAAAGAAGCACATTTCGATGACTAAATATTATTTATGTCTTGTTTATGCCTGTTTATATTCTTCCCCCATTCTTAATAAGATCGGATGCCCTTCTTTATTGTTCCTTCTCCGGAGTTGAAAATAACAACTCTGCAATTCTAAGCACCCAGATTTATATTTGCAGAGTATTTATGGATCATACAAAGAAGGTGGTTGATTTGTCTTCGTTCTTGCTTCTAGAGGCTGCCGGCGATTCCGAGGCGGATTTTGATCCCTGGGCGGCCATGAATGTTGGTCATGGTGGTGCAGCAGCCGGTGACCATGGTGACGAGGAGGAGGAGGACGACGACGACGCTGAATCATGCAGCTATGATGCGTGTGAGGATGCATCCCACGCTTATGAAGTGAAGGATTTATGCAATGACAGCGGTGTCTGTGACGACGATGGCATTCATCACATTAGCGCTGGTGATGAGATGATTGAAGGAGAGGATAGAACATCAGAAGTTGCATCAACGGCGGATAGCCATAGTTGGAGGGATGCAAGCAAAGAGAAGGTGAGTGAGATGGACAAGAACAAGCTTTTCTGGGAAACTTGTTTGTCATCTTGATTATCACCCTCAATTTTTTTTTTAAAGACTTGTTTAAGGTGTTGTGTTTGCTTTCAATGGGAGACAGGAAATTATTATCCCCATTTTTCTTCCAAGTTAACTCTGTTTAAATTCGATCATAAATTATCAAGGGGACATTTTCAAATATAAGAAAGCACAAAGAAAGAAAGATGGTGCTTAAATTCTTACTTGATAGCTTAAATTTTGGTGTGAAGTCGTAATTTGTAGGCAACATTCTTCTACTTGTTTGCTGTTTTAAACAATTTTTTAAAAATCTTTATTTCATATAATTTTATGAAGATTTTAAAGCAATGTTTATATAAATGCTATAATTTTTATTTAATTTTTCAATAAATTTTGTTTTATTTTTGCTGATCATTTATTCATTATAGTTGATGGGGATAGAAGAAAGGCACCAGCCCAACACAAAGGTCGACAGACTTGGTGACTAGCCAAAGAGATAGCCGGCCTGTAGACCTAAAGGCCGATCAACGCTTCCGTTGATCGGAGTAGCGCCTGAGCTCTCTGGACGAACCAAACCGAATTTGGACAGCCCATGTTGCCGTTCCCGCGCACTGAATATTGCTTGCCTTAACTAGCTAGAGCCATGAATATTACCTTAGACCACAATCTTTCCAAGAATGACAACTCCCAGCTCAGTGCATCACCCCAATATTTGCTGCAATATTGTAGTATGTCTCCCAGAATGGAATGAATCTCTTTCGTCTGATCGTGATTGCCTAAATAAGCATTCATAATCTTCACGCCAGCCCACTAGATTTGTGCAGGGTAGTTGGTGGCCAGCCTTGCCATCCAAATAAGGCTGAGAAAGCTTGAAAACTATAGGAAACCTTTGGGACAAACTCTAAAAGTATGCACACATTAATACTCGCGTACATAACCAAGCAAACTCTCGAACGTTGCTCTCTAAAGCTCTTTCTCCCTCTCTATCGGACGAGCTCCCCAAGATTCTCTTCATAATTCTCGCCTCCGCGACATGAGAGTTGCTCTCCACGAATGCACCACCACAAAGCTGCTATACAACGAGCACAACCTCCCAGTTAGACTCAAGCAATATCCTTTCTTGCATTATTTCTCATATATTCCGATACTATATCTTTTATCATCTAAGAAAGATTATTGATTTGAATATTAGAGGATATATTAAAAAATAAGTCTCGCCAATTCTCTAACATCTTATTTTTAAATTATGGTGTGTAAGATCCAAATCAAGAAGTATGAAATTAGGGACCCATGTTAGTTTGACTTGAAGGCCTAGCAACACCTTAAGCTGTCAACAACTCGGATTTAGGATGCATCATTGGTGTCATTTGTGGGAAGGCAGACAAAAAGCCTAACCACAATCTGCATAGAAGCAGACATGGTTAACACCAAAGCATATACCAACGCTTTGGCCAAGGACGTCGTTCCCATGGTGAAAATCTTACTACGGGTAGCTATGTGGAGGAGAGGCTGATGCCCTTTATGTAGGTACTCGCCCACTGGGTAGACAATATATCGCAGATGCTCCAGGCACTTTGCGTGCGCCGACATGGGCTGGGGGCTCCTTTTGCTGCCACCCGCACTTCAACATCAAGGCGCAGAAGCCAGAGGAAGAAACGACTAGTCCAAAAGGCAGGGCACCTGAACAATTTTGTTGCCAGAACGACTTTGAGTGATGGGGTCTGATTCCATTTGGAGGGCCAGCTTGGCCACAAGACGCCGGAAGAAAGCCCGAAGTGTCAAAACCCTAGTTACTCACGTGACTAGCAGAAGCCGCCGGCTCGAGAAGGGACCTCGTGCAACATCCAGCCGACTGTTGGTAGCAGCTGGCCGACCTCACGCTATTCTCCAAATTACTCAGAGTTGAGGTCCTACTTTAATGCAAAAAGAGTTGCGGTCTCCTTTTGAGTAGAGGAGCGAGTGGAAAAGATATGACAGTATGTGTTTGGGGGAGATAATGCCGGATGCTACGTAGATTTAAGACGATTCCGTTCACAATGAAAATCTAAATGCAGCCACAATGATGGATCACCTAGATCACTTCTGTACCATAATGGGCTTTCAAAGCCTCGGTGACGCAATTATGTACCTATATTTTTCATTGACTCTAAAAAGGGACACTCGGATTTGGTTCTATCGCCTGCTGCCAAGTTCGACCCGGATGTTCCAGGAGCTTGCTGATAGCTTCCTAATATAATTTGCTTCTAGCCAAAGGGAGGAAAGACAGCCCTAACACCTCGCCCGCATCAAGCAGGGGCCCAATGAAATCCTAAGGAGCTTCCTGGCTCGATCTACTACGGAAGCCCGCCGGATACCCTGGTTGATTGACGAGGTAAAGTTTAGCACCTTCATCTCCACCTTGGAATTGGGCAAGTTTTTCAAACATGTAGCCCACAAGGATGCCAAACTCTTTGACAGGTTGAGGCCATCACCCAAACTTACATGGCGGCCGAAAAGACCAACGAGATTAAGCACCCAAGACACGAAGACCGGCTCCACCATGGAACACCAGGAGGGAGAAAGAGAAACGGGACCGCTTCAAGCACCCGGGATTTGAGAAAGTAGCCTAGGATGGAACTGGGGGCCAAAAGAAAATTTGGAACACCAAACCTGATTTTCCTGAATGACTTATGGACTAACGTTCTCATAAAAATCCATGAGGAAAAATTTTTAAAATGGCCGAAGTCGATCAAGAACCCAAATGGAGGAGATCAGACGAAATATTGTTACTACCATCGATCTCCGAGCCAAAGTATAGAGGCCTGTCGGATCCTGCAGAAGAAAATTGAAGAACTCATTTGGAGGGAAGACCTAACCAAGTTTTTGCGGAACTCAGAGTAAGGGCTCAGCAGGGCAGGCAAAGAGAGGCATGAGCAGCAGCAATCGAGAAATCGAGTCGCAACCGAAGAAGTCAATATATTGGCAACCAAACTTAACCGCCAGACAAGCCAGCTCGGGATCGCTTTGAAGAAATCAATGGTAGAAGCTAGGGATGATATAATTTGTTTTAATAAAGAGGATATGTCACATATAATGACTCCCCATTCTGACTCTCTGATTGTATCCATCCTTGTTTCAACTAGTATGAACATTTATTGATAATAAAAGTTCGCGCGATTTACTTTATATGGATACTTATTTTAAATTGGGATTGAAAAAGAGTCAACTACAACTGATCGAAGGCCTTTCTACGGACTAGACAATGAGTTGGTTCCCATCCAAGGAATGATCCAATTGAAAGTTACTTTAGGGACTTATCCCAAAACTACTACCCCACTTGCTGACATTCCTAATAGTTGACTTACCTTCAGTATGCAGCGCCATTCTGGGTTGACCATGTCTGACTGTCTTTGGGATTGCAGTGTCAATCATGCATTTCAAGATAAAGTTTTCTACAGCCTACGGTATCGGAGAGGTATTTGGCGACAAAGTTACTAGTCAGACTTGCTACCTCTCCCAAGTCACTCAGGTCACTCCGGACCGGCCGACAGACAATCTGGATCACAGAGATGAGGCAATCCTACAGCAAGCCCAAGCCTACGAACCAACCGACAACGTCCCTTTGGATCCCGAAAATTTAGAGAAATGCATGCAAATAGGGGGCTCACTTATTGGACCTTTACGAGACCGGCTTGTCAACTTCCTCTGTTAGAACTTCGATATTTCGCATGGATTTCGGCTGACATGCTCGGAATTTTGACCGAGGTGATAATCTACGAGTTGGGTCTCGATCCGAACCACAAACCCATCCGACATAAACGGAGAAACCACTCCATCGAAAAACTTATCGTCATCCGATAGGAAATGAAGAAAACTTATCTCGGGGTGACAAACTCATTCGCCCGTCACTAAACCTCGGTCCTACATCGAGCAGCTCACGCGCGATCGAATTTGAACCTTTGTCCCACACCAATGGGCCCATACAAGGTCAGATTTAAACCTCGATCATGTATTAAGCAGCCCATGTGCGGTTGAATATCGAAACCTTAGAGAATTTTCAGCACTCGTGCGACGACTCCCCAAACAAGGACAAGCACCGTCAATCTACAACAGTTAATGGGCAGCGATCCAACGTAGTTGTATGCAGACGACGGTTCTAACTCTCCCAAGGGATCTAGCTATAATAGCAACTGCGCATAGCCAACAAACAATTGTATGTAAGTAGAGCCGTACGAAAGTAAAAAGATCGTCACCACCCTTGAAAAAAATTCTCTTTTATTAATTAAGAAATTATGCTGTACAAATAGTTGTATGTACACACAAAAAAACAAAATAAAAAAAAAACAAAGAAGGAAGAACAGGAAGGGATGGCGGGCCTTTGACGGGGGGTTGGCCGGAGGGCATGACGAGGCCCCCTCCCCGTCAAAGAACCAAGTTAAGTAGAACTAGCATCGGGCAGCCCTATTTGAAAGTCGGGGTTGAAGATGGAAGTGATCTGCCGCATAGTTGAACGCCGTCCTGGAATCTCACGTTCAAAACCTAACCCAACTCCTCTGAGCCGATTTGAGTCATCAGCTCCTCTCCTAGTTTGACATTCTCGCTCCTAAGAGAAGCAAGGTCGTGCTCAGCCATTTGCAGGGCAACCCTGGACCTCTGCAACTCCTTCATGACCTCGAAAAGCTTGAGATCAAGGCTCGAGGTGGGGTCCTGGTTCTGCAGGGCCTTGAAGGTAGCGTTATCCAATTGGCCTTGCAAGTCCTCCACCACCCTCGAGTCAACCCTCGTTTGGGTCAGACGATGGACCTCCCTCCAGCAGCTGCATCCAAGATGTCCATTGGTATAAGCATGTTTGTAGGAATTGCACTGCTTTGTCATCCAATAAACAGAACAAAGGAAAGGGGTTGAAGCCAACCATCACCGGTGTAGTGAAAGAGTTCCCAACAACTTACTCGAATATAGGGTATAGTGGCCACCACAACTCTCCAAGGCACTAAGGAAGGATAGGCTGGTTGGGTTTGGTTACTCCCTTGTGAGTAACCCAACAAACTGGTTTGTTATCGGAGGATTTATGGAGAATACATTCGGAGAACTGTTTCTGGTCAACGAGACGTTGACCAGAGGAGAACAGTGGACGGTCAATGGAGATTGGTCGACGGACGGCTAGTTGAATCCAGTCAACAGGAGGTTGACCGTCTGAGGGCTACAAGAGCACTGCTGAATGGTGGATGGGTAGCAGAAGACGGTCAATAGGGAGGTTGACCGAATGGAAGCAGAGGATGATCAACGGATGTTAACCGGATAGCACTGAAGACGGTCAACGAGAAGTTGACCGGTTGAGCAACTAGGCCTTGGAGATTATGAAAAGTGGCAGCTGGTAGTGGACAAATGTCTTTCCAGGATTGTTCGACAGGCTGGCAGTTGGGCTGTAGAGCACGCGTCTGCACAGTGCAGAGCATGTGCCGTCTGCAGGGCATGGGCCTGCAGGAAGCTCGGGAACTGGTGAAGACGTGGCACCTATTATCTGCAAGTGGTGACTAGCTGAGCAGATGTGATTAGGTGGAGTCAGGACGTCTATAAATGAACACTAGGAGCTTCCGGAGGAGAAGGCCAAGAGAGGGCCTTGAGCTGGTCCATAGGTGGCCCAGAGCGGTGACCGGGCTGGTGTGGGAGACAATACCAGGGGCGCTGCGCGCCGGCCGCTGTGTGCGGGGGTGAAACAGTGGCCTGCCGTTTCACCAACACTTGTAAAATGTAGAGAGGAGTGCACCACCAGTGAGAGAGAGAAGAAAGAAAAATAGAAAGTAAAAGAGAGGAGTTTTCCTATTTACTATGGAGAGGTTTTTCTTTATTATTCTCGGGTGTGTAGCGGATACTCCATCTCGGGGGTTTGTAACCATTTTACATAGTGGATCTATTGGTGAACTATATGTCCCGTGGTTTTTCCTCTTCGGTTTGGGAAGGGGTTTCCACGTAAAAAATGCTGTACATCTCTTGTTCCTTGTTCCTACTAAATAGTGGCCGTCGATGACAGGGGGGTTTGGGTTTTCCGCTGCTGCCGAATCGGGTGGATCCGGGTCTTCCGACCCCAACAAGGTCGAGGTGGACACCCGCTCCGGCTGGGGCCGTTCTGGTATGGAATCCTCCCGACGAGAGACCTCTGTGGTCACTACCATCTCGACATCGCCTGCCTGCCGAACCTTTGCCGGATGGCCCACGCCATACCCCTCTCCGGCGGACTCACTTGGAGGGCAGGACACTGCCGGCTCTGACAGAGAAGAAATGGGAACCTCCTATGGAGCTCCTCATTGGAACTTAAGTCGGGCCTCCTCCAGAGCTTTGTGGTGGGCCACCACCCTGATTGCCTGATGGGCGTCCTCTAGTCAGACATCCCCCGAGCCTACCAGTTGGGCCTCTTGATGAACCTCTTGTTAGGACAGTAGGTGGACCACTTGATGAGCTTGGGCCGGCTCACTGATCAATCCAACTGGTCCCTCGACTTTCGGTCCAATCAACAAGCCAGTAGTAAGAATAGGGAGAACTCCGGTTGCAGCCACTAGAGCACCGGTTGCCGTGGTGCCGAAATCTGAAGGAACGGTGAGTGTTGGCACCCCTAGCGACTCACCAATGCCCCTCACCTGCTCCACCATAGGCAGCCCCTTGGCTGCAGAAGACGAAGAGGATGTCGGAGATGATATGGACCGCCATTGGGACTGATTATCAGATGGATCCCTAATAAATAAGGTCCCAACCGTCCTCTTAGGTTGGGCTGGAGGGAGAGCGGTGGCCTTGGCCCTCCTGCTCTTAGAAGGGGGGCCCCATTGAGCCCATGCGAGTGCTTTAAAAGACAAAAGGTGGTCTTTCTTGAATGCGTCCGGATTCACCTAGACGAGCTCCGTTAGCGACCTGACAAACTCCGCTTCTTCGCGTGAGGCCTTGCCGATATAGTATGCCGGCACATTGCCCCATCCCCTAGATAGGGGCCAATCATGAGAAACCTTAACAAAAAAATCGATCATTCCAGTTCTTAACAAAATTGGGAATGACTTGGCTTATGTAAAACTCTCGAAGGATCAACGAGATTCAATCCCCACTTTAGTTGAATCAAAAAATCACCTTCGCTGCCACCGGAGTCATTGCCCTCCCCTTGTGGTAAAAAAATATGCACAGAAAGCACAAATATCCGATAGCATTCATGTGGAATCTTGCGATCAGGACTACAAGGGCCACTAGAACATTAAACAAATCCCCCAGGATGGAAAGGCAAAGGCCATTCCATAAATGGGCCTTGTAGATGGTAACGAATTCCTTTGGAGGAGAGCATACCCTTTTGTGCTCTCTTGACATTGAGTATAAAATGGAAGCCAAAATATCATACTGAACGTACAATGCTCTGATGTCGGCGACGGTGAGGACAGAACGTACTAAACCGATTGTGTTAACTATGGGAGCCATGAAAACAGAGTATAGCAAGTTGTAGAGAGGTGAAAGAGGCAGCGTAATTTCAAAACGGATGCCACTCAAATTTCAAAACGGTGCCTCGAAAAGGCACACTTGTGATGGCTTGGTACGCGTCGACACTGCAAGGCATGTAGGCACGTCAAATCATCAGGCCTCATTAATGGCGATCCGTAATCGTTTTGGTGGTGGACGCATGGTGAGAAGGGACAAGCTAGAATCCAGAGCCGCACAACCTCTTAGACCACTGCACTTCGCTTCTCGAGGAAGACCAAATCGATGGTGGGTAGACATTACGAACTTAAAGTCGGATTGGCAAGCCCGATGGCCAGTCGAGATTCTAACCTGTCAGCTATCCACTCTGGCTCCGGCTTGCACAATGGGCCAGCAGCCACTCGGGTCTCAGCTGGTTTGACATGTGCATTCGATCAACTGTCCACCCTGGCTGTGGCAGCCCGATCGGTTTGTTACCGCCCTAAATTTCGGCCTGCTTGACTGTCAACTAACCATTTCGGCTTCCGACATGTTTGACCGGCCCACAATCTAGTCTAGTTTCCGGTTTGTATGACCTGTTAGCAATCCATACCGTCCACCATTCGGAAGACGACAAATTAATCCAGTCCGATCTTAAAAAAACACAATGGCATAGACAATGCGTGCAAAGACAGTTGCTAGTTTTATTTATTAATTTGCCTTTACAAACTATAAAGCTCCCAGAGGCTAACATACAACAAGAAAAGGAAATAAGAAAAAAAGGGAAAAAAGAGAAAGAAAAAAGGGGGAACACATAGATGGCAATCCAGCCACAAATGCCCAACTCCACTGCACTGAACTCCAAGGCAGGTGAGTGACAAAATGAGCCCAGGTACGGGACTGACATGCATCCGACAAGCAGCAAAATGTGGCCCCTAAAAACGGCATGTCGAGAGCAGTGCGGAAGCTTATTGTGAGGAAAGGTGGCCATTCAGAGGTAGCTAGATAGTAAGGAAAGCCTCATCTTCCAACGAGGAGAAAGTAACCTTGAGCCCGGGAGCCCTCCACCAAACCTACCAATAGAAAGGCAAGACTGCGGGCACAGAAGGAGCCCAGACAATAGCCTCTTTCGGAGGTAAGCCGCTACCCTGGGCAAAGGCACAACGACAAGAAAGCCTCACTCCACTCAGAAATAACGACAGGCATGACTCTAGAATAGATATGAAAATGGGTGACCAAAGTAGCCCCTTATGCGAAAAGGGGTGGCCAAAGAAGAGCGCAGATACATCCCAAGATAACACCACCGGACGACGGGAACGGGCACCCTCCTAAGCCGGCAGCTGGAAACCAAAGCCTCATGATGACTTTGGGATCTCGCGCTAACTCACTGGTAAAGGTGGAATGTGGTGCAATGGGGTGCAGTGAGCCCATCATTTATAACGCACAAAGGAATCAATGAATCACTAAATACCAAGGAACTCCATCCCAACAAATCTGCAGAAAATCACAGATGTAAAGAAATCGCATCTGACACAGTAGAAAAGGGAATCTAGGAATGTCCTGGGGAAGGAATAGGAAAAAGGCAATAAGACATGCCATGCCCTCTTATGAACATACTGGAGGTTAAAAATTCAAACTTTTAACATGAGAGGCTAGTAATGGGGACGAAAGAAAGGGATTAGCCCAACATAAAGGCTCACAGACTTGGCGATTGGCCCAAGAGACAGCCGACCCGCAGGCCCAAAAGCCGGTCAATGCTTTCATTGACCGAAGCAGTGCCTGAGCTCGCCGGATGGATCAAGTCAAATTCGGACAGCCCATATCGCTGTTTTTGCGTACTGAAGATCACTTGCCTTAACTAGTCAGAGCTACGAATATTGCCCCAATTCGCGATCTCTCTGGAAATGGAAACTCTCAATTCAGCGTATCACTCCAATATTCGCCGTAATATATGCCACATGCAGCATCTCTCCCAGGAAGGAAAGAATCCCCCTCATTTGATTGTGGTTGCCTAAATAAGCACTCATAATCTTCATGCTAGCCCACTAGATCTGCGCGGGATAGTTGGCGGCCAACCTTGCCACCTACCTTGCCACCCAAGTAAGGTGGCAAAGTTGAGAGAGCCCGAAAACTATAAGAAACCCTTGGGACAAACTCCAGAGGTATGCACACATCAATACTCGCATACACAACTAAGTAAGCCCTCGAACATTGCTCTCCTAAGCTCTCTCTCTCCCTCTCTGTCTGCTGAGCTCCTCGACAATCTCTTCATAATTCTTACCTCCACGATGCTAAAGCCGCTCTTTACGAGCGTGCCACCACAAAACTGCTCCACAACAAGCCTAACCTCCCAATTAGGCTCAAGTGACACCCTTTCTTGCATTGTTTCTCATATATTTCGACATTTAATATTTTATTTTCTAAGAAAGATTATTGACTTGAGTATCGGAAGATATATTGGGAAATGAATCTCGTCAATCTTCTGACTTCTTATTTTGAGTTGTGGTGTGTAAAATCTAAGCTAATAAATACTAAAACAGGAACCCACGTCAATTCGACTCAAGGACTCAATGACATCCTAATCTATTGACTACTCGAATTCAGGACATATCATTAATTATAGAATAAGTGTATATTAGTTATTAAATTATTATAAAAATATTCATTATGCAGTAAAAAACACAATTATATGATTTAATATGATAAGCGAAAAAGTATTATCCTTAGGTTGCCGTGTTTCCTTTTGCATAAACACAATTGATGAGAAAAATTAAATTAATTATATCATAAATAATATAAAGGATTATCATTGGGATATTAATAGGTCATTAATAGTTATTTTGACATATTAATAACTAAAAATTATAGAAAACTCCATAAATAAATTGAGTCTTTTAAACCAATGTGATAAGCTTAAAATAATGCTCAATCTGTGCTTTTTAACTTAATGGGTTAAACTCAAATGAATTAAACCCATTTCTAGCCAAGCTGATTGATTATTATTTACAGATCATATTATCATTAAAAATTTATATTTGATAGATTGTAAGTCCATCATTAGCTTATCATAAACTGAGTCCAAGCTTCTCGCTTTCTATACGTAGATATATTTTTGACTTATTTTTTATATTTATTCAAAAAACGTTGTGAGTGTAGAAATTCCAAACTTTGAAATAAATAAATTCGAGTCGTGTAGTTAAGAAATAAACGAAGTCTTCAAAATAAGGCAGGAGGCAGTGACAGACCGCGGTGCGATTCAAATTCCTCCGTCCTTTTCTCCCCCGTGCGGCCCCATTTTTCTTTGACAGGTCACGTGATTCAAATTTAAAGAGACGTACTCGGAAATAAATGAGCGTTTACCGTTGTCTTTTTTTTTTTTTTTAAAAATAATAATAATAAATAAATAAACTAATCATAATAATGAGCCAAAATATACATAAAATAAAACTGAACCGCATCATCAGAATTACAAAATTGAGTCACTCTGCACCACGTTAAAGGGAAAAGGTTGCCCAAAAGATGAGGAGAAATGGTCAATGAATAAAATCCAAATTCCACTGCCTTACGGTGGAGAGTTTGGGATTGGGAATCGTTTAGCTAGAAAGAAAATTTTCCAACAAGAAATTCCTAGATAAAGTCGAAGATCTGCTCTTTTAAGACAAGCAATCTGATTATCAAAATTTTCTCTGTTGCGAGATTTTTAAATAAAGTAAACAGTAATAGTTAAAATGATTTCGGAGACAGAATTCATGAGAATTTTATCTCTATATTTGCGTGCTACCAATAGAATGGTTGAATCTAAACAAAGATTCATGAGAAGATGTGATTGTGCGACTCGCAAATTGCTTTATAATAGACACGAAGGGCATACATAGTGGTGAAGGCAACCTATCCAATGTTAAGAGCCGATCATGAATGGTAAGCTAGAGGATAAAAGTATGAGAAGAGATATTTTCCGAGCATAAGGATGCCCAAGGTACAGTAGGTGTCACCAATTAGAATATACATCAAGTCTTTCTAATAAATTAAATCTGTGATGCTTTAATGACTAAATAAGTAAATCCGTACGCTGCAGATTAGGCTGATAATTCGACCATCCACAAATAAATGATTTAATTATAATATGTAATATAATAGGCTAACAATATTGTCTATTATAAATAATATCATACACTTGCCAATTGTCTAAATAGATATAAATATATTCACTATTTTCAATAATAGAAAGAACAGATGGTAGCAAAAAATGCATGCTTCCACTTCTATCTCACAGCCTCAAATACTCACTCTATTTCCAAAGTTAGAAGTCTTTTGTTTCCCACGAAACAAAATTTAAGCAAGCCAAGAAGATCACCTCATTCCATTGTGGTTTGGTTCTACTTTTTCAAAAGCAGCTCTGGAATCAAATAGTACTAGGATTTCCATTATGGTGATGGCAGAGATTGGCACAGTGCCTCCAGGATTAAGGGAGTTTTCTCCCATTGTCCACAACGAAGTGATGCTGGCATACCGGGATTTGTTAAGGTTTACACCTTTTGAAATGCACCACCTATTTTCCCTCTTGGTGGAGTGACAGATCAGGTGGTGCCTTAGGAGACATCCACCCATAGCCAGTCCCTCTTGTAGAGCGCATTTGACATCGAGATCAATTCTGAGACAGAACAAGAGTTCGCCTGGGGGCCTGCTAACATAGCCATTCATAAATGTCCATCGTTACATTAGCTATCTAGCAATCTAGTTTGGGCAGACGGCACTACAACCTAATCTTCCTATGGTGATGTTTAAGCTTACCAGTTAGAACTACCCTCAGAATTTGAAGGGTTATGAATCTGAAATGGTTTGTATTGCTCATGCATCCCATCTTTTTTATTTAGCTTTCTTCAGGGAAGAGAGAATATTCAAATTTGAATTAGGAAGCACTCTGAGCTTTTTTCCAAAGATGCCGCCAAACTGTTGCATTTGATATTCACCATGTACTACCCTCTACTAAAAGCTAGGAACTATGAACGCAACAGAGCGAGAAAAGACAATGATGTCGGAGATGTTTCTCCAAGAACAAAACCCGAGACCCACCATTGTTGTAGTTTATGGTGCACATGACCAAGGAAACAAATTATCCGGATTAAGCTTCCTCCTTGAGTCCCCTAAATTCTGGGTAATACCTTCGACTCAAGTGCGCATCATTCCCGCTGTTTGGAGGAATGGTTAGTTCATCATTCTCTTTCTTCTAGGAGAGTTTTATATTCACACACTCTCTTTCTTTATCTGGAAAAAAAAAAAAAAAATCAGCCCGTGGAAAGCAAGTGAGCTCAATGTCGTTCCTCCACCCCGTGTGAGGGACTGGAGTCCCCATTCCCTCACACCAACCAGATTCAGGCCACCCAGGTTACGGTCGCCATTCATAGCACTTTGGCTACCTAGATGAGAGAAACGGTGATGGCCAACAAGATTCTCAATTGTAAGATTGACTATCGACCGACAGAGACCAGTCTATATTGGCCATAGTTGATGGCGCCTTCTGCCCAGCACCGACTCCATTTTATCACAATTGCCTAGAGGCATCATTCCAGATTATAGCCCTTTGTGGACTGGATGAGTGTGGGGGCTCAAGGCTTCAACCAGGAGGGTCATTTAGACGTGGCCATACCAGAGGCGTTGCCCGAGCACCGCAGCCCTCGATCATGACAATCTTCCGAGGCACAGTCTACCCGACATATATACTAGTCGACGAGAAGCTTCAGACAACCGCGCACCTTGATGCCGAGCCCTGTCTAAATGGGTGTCTGCCAACTATATCAAGCTCTAGACCTTCCTCAATGCATGTAGACTAGTGTCAGTAACTAAGGTTGACAAGAGGATTCAGAAGATCGAGGAGAAGGTCTTTAGAGACCCATGACGGTCTAGTGGATCCAAAACCCAGGTACATACTCCTTTCACTGATACCATCTTGAAGTGCCCTTGCCAAAGAAGTTTAAGGTCTCGTAGCTAGAGTCATACGATGATAATACCACAGATCCCTAGGACCATCTAGACCATTTCCACATTTTGTTTTTTTCACTGATGCCATCTTGAAGTGCCCTTGCCAAAGAAGTTTAAGGTCTCATAGCTAGAGTCATACGATGATAATACCACAAATCCCTAGGACCATCTAGACCAATTCCACATTTTGTTTTTATAACAGATGCTTGACGATGTTGTATTATGCTAGTGTTTCTTGGTGGTGATGAAGGAAGATGCTCAAACTTGGTTTTACCGGCTCCGACCTCAAAGCATTAGCTCCTTCAAAGAATTTTAAAGCAGTTTCCTATCCCAGTTTGCTTAGAAAAAGAGGTCTGAGAAGAACACCAAGCACCTGGCCAGCATATGTCAGGGCTGCCATGAGAGCCTCACAGACTATCTTGCACACTTCAACACCGAGGCTTAGAGCATCCTAAACCTCACCAACGAGATCAATGTAGAGATCTTCTACGACACCTTATAGGGAGAAGACTTATATAAAGAAGACATGCTTTCGAGAAACTGGAAAACAAGACCCAGTTATTCATCCTTTCTGAGGAGGCCAACCAGTCTAGGCCAGCAGAGCAAGCTGCTGAAGGTTGACCTGACCCTGTCAAAAAAACACAAGATCAACAAAGGCCACTGGGAGAGAACTCATGACCACCACCTGAGCTATCATCATCTGGGGACCCACCTCAACACTTGCACTTGATGCCACTCAACAACTCCTGTGACAATATCCTGATGTAGATCAATGACAAGAAGCAGTTGAAGTAGCTAAAACCAGTTAGACACTTCAAGTCCATGGACCAATCTAAATACTCCCTATTTCGAAGAGAACTTGGACACAATACAAAGGACTATTGGAACCTCTAGAGGGAGATCAAGGGCCTCATCAAAAGGGGCTATGGAGAAGTTTGTCCAAAATGGAGAGTCAAAACCCAAGCCACTTAGAAACTGAGTTGTTGCGTGTGTTATAAATATGGTGAAACTGGCCTAGCGGTGAAGCAAGAGCTTGGGGCAAGAGGATGCACCAAGAAATGGAAGCTATTGTATTCACTGATGATAAATATAGCCATGTCACTTCCCTGCTTGGACCCCTTGCTGCAATCACACTCAACTCAGATGGTAGCAAATGACTACATTGCTACCATCTGAAAAGAGAATTTAATAATTGAATCACCCGATACCTTCAACATTTCAATACATACAGTAGACTCGGGCTAACTAGACAACAACTCAGACCGTTAAAGGCCCACTCTATGACCTGGACAACCAACTAGTCCAAGTATAAGTATTGACAGACTTAGAGTTGACCCTCAACGCTTACCCGAGGATAGCCTCACACAGATTAACTTTGCTAGTGGTAAGTTTTCCCTCGGCCTACAAAGCTATCTAATGGTGGACAACTAGTAAACTCCGAATTATTTACCTACATATCTCATCTAAAGATGAAATTCCCAATTCCAAGGGGGATCAAAGAAGCGAAGGGGGCCAACTAATGGCAAGGCACTGCTTTTAGACTTAGCTCCAAGATACCAAATGGCCCTAAAAATTGGAAGACTTAGACTTACAGGAGGAGCTATCAAAGTAGAAAAGCGCTTTTGTGGAAGACATCATTAAGGTCTTGTTAGATCCAAATAATCTTGAAAAATATGTGCAGGTTGGTTCAATGCTGGAGGAAGCCATCAGGGACAACATGGTCGCATTCCTCTACTCAAATCAAGATGTCTTTGCATGGACTTCGATTGATATGCCTGACATCTTCCCAAATGTCAAAAGTCACCGGTCTAATATCCTCTCGGGACACAAGCTAATTTGACAAAAGTGTTGAAACTACTCCATAGAAAAATTACAAGCCGTCAAAGAAAAAGTAACGAAGATGATCGACGCAAACTTCATTCCAGAGGTGCAATGAACGGAGTGATTGTCTAACATGGTGATGGTAAAAAAGGCTAATGGAAATTGGAGGATCTGTCAATTTCGCCAATGCCAATAAGGCATGCCCAAAAATGTTTCCCTTTGCTTCTAATTGATCAACTTGTAGACTCCACCCTTGCATAACAACTCTAAAGCTTCATGGATGCATGTTTGGAATAACCAAATCGACTTGGACAATGCGCCGAAGAGGAAAATATATGTTTCATGACCTATCAAGAACTCTATCGCTACAAGGTGATGCTATTTGGCCTCAATAAAGCCGGGATGGCCTACCAACAGCCATTAGTAAGATATTCTTGGGTCAGATCGGCCACAACATGGAACTATATGTTAAGGGCATGTTAGTGAAGAGCACTTCCATGAAAGATCATGTCGAAGACTTGGTTGAGACATTTGAAATCCTATGAGCTCACGACATGAAGCTTAATGTAACCAAATGCATGTTCTGAGTAATGTCCAGGAAATTCCTCAGGTTCATTATATCCTGTCAAGGAATAGAGGCTAATCCTGAAAAAACGGAGTGATCATGGACAAGGAAGCATTGAAGACAGTCAGAGATGTGCAGAAGCATGCAGAAGCTGACTGGTCACATTGACTCTCTATCCCAATTCATAACCAAGTAGGCTGAGAAGAATTTCCCATCCTTCTGAACATTGAGGGGCCCAACAAAGACTCCAACAAGCCTTTAAAGAGCTTTAACACTACCTCAAGTCCCCACCTTTGATCGCCAGACAACCCTGAGGGAAGATCTTTACCTCTATTTAGCCATCTTAGAAACAAAGCTTAGCTCAGTCCTTTTGAAGGAGGAAGTCAAGGCTCAGAAGGCAGTCTACTATGTCAGCAAAGTGTTATAAAGACCAAAAACTGGTACACTTTAGCTGAGAAAACAGATCTAGTCAGTTGTCTTCTTAGCAAGGAAGTTAAGACTTCTAGTCTCACAGGATCATCGTGTTGGCCAACCAGCTCTTAAGGAAGATTTTGCAGAAGCTTGAGGTGTTAGGGATTTTTGTCAGATAGGCCATTGAGCTACACAATTTTGATAACCAGATCCGGTCCAGGTCGACAATTAGGAGGCCGGCCTTAGATGAATTCATAGTCGATTGCAAAGTGCCACCTCAAGTAGAGACAAGAAAGGCTGATTCAAGCAAAGCAATATGACAAAGGTGGACACTTTATGCTGATAGGGCTTCAAACAGTATGGGAAGTGGGGCTGGAGTGCTTCTCATCTCTCTCAAGGAAGATGAATAGCTATACTCCATCCGCTTCAATAACCCCGCCTCCAACAATGTGGTCAAGTACAAGGCTTTGATCAGTGAGCCTCAGTTTGCCAAGGAATGCTTAATTTAGACTCCAATATCTACAGCGACTTTGAGTTGATCATTGTTTGTTTGAGCTTAAATCAAGCACTAGTTAAGTGCAAGCTCTCTGATAAAAACCACTCAATTGGATAGTCAAGCTCACCTCCTTTGGAAATGTTTTGTTTAATCTACTTTCAACAGCAAATTGTGTTACTGGAGCGTCAAACAAGCACCAATCAAGCACATGTCCTTTGAAACTAAAACTACTCAAGCATGTGACATGGAAGCTCAACACTTGGAACTGGAGATGGAAGCTCAGCACTTGGAAGCTCAGAGATGGAAGCTCGATGCAGAAGCTCAGGTCTTGGAAGGTCACGCACTTGACTGAACCCCAGCAGCTTGGCACTAAAGCTCAGCATTGGAGAGAACCTGGCCTGGACATCCACACTGCTCAAGAGCCACTAAAGCGCTAACCGAGTGAAACAGACAAGACTAAGGACAGTCTAAAACTGTTGACTCAGATACAATTCATCTAATCAATTGACATGGAATTTACCTACAATTTAAGACCTAACATTCTCAAAATAAGTATTATTGTTTGATACCCATTGAAAGCACAGCATTTACTAACATCAGACCATTTCATCCGTAAAGCATTTTAATCATGGAAAACCATTGTTACATTAACTAATTCAATTCCACATATATTAGAAGACTGCTAGGAAACAGGAAGGTATAAAGCAAACAACATCAATTGCATACAGGAGGCAACATTTCATCAATATTTTGATTTCTAAAGCAAAACTGTCAAGCTTCTCATGGGATGAGCAATAAAAGATGAGCCATATATTGATGGAAGGCAAGCACCTCATAAACGATGAAGGTAGTATTCACTATCTTCTTCCAGCAATCCTCATTATGGGAGAAATTATACCCTGTATTTCTAATAATGACTGTTGTATTCGTATCTCCTCGTCAATGGACCGCTTCAGATTTCTAGCGTGACCAATTAGAGTTTCTGAAGCTTGAATGTCTTCAGCTCGAATTTGAAGAACTTTAATTGCAAACTGCATCAACAAGCCTGAGTACCTTGGTTGTGCCGAGTACTTCTGAAAAAACATCAACAACTCCTCCAATTCCTCCATGTCCAAATTAGTAACACATTTCAATAGTTTCTTTCTTGCTACCAACTCCTCTATCACTGCCATCACATTTTCAGGATTTTTCTTCCTAAGAGCAGATACAAATGCATCTTTGTGCCTAAATTTCTTCAATAACTTGTCATGTTCAGCTAATTTCACCTTTTTTGGCCTAAGAACCACAAAATCACCTTTGGAAGGCTTCTCACTTTGCCCTCGATGGAAATACCTAAAATTTGACGGTCTGAGCACCCGTCTCTGTGGTTCCTCCATGAAATGAAATCCCACAAACCCACCAGCTGTAGGTTCCTCCTTTATGGCCGTTTTCCTCTTCCCCATGTAAATGATCCCATTTGAGGTACCAATAACTCGGGTTGAACAATCTGGTGAGAATCCGACCGATAAAAGAGGTTGAAGAAACCTCACTGAAAATGTAATTTTCAATTTTGAGTAATCAAAGACCTTCAAATAGCCATCTAACGACACGCTCAGAAGGCGATATTGCTCAGATTCTTCGCCAGTATCCCTTCCCACTTTACCAACACAAACTGACGTAACAGTTTTATTATGAGACTCCATTGAATAAACACATTTCCCACCTCCAATCACATCCCAAATCTTCACTACATTCCCTCCAGCAGTTGCTATCAAACCTCCAGAGGGCAAAAAGACCGCATCCTCAACCGGCTTCCCATGATTGATAACCATCGTTGAAGACTCCGAATTGGAGCCCCTAACATCCCAAACTCTAACTGTATGATCATAAGACCCAGTAATAAACACATTGTCATCAACAGGAGAACCACATCCACTTCTCACATAATCTTTATGTCCTAAGAAATCATTCAACTGGGCCTCAGCAGCAACATCCCAATACTTAACGACAGAGTCATCACCACCTGAAAACAAATGCAGCCTATCAATTCTTGGGTACTTGACTAACCTGACTGGGCGAGAATGCCCTCGCAATTGCCGAAGTGGGTTGCGAGATTTAGTCTCGAAGACTTGTATAATGCCCGATTCACCACCGGCGGCTATGAGTTTTCCGTCTGAGCGGAAAGAGGCGGAGTAAGCGACGTCGGTGAAGGCGGAGATGGTGGACACTGGCTGCCTGGGGGAGTCGGGATGGTGGGAGTTGTAGATGGAGAGAGACGCAGAGTGGGTGACGGCAAACAGGTGAGGTGGGCATGGAGAGAAGTCAATGGAGGTAATGGAGGAGACGAGACCAGAAATTTGTTGGGTTTTGAAGGATTTCCAGTACTTCGATTCTGGGGAAGAACGGCGTTTTTTAGACGTGGGTTTCAGCCTAGATTTTGTGGGGAAATTCTTAGAAAAAGAGGGCTCCTCCGCCATTGTCAGGAGAGGAGATGAAGGCAAGCCAGCAAGAAGCGCTGCAAGGTCCCTCCAGCGAAACAGTTACAGGCAGATGTGGGCTTTTCAGGAATAAGAGGGGCGGGGCTTTCCACGGAGGACTAGCGTTTAGGGCTTTAGGAACATAGTAGGAATACAGTGAGATTTCCTTTCTTTGCATTTTTAAAAATTATGAAAAAAAATTAATATTAATCTAAATTAAATTATCCCAATTTTAATTTTGTTTAATTTTAAAATTAGGAAATTTTAATTTAGAATAGTTTGTTATTTTTCCATAATTTTTCAAAAAAAAAAAAAAAAAAAGAAAATCTTGTCGCCATTTACCTTGCATTTCTAAAATCCTAAACCTTTGCCCTCGTACAAAAACATAAAAAAAAAAGCTAAAATTAAAAAAAAATTAAATTCTAAGATTAAAATCAAGAAAATAAAATTTTTATTTCAAGATTGAAATTAGGAAACGTTAATTTAGAACATTGTTAATATTTTTTTTTTATAATTTTTTAAAAATTGAACAGAAGAATTATCTTGTATTTTTACCGATCATAAATTCTAGTTTCATAAAAAAAAATTATATTTTTAGATTAAAATGGTGAGATTCAATATTTTATTACAATACTAAAATTATGTTAATATTATTTTCATAATTTTGAAATATGTAAATAAAGAAAATCTCTCCTTCATTTGCCTTATGTTGCTAAATCCCCAAGCCCTAATAAATTCATTTATGGTGTACTACATTGCTCGAATCAACCCTTCTGTGCGGGCTAGTGGAATAGAGTTACTACTATAAATATTATTCCGTGCTTATTTTCATCTAAAATTTACTTATTAACCTAACCCTAGCAAAATCTATAAAAAAAACTTCTTCGCTGAAACTGCGTAAATTTTGATAAACCCAGAAAAAAAGAAAATCCCAAACAGGAGGTGCATTGAAAATGGCTTCTCAAGTGGGAATTGAACGGTGCAATCTTATACCTCTCTTTCCAACTATTTTCTGTTCCTGCTCCCGCTTGCCTCCTTAATCTAAGTCCCCCATGATTCTCACTTCTTCCCCGTCATGTAAATTGAACCTTAGGCTAGCCTTTGATGGCTCTCGTGGCCTTTTTTTTGCATTCCTAATGCCATTCTGCAGAACCATCGGATATTTATTGCTGTGGCTAGTGTTGAGTCAGATTGCATCGATGAGGGCCAGACGGAAGAGGTAGGTATTGCTATTAATTTATTGTGCTCTAATTGTAACTAAAATTCATATCTATGACGTCATTGAATCTCGATGTGTATTGGATTTTGGTGCTGAACTTGGTAGCTATCTGGTGCAACTAAGGCGAGCTCATCACCTTGTGGTGGGTTGAATGTAAGAGTAAATTTGTTTGATCACTGTTATTGGTCATACCTTTTATTCCACAGGATGAAAATATCGATATCAATCGTGATCATATTGATATCGGATATATCAGACATGCATATCCAGTATCGAATATATTAAACGAGAAAAAAATCTAAAAATTGTAATTTGATAGGACTATATATCAGTTATGTCGATCGATACGGAAATATATTGTAATATTTTCACAGTATCGAAAAATATTGATATCAAGGAGCTTGATACTTTTACATATTAGATGATACAGTATCAGCTGATATTTTTATCTATGTTCCAAAGTCATACAGCCTAGAGGAAGCCATTAACGCTTCTATAAACTTTTTTAAAGCATGTGTGGTTGTCACACTTCCTTCTGAACTGGGAAATTGCTTCTTGTCCGTCACTTCCATAAAAAGATTTGCTTAACATTATTTTAGTTAAAATCTATGTTGTTTGGGAATAAAATCTTTTTTGATTAATGTTTCTTTTTTGACAGCAATTATATTGATAACACGGGACAATTGCTCAGTGATCTTTCAATTGTAATAAAATAAAAGAGAAATTTATTGTCCTTTTTTAGAAGAAATTTAATGAGCAAATGTAGTTTGTATCATTCCAAGAAACATATATGCATGGCATACCTGGGTAAACCGTGAGAATTGCACAAGTCAAATACAAAACTGTTCTTGATATACCTGAGATCAATAAAGAATACCCTAGCAGCAAACTACTGCAAATTGATTTTCCAGTCTCACCCTTACTATGAAGACCAAAAGGTGCATGATAATCTGCATTACTTCTTCTTTCATTGGCTCCAAGTGAATGTTGTTATTGCTTTCCTTGCATAGACAGAATACAGCTGCAGTAAGGTGGGTCCCCTTGATCATAGCTTTCCTTTTTCCCCATTAACCATTCTGTCATAGAATAGCAAGATCTTTTGATCTAGGGTAAGGACATAAGAATTTGGCATTCTGTTGTGCATGCTTCCATGCTTCTTGAGCCAAAAGGCATATAAAGAACAGCTGATCTCTAGATTGTGCTCTAGATATATAGAGCAAACACATCTGTATCACAGTTGCCAGTTAAAGAGCTAATATCTTGTCAGATTTAAAGGCACCCACGAGAAATCATAAGCAGACTGAATGGTTAACATAACATAGGGATTTGCTTTCCCAGTGACACCATGTGATTGAACCTCAAAACCTTCACCAAATAAGTTCCTAACTCTTATACCACCCAGAGCTACTTGGTTTCTTTTGTGATTGACAGATGGTGTGACCTTTAAGACAATAAATATGAACCTATTTTACCTTAAATTTGTCACCCTATGAGCACTGTCCCATATTTGTTTAAACAGATGCAGTCTTATAGCTTGAAACTCCACCCTCTCAGCCCATTAGTAGATTGGATCTGTTGCTGGTGTATAATGCTGGTTACAGTGGGTAGATAATAAACAGATTGAAGAAAGCAAGAAAAAAAAAAGTGAAAGATATCAGCTTCAATAAAAGAGTTCCTAGCCATTATGCCATACAAAGAAAACAGACCTAAACTTCTGTTTGAAGTTGTTGACTAACTTGGGCGCTGATGCGTTTTGGATCCGAGTCTTGGACGGATTCTAATTAAGTTGTTCCTTGGGCTTGTGCTGAAGTCGGGTCCGGTCTCCGTCCTGCGTGGTTTGGATCCTGCATAACACAACAAAAGACGAGAGGTTAGAGAAAAACGGCGGAACTCATTCCTCGGTTTATCCTCCGACGCTCAAATCAGTAATCTTCTTTTCAAGATGAAGCAGGTGACAACAGAGTATGCACGAGTTGATGTAATATCCTGAATTTTCGTTCAGATTCATTTAATGTTAATTGTGATTTTAAGTAATTTGAACGTGGTGAAAATTAATTAATATTAAGAAATTTTAGAGGATATTTGGATCAATCGGGTTGGTGCTCGAAGTACGCCTGTGGTTATTGCCGAATATCAATTTGGATTTTTAAAGAAAAGAAAAACTAAAACAAATAATAATAATAATATATATATAAAGAAAACGGATAGGAACAGTGTAGTGCAGAGGGATCGGGGAGAGAGAGAAGTAGGGGAGGAGGAGAGGGTTTTAGCGCCGCCATTCATGGCGCGCGGCAGAGAGAGAAGAGGGAGGTGGGTCTTTGATGGCGGTGGCGCACGGAGGAGGTCGTGCGGTGGTGGTCAACGATGGTGGCGTGCGGCTGAGGTCACGCAAGAGAGAGAGAAATCGGCACAAAGGAGAGAGACGGTAGAACAATGGCATTGGCATCGACGGGATGACGTCGGGAAGGCCGGCGGTGGCATGTTGGCGCAGCGGTGGGTCGGTGTGGCGGTGTTGAGCGGCGGAAGCAGCGCGCAGGAAGCTGTGCAAATGAGAGAGAATGGGCAAAGCTGCGGGCAATGCACGCTGGTAGAGAGAGAACACCCGATTCGGGCACTTCGAGACATCCTTTCTTCAAATCTGAAAAGTATGAGGTTACGACAAGTATCTGTAAACCCCCTCTTTGGTCTGATTTAATATCTGATATGTTTTTTACACTGTTTGAAATTTTTACTAACATGCATGTATTTTTATATACCCGATTTATTTACTTTGGACATGCATGTGTAGTTTGTTGGATATTTTAGGGGTTTTTGGTACTTATTTTATGATTTTGGAGGGTTTAATATTTTTCTAAAAGCCCGAATAATTTATCGGACACTATATGTTTATATCAGTATCTGTATACGAAAATGTACACAAAATTTTTATAGGTCGTGTATTTTCATATGCATGTGCTGGTTGTGGTCACTATGTTTGGATTTGGACATTGGATATTTTGGCCAGCTCCCAATGGGGAGATTTAAAATTCTTTTCTGCTGACAGGAAAGGCTTAGAGTAGTGACCCTTCCCATTTGGATAATTTGATTTAACCTTAAAATATATTCGGACGTCCTAATATATCTGACAAGTTTGAGGATTGCACCCAAAACTGCAGGTGGCAAACAATAATGAGTAACCTTACCCATGAGTATAGAGTACATGGGTGGCCATACATGCTGGCCTAATTTGCATTTGATTTTGTCTAAGGTTATCGGGATTATATGTAACCCTTCCTCAAATTAGTTTTTCAATAATCAGGACTCAAATTTGATACATGATTTATATCTCTGCATTTATTTTGTATTGGACTTTGATTTGAATTTGGATTTTAGACTTGTATTTAAAATTTGCCGATTTTTCCCTCAGTTGAGCATTGGTATGTCTTGTACAAATGATTTTAACTATATGTTTTGATCTGGACCATTGAACTATCTGTCGCAGTGCTGCTTCGGCTTCTACGCACGCTATTGGATCATTCGGCTATCGGATTCTACTTCAAATCACAAACTGATTAGGCCTTAGATTTGGACTCGGTCTCGAACTTAGACTCGGATTGGACTTTGGAATTGACTAATTGCCTATTAGAATTGGTCCGGATCACTTTCATTATATATATATATTATATATATACACGTCCCGACGAAGATTGTTTTATGATTTAGATATTTGTTTTGGATTTTGATATTTGATTTGTGTATGAAACTATATTAGATTTTAAATTCTGGATCTTGGATTTTTATTGGATTTGTTATATCGGTGACTTGGATTTATCCTGTCATTTAAACGAATTTTTATCCATTTGACATTTTCTCTAATTTATTGGATTCCTTTTGTTTAAATATGATACTTGTTGAATATTAGGCTCACTTTTTCTATTTTATCCCTTCAGAGTAGAAGATTCGGGTGCATTGCAGGAGTATGGTTGTGATCTGTCAGGCATTTGTTTGATTCAGTGAGTTTTGGTTCTATTATGGGTTAAATTGATATTTGATGTGATTGTATTATGAAATTTACTGGATATAGGTCGATGGATATATTTTGAAAACAGTTGTGATATTATATTATGTCTGATTTATTATTTTTGGTTAAATTGTTACCTTCCTTACGATAATTGTAGAGCAGGTCATATTTATTTGATCCGGACGGTTGTTCGATGAGGTCTTGTGTGGATTTAATTTCGTTGAATTATATATTTTGGTTTATCACATCCGGATTTTGGAATTTAGTATTATTGTTTTAAAATTATTTAGTTTTTTAAATTTTAGCAATTATAATTAATTAATTAAATTGACTTGTTTGGTTCGAGTTCGTGACAGAAATAGTATTAGAGAAAAGTCGTAAGGAAAGGTACTTTGGGTCATTTTGGATAAATAATGGATTGAACTTTTAGATGTTGTAAGTACTGTCTTTGATAGATGATAGAAAATTTTAGTTGTTGAGGCTTGGATTTGAATCAGAAGGGAGACTTGTGGAGGTTTGGGTTTAGATTAGAAAGATGATCATCTGATCATAATGAGTCATGCGAGCGACATCATGTATGGTTTGATATAGCGGTTGAATTAGAATTTTATTGGGTTTCTATCTATATGTGAAGGTTTTGTTGGGATTTGCAATTTTGGAAGAGAAATAGCGGCCTTGGGTGGTACCGGTTCGAAATCTCGCTGGGTAGAAGGAGCTCTTGGTTGGTAGAAGGATAGGTGATAAAGTTGGTCAGTACGAAATCTCGCGGAGTAGAAAGAGATTTTGGTCGGCAGAGGGGTAGCTGATAAAGTTAGTCGGTTCGAAATCTCGTGGGTTAGAAGGAGATTTTTGGCCGGCTGGAAGGTAAGTGGTGAAAGTGGAGATAAATGAAGGCTCGTCAATATTAGATGTAGCAGATAAAGATGAAGAAGCTCAAATCAAATCAACTTGTTTTTCTTTCGAAAAGAAGTAATGGAGTTTTGATAGACAACCTCTGCTAGAAGATAGGACAATGATATGTAAGTCTGATTTTGTTGGCAGCTAAGATACTAATCGTGTAGAAATTTGAAGCTACGGTTGGGATGAGAAAAAGACTTAGGGATTTCCTTTTTTCACTTATCGATGTGATTGGGTAGATAATCGTCTCAGCAATATCTCATCATCGAAGAATTGATGGACGAAGAGCTCGAGATTCGGCCTCTGAGGCAATGCTCAGGAAGAGGTTGAAGAATTTGAAAGATTTGTTTAAGCATGATAGTAGCTGTGGAATTTGAGATTTAATTTGGAAACAGTTAGTGCTGTTCCAACTCTGAATTATTGCGAGAAGCTGGAATAGGCCTAGTTGATCGAGCTGGAGTAGCTCCGGGAGAAGTCTTTCTAGAAGAAATGACAATATTGGAGTCAAAGCTCGAAGGATGGACTTGCTTATCCTATAGAGAACAAACTAAAGGAAGTCAGATGAAGTAAAGTCTTCTTCCTCAAAGTTCGAATTTGCAAGGTCAGCCTGCAAGTTTAGCAGGAAGGTGTACACGAGATGAGTTTGCTTTGTCTGAAATTTGTCTGCTTTAAATTGCGGACAAATATGCCATTTGTCAAGGGATCATTCGAATTGCAGGCGTCCGGATTCCAAACGTTCAGATAGGAGTCAGATGGTTCCAGCAGAGCATTTTGCATATACAGTCTGTGAAGTTAGAGCCAGATCCTCAATCATGGAAGACTGTTTCGTTAAGACTGTTCCATTTTGTGTTTC
Organism: Nepenthes gracilis; assembly: GCA_033239525.1. NCBI lineage: Eukaryota > Viridiplantae > Streptophyta > Magnoliopsida > Caryophyllales > Nepenthaceae > Nepenthes > Nepenthes gracilis. The sequence goes on from BSYO01000003.1 coordinate 28,594,791, forward strand.
AGGATATGAGTCCTCGGAGTTCCATGGAAGAATCAGTCAAAAGGTTTAAGAATTGATTTCGACATTACGTGTAAGTCATCTTTTAAAAGATGGGTGCCGAGCTCATCTTGCATATATGGTCACATTTGGGAGTTATTCTGTGACTATTGAAGATATTTTGGTCATCTGTGAGTTCGAAGGTGTTTTTCCAATGATTAGTCTGGATTGATTGCAAATCGGGAGATCAAATCTGCTATCGATATTGTGCTTGGATTGACACCTATTTCGAAGGCTCTGTATGAGCAGTCTTGTCTAAGCTAAAAAAATTGAGACAATAATTGCAGAATCCGTTGAGAAGGTTTTGTTCAACCAAGTGTCTTGACGTGGAGTGCTTCAATATTCTCTGGTTAATAAAGTTGGATCAATGGATTTATATTTGAATTATTTGGGAATTGGATAGTATCAGCTCTCGAGGATCGAGGATTCGTTGGATCTATTTGAAGAAATTTGGGTTTTTTCTAAGATTAAATTGTGGTCGAGGTAACCTTAATTGTGAATTAAGTGTGACGATGTGTATAGGACAGCTTTTAGGTCAATGTGCGGCCATTGCGAAGTTTCGATGGTGCTTCTGGATTGTCGAATATTTTGGTGCCTTTTATGGATATTATCGATTGGAATTTTTGACCGTGTTTGGGTTAGTTATGATGGCTTTGTCAATGATGTTTTAATTTATTTGAAGAATATTGAGAAATATGAGATCCGATTGGAAAATCTGCTGCAGATTCTGAGGTATCATTTTGGTTTATATGGTTCTTAATTTGTCATTTGAAAATTCGAAAAAGATGAAAGCAGTGGCGAATTTGAAAAGACCAGCTAAGATCTCGGTAGTGCGGAGTTTCTTGGATCTGGTTGGTTATGATGGGAGTTTCGTTGAATGTTTCTCTTGGATTGCTGTGTTGTTGGCGCTTTTGAAATAGAGGCAATCGATATTTAATGGAAGTGATGCTTGTGAGGGAAATTTCGGTAATTGAAGAATAGAGTGTCATCGGCGTCAGTTTTGTCTATCTCTGATGGATCTGAAGGATTGGTAGCGTCCAGTGATGCTTCTACAAAAGATTTAAATATGTTTAGATTCTGCATATCGGGTGCCTTATCTAAGGCAAGTTTGGGATGTGGTGCAGTCTAGAGGATTTTGTATGAAAATGTTATGACGAGGATGCCAGAATAAAAATTGGGCCAGAAGGATTTTCTCTCTTTGCTGTCAAGATTGGATTCCGAGCGAAGCTCCTATATGCAGGAGAAGCTTTTATGAAGATCAGTGGTGATGTCCTTTTTGGAGGAGCCGTTTTGAAGATTGGAAGCGATCGAGCAAGCAATCTCAAACATTCTGCACAAAGTGATTTTCATTGCACATTCAAGAGGAGGCATATTTTCAAGAATTCTCTTATTTGAGTTTTGGCCGATTGAATGAAAGCTCGAAAGCTGATTGGATAGAAGCTCAAAAACAAATGAGGACGTCAGTAGTTATGGCTGAGTTGGAGCGATCCAAGTTTGATGGGAACGTCGAAGACTCTCAACCTAGTGGAGTGGAGAGAGTTTGATGGCGATTTGATCTCGAGTCAAAGCCGACAGGCAGAATATAAAGCACGAGATCATGGCTCATGTGGCATAATTTATCTCGTGCCCAAAGGAAGAAGCTGAGAAGAAGAAAAGTTCGAGATTTTGATTCGAGTCTGCCTCAAACAGTAAATAATTTGGTGGCCACTTGGATGTGAATGAGCTAATAGATGATGGATGAGCTGATAAAGTCGGCTTATCGCTTGTTTATTAGGAAAGTCATTCCCAAGTTTGGCCGTTGGGATATTGTCGTGATGAAGAAAATTATAAGGTATTCCTATTTTGAGGCTTTGATTGTGATCTATGGTTGAAGATCGATCAGAGTGGCGCAGCGGAAGCGTGTGGACTCCCTGCTATCGATCACTTAATTTGATTGGAGGCTTGAAGTACAAGATCAGTTTTACAAATTGATTGGAGGCTTGAGAAGAGTGGTTAGATGTTTCTGGAAGCATCTTGAAGAGAAGAATGTCGAGTTTTGAAATCGAAGGGTAGTCTGAAGTGGCGGTTCATTGGGATATTCGAAGTCTTTAGCAGATTAGAGAAGTGGCGTTCAGATTGGCCTTACTTCTGAATTTGATAGATGGATACAATATGTTTTATATAAATGATCCTTTGAATGTGATTGGGTTGGAGTTGTTTTGATTGTCGAGAAGTATTTTAGGTTAAGGTTGTGGTTTTGAATTTTGGGATAGACATGATTTAGTGCAGAGGAATAAGATATTTCCATCGGTCTTTATGCTTTCGTGGAATCGTATAGTTGAGGAAGCGTTAAGAGATCTTGATGACGAGTTCAGGAGAATATTCCTATTTGTTGAGGATCAAATTTGAAAAAATCATTTGATCAAGGAAGTATATTGAGAAGTGCGAAGACGAAGTTCAGAAGAATATTCTCATTGTTGGATAATTGAGGTTAAGATCAAGAGGCGTAAATTTTGAGGCCAAAATTTTTGTAAGGGTGGGAGAATGTATTATCCCGAATTTTCGTTCGAATTAATTTAATGTTAATTGTGATTTTTGGTAGTTTGAACGTGATGAAAATTAATTAATATTTGAAAATTTTAGAGGATATTTGGATCAATTGGGTTGGCGCTCGAGGTGCGCCCGTGTTATTACTTGAATATCGATTTGGATTTTTAAAGAAAAGAAAATCTAAGACAAATAATATATATATATACATATATATATATATATATATATATAAGAAAACGGAGAAGAACAGTGCAGTGTAGAGGGATCGGGGAAAGAGAGAAGCAGGGGAGGAGAGGGTTTCAGCTCCGCCGTTCGTGGCGCTCGGCGGAGGAGAGAAGAAGTGGGTTGTTGACGGCGGCAGCGCATGGAGGCCGTGTGGTGGTGGTTGGCGACGGTGGCGCACGGCTGAGGTTGCGCAAGAGAGAGAGAAATCGACATGAAGGAGAGAGACGGCAGAACAATGGGATCAGCGCCGACGGGATGATGCCAGGATGGCCGACGGTGGCGGGTCGGCGCTGCGGCAGGTCGGCTAGCAGTGTTGAGCGGTGGCAGCATCATGTGGGAAGCTGTGCAGATGAGTGAGAATGGGCAAAGCTGCGGGCAGTGCGCGCTAGTAGAGAGAGAAGCACCCGATTTGGGCACTTCGGGACATCTTTTCTTCAAAATTGTAAAGTATGAGGTTATGTCAAGTATCTTTAAACCCCCTCTTTGGTCTGATTTAATATCTGATATGTTTTTGATATTGTTTGAAATTTTTACTAATATGCATGTATTTTTATACACCCGATTTATTTATTTTGGACATGCGTGTGTAGTTCGTTGGATATTTTAGGGGTTTTTGGTACTTATTTTATGATTTTGGAGGGTTTAATATTTTTCTAAAAGCCCGAATAATTTATCGGACACTATATGTTTATATCAGTATCTGCATACGAAAATGTGCACGAAATTTACATAGGCCGTGCATTATCATATGCATGTGCCGGGTTGTGATCACTACATTTGGATTTGGACGTTGGATATTCTGGTCAACTCTCGATGAGGAGATTTTTTTGGAATTCCCTTTCACCGGCAGGAAAGGTTTAAGTAGTGACCATTTTCATTTGGATAATTTGATTTGACCTTAAAATATATTCGGACGTCCTAATATATCTGACAAATTTAAGGATTGCACCTAAAGCCACGGGTAGCAAACAATAGTGAACAACCTTACCCATAGGTACAGAGTATATGAGTGGCCATACATGCTGGCCTAATTTGTATTTGATTTTGCCTAAGGTTATTGGGATTATGTGTAATCCTTCTTCAAGCTAGTCTTTTAATAGTCTTTTAATAATCGGAATTTAAATTTGATGCATGATTTATATCTTTGCATTTCTTTATATTAGACTTTGATTTGGATTTAAAATTTGTCGATTTTGTCCTCAGTTGGGTCTTAGTATATCTCGTATAAATGATTTTAATTATTTGTTTTGATCTGGACCATTGGACTATGAGTGTGGTTTTGTTGGATCATATGGCTATCGGATTTTGGCCCAATTATAAAAGGTGATCAGGCCTTGGATTTGGACTTGGACTTGGACTCGGATTGGACTTTAGAATTGGCTAATTGCCTATTAGGAATCGTCGGATCACTTTTTATTATATTATATTTGATATTATTATACAATCGATATGATTTAGATATTTGTTTTGGATTTGGATATTTGATTTGTATACGAGACTACTATTGGATTTCAAATTCTGGATCCGGTTTTTTATTGGATTTGTTATATCGGCGACTTGGATTTGTCCTGTAATTTGAACAACTTTTTTTCTATTTGGCATTCTCTCTAATTTATTGGACTCCTTTTGTTTAAATACGATACTTGGTGAATTAAGTTTTAGTGGAAGATTCGGATGCATTGCAGGAGTATGGTCGTGATCTGTCAGTCAGTCGTCTGATTGGTGTGTTTTTGTTCTATTATGGGTTAAATTGGTATTTGATGTGATTGCATTATGAAATTTACCGGATATAGGTCGATGGATATATTTTGAAAAACAAATGCCTTTTGATTTTGGTTATTATCGATTGGAATTTTTTATTTGATCCGGACGTCCGTTTGTGGATTTAATTTCGTTGATTGATGTATTGCTTTGTCAATGATGTTTTAATTTATTTGGAAGAATTATTGTCATTTAAATTAACCTATGAGATCCGATTGAAGAAAAGATTTATGAGTTTAGTTCGGAGGTGTCATTTTGGTTCATATGGTTCTTAATTTGTCATTTGAAAATTGAAAAGTGGGAAGATGAAATTTGGTTGCTTTGAAGGATGGATTGAGTTTGAATCTTTGAAAGACCCCAGGGGGAGCTTTTAAGATCTCGCCACCTTCTGAGGTGGTAGTTTCTTGATCTTTTCATCCAACGAGATGATGTTGGCACCATGATGGGAGTTTCTTCCTCGTGAATGTTTCTCTTGGAGTGTTGAAGCTTCCATTATGAGTCGTATGCTGATTTGAGGGCTTCCTTTCCACAATGTGCACTGATTTGATATTTAATGGAATTCTCGTGATGCAATTGACCGTTGAGGGGGAAATTCTTGGGCTGTAATTGGGCTGATCTGGTTTATGCATCCGAGTGTCTTCGGTCAATTGGGGCATTTCTATGGGCCACTCTTCTCTGCTGATGATCTACTTGAGCCGGCCCACTCTAGCCTTTCCCATCAGGCCCCATGTTAGACTCCCTGATTTAGCCGTAAATCTTCATGAGCCTGACCTGTAACAGAATCTGGTCCAAATAGTATCTTTGTAAACCTTACTGATCAAACCACCCCTAATCTCAAATAACATAATAGCTAAACTAATAGAAACTTCTACAGTCCAGAGAAATTTCCAGCTCAGAATTTTGCCACTGCTGTGGTGTCTTGTTTTGCCCTTCTTTGTTGTACATTCCAAATCTCCATGAAGCCATATTTTCATCACTCCGATTTTTGTCCACTGGCCTCTCTAGTAGAGCTATATCGGCCACATTCAGACATTAATATCAGGCTTCCAATCATTTCTTGGTAGTAGCGTATAATTGCCTTAAAATTTCCCTGGTTCAAGTTATCTTCTTCCTTTGGTCAGTGCAACTCAAAGGAAATTCTATTTGCTGCTCCTCTTCTTTTATGCATCAAAGAAGTACTTAGTGTTGGGGTCACCAGGTGAAACACAATCTGGTTTTGCTTCCTGCTTTTAGAAGACCTCTCTCCCACTGGTGAATCAGTCAGATTCTCAAGCTGATGCCTTTCCTGTTCTATCAATTCTTCAAGGGGGACTTGGCTAATTTATCTTGAATGTAGAACAATTCTGATCTGGCCTCTTCACTGTAAGATAAATAACAGCATAGTAGGTTGCAGTGATAGCTTTAAGGTTCTTCATAGGCACTTAAGGTTCTGATATAAATCTATGCAAATGCTGCTTCCATTGTAAATCGAATAATCCCAAACAAATCCTTTTCCCTTAATGCATGCCTGTCAATCTTCCTGGTCCAGTGGAATTCCTTTATATAAAGGAAATCGATACGCGTCAAGAAATGCATGGCCTCAACAGAATGATAGACCCAGATAAGAAAATCCACCCTCCCATTTTGATCTTACAAGCAAATATCATTCATAATAAATACCATGAAAATACTTTTCTTTTACGCCTAAATTTGAGATGGCATTTGGAAGGAGGAATAGCCCATGGTGTCAACATGAATTTGATAACTCAAATGATTTGCCCAAGTATTAAAATCCATCGGCCAAACTTGATTTCAAAGTCATTGATAAAAAAGAAAGGGAGAATCTTCTTTTCATGGATTAAAAGAAAGGGAGAATCTTTTTTTATCTATCTATTCTATATTTATTTTCTATTTGTTACTATGTTCATGGTAACAGAATTTAATCGATAGGCAAAATGGGAAACTAGTGTGGATTGTGAAGTGGGAAATTATGGGAAAATTGCGATGTTTCAAGTGAAAAATATGTATTGCATTGGAATCTTGATCATTGGATTAGTGAGGTGGATATTAAATAGAGGGCTGAAATATTATTCTAGTATTTTTGTTGTTTTGTTGAAGAGGTAAAGATAATATAGATGGTGATAATAATAGTTGAAGACAGCTATGCATGAGGCTTGTTTTGTCGCTTTTGTTCCAACATGCATCATAATTAAAAGTATTTAGAAAATATGTTGTAGGAAGTTGACAGGAGCTACACTTCATCAAAAAATGACAATATGTGTACGGAGGAAGAACATAAATATAGTTAGTTGAAGAAAAGTTTTTTTTCCGGACTTGGAGTTGGCATTGCTGTCAGTGGTGTGTAGCAGGTAGATGGGTTTTCACCATTGCTTCTTTTGCTGCAGTTTATATCAGTGCTTGTGAGTATTTTGAATTGGTTAGGAGTCGTGGAATCTCTGCAGGAATGACTCCACCACTTCGATATGTGTCACGAGTTTGCTCTATTATTAGTGCTCTCATGTCTATTCTAACTTTGTAAGTGATATGTCCCCGAGTCCGGGTTGTATGAATTAGAGAGCCAAAAATCAGATCTTCATGTCGGTCAATCTGAAGAGGGTACGGTCTCTATAACTTTGAACCTAGATCTTGCATAGGACAACAAATAAACAAGATGTTAGAGGATTGGGGGACTTATCCCTCGTCATATCCTTCGACGCTCAAATTAATAATCTTTTTATGAGGAAAGAAAAATGGAGGATGCAAAATTAGAGTGATAATGCACATGTAGAGGGATTGAGTGTGGTATGCTTGACGGGAAGCGTTTTAGAGAGAGAGAGAGTGAGAGAAAATTGCTCTCGAAGGGGAGTGTCTTGGAACTGTTGCCGGCTGGACATTGGAGTTTTGCTGAAAGACTTGTTGTAGTGATAGTGTTATACCTTTACTTGGCTGTAATTTTTTGTTGTTAGTGTCTCCCCCCCTTTCTTGTTAGGAAGGAGGGGTATATATAGAGTTAGGGGGCAGTTTGATCTTCTTTGACATCTGCCCACGGAACTGCCTGAATGGATAAGGGGATATCGTTCTGCCAATGGTTCTTGACTGGTTACGGTGTCCATTGAGTAGTTTCGATAAGGGAAAGAGGTTGTTTGTTCCGATTTGTTATGGTAGGTTCCTTCAACGGGCGGGAAGTGGATCGTGGGCCATCCCAACAAGGCCGATGAGTTCATCCACTCGCTTTGGGCCATCTTGGCCGACTGGGTCAGTTGGGATGTTCTTTAGTTCTGAGTCAATTCCTTCTGTTAATGAGCACCCTTCTTAGGCCAGACTGACCAAACCCATCAGTAAGAACTGCAACATAATCTTGATTTTCATTCCCTAGAAAATAGCAGTCCTAGAGGCTTTTATATTTTAATTAGGTAATTTCTGTCTATTAAATTTGAAAAAGAAATGTGTTTGTAGTCACGTGATATTTATAAACATGTACTTCTTTGTTCCACCCTTTTTTATTTTTTTGTTGTGGGTTTGGGGGCAGGGGCATCGAAGGATAGTTAAACCACAGAATGCTTGGGCTGTATACCTATCCAAAATGATAGCAGAAAAGCAGCATGCTTATGCTTTTGAGCATGCTACTCCTTCATTGGAAGAGCTGCTTCTTTCGTGTGCCAGTTCACCAAAGTTGACTAAAAGTGCTCTTTGAACCTTGCTGGATGGTCACCCATCACACAGCTCTCAAACCCAGCCTGTGGTGAATCCCAGGAGGCAAAGTCAAAGCGCTTAGTCTTTGCCCTTTACTTTGTGATGCTCCTTACTGATCAAGCAGTGACACTGCTTGTGATAGGTTTTGCCTTAAGCCTCTATTGTTCGGTTTGAATAAGTCAAGTTTCTTTTGTTGGTTTGCTCAGGTGGTCTTCCTTTATTTTATCTGACATTTAGTTGAATTATTGGGAAGATTATAGCAGAAAAGTCGGGACCTAACTAAGAAGTATACCTCAAGTGTCTCCAAAGTCTGGGATAGGAAACAAAATGGAATGTACCGGATTTTTAGCTTGTACGGCCATCAAACTAGAGACCAAAACATGGCTCGACAAAATAGAAAGTATCATGGTACATTGTCCTTCCTTGAAATGAGACTTTTTCATGCCAGTTCTTGATCCAGCATGAAAGTCGATTAGTCTTAAATATGAGATCGGCCACTTCTTGGATGTATGCCTTAATGATCTTGGGTTCTTTTCAATCCACTAAGCACACTTTGCAAATTGTACTTAGCTGGGTAATGACCTCAACAAGGGAAGGCCATATGGCCAGTTGGTAGATTTATAACGCACAATATGGCAACTTTCATTGCCAGCAGGCTTTATTAGGTTTCTTTCATTTTTTTGTTCTTTTTTATCACTTACTGCTTAGAAGGCGAGCATTTTAGATGGGGGGATTCAGAATATAGACACACTTTTAAGAAGGAAAAATATTATATCACATTTGAGGAAATTGATAATTGCAATACTAGGATTTCATATGTTGTAAGTTGATTGATTCAATATTTCTTACACTGCAAAGTCAATTATGCTTTATGCATATAGTTTGCAAGGCTAGATATGAAGTCTGATCTATTTTGCATGCGTTTGACTTGAATTTCTCTGTTTACTATGTTTTCTTTCCTTATAATACCCAAGTGAGATCTGTTGATGAATTATAGGCATGTGCTTGTTGATCTTTATTTAAATTTACCTTAATTTTTCGGGAATGGTTCAAGTAGGTTTGAACAAGCGTGAGTGAAGTTGTAGAACCCTTGTTAATTCGTGGATATGATCTTACTAAAGCTCTTGGACATTGCGTTGGATAATTATTCACTAACTAATGATTAGTATATTTTTATTAAGGATTAGCAAATATAGAGTACTATACTTGCGAGCTTTGAGGTTATTTATCATTATCTTAAGAAAATAGATGTGAATTTAGACATTGATTCTGATGGGATCGGTAAATCCGGCCCAAGAAGAAGGTACGCAGATGAAGTAAAGACCCAATGAAATTCAACCCAAAGAAGGTCCAGCGGCTCAATGATTCTAACCCAGAAAGCGAGACCGTGTGCCATGCACAACTTATCCGTTTGTCCTTATCCACGAAGATGATTCAACAGGTGGTTATACCAGACAGGATAATCCAACCGCCCCATGCCTCTATAAATATCCTTTTTATTCTCACAGAAAAGGGAGGGAACGAATGAAATGGCCAGAGAGGAAAAATCCAGAAAAGAAGGCTGGAGAAGAGAAAATAGAAAGAAAAGAGGAACAATAAATCCTTCCAGGAAGCTTTTCTCCTAATCCCTCTAGGCTTTCATCAAAGAAAGGCTCTCCCTCTAGGAGACCTTTCATTCAAGTGACCGGCTACAATCTACGATAGCACATTTAAGACTCCCCTCTGTAGGCGCATTCCTAAGCCGATTATCTGCTAGGCGCACCTCTAAGTCGTCCCTTTGCGGGTGCACCTCTAAGCCGTCCATCAATTAGATGTATCCAAACGCTCAATCCACCATACATGCATTCTCAATGTATCTTTCTATACTCCTGGAAAGATATCTGACTTGAGCGTTGGAGGATTTAAGGTGGGAGCAATTCCCGCCGTCCTTTAACTTCTTGTTTTCAATTGTGTTGTACAGGGTTCAGGTTTGAGGCCATGGAGACCGGATTCACATCAGATCGACCAGCACTTAGATCAGATTCGCTGCCCCCAATCCGTAGGATAACCCGAATTCATAAAACGCAACAGATTGAATTTTAAATTAGTGATTATAAAGTTGCCAGAGTTGAATAGAAAGGAACTTAGAAATTTTTATTGAAATGTTTTTGTAATTGAACATGAACACCGAAATAATGTTATCTTCAGTTCTGGATAGCATATTCTTGAACCATCCCTTCAAGTGGATTCCTTTCTTTTCCTAGTTGGCATGCATTGACTAGGGATGGCACTTCCTTTAAACTGTTAATTCAATTGACAAAAAAATTCTCTTCAGGGATATCAATAAACACAAAGTGCGAAATTAGACATTAATAATCTTTCATTTTTATGGTACTATATATGATAGTATATGCATGGAGGATCAAGTATTAAGATTGTTAAGCTGCGTAGTTTTGGATAGAAAGTGTTCATGCTTATTTGTTTGGCGGTTGATGTTAGAAGTCAATTCATCTTGTTGATAGATTTCTATTTTCTGCATGGAATATCAGTAATGGCTGGACTGGAAGATTCTGAAGAATTAACTATTCTTTATAAATATACTTCTTTATTTCTCAAGAAGTGGATCTTAAACAATTCTTTATAAATATAGTTATTTATTTTCGCAAGAATTGGATCTTTCTCACCATGTTGATTTTCACTTGTCACCAATATCTGGTTCTTCTGTTTTAACTTGAATTAAATTTGTGGCTTGTGGTCTGTTATTTTGGTCACATTGATGTTTCTGTGAATTTTGCCGCATTTGTTATTGCCATATCATTGCTTTTACAGAAAGGAAATCCCCTTTTGCCCAGCTAAGCAGTGCTATGTTTCGATTATTTTATTTTGGTTATTTACCTTGTTTCTGGATTAAGCCTCGCTGTGGTTTAGATGCTTCTGCCTTAAATACTAGTAAACACTGTACTCTATTCACTTTCTTGTGGTTTGGCTGCCATCTGAGACATTCATATATCATGTTTAAACAGCACAAATACATCTATAAATCCATCTGTTTGGTTTTTTTTTAGTGCAATAATATAATTTTAATTTTCTTTCTGATAATTTTTGGATCAATGTATCACATGAAATTACTTGTTCAGCGTTGTGGATAGTACAAAGATAATCTGTTAGGTAAATATTACCCAGGGTCGCTGTGACATCACAAAATTACAAAATGGCACCTGCATTTTTAGAATATCACAGTGATGCCAAGCGTTTTTAGAATATCCCCCCTTCTGATTTGTTAAATTTCCCATTAGATTCCTTTACTGAATTTTAATTTGTAATTTTTAAAAAATAAACATTGACATGAAACAGGAGCTAGTAAAACCATTCTTATGAAAAATAAAAACTGCCCAAACTTTAGGAAAAACACTAAACAGTGGAATAACTGGGAACCAAACCAAAACTATCACTGCAACATAATTGGAAAGAATGTGCAATGAATTTGATTTTGATGATATTCATTTTCATGAGGGAAGAAATGAATCAATACTTTCAACTTGAGCTCCATTACATGTACTATTTACATTACAACTGGAAGTGTGACCTAAATCCACATCGATGTAGGGTAGGGGAAGATAGGGAAGAGAGGCAGAGAGGTAAAGATAATAATAGAGATCAGAAGGGTAGAGATAATAAAGGGAATAGGGGGAGGAGAAGGAGAAACCAGGGGGGAGAGAGTAGGCACCAAGAGAGGGGAGAATCACACTTAATTTATTTTTATTCAAATCATTAACTCTGACTCAAATAATAAAGTTAGGATCCTTATATAGAGAATCCTATACCTAAGATAATCGGAAACAAAATCATAATCAAATAACTTTAAATTTGGAAAGGAAATCAAATGGAAAATAAAATCAAATCTCTCTTAAATTGAAAATAAAATTAAATCTTTGTTAATTAAAATCAAATCTACCGTAAAATAAAATCAAATATAATTTGGAAGTACAATCAAGTCAAATCTGCAATCAAATTAAATCTGCTTCTTTGATGCCCGCATCAATTCTCCCTGGGTGGTTGGAACTCGACCCCGTCGAGTAAAACCTCTGTAATCAATCTTCCAACCACAAGCTGAGCGGTCGTACATGATAGACTCGTGTAAATGGGAGCCGAAAGTTGACTGAGCGACTATTATCTCTGGAAGGAACTGGACTTGGGTTTGGAAAAGTGCAATTTTGTTGACTCTGATAGAACTCCAATAGATTTGGGTTGAACTGCTGTAGTGCTTCTCGAGAGATCTAAGCATTCTCAGACTCTGGTTGGCCAACCCATCAAATAAGGAAGAGTTGAACAGCTCCATCCCTGATAAATATAATCTGCTCATCTAAAACAATTTCAATTTTATCGTGGTGTACCGGTAGAGAGGAAAGTGGCACAGGAGTGGATGGATGGTCAATGGGTGGTGCACTCGGGGGGCGGCAAAGGGATCAATAGGTGGGAAAAAGTCACTTTTATAAGCAATTAAATCTTCAATATTAAAAGTATGATGAAAACCAAAATGAGATGGAATGTCAACATATGTATTTGATCCAATCTGTTATAAAATTTTAAATGGGCTGGCACTACGAGCTTGCAGTTTAGAGACGTGCCTAGGTAGGCGCCGCTCTGATCTGAATTGAACAATAACATGATCTCCTACATTGAATTCAACGTGTCTTTTATGTAAATTAGAGTGAAGTTTGTATGAAGCATTGCTCGCCTTCAATTATTTATTGATCTCGTTGTGTAAGTCATGAATGTGTTGTGCAAAAGTTTCGACCATCATGGACACACTAACATGTGGAGACATTGGGATAAGGTCCAATTGTTTTTAGGATTTGTAACCATGCACAATTTCAAATGGACTCATTCTTAGGGATCTATTGAAAGAGTTATTATATGCAAGTTGGTCAGTGGGAATGATTAAGTCCTAATTCCTAAGATGCTCTTGGACCAAACATCTTAATAAGTTACCTAAACTCCGATTGATGACTTCAGATTGACTATCTGTTTGAGGGTGGTATGTAATGAAAAATTTTAGTTTGGTATCAACCATGTGCCACAGGTTCCTCCAAAAATGGTCGGTAAAACGAACATTCCTATCAGAAATAATAGTCTTAAGAAAATCATATAGCTTGACAATCTTAATGAAGTAAAGTCGAGCAACATGAAAAGTATTAGCAGTCTTGTTTCAAGGAATGAAGTGGGCCATTTTAGAAAAACGATCCACAACGATAAAAATGGAATCATGCCTCTTAGGGGTACTTGGAAGCCCTAACACAATGTCAATGCTTATGTCCCATATGGACCATTAGATATAGCTAGAGGGGTGTAGAGGTTAGTATTTTGCTTTGTGTGTTTGGCTAGCGTGCATATTCGACAAGTATTGACGATCTTGGTCATATTTTTTGTCAAATTAGGCCAATAAAATTGTCGTTCAACTTTCTCAATTGTCTTATCACGTCCAAAATGGCCCGATAGACCTCCAACATGAACTTCCCAAACAATGAAGTCTCGGACAGACGTTTTCGGGATGCAGAGTTTATTAACTCGAAATAAGTTCCCATCTTGAAGGCGAAATCCGTTCGTAATGTCCTAGTGCCCACATTGTAAAGCGAGGAAGATTTTGCTAAAATCAAGATAGGACTCATATTCTTTTTTAAATCTTTCAAAGCCAACAATTTTAACTTGAATAGCAGATAGTAAGGTCAAACGATGGCTCAAGGTATCGACCACTTGGTTCTCAACTCTTTTCTTGTGCTTCAAGACAAAAGAATAGGATTGTAAATACTCGATCTACCGACCGTGCCTATAATTTAATTTCTTTTGAGAGTTAAGGAACCGAAGAGCTTTAGGATCCAAATAGAGGACAAACTCTTGAGGTAACAAGTAATGGCGCCTATAGTGTAAGGCTTGTACGACGACATATAGTTTCTTATCGTAAGTAGAGTATCGTTGCTTGGTATCGTTCAACTTTTCGCTAAAGTAGGCAATTGGGTGGCATTTTTGACTAATAACTCCTTCTATTCCTACACCTGATACATCAAACTCTACTTCAAACACTTTGGAGAAATCAGGAAGTTGCATGATGGGAGCTGTTGTCATCCTTTCTTTGACGAGTTTGAAAGCTTTGGCAGTATCGGGAGACCAGGTGAAATCACCATTCTTCTTGCACTCAATGAGGGGAGCCATGACTGTGCTAAAGCCCTTGATGAACCGGGGATAAAATGTGGCCAAGCTATGAAAACTTTGAACTTCATAGATGGATTTGGATTTAGGTTAATTTATGATTGTCTGCATCTTTGCAGGGTCGGTAGAAATCCCGTTAGAAGAAATAATAAAGTCCAGAAAGTCACCTTATCTTGAGAAGAATGAATATTTCTTAAGGTTAACAAATATGCTTTTTTTCTAAGAGTAAGGCAAACTTGTATGAGATGCTCTAAATGTTCTCTTTAGTCTTATTGTAAATGAGAATATCATCAAAATAAACCACTAGGAACTGTCTCATGAAAAGTCGTAAAGCCTAAGTCATAACCCTTATGAAAGTGCTTGGGACGTTAGAGAGTCCAAAAGGCATGACCAACTACTCATAGAGGCCGTCATTTGTTTTGAAAGTTGTTTTCTACTTGTCCCCTGGACGAGTTCTGATTCGGTGATAACCACTCTTTAGATTTATTTTAGAAAATATTGTGGCACCAGCCATCATATCCAACATGTCATTAAGTCGAGGAATAAAAATGATATTTTATGGTAATTTTATTAATTACTCTATTATTAACACACATCCTCCAAGACCCATCCTTTTTAGGTGTTAAGAGAGCGGGTACTGCACAAGGACTCATATTTTCTCAAATAAATCCCTTACGAATGAGTTCTTTAACTTGTCTTTGGGGTTCAGCATGTTTAGTAGGATTCATCCTATAATGAAGGAGGCTTGGAAGTGATGCATCTGGAACGAAATCAATGGTATGTTGAATTTCTCGTAAAGGTGGTAAATGATTTGGGAGGTCCTCAGGGAAGACATCGTGAAAGTTTTCAAGAATTTGAAGTACCTCATTAGGAATCGGTATGGAAGAGTTCAGAAGGGCTTTGAGGACGACAATGGCAAATACAATCAACTCGCTGATAGCGGCTTGCTTAAATACCATGGGACTAATAATATGTAATCCCTTTGTCACTAACATAGTCTTTTCTTTGTTGGAAGTTGTCGGTTTTGGGGTAGGGAATAGAGGTGAGTATTCTTTTCCTTGTTAAGAAAGGAGCAGGAATTAGAATGACCTTAGATTGCCACATCCAAGTCGTAAAGCCAATGGTGCTCGAGAATGACATGACCCATGTCCATTGGTATGTCACGCTAAATGTGATCTTTGTACTCTAAGAATTGAATGGGAACCAGATAACGTTTTTTAATGGATATAGAAAATATGTCAATCCAAGAGACGCTGTAATGGACTAGGTGTAAGACCGCTTTTAACCCCAAATGAAAAATAGTGTTAGCGGAGACCGCATTGATACAACTACCGCTATCCACGATAACCTTGTAAGCCTTTTCATTCACTTTGATATAGGTGTGAAAGATAGCGTGACGACGCCAATCATTAGCTTCTTTAGATTGTATCAAAGTGTATCGCACAACGCTAAAAAATGGCTTATCAGGGAAGGAAGAACGAGAGTCGAGGTTAAAGGAGGTAGTGTTGATGCAGCTCACAAATGTATCAATGTCATCATTATTCAAGTCATCAAACTCCTGTAACTTGGGTTCATAGACTTGTTCTTAAAAGGGGTTCTTCATTTATTTCATTTTGTCCGTTAATTAATAAAACGTTACTCGGACATTTGGAAGAAATATACCCAAAACCTTTATAGTTGAAGTACTGTAATTGAGAATTTCTTTTCAGGGTTTCAACATCTTTTCCTTGGGGTTCCCTTGTAGGGGCAACGGTGGAAGGAGGTGTTCCTATAACAGACTTAGAATTGGTGGCAGGAGTGTGTGTTGTGGATTGACGATATGGTATCCTAATAATTAATTCAAAGTCTTGGGCAAATTATACATATGATCCAAAGTCGTAACTCCACAGAGGATAAGTTCTCTCCTAAGATCCTCGTGTAGTCCTTGCCAAAATTTACTCAATGTCATGGCTTTGTCCTCAATGATGTGACATCTCATTCGAAAATCATCAAATTGAGTCACATACTCAGTTACGAACTGATTATCTTGTCGAAGGGAATTCCACTAGTCGAGTAAGTAGTGATGCCTAATAGGGAGGTCCTCGAATACTTTTCCAATGTAATTGAGTATTTTCGGTTAACTTAAAGTTAGCAAATTGAACTCTCCTATCTTCTGACACGCTATATCATTCAAAAAAATGATTCATATCCCGGACCTATTGAGTGAAAATTCAAGGGTCCAGGCAACCATCAAAAATAGGGGTATCCAGTTTGATATTTTTAAAGAGGTGGTCATCCGGTTTCCGCTCTTGTTTATAATATCGGGGTATGTAATTGCGTTAAAGAGGTGCTTGATTGTCTTGCCTTCGTCGGTGAGTCCTATTATGGGATGCATCAGAGTTGTTAGTATCTGTTGAGTGATGCCTTATTTCTAAAGTGGCAACTGGTTTGCGAGATTGAAATTTATTTGACGAGTAGAGGCTAGGTCAGTTTGAATAGTAATTATGTGATCATGCAATTGTTGTTGTTTGGAAACTAATTGGGCTAACTGTTGATTCAGAGTTTTAAATTAGTGAGAGTCCATGATTAGGTCGGGGGTATTATGGAAGATAATTCGATCAGTTTGCAGGTACATACAACACCAATACAATTAACGAAGCTGAGATCAATAAACAATTGAGACAATCCAATTTTTTTTTGTGAGATTTTGGATTGTTCAGATTATGCAAACTAGTATTACTAATCTATTAAAATGGTAAATGAAGATTCAAATGTAATAAGAGTGTATTAAACGTTAAGGTAGTGAGAGATGTGAAAGATTTTTTTTTTTTTTTTGGAAAATAAAATGACACGTGCGGATAAAACTAAATACTATTAAATATAAGCAAAATATGCTATCCAAAAATAAAATGGAACAAACACACCTGGAGATGACCCGAACCACTTGTTTGAGACTGCCTTGCGATGAGGATTTTCTATTGTCTGAATTTTATCTGTTGTAATTTTTTTCTTTTTTTTCCTCTTTTCTTTTCTTCCTCTTTTTTTTTTTCTTTCTTTCTTTTTTTTTTTTTTTTTTTGTATCATGTGCCCCTTTTTTGTTGTTTTTAGTTGCACTGTGCTTCTGCTTTCTTTGCCCTACTCGGGTCTCAAAGCCCATAGACGCAGAGAGAGAGCGAAGAGGTGCGGCTGCTTAGTGCGTGCCCTCTCTTTCAGGTGGCGATGATGACGGCGATAAAGGTGACGACGAAGATGAAGAGTAAGATTCGTAACTTCTCTCTCTCTCCTTTTTTTTCTCCGAAGGAAGGTTTGTCCGTGGGGCTAGGGTTTGGTTGGGTTTCGGTTCAGCCGTTCGGTTAGAGTTTGGGTTAGTGATGGTGTTGGGTGTTTGGGTGGGTGGTTGAGGAGGTTCTGGGTATATGGCCGATTAGGAATTTGTGGGTGGCTTGGTGGGTGTGTTGGGCGTGGTTTGGCTTGGTGGCGACCGGAGAGTTGGAGGTTGTGGTGGTCATCGGGGATGTGGAAGAGGGCTTTGGCAATGACGGGTTCTTCCTCCGATTGTGGCGGCGGCGCCGACTACGATTGCTTCGTCGGCGGTGGCTGTTGCTTCGAATTGTGCTGCCTCCTTGATGTCTCTAATTGATGCAGGGATGTAGAGAAGTTGGGTCTTTGCCTCTCTTTGTGCTTCTCTGTGTTTTTTTTTTTTTGACAATATAAATAGAAGGCAGTGGTAGTGGTGGTGGTGGAGACGGGCCTGCCAACAGAAGACGCGATTGTATACGTTGGTGCGGGATAGTAGAGGTGGTGATGTGGTTGCGCAGGAAGTACTTTACTGGGTGGCCAAGAGGTGGTGGGATAGTCGGGTTGGTAGGGGTGGTAACGTTGCCGGTGGGGATGGGGATGTTACTGGTGGGGATGATATCGTTGCTGGTGGGGTGGTGATATTGCTGAAGGCAAAAAAAAGGATAGGACTTTATCTCTGATTTTAATTTGATGTAGGGTAGGGAAGATAGGGAAGAGAGGCGGAGGGGTAGAGACAAGAATAGAGATCAGAGGGGTAGAGACAAGAAAGAGAACTAGGGGGAGGAGAAGGAGAAACCAAGGGGGAGAGAGTATGCACCAAAAGAGAGGGAAGAATCACAATGAATTAATTTTTATTCAAGCAATTAACTCTGACTCAAATAATAGAATTAAGGTCTTTTTATAAAGAACTCTATAGCTATGACAATTGGAAACAAAATTATAATCAAATAATTTTAAATTTGAAAAGGAAATCAAATGGAAAATAAAATCAAATTTCTTCTAAATTAAAATAAAATCAAATTTCTGTTAATTAAACTCAATTTTACTATAGAATAAAATCAAATCTAATTTGAAAGTATAATCAAGTCAAATCTGCATCAAATCAAATGTCCATCTTTGATGCTTGCATCACACTTTGCTTTAACAAAACTAGCCAAAGTGTTATACCTGACTTTTGCTCCCAATACAGCTAATTAAGTCACACCTTCACTGCCTCATTTCTTCTGCAGTTTGTCATAGAGCTGGTGATAATGTCATCAGCTGCAGCTTCTGCAACAAAGGAGAGCTTCATGGTTTCTTGAGACTACCTCAGTCTGCTTTTTGTCTAGCATCTGTTGTGGTGAGGTTTATCTTCAGTTCAATTTTGCGAGCTTCCTCCTGCTCACCCCAACTCAAACATGATTGGAGTGTAGTCTGCTTTTTGTCTAGCATCTGTTGTGGTGAGGTTTATCTTCAGTTCAATGTTTGCGAGCTTCCTCCTGCTCACCCCAACTCAAACATGATTGGAGTGTTTTAGTCGCCATTCTTGGTTTTCTTCTTCGATTCCACATGCAACTGAGATGCAGAATTGTACTGCAAGCTCAAGTGGATGAGTTGTGAAACCCTAGTCACTTTGTGAGCTCAATTCATCTGCATTGACTTAATTCTTGTTCTCTGTTGGATTGCTGGAGTTGACAAGCAAAGATTGTCATTCTGCAAGGGATTGGTGCTTCACACATGTTTCTTCTTGGCTATCAATGGAGTTGGCGCACAATAACCAGAACCCTATTGTGCTTTGAATGCTGCATTCCTTGCTTTATGGAGCTCCTAATATGATCCTGACTGACCTGCTGAGCCCTATTCAACACTGAATTATAAACCTATTCTAATCTTCTAAACCTTCCATGAGCTATGTTCTCTGCAACACCATCCTAAAACCATCGTTCCATCATTGTGTTCATTCGTATTCAGTCAAAAGCCTTCTTTCTCTGGTGCAGATCCCCATAAGCTTCTGGCCAATACTTCTTCCATGCTGTCTAAGTTTGAAAAATGAAGATATGCTGACCCAATATTTGTTCCCACGTGAAAACAGTTGAGGTGGCCATCACGCCTCTCTCTTGATCTGCTCACTTAAGCCCCACATAAATGAAACCATAGGTGGAGAAAAGCTCATTGGTGCTTGGTTCTCTGTTGACTAAAATTCAAGAAATCCAAAATTCTTTTTGGTGATCCTGGTCCGTGCTTTCATTCTGGTATTTTTGTAGTTATCTGTTACTAGAACAGCAAGTAGGATCTCCCTTCCATCTTTAATATCCATCTGTTTCTGCATGAGAGGCAACATTTTTTTTTTGGGATTTGTGAGAGGCAACATTTTCTGGTCAATTCCAAAGGTCTTTACGGAACTAATGATTGAAAAGGCAAAGTGTGTTTGCCACAATTACGAGCTGAGATTCATGAAGCCTACGCCTTTGCAAAGCTCTTGTGGGTACCTCTCAATGAAGTTATTGGCTGAGACCTTTTGATATTTTTCACTGTTGACTCTTGACACCTAAGAAAGATGGATCGTGGTGGATATGTGTGGATAATGGAGCCATTAATAAAATCACCGTGAAATATCGTTTTCTCATTCTTAGGCTTGATGATATGTTAGATACGATAGCTAGTTCCACAATCTTTTCTATAACATATTTAAAGAGTGGTTATCATCAAATAAGAATTCATACAGGAGATGAGTGGAAAACAACTTTTAAGATGAAGGACGGGCTTTATGAGTGGTTGGTCTTGTTTTTTTGGGCTATCTAATGTGCCTAGTATCTTTATAAGAGTCATTACCTAGGCTTTGTGGCCTTTCTTAGGACAGTTCCTAGTAGTCTATTTTGATGACTTTCTTATTTATAGTAAGAATAAGGAATAACATTTAGACTATCTTACACAGGTTTGTCTTATTTTTAGAAAAGAAAGTTTGTTTGCTAATACTAAGAAGTGCTCATTCTTTTCAGATAAGGTCGCTTTTTTGGGCTTTATCGTTTTCTCTACTGACCTTATAAAGATCTAGGTAATCATAAATTGGCCTAAACTCAAATTCGCCTGTGAAGTTCAAATTTTTCACGGTTTAGCTACTATTTATTGCTGTTTATTAAGGGTTTTAGTACAATCATGACTTTTCTCACTAAGTGCAAGAAGAAAAGTGAATTCACTTGGTTTTCCGACGTTGCTAAAACTTTTAAAATTATAAAAGAGAGGATGACGACAACCCCTGTTATGCGGCTCACTGATTTTTCTAAAGTATTTGAAGTATAGTGTGATGTCTTAGGTGTAGGAATATGAGTTCTTAGTTAAAAACACCATCCTGTTACCTACTTTAGTGAAAAGTTAAATGATACTAAATAATGATTCTTTACATATGATAAGGAGCTATATGCAGTTGTATATTCCTTACGTTATTGGCGCCGTTACTTGTTATCTCAGAAGTTTATCCTTTATTTGACCATGAATCTTTTCATTTTCTTAACTCTCAAAAGAAATTAAATCATATGACTAGTCAGTGGATTGAATATTTACAAGCCTATTATTTTATCTTAAAATATAAGAAAGGAGTCAAGAACCAAGCGGCCGATGCCTTAAGCTGTCAATTGTCCGTACTATCTCCCGTTCAAGTTAAGATTGTTGACTTTGAAAGACTCAAGTAAGAATACATTTCTTGCCTTGATGTTAATAATATCTTCCTAGCTTTACAAAATGGACAGTTAGGCACCTCGGAATATTTTCGTATTTAGGATGGATATTTATTTCGGGTTAATAAATTTTGTATTCCTAAGACATTTGTTTAAAATTTTACAGTCTGGGAGGTTCATATTGGCTATCTGTCTGGCTATTTTAGAGGAGGTTGAGCGGCAATTTTATTGGCTTAGCTTAAAGAAAGATATGGTTATGATTGTCAGCATTTGTCAAACATGCCAACCGGTGAAGTATAAAATGCAAAATATTGGCCTTTACACCCCTCTACTTGTACTGAGTTGCCCATGGAAGGATGTAAGTATGGATTTTGTGTTAGGACTTTCGCTTACTTCTAAGAAGTATGATTTCA
The DNA here is from genome assembly GCA_033239525.1 of Nepenthes gracilis. Classification (NCBI taxonomy): domain Eukaryota; kingdom Viridiplantae; phylum Streptophyta; class Magnoliopsida; order Caryophyllales; family Nepenthaceae; genus Nepenthes; species Nepenthes gracilis. Next base: position 28,616,545 of record BSYO01000003.1, read on the forward strand.
TTTTCATTATTGTGAATCGTTTTTCTAAAATAGCCCACTTCATTCCTTGTAGTAAAACTACTAATGCTTCTTGGGTTGCTCAACTTTGCTTTGTTGACATTGCAAGTTATATGGTCTTCTAAAAATTATTATTTTTGATAGGGATGTCTGTTTTACCAGTTACTTTTGGAGGATCCCGTAGCATATGGTTAGTACCAAATTAAAGTTCTCAACTCTCTACTACCCTCAAACAGATGGTCAAATTGAAGTTGTTAATCGGAGTTTAGGCAACTTATTACAATGTTTTGTTCAGAAAACTCTTAGGAATTGAGACTTGATCCTTCCTACCACCCAACTTATATATAATAGCTCTATTAATAGATTTATAGGCATGCGCCCATTTACAATTGTGCATGGCTAGAAACCTCGAAAACCGTTAGACTTCCTTACATGTTAGTGTGTCCATGACGGCCGAAACTATTGCACAACATTTTCATGACTTACATATCAAGATCAATAAAGAATTGGAAGCAAGTAATGTCTGATGTAAATTTTGAATTGATATACATAAAAGACATGTTGAATTTAATGTTGTGGATTATATTATGGTCTGAATTAGGCCAGAGCAGCGCCCATATGGACCTGTTTCTAAATTATAGGCCTGTACTGCTGGTTCATTTAAAATTTTACACCGGATTGGATTAAATGTATATGTTATTGATATTATACCTCATTTCAGCTTTCATAATACTTTTAATATTGAAAATTTAATTGTTTATAAAGGTAGTTTTAAGCCACCGGTTGATCCATTTAACGTACCACCAGCTACACGACATATTGAATATTCACCCACTCCTACACAACTTTCTACCTTACTGGCACACAAATGTAAAATTGATATTATTCTAAATAAGCAAATTATATTTATTAGGAATGGAGCGGTTCTGCGTCCTTTGTTTGTTAGTTTGGCCGACTAGAGTCCGAGAATACTTGAATTTCTAAAGAGACTCTAACAATTAGATCCAGATATTTTGAAATTTTGTCAAAGCCAGAGGATTGCTTATCTCAAGGCCTAGGTTCTTTTCCTTCTGAAGGAGTTGGTAGCTCTGTTAGATTTTAGCCTCCATTCACAAGTGTCTATAGATGTCGGCAAAGAATTACGTAGCCACTCAACTTGTAGTTAGGGGATTGACAATAGGAGTTTTTACTTGACGGGGTTGAATCTCAGCCACTCGGAGAGAATTGATGTGGATATCATGTGCATTTTATGTTAGAAGAAATTTGATTTTATTTGATTAGAAGAGATTTTAGTTTATTTGATTTTAACTTTATTTGATGAGATTTATCTTATTTTTATTTTAAAAAATTATGTCATATTATTTTCTTATTTTGAGAAGTCGTTAGTTAGGAAATTATATCTGTTTCATAATTAACCTAAAAGTAAAGTTTCTCTATATAAATATTTTAACTCCATTGTTGGAAGTATTGATGAATTGAGTGAATATTGAGTGGTTGGGATTTCATTCTCTTTCTACCGATCTCTACTTCTCTCTGTTCACTTCTCTTGTTTCTTTCCCTTCTCTCAATTTCTTCTCCTTCCCATCATCTGCTTTCCCCTTCCCTGGATCACCATCTCCCAGCTCTCAGAAGAGGGAAGAGGAACATCTGCTTTATTGTTTAGATTGTAGATGTCAATGTACATATTATATTTCAATGCTTTGGACTATATATTGTATGGTCTGCTTTATTGTAACAGTCGGAAGAAATTTTAATCCACTCAAGTGATAAGCATTTATACTACTTGTGCATAGATTCAGAAGTATAGAGAGTACCCAAGAAATAAGGTATGGGAACTGCAATAATGTATTGAATTCTTTTATATCTTTTCTGTACACCTTGATCTTTTCGAATGATAAAACAATTTTGACCATGTTGTACATGATTTGCCTGTAGCCTAGTGGCTTTCCCTCTGAATGGCCCTTATAGGTGTCTCTTTTCCTTGAAGCTTTGTTTTTTTCTATTTGCAGGGTAGGGGTGGGGAGATAATTGCTTTTAGAATTGTTAAAATTATTTTTGGTTAAATTACATTGTCAATGTAGATATAATATGGGTGATGGTTGTAGCTGAGGTTTTGTTCGCACTTCTCTTTAAGGTATTCTTATGTTCCCTCTTGTTTTTTATATTTATTAGACTCCTTTTTTTGCAAAGCATGTATCTGAAGTTTCTTACATTCATAAATTCATTTTGACCTTCAAAGAACACAACATGTTGTCTTAGTGTTTGGAATGTGCAACTGCTGTGCTTGTCTAGCTCCTTTTTCATTAGAATATGTGGAGAGCTTGGTTTTTATTTGGTTATTTTTAGTTATTTAGTGTTACTTTGTTGAATAACTACTTCTTTTTTTGTGGGCCTATATGTCTTGCATGCAATAACGAATATTATTTTCCGATTTACAGCATAATTTCTTTAGGTATTCTGAATTTCTTTGGATCTCTTTTTGGCGACCTTATGAATTCTATGATAAAACGTGATGCGACTCTGGATCCCCTATATGTGGACATGGTAATGAATCTTAAACTCAAGCATGATTTAGCCACTTGAATGTTTTTGATTTCTTAGTGTCTTCTCTCCCATGCTTCTCTCTTCTCTGGTTGACAGACATCTTGCAGTGCATTGAGTAAATGCCATGAAGTTACGAATGTTCTATTGGAATTCAAGATAAGAAGTATGCTAGAGTAAAATTTTGTTGTATTTTTGTTTTCTGCTTGGTCTGTTTCCATGATTTTTGTGTGCCCATGCTAGAGTAAATACACCTGTCTACACTGGAAAAAGAATTCCTGTAAATTTTAAACTTGGCATTTGGGTTGACAATTTTGTGACAAGATTGCTTGGGGCCTGTTTAGTTGTAGAAAGCTGAGGTAGTTCTTTGGAATACAATTTCTGAAAAAACAATCTACAAAAATATGTTTAAGTCTCCCTGTTTTCTGGTTGGAAAACTAGAAATAGTACTTCCCTGCTTCTCTACTCTCTGTTGAATTTCTGAAAACTCAAGAGAAAAAATATCTAGAAATTTCCCATGGTCATAAAGATGGATTTCTCACGTTTTCTTTTTCTAAATTTAATTTATATACTACATTTTTAAGAAATTTTGACGAGAAAATACATTGTTTTATAAACTTATTAATATAAAACATCGATTGAATTTGATCAAAAATTTCAGATATAGAATAAGGGAAATTAATTTGATTTTTTAATCATGTAATTTTTTTATTGTTTTCATAAGAATTACTTGAAAATATTGAGGCTTCTTAATACTCATTAATTACCTTTTAAAAAAATATCACTTTATATGAGGATGTCCACTTAATAGCATTTAGGTTGTCATCCTATGTTTCCTGTAATTTAATGAAACTTGTCAGTTGTGCATCATTAATCTAATAATAAAACAATAACTATATTGTTAATAATTTAAATGTTATAGTTATGAATAATTCATATGCTGTTAATAGCCAAAGTTGACTTATTAACAACTAGCTATCATGGTTAGGTTGTAACTGATTTGGGTGGTAGTTTGCTTATAGTTAACTTGTTAATTGAGTTTAAAATTGAGCTTGAGCTCGGTTCAACTTCATGAGCTGAGGGTGAACAATAAGTGCTCGAACTTTTAACTGAGCTTTCAGAAGTCTAGTTGAAGTTGACAATTATCAGAAGTCGAATTTGAGTTATTTAATAGCTAGTTATGTGTTTATTGATAGAACTGCTAATGACAATCAATAAACATCTAATTGTAAAAGTGAACACATTTCTAACATAAATGAATGAACATGTTTTTGAGGATAACCATGGATATGGAAAATTGGAGAAGGGGGAAGAAAAAAAGCTAGGAAAAATAAACCATGAAAACTTTGTGCGCCTTTAAAGTTATGTCATAAAGAATAGTTGGAATGGATGATTATGAGTGTTTGGTAACGAAAGATGTTGATGCCATCCTCATTTGTTGCCTGTTATTGAAGCCATTATTCCTAATTAGTGGAGGTTCATCTGAGTGGTACATCATCAGTGTACCCGGTTAATGCTCACTATGGGTTAGTGTGAAGCATTGATGCTCCTTGAAAGATTGGAATGCATTGATGATGATGTGGGAAATTGAGAATCATTCAAAATGGTTTTGATGACAAAAGCATGAACCATGTATTCATGGTTATTGCCCTATTTAGCACAGCTAGGAACCCTGCACTTATATTAAAAAGTAGGTATCACTTGTATTTGCTTATAGAGAGATGTGTTAGTGAGTTATGTCCATCAAATACATTTAACCGAGTTTATCAAACACACCTAGCTGTGTATCTTGTGGGTGTTTGGGTTTTCATTAAAAACAGGGAGTCCTTGGTCAAAAGAATATGATCAGGGTAGAGGGGTTCATCAAAGCATTATCTACATTTCCTATGAGAGGAGTTGTAGTCTGTCTGTGGTAGAGGGCTCTGGAGAGGAGGATATTGTGAATTGTTTTCCTTTGGATTGATGAACTAAAGGGGGATCCCAAAAGCTTTTGTGAAGCACACAGCTCACGCTTCAGATCTATGGAGGAATAGAGAATTTCTTCCTGGATTTCCATCCACTGTTGTCATTCTTCAATGATGATATTGCAAGAAGGTAGGTAAATGAAACTGTATCTTGCCATGGTAGAAAGTTGGGCATCACATGCTTGCGATTTCTCTATTCGGTTTTAACTTTTTGCTGGGTAAATTTATAGGCTCGTCAAACAATGATGCCTCCTATTTGTTTCTCTTCTATAAATTGTGTATAATAATCCGGACAATCTTTTTTTATAAGATTACCTATTGATCTCAATTGCAAGATGTTCGTTCTTTCATTTGTCAGTTGATTTGACCAATTGCATTCTTATTTCTCCGCAGGTGGAGTTCTAGACTGAGCAGACAGCTACATTTTTACTGGTGCTCTTGCTTACTCGTTTGTCAAATATTGCATCCGCTTTTTTGAGTTTGATACCAATAGTTATGAGCTCTGCCAAGTGCTGAATACACTACCAAGGGGAAGAATTATCTATTTTTTTGTCAATATCACGTACACAGGTCAGACTCTGGATTAAAAACACAAATGAGCAACCAAAGAAACCAGGAACAAGTTTTGGGTGGATCAAGCAATGTTTTAATGTCACAGCAGCAGCTACCTTATTTCTAAAGAGTCCAAGTTCATGCATAGTTTTGGGCTCACAGTTTCATCAAATGTGACCGCGCCACCTTGTCCCCCGCATGCAGATTTCTTCCGTCGTGCAAAAGGTGACTAGGGTTTTGGGCAACAAGATTCTATCGTTGAAGTTTTCAATCCATTCTACAGAATTTTAGAATTCATCCTCGTTCTTCTCATTGTCCAACAGTTTTGAGAACAAATTAGATTTTTTTAGATGGTTTTCATAGGCTGTTTGTTGTTTGGAAACTAAACAGGCTATACTTTCTCATTTACAGGCGGTTCAATGTTCTGAAATCTCCAGTATGGCTCGGTTAGTAGAACTATTGGAGTTTCAGTTTCAAGGAGTATGACAATGGATAGAGGCCCTCCTGGGATCGCGCAACGTTTGCCCGGCCAGATTAATCATTTTAGCCAGATTAATGAGATTGGTAGGGATGACAAAAATTTTAAGTTCTGGACAATCTGACATGATATGACAGGAATAAGCTATTTTTATCTTGTGTGATCTGATTTAGGTAAAACTTAAAATTTCATCAATTTATCATACCACAATTCAATTTTCATTCAAATGCAATGTAGGTAAATATATATGATGCCAGATAATGTGTATATATTTAACCTAGATTTTGGTATACACAACCATAAATTGCAATTTATTCTATTCATACATCATATATAATGGATTATAAATTAGAATGCTAACTGATAAATTATCTTGTGGGTAACCCAATTGGCTAAAAATTATGTTAAGTTGTTAAAGTTTTCTATTTCTTAAAAGATGAAAATGGAAATAGTTTTGATTTGAGTTTAGATTTAGTAACAACTTAAATTTGAATTGGGCTTGAACCATGAATTTAAACCATGGGATTGAATTAAGCAGTTTCAATTGAACTATTTTCAATGTCCACAAAAAAACATATTATAAAAAAAGAACCCAATGGCTCGTTTACGATCAAGTTGAGTTGGGTTTTCATTTAGCTCTGTTGACAAAATCGTTCCCTTATAATATCTAAAGGCGGCCAGTCACATATATATCAAGATTTATAATTCAAAAAATTCACATATTTATGATTAGAAATAAGAAATTTGATATAACATTTTAGTATCTTCACATATCACGTGTATTGTATTATTTTTTTGGACATAACTAAGAATTTTAGTCCTCACTTTGTGAGGTCGAGACGGAACTTCTGGTATACATCTTCGTCCATCAGCGACTTGATTAGGCAAGTCCACACATGCAACGTTGAATTTTTAACTTATAATTATGGATCAAACATAACGTGTCAAGCTATTATTAACTATACTAATTTATACGGACTATAGTGTACTTTTATATGCGTATTATATATATATATAAATATGTTATTGCCTATAAATGTCTTTCTCTAACATAGAGGTGAAATGATGTGATAGAATTGGAATTAGTGGAAGAACGACGTAAGAATTATAGAATTTTCTAAAAACGTTCTGAAGTTTTCCCAGTCAGTGACCAAAAAAAAAAAAAAAAAAACTTCGGTTCCATCTCAAAAAAAAAAGCCTCAACGAAAAAATGGATGGTCCTGATTGAATTCCAAGTACAGCGTTGCATTCAACACAAGTACGCCGTCTAAGCCTGTGCTCTTCCCCCCCTCATTTTTGTCTTCTTCCTTCAAACTTGGACGGCATAACTCCGTCGTTCGCCCGCTCACAATCCAAACGGTTTATTATTAATATTATTATTATTATTTTTCCGGATTATTATTATTTTTTTTAAGTTTAAAATTTATGTTGCTTTCATACTGGCCAACCAAGACCCGATGCCCCACCCTTGTTCACACCGGATGGTCCCGGAAGGAAAGATCTAATCAATCAGGGACGTTTTGTGAGCATGCGTGAAGCACGATTGTGACACGTGTCAACAGCAGAGCACGCCATCTTCCCAGCTGGGGTCTGCCGAAGAAGAAGAGGTAGCTGCCTTCGTAGAATCAATCACTCGTTGAATTTTCCTCCTTTCCTCCTTCATCCTTTATTTTATTTTTGGATAATATAAATTAAAATAGGATGAAATTGTCAAATTTATTCGGAGCGCTGCAGACCCTATAATTCTAATAGGCTTTGTGAGGAGTATGATCTATCTGAAACTGCCAAAATGGAATATTTAATTATTAATAAAAAAAGAGAGAGAAAATAAATTTTAAAATTATAGACGGAGCTTAACGACAAGATCGGAAAAGAAATCGTCTCTCGTTAGAAGCGTAAAGGCGACACCATACGTGCTGACAAAAACATGGCGTCACGCGGGATCAGCTAGGAGACAAAATACGTGTCCCCATCTGGTGGCATTTCGGTAATTGCGGGACGTAGTACGGGGGTGAGATGGAAAATAAAGTGGGAAAGAGTTTGGCAGAAGATTCGAGACGGCAACCGTTTGTCGCCACGTGCCTCGGCGTCTGCCGCACGCAGGGAACGCGTTCTCCGCCTTCCTTCTTTTTGTTTTTTCCCCTCCCTCTCATTCTTTCCAATTAAATTTAATTAGCCAATTACTTTAAATTAAATTAAATTAAATTAATTAGCTAATTATCTCATAGTTCGTTTAAGTATTAAAATCAAAATAAATATTATATTTTATTAATTATCCGTCAAAATGTGCAAGAATTATGCATTTTTATGATAACAAAAATAGGGAGTCTAATAATTAATGAAAATTATAAATTCTATTATTTTTAGGCCGTAGTTGACGTGAGAAAAGTGGCATAAGCTATCCTCATTGATACTCACGTGTTCTCATCTTCGGAGATTTCAATATATGCCTTGTTGGAAGATTTGAATTTTGCGACAAGCTTGCACTCCCATCTCTGGAAAAAGCCGCTTTCAACTTTTGTTTTTTTAAAAGCAATTTTATATGCTTTTTAGAGTATTCCTATCATAGATCTTGATTCTGTAAATTTTTAATTTATAAAGAATTTATAATTATGTTCTCAAAAACATAGGAGAGACAAAATACTCCTTATATTTAGTACGGGGTGAGATGGAAAATAAAGTGGGAAAGAGTTTGGCAGAAGATTTTTGTCGCCAAAGGAGGAATCTTTTATCAATTTTTCAAAATGTGCAAAGAATTATGCATATAGTATCCGGCAAAAAGAATTATGCATTTTTATGCCAATTACTAACAAAAATTTTAATAATATGTTATTTTAGTCTTTACTTTAATCAAAGTTATCTCTGTTTCAACTTTTGTTTTTTTAAAAGCAATTTTATATGCTTTTAGAGTTTCCTATAAGATCTTGATTCTGTAAATTTTTAATTTATAAAGAATTTATAATTATGTTCTCACACAGGTTATGATTGCAATTTTTCTATAGTTTTTAATATGTTATTTTAGTCTTTAGACGAATAATGAATAAAAATTAGATAGCAAAAATTAGATAGCAGAAAAGAACAAATAGATATAAAGAGGTATCATACGATTAATATTTAGAGAGAGAAAAAAAAAGAAGATTATTAAATTAATAGTTGGAAGAATTTCATTTTCTATGGTATGATAAAAGTAAATTAATTTTTGATATGTGCTCAAAAAGGCCTCTGTATTTCTATCCCGTAGATTAATTTTTGATATGTGCTCAAAAAGGCCTCTGTATTTCTATCCCGTAGGACCGAGTAGCTCTATTTGCATTAGCTTGACTATTTCCAAAAATTAGCAAATAATTAGTTAAAGGTTGCTCTCATAATCTAATAAATTAAGTTTCGTCTTTTGTATAGTTTACTGAGTTAATAGTATAATGTTGAATATTAAACTGACAAAATTATTCAAAGTGAATTGAATGTCAGTTAGGTTTGCGTCCCAAACACCTTCCTCTCATGGCATTAGCCCAAACCCAGGTGATGAATGAGACATCCAGAAGTCGACAAAGTAGATTTTTCTTCAAAGAAATAAAAGGCTAAAGAACTTAACCTTGAAATCTAGATGCCATCAGTTGGGGTGGCACGTTTGTTCAAGGGCATCACATGATAAATGGACCAGACTTAGCGGCCTTGAGCAAGCACACAGAAGAGACCTATATTCCTTGAAGCAATCAATAATATGGACGACAACCTCGTCGAGAAGGATGACATGCAATTGATATTCCTTACAACTAGACCTCAATTTCATCGTCCGATGATCTTAAGGACGAGCTCTCCATAGCATGAGAATATTACGATGCTATGGAGCTATTTGGTCATTCACCATTTGGATTAAAAAAAAAAATTGTAAGGTGAGTAATATAAACTGTAATTATTAACTGATTGAGTTTTGTTAATCGTATTAATTATTCAATGGTCTTAATCAAAGGTCAATGGACGATTTTCAAATAATACCCAACACTTAAGGCCTCCTACGCGTTTTTCATATTTATATAATTTAATATTTTTAATAATTAATTCATATCATAAAATAATGCAATCTATTTTTTAAAAAGTTTCACATGAATGACTAAGCATGCATTGGCTAGAAGGTGGAACTCATCAACCTCCTCACGAGCATCTTGCCAGCCCTTTTCCTCTTCACACGAGTCTTCCTTTCCATGTATTAATATTAAACTCAAGAGTGCTTGCACCTGGACACTATTCCTCTCCTGGCACTCCAAATATTTATTTGCAAATGCCCTACACGGTCCACGTTTACTAGAAATATATTCCTGAAAATTATAAAATTATTTTTAATTTTTTTTGGTACAAGATACTTTCAAATGATGCCACGTGAAAAACGTTAACAAAATCTAGCTTTCGTTGTGCGAACGGCCCTGGTGGGTGTGTAGCGTCATCAACTTTGTAGGGGGCTGTTTGGGTAGATTATCGTGTATCTGATATTTGCCACACTTCTTGATGAGTTTTAGGGTATGATACTTCATCGTGGGATGGAAATGGTCTTGTATTGTGATTTTAAATGCTAGGTTCCTTTTTCCCAAGTTTGCCTCACATTTATCAAGGTGTATTCTATGAGTTTATAGTTGACTTTAACTGGATTTAGGCACCTCATGTAATGGGTCTAGTATCTTGGCAGTATATTATTTCATAAATTGTCGTGTATCAGTTACTTGTCTTCATAGTTCACTCTGCTTCGAGCTTGTTGTTGGCTACTTTTCATGCCATAGATGGTCACGTATGTTGAGATGTATTTTTCTAAATGTATAATCGACCTCAACTGAATTTAGGTATCTCATATAATAGGTCAAGTATAGTTACGATAAAGTATTTCATAAATGGTCACGTATCAGGCACTCGTCTTTATAATTTACTTTGTTTCGAGCTTGTTCTTGGACCACTTTCCGTGCCATAGATAGTTGAAATAAAGGCTCATCTAGGTAAACTCATCTAAGATCAAGAGAACCTTTGCATTTTTGGAAATAATGGGTAGTTTGAGAATTTCTCTCGTTTCACTACTGCCTCCCCTTGAACAGCCAAAGCTTACCGTTTGGGATAAATCATCGTCTTTCTAGTATTCTACTTCGGCAATATGGAAAACCTCAATTTTCCCATCATTGCGAGCAAGGCCAGAACTCTGGTGAGATACCTGACAAGGTCTTCACTGTTCTCCTTGAAGGTGTCAAGCACTCGATTCACCACCAATTTGGAATCGCATAATATTATCAAAATTTTGACAATTTATTCCTTGGCTAATTTTAGTCTGATGATTACTGCCTCGTACATTACAATGTTGTCTTGGCTAGGGATTCAAAGCTTGGAGAGTATTTCAACTTTGCCTCTTCCAAAGAGATTAAGACATTTCCAGCCCGAAAGAAGTGTTCTCGAAAGGATTTGATTGGATTTCATTTTAGCATATAAAAGTACACTTATATATCACCTTTTAATGTTAGGGAGAAAACACTAACAAACTACCGTATCCTTTAAATTTTGGAACCCAAATATTTTTTAAAAATTTTCTTAATGAATTTATTATTTTCATAAATGATATAATTGACAATTTAAAATTAAATACTATTTCATTCCTACAACAGAAATTCCCTTATTTCATATGTTTAACTCATGAAATAATGCCATTGCCTCATACTTTTTCTTGGTAGGTATCATCTATTGGACATAGATTCAAAATGGTCTAGGTGGTTTATGGTATTAGTGTTCCCATCATATTGCTCCAGGGGTTTTTGTTGGCGCAAAAAGAAACAATGACTGATCAGACAGTAAGACAACACTCACACCCACTCACACAGGCACTCAGACAAGTCAGCAAGAAGGAGAGATAAAATAAAGAAAAAGAACGCAACCTAATTTTACGTGAAAAATCCTTTAAAATAAAGAAAAAAACTACGGAATTTCAATTCACCAAAATAAATCCACTAAATATGAGAGTTGGTTACAAAAATTGTTGGCTACACAAGCCCTAACAGCAGTAGAAGAACAAGAAGAAGAAAAAACAGAGTACGAGAACACACACACATGATTTTTCCTTACTCAATTTTCTCACACTCTCACTCACTCTGCTTTACACCTTCTCTATAAATATATACAAAGGTTGTTGAAAGCAACAGCCAAGCAACGTGAGAAACACCCGTACAGGTGGCCACCTAGCAATCTGCAAATCTTTAAGGGCTCTACAGATTGTTGGCTTTGCAGAAACAGCGCACCACTCTACAAGGGTTGCTGCATATTCCCACAAATCTGGCGTGCTCAGAAGATCCTTTGAGCTGTCCTATGTGTGTGCTTTTTGCCCTCAATTCCTCATACCTTCAAAGAATGCCTCCTAGCATTACATATGAGTCTTGGACTCCAACAAAAAAAAAAAAAAAGATTCTCGAACATTTTATAATGTTCGAGTACAGAGAGAAAGAGTATAAAATATCCGTGGACTATATCCACATATGAATTCGCGGACACATTCCCACAAGGGAGTGACCCCAACAACTTTAAGAGTAGCGAGTATAATGACATTTAGCCTACTTGGATAGACTAGTTTGGGAATCCTTGTCCTTTTATCTTTCTTATTTTTTATGTCAATCGAGGAAGTGAATTTTCAAGCAATGAAAAAAATTATTTGATTCGTGTGATTTGCGACTACGTTGTGTATTGAAGTTATTAAATGAGAATATGGATGCTACTATATAATCTTTCCTCCCTACTAGTTTTGAGGTTTGACTCTCACATAGAACTTAGATTTGCGATGTTAAAGTGTTGCTTCTTAATCCCATTGTCAAGCCGTTCTTTCAATAGGGATGAAATCGCCCCATCGCAAAATTAACCAAAACTTATAGAGGTCATAGTGGTTGAGTTCCAGCCTTTTGGGTTTGAGCTTCAATTGGCATCTTTCTAAAGGTGTCCTATTTTTTTACCTTATTTTCGAGATTAAAGCTTATAGTGGTTGAGTTTTAGTCTTTTGAGACTGGTCTTCAACTATCTATTAGAGTGTTTTGATGATCTTAGACATGTCTTGTAGATGAGGGGTCCTAGTGCCCATGTCCAGGGTTAACCAGAGAGTTAGCGATGCCTTGACTCGCATTGTTTTCTATAGCTCCTTCAGTTGGAGAATTTCTATGGCCATTATAATATCCCTAAGTACATGGTTTTTACCATGATTATAGTTTTCAAGGGCTATTTTTGGTGAATTTGTGAGTAATTAATAGGAAAACAAATTACTGAACTTATTTCCACAAATAATGCCAATAATATATATTATAAATCAAGATTTGAACCATAAAATTTTGATTCGGGATATTTGATCTTTCAATTTGAATATTATATGCCACATACTCAAACCAAAGATTACAATATATAAAACTTACTCCCTTATTTATTATTCGATGTTCAAGCATGTTGCATGAGACAGTGTATAAAGAAAATTAGAGAAGTGATGATTAATTAACCCCTAGATAATAAGCTCTAGCCTAAAGGTTTCTTTATAGGGAGTGAGTTATGCAAAAAACATACTTCTTAGTGCAAGTTTAAGTATGTCCAAATGAGTGGTTAGTAAGTAAATGCTTAGTTTAATGAGAGATGTGAAAGTAGAAGATGTTCGTTCTATACTAGAGGAGTTTATATTTAAAGCAACACTGACTTTTTTAGAGGGCAATGGCTTAATTTAATTATTGAGTAACTAATTACATTTAATTTTTTAAATTGATATTGTTGTAACTAAGTATTTAATCATACTAAGTACATGAGATCTTTATTGTGATTTTTGATACTCCATCGTGTATTTTATTTGTTGTGAACATCACGAACTAATTAAAAGTGTCAATGTTGACTTTAGTAAGTATTTTACGAATGATCTGGCATTTGGATTGGCAATTTGACTCAATAATAATTCATTTTTTTAACAATTTAATTTCTCTAATAAGATACTATTTTAAGATCCTTTATCTAACAATCGATTTGTCTTAATAAGGTGATCTTCTGAGACTCACTATCTAGTAATTCACATTCATGAGTTAATAATATTTATTAAATGTGTTTTAAAAAATAACTTTTTTATTAAATGTAGGAAAATAATTTTTAAAATTTAAACTTTAGTTTTATTATTGACACCAAAAATCTTTTTTGTCTAACTTATTATTATTATTATTATTATTATTTTATAAATGTAAATGTCAAATGTTAAAAAGTGTATGAGTTATATTCGGATAAATGAAGAGTGCCTTAATGTGAATTTTGTGAATAAATAATAAAAACAAAAATACACAGGTGCGTGACAACGAGTTCTTCGTTAAGGTGTGTTTTTGGTTTTCATTGAGTTCTGCACGAGTTGGTATCAGAAAATATTACAGCCTATTTACTATAACTTTTAAAATATATATTTTGAAAAAATATATAATGAATCTAATAAAAAAATTTTCTCAAAAACTTATTAACATTCTCAATAAATTGATCTATATTTTCAAAGTTAATATTTACTTTTGATTTATTTTATAAAAAAAGTACTTTTATTAAACACTAAAAACTATAAATTTTGTGAAAATAATTTGGCAAGTACATTTATTCTAGGTTATGTTTTGAGATATTTTAAAATCAAACTCTTAAATCTTTAAACTTAAATTTTATACATCACAAATTAAAATAAAAATTTTTTTAAAAAATTTAAGACTGATTTTCCTAAATCTAGATTATGGTTTGAGATTTTCCTATGCCAGTTATATGCCTGAAGCATAAAAGCATTTAGTCCAGTATAATCATACCTATGCCAAATGAACAAAATATTAGGTTTATTTTATTAACTTATTTATATGATAGAATATAATTTTAATTGAATTATATCTGAATCTTTTTCTTAATTAATTATATTTAATTATAACTCAACATAAGTTTTTTAAAGATGAAAAGAATTAAGTACATAAAAACATAAATGCGCGTTTGAAAATGTAGTTCAATGAGTAAGGGTTGCCTAAAGGGCGTTCATATGTACTTTTCGATAGCTCTAAGCATGACAGCACATGAAAGTATACAAGGGCATTTACCAATAGTTCCACACATGAAGGGTATACATCGGTAAATAAAAGCAGCTCTGTACAACGTATTAATATTTCAGTTAGCATTTGAACACAATAAATGATTTTTTTCCGGTTCTAAATTTTAAAATCTAGTTTTCTATCACATTTATAAATGCATTCTTTTTCCTTGACTTAACAAATATCATGGTGAATATTAAAGAGAAGGAAAGTTAGAGAAGTATGAAGAAAAATGAGAAAGCATTTTCCATTATGTGTGATCTAAAAGGTTTTATTTTCTGAAAGCCTTTTCCTTGACTTGTTTCAAACTTGTAAGTCTTTAAAATTTCATTGGTAGTTTAGATCCTAAAATTTTAAAAAGTGTTAGAATTTTCTACATTAGTGATGTAAAGGTTGAGAGAAGGCTAAAATACGTTCAATTTTATTGTCAGAAAGTAAATTTAATGAACTTTCCGCAAATGCTATTTGTCAGAATAAGTTGAATAGGATTAGCGCATTTTTATTATCTAGTTTGTAAGTTAGCTTTTCACTATATATTTATTTTTACTAACTTAAAATGACTTAAGAGTTTTAATCAATAATTATTTAGTTCTAAGATTATTCTTTTGTCATCATATCGTACATTAATTTACTTTTTTGCACTTTATTTGTTACGAATATTGGAGATATTAAATAATTAAGTTTATCATTTTATGTTCGTAATATTTAAAAGTAAATATTATTTACGTGTTATTAATGTTTCTCTAATTCATATTTTCACATTACAAATGGTCTAAATTAGGATGGCACTAGCTCTGTTATTGATTTGCTTAGATTTAGAAGATGTTAGATTTTTGTCTTCACTGTTGATCTGTCATTCTAATAAGAGACACTAGTTTCGCCATAAGTTTAATCAGAGTTAGAAGATATCAAATTTATAATTTTATTGTTAATTTGTCATTTCAATCGAAAACTATTATATCATTGATACACTCAATCAAATCCAAAAGATGTTGAATTTTTGTCTTCATTGTTAATTTTATGTTCCAATCGAGATGCACTCACTCTAATATGAACTCAACCACATCTAGAAAATATTATCCGTTTTGGTTCTTTAATTTAGAAGGACTCTTTTTTGATATCATTCTAGAGGTTGACATTCAAGAGAGTTGAAAATTGGCCTCCTAAACATTATTTTTAAGTCTTTCTCAAAGTAACTCCAGCATGTCTGTTGTCCTATGAAGTTGGGCCACTATAGTAGGAAAGTTTGTTTTTATTTCCAAATGATCTTTTTGGTGACAAACACTATCCCATGTGGCATTGCTATTTAGCATATCTATTGAGGCATGGTTGGAGCACCTTCGGGCTTGAGTACTGCTCATGACCTCTACTGTGAATTTCTGTGGGTATACTTTTCTTGCTTTGAAAAAAACAAGTTGACTAATTGTTCCCATAGTTGATACCAATAATAGGCTCTTAAAATCTAGATTTCAATCACAAAGATTTTAAAGTAGGCTTTTAAATCTTTCATTTCGGATTGTATACATTATAAATTGAAATGAGAGCCTTAGAGGATTTGAGACTTAATTTTTAAATTATCATTCGACACTCAAATTAGTAATGACTCTTAGAAAATGAGTTAGAGGGAGATAGAATCAAATATTTGAGGATTAGGCTTCGAAAAGAATATTTTTAAAAGGTAAGTTTCAAGCCTCTTTAATGTATACGTTTGAATGCCGTAGGATTTGGTCTTAGAAGTCATAATGATCATAAGATCTACCAAAAAATTCTAAATCATAAAATGATCAGTTCATTAGATTGTAAAATGTCATTGATCCCAAGAGCTAAAGATGTCTTTACAGAGTTAAAGAATTTTATATTTATAGAGGAGTTGAGCTTGTTTTGGGATTAGTTGAGTAATTTTTCATAAATGATTGTTCTCATTCTAAGAAACTTTTAACAATTATGTAATAATTTGTTTCCTTCTAAAGTGGTTGTTTTTTTGGGATTAACCTCTACATCTATGAAAATGACTTAGTGGACGGTCCTAAATAGTTTTACCAACTTCTAGATAGTTTGTAATATCTTCTTGATTTTAGCACCTATTTGCCACGTTTTTTTTAAAATATGAATTTAGTGAATAATTCTAAATAATTTGCTTACTAAAGTTTTAAAGTTAGGCTATGTCTTGTTTATTTTAGAACTCACTTGCCACATTCATGAATATGAATTTAGTAGATAGTTTTAGACAATTTTCTTGATTAGAGCATGCTGTTAGGCCATATTTTCTCAATTTTAGAGTTTTCCTGGTGCATTTATAGACGTAAATTTAGTAAGTAATTTTAAATAATTTTTTAAAAGATTATATTAACGTAGAGCTTTCTTTAGTATTTGCCTTTTTTTACTTTGATAATTCTAGTAAATTGATTATCTGATTTAATTGATAAGTTCGTATAAGTGATCAAAAAATTAGATAACTATGGAGGGTTAACTATCCAACTTGATAGTCTACCATCATTAACTTTTCTAATCTAATTAAATTTACTAGTTGATTTCTAGCCCCGGTAGCACTTTGATCCTTTCTACTCTTTGATAACTTAGTAATTTGGACATTTAGTCATCAAATTTATCATCGAATCCTTCAAATCTAAGCTAACTAACAGAGGCCCGATCCCTAGACTTGAATAATGATAATTCAATGTTTAACAACCTAGACCCATCATATTTATCCCAACTTAAGGCTAGTAGGTTAGGGTTAGTATAAATTTTAGCTGGAACCATCAAAAGTTAATATTATTATTTACACTATAAAATTATATTGGTAGTAAGATATACTCATTTAAAAAATTTTCATATAATTTTTACACTTTAACAAGTATATTTACGTTAATATGGTAATTGTCTTTCCTATTTTATCATAAGCTTAGCTCTTTGTTCTTTTTTATCTAATGTCTTGCTCCTTGATTTTTTGTTGTTTCAGCTATTCTCCATAATTTGTTTTTAGGTGGCTCACACCCTAGGTGGTGTGACCAAGTCAGAGTAGGTTCAGCGGTCGACCTATCATTTTAAGTACCTGTATAAAAGTATGATTAATAATATTTTTTTTTGATATTGTTAAAATAGATCTAATATCAAATTTTAGTTTTTTCAGAGTTGGCGAGAAAATTATTAATGATAAACTTAACATGGCACTAAAATTTAAGTTTTTAAGGTATTTTTATATCATTAAACTTTTCATGAATTAGACAATTAATATTAATAAATAAATAAATAATAAATTTATATTAAATAATTTAAATAATTATTTAATTTTTTAAATTATTAAAAAATATTTAATTTATATTATTTATATATTTAATATTTTTATTTACCATTAATTCCCAAAAACTTAAAACAGTAATATTCAAATTATATATTTCTATTTAGGTATAATTTTGTAAAACTTCAAGGTTAAACGTACTATGCTTATATTTTAATAAAAACAGAATTTAAATATTAGGAAAGGACCTACGACGGAGTTTATTTAGGCCGCCTTTGTCGCCTCTTTTGTCCCCGTCTCCCACCGTCGTTTCCCTCCCTGCCCAATCCATCTATTTCTCTCTCTTCAGTCTCTCTCTCCTCTCTTCTTCTGCCTTTGTTCCCTCTCTGTTTGATAGCTTTATTGGTCTCCTCTTCTTCCTGGTTTTGTTTTGGTGACGTGTCTGATTCTGATTACAGACGGAAGTGTTTGTCTCTCCCCTTCTCTTATTTGCTCAGGGAACTTAATCACGATGAATCGATGGACTGTAGATTTTAGACTTTCAACAGCGCATATGGGGCATTTGTTCTATACCCGAAATATTTGAAGAACTATGAGCTGTAACAAAGTTCGAATCTTTTGCCGGAGATCTATGTTGTATCTGCTTATTAGGATTGGTCGAATTTGAATTACTTTTTTTTTTTTTGGGAGGGGGTTGTGGGTGCGCGGAGATACTTCGCAACTGTGAAACCCTCATGGCTGGCAGTAATGAAATCAATCTCAGCGAATGCAAGGTTTGTCTTCCCTCTTTCACTTGAAAATCTAAGGGGAAATTTTTGATGCGTTTGGCGACTATCCATGTCTGCGCCTTCCATCTCTCCCCTTCCCCTCAATAAAAACCTCGTAAGCACCTCAATTAGGAGGGCCTAGAAAGAATTTGTCTGAGGTTTTTTTTTTCCCGGGTTCTTTTTGTCTCATCTGCTGAGACTACATCCTTCCCCCTTTTCATTGCTTTTCATTTTTCATCGTTTACATTTTGGGTTTGATTGTTTGAGTTATTTTGTTTTTGATTTAGAGGAAATATGAATTTTGATCTTGCTTTTCAATGAACAGGATGCGTTTCATTCATTGCAGTTAATTTCGATTTTATATCTACTCCCTATGTCTTCGCATTTCACGCGTCCTGTAAACTTCCATTTTTAGTACGACTTTCTTTCTCAAGAAAGTCAAATTTGCGAAATCTGATGTCATTCAAGGCAGCAACATTACCTCCCCCCCTCAAACAAAGAAAAAAAAAAAAAAGGAATAAAACAAAAGGTTCGGGTTTTTTATTTTTTCCTGGTTAACCTTCAATGAACAGGATGTGTTTCATTCATTGCTGTTAATTTCTATTTTGTATATCTGATGTCATTCAAGGCAGCAACATTACCAAAAAAACAGAGAGAAAGGAAGAAAACAAAAGGTCCCCTTTCTGGTTAACCTTCGATTTAAAGGCTATTCGTTTTTACTTCTCATCATGGTCATATTTCTTGCTAATGCCGATGTATCAGATTACCGTTCTTTCTACTTCTTGCTTTCTTCTGCACCCCATTCTCACCATATTTGCTGTGTTCTTGATATGGTATACGGGTCAAATATTTTCATATATGCTGGATTACCTGAAGAAGTTATTATGATATGCATTATTTATCTATAAGGTCCTTTCTATTTTGAACCGAGTGTCCAATAGAACATTTTAATTGTTGTCCAAAGTATAAATTTCTCAGAATAATCTGAATCTTCTTTGCAGAGGATTGTCCCACTCAATACATGGATCCTCATCTCCAATTTCAAGCTTTCATACAATTTACTTCGCCGCCCTGATGGCACATTCAATAGGGACTTAGCTGAGTTCCTTGAACGGAAAGTCCCTGCTAATACAATCCCAGTTGATGGGGTTTTCTCTTTCGATATAGTCGAGAAATCCACAAATCTCCTCAATCGGGTATATAGATCGGCCCCAGAAAACGAAGCTCAATGGGGAATTATAGAGCTTGAAAAACCCTTGAGCACCGAAGTGGTTGTGCCTGTGATAGTATTTTTCCATGGTGGAAGCTTCACCCACTCCTCTGCCAATAGTGCCATCTATGACACATTTTGCCGCCGCCTTGTGAAACTCTGTAAGGTGGTTGTGGTGTCGGTCAATTATCGGCGGTCTCCCGAACACAGATATCCCTGCGCTTATGATGACAGCTGGTCAGCCCTCAAATGGGTGAGTTCAAGGCCATGGCTTCAAAGCGGCAAAGAATCTAATGTACATATCTATTTGGCCGGGGATAGCTCGGGTGGCAATATAGCCCACCACGTGGCAGTCAGGGCTGCAAAGTCTGGGCTTAAGGTGTTGGGAAACATCCTCCTCCACCCAATGTTTGGCGGCCAGAAAAGAACTGAATCGGAGAAGAGATTAGACGGGAAATACTTTGTCACGCTTCAAGACCGTGATTGGTATTGGAGAGCATACCTTCCTGAGGAAGAAAATAGAGATCACCCGGCTTGCAATATATTTGGCCCGAGAGGTGAAAGCCTTGAGGGACTTGACTTCCCAAAAAGCCTAGTTGTTGTGGCGGGTTTCGACCTCATTCAAGATTGGCAATTAGCTTACGTGGAAGGACTTGGGAGGGCAGGGCATGATGTGAAACTTCTTTACCTAAAGCAGGCAACGATCGGTTTCTACTTTTTGCCAAACAATGACCATTTCTATACCCTCATGGAGGAGATAAAGAAATTTGTGAATTCTAACTGTTTATAACCCCCACTAAACCTTTACCCTACACCAATCAATCTATACATGACAGGAAGGCTTGACTTTTCACTCGGGTCATTTTTTTTTTCTCTGTTCCCTCCCTTAAGCAGTTGGTGTGTAACTAGAAGGCTTTTGTAGTATTACAATGAATGTTGCCATTTGTGGTGGTGATATGAGTCTCCTCTCTGCATCTTCGGAGCTTGCTGTGCTTTCAGACACGTCTTCAGTGGCAATATTTTTGGCAGAATCAAAACTCATTTTAACGTCCGATTCACAGAGATGCCATCAAATTGAAGGTTTCCTCATGGCCATGGTGGTGATTCTGCCAGTTAGTTCCCATCAGTGGCTATTTGTTGGAACTTGTAAGAGCTAATTTTGGGACATGTATATCCATGGCATTGTCAGCATGTATGTTATAATCGTGTTCTAAGGGTAATATGATGATTTGAAGTTAAGTATGACCTTTGCCTCTTTTTCTAGCGTTTCCATTCTCACTAAAACAGGCTACTCCCTTGGACAGTAGTTGGAGTCCTCCCCCCCTCCCTCCCAATAAAAAGAGAAATATGTTGAGAACAAAAGCAAAATCTAAGAATGAAAAATTACTTCCATTTTCCGTTGCAAACCCAGCGGACCCTCAATTTTCTCTCTCAATCATCACATATGGGAATTAGATTTTTAATATTTTAATATCTAATAGCTGTGACAGGGTCAAAGAAATTCCTCATGGTTAATTTAGATAGTCTGTTGAATTGCCAAATAATAGTGGCAGGTCTATGTTGGGTTACGTCGGCCTTTAAAATCCAAATAAGTACTCATGACCAGACCAATCGGCACTCTTTCGATTTCCATATTATCATATATCTATATGTACCACCATGATCAATAATTCTCTTTCCCCCTCTTTCTAGTTTGTACTGTTTTTTTTAATCCGGTAAGTAATTACCTACTTTATTTTATAAACTTAATTAAATTCAAGTATTAAATCTTTTATCGAAAAGAATATGGTATGTTATATAAATATCTAACCATACGACATTGGAAATTAAATTCGTAATTTTTAATCTAATTATGGAGTTGTAAAATTTATTTGTTATTTAACGTACAAAAAAAAAAAAAAAAAAAAACTATGCATGGTGTGACGTTTGGTTGATAGGGATGATAGAATCACATTTCCTTGCAATAATCCAAGAATGGGGCAGGCCATGAGGAAGGATGGTTGGTGCTCCTGTCTTTCCTCAAGGTTAAAAGCCATGGATTTCGCGACCAGTCAGATCTGTCCATCTGAATAATTCTTGTCATTCTCCCGATTGCCCATCACACCATATTGTTGTTTGGAATTTGGGATAAAAGCAAGTCCAGGGAATTGGATGTGATTTAATGATGGGAAGACCGTCTTTTGGATGTGTTAATTTTTAGTTTTATTAGGAGGTATTATTTAATCTTTTAAAATATTTTATTATTTTTTTATATAATAGATAGATATTAATAAAAATTATTTTAAAAATGGCTTAAAAATATGTCTAATTAGCCTATCAAGGGACCGTTTCAGAAGTGACCGATCCCGATTAAATAGGCAATACGATAAAATTAGACTTGTTTAAAATTAGGTTCTTTAATTGGTTTGACTCAATTAACTTAAAATTTTATAGAATATGGTCAAGATATAAAGATACAATAAATGGATATAATTAAGAAATAAGACTTGGTTACCCTTTTAGATCGGATGTCATGGTCACGGTTAAAAATAATCAGTTTAACGTGACAAAACCCAAAATTTATTTATTTTTTTGCAATTATTGATTCCAACGTCTTAGTTAAATGCTAATTTTTTCAAAAGAAAAATAATTCAGTAGACCATATTTTAAATAAAAATTAATTTGTTGTTTATATAAAACTTCTTCATTTAAATATTTGAGGTAATTTCCATGTATAAATATAATTTTTTGCAATAATTTATCTTTTAGTTACACATACATATATACATACATATATATACGTATAAATAGTTAGAGTTTGAATACCCTGTGAAAATGTATAAATCACTGTTGAATACCCTGTCAAAATAATAGCTATCTTATCCTCAAAGCTTCTGTTTTTCCAGCTTAACGTCACGGTTGGGAAAAGGTTCTCACCAGAACCACCAAACTTCACTGATCAAAATACATGAAAAATATATAAAACCACAATTCTACATTGGTTAGAGTTTGAACAAGGACATGGAGCCACATTTCAATTAAATTGACTTTCTGGGTTGCCTTTTTTTTTAAAAAAAATTTTTTTTCCCCCTTGCTTACCTACATGCTTAGGTAGCAATCTGTCATTTTCCTCACTTATTTATGGGTTTTGTTAGGATTACCATTTCTTCCTATTTTTTTAAGGCTGTTTTTAATGAAAAATCGCTGTCTTACCCTACGCAGGCGGACCAAACTAGAGTAAAGTTAAAAAGAATATGATATATTAAAATGTTTAGATATATGAAGCAATTAAAAACATTACCAGTGTATAGAAACTTTAATGAGAAGTTTCAAATTGCTGCAGTGTTCATTGGAGCTGTGGACATATTTCATTGTTAAGGTCTTTTCCATTGGCTTCTTGTGAAGCTGTCGGCTTGTGTATTAGCTGGATGGCTCGTTTGAATGCCTTATCTAATAGGACAATTGTCATGTGGTGCCCAATTCATTTTAGTCACATTTTTCAATTCATTTTGTTTCATTAGCGCTCCACTGTTGAGCCTTTTAGTCACCTTTTCCTATTTATTGTGTTGCACCAGTGATTTTTGGATTAATGAGGACTTTATCTCTTAAAAAATAGAGAAAATTATTCTTTAAATTTTGATCGTTTATTTTTAAATGGATAGTTATAATTTAATTATTTTTTAAAAAAATTATACAATCAGTTAAAAATAGTTATTTTATTATAACTATTTATTTAAAAATAGACGATCAAAATTTGAAGAATAATTTTCTTTATCTCTTTATGAGATAGAAGCCCCATTGTCCCAATGATTTCCTCCATCTCAAACAAATAGGAGAATTACTGTTTGCAGGCAAGTGTTCTCCATAGGATATGATGAATGAAGCACCTATGATAAGATTACCCAAACATAGTTTAAATCCATTGATAGAATCCGAATCCAATACAACACGATATATATGCGATATGATTATATTTTGGTGGGAATTTAGCTTTGGAGCTATAATAAAAAAAGCTATATGCTTAACTTTTTTTATTCCCTAGTTGCTTTACGTATATTACTAGACTTATATATTATAATGTAAGAAAACAGACAGCATAAATCTCATTATTCTCAAATCTTATAGTAATAGAATTTCATACACTTGGCTATCTTTTTATATTAAAAATTTAAAAGTTTCGTGAGGAACAATAGATGGAGTAACGTAGTTTAACATGCTATGATTTTAATATTTAAGTGGTGCAATGATGGTGCTAATTTGAGTATGCTCTTTGAGGAGTCAAAAGTGCCAAAAGACAAGGGCATGAGACTTCACCCATTGTGCTTTATGATTTAATATTAGCGGTTTTGTCTATCATCTTTGGCTCTGCTTTAGAATTGAATAAAAAATATTCTACAATGGACAAAGAGCTTGTCACATGACAAGGCCAAATTGTATATCACTTCATGGATAAATATTTCTAATAAATTATGCCAATTAAATTAATCTTCCCTAGAATTTATTAATTACTAGTCCTTTTTTATTTCTTTAGCTATTTTGCGATTCTTCTATACACAGATAAATCAAAGCTTCTAGAGACCTAAATAGTAAAAACATTAGAAAGGGGAAGCAGGGTGTTTCATCTTTTAAAGAAACAGATATTATTTTTTTAAAAAAATTAAACTATTTATTTTTAAATAAATAATTATAATTTAATAATTAATTTTAACTAAATTTTTAATTTTTTAAATAATTAAATTATAATAATTTATTTAAATATAAATAGTTAATATTTAGAGAAAAACGGACTACATTTTTTTTTTAAAAAAAAAAAAATGGGCCTCCTCGTAAGGAACTTATTTCTATTGGGATTCTAATTTCGGTTGAGGCTTTGTGAGAACAAGTCAATTTAAAGTAGTTAAAAATGATGATTTGAAATGGCATGGTTGATTTGGGATGGCATGGTTAAGTTGTTCTTCATAATTTCAATTTCTATAATATGTGTTTGGACTTAAAGTAGAATAATATATTCTGAGTTTATCTCGAACTCACAATATGAGGATCATAGTTCTTTTACAATAGAAGAGAAATGAAGCCAATAATAAAACATATTCAATTAGTTCTGATTTTTACTTTTATGAAACCTACTTCATCTAAAATCTGTCTTTTGTAGGCCAAAATTATATGTTTTTCCAAACAATGCTACCTATTTGGTGTTTTCACGTTTTTCTCATTCATGAGGGTGGGTTAATTATTGAAGTTATCTTGGTTCAGAAGCCAACATAAAGAAGGCCAAAATTAAGTCGACTATTATTGTCATGTCACGTTTACGAGCTGCTGACAAGCAAAAGTGCTAGGCACACTTAAAATGTGCCGTAGTCTTTACGGTCACAAATGCATGCATTTGACATTTGCACAAGGAGCATAGGGAATCTAAAAAGCAATTTACATTGTGAAGTACACTTTCAAAGATACGTATTTTGAAATACACAACTGATACGTTTCTGAAATCAGATTATTATAAGGTTTAGAAAATTATTTAATCTTTCACATCGGAACAAAATGAAGCTGATTCGATTTTTACCTTTTCAAATCTGGATCCTACGTAATATAACAAATGAACGATAGGTCAAAGGAATGACGAGACTCACTTTTTGATATATCTTCTGACGCTCAAATCGGATTTCTTTTTAAGAGAATAGAAATATGCGAGAATGTAAGAATATACGTTAATACATGTAATGGGGATTGAATGTTTGAATGCGCCTGACGAAGGGGTGACTTGTAGGTGCGCTCTACTAGGAGGCTGTTTATAGGTACGCCTGGCTAAATGGCGGCTAGAGGTCTGCCCAGTTGAGGAGCATTTTTTATGTGCACCTAATTGATGGACGTTTTTGAGGTATAAAAAGTAGGCCTCCTTGATGTAAGATTGGCTTCCTGGATGGAGGAAAAACTCATAAATAGAGGGTAGGTCTCCTAGGATGAATGGTAGGCTTCTTGGATAGAGGGTAGGCCTTTTGAATGGAGAACAGCTATTGGGTAGAGGGTTGGACTCCTTAGGCGGCGCCTCTTGGATGAATTGGAGGGAAGACGTTCTCCTGGGAGGATTGGTGGGTAAGCCTCCCAGGTGAATTGAGCAAGGCCTCTTAGATGGGGTTTGTAGTACCTTTTTTTTCTCTCCTTTTTTTTTACTTGTGAGAATAAATGGGTATTTATAGTATTTAGGTCATTGGGTGCCAAGGTTGGCAGACGACTATCTACACAGGATTGCTGAGTTGTGTTGACAATCATGGGTGGTTGTCAATAGCAATTTCCTTTTCGGGAATGATTACGCGATCGTGGGTATCTGTTATGACAATCGTGGCTGACCGGAGATATCCTTCATTTATTTTCGTGATCATAGGGGAGTTTGGTATGACAATTTTTACTTTGGGAGAGATCGTGCAAATTGTCGGTGAATATTTTTGAAATATCTGCCAAATTTATACTGACTAATTATGACAAGTTTTCTTCAGTGTGCGAAAAAAGAATCGTGGGCTATTATAATGGGGTTGTTTATGGCGGACTGCTAGGCCGGCCTATGTCTCAACAGGCGATCCTAGGCTGTGCGATGTCGAATCTTAGGTTGTAGGGGCCTTCACCTAGGTTGTAAATTTTAGACGGCTTTTTACTATAGGTCTCGGTATTTGAGTCGGTTCATGGGCGATAAACCTATTAACAACATCTTCCTCCTATTTTTAAGATATTAAAAAATAATTTGATGCAGTTAATAGTCCAATAAGCTTATGCATAAATGGTATTATCTTAGATATTGAACAACCATTTAGCAAAAAAAATATGTTACAAATAGTAAGAATGGTACGATATCCTACTTTTAAACCAATAATTCTGTTTTAACTAGCTGTTCACAAATTTACACATAATATAGTTTAACAATGTGCTCATCTCATTTCATGAGTACTTTAAAAGTTAAGCCATTGGACCCTAAAATTGATAGATAGATCTTATAGAGATATTCAATAAATTTAAGTACTTCAATAGGAAAATCTTATTATAGGCCATTAAAAACATTTTTCTCATCATTTTCTTATTTATTGTAGATTTGAGGTGCTATTTTCGCATTGGATGTTTTGGTCTATAGGCATAAAATCCATCTCCTGTGATGTTCGATTCACAATATCTCTTGATAGTCCTCTTGTTAAATAATCTATCAAATTTTAACTTAACCCTCTAAGTATAATTGTAATCACAACATTTGTAATCAGTGATCTTACATAACTATTTATCAGTCTAATGTTCAATGCTTTCCGTTAAAGATGGCCATGTGTCCTTAATAAAAGATGAGTGACAATATTTTAGGCCATGAAGGCATTTCATATGACAGATCCCTTAGGCATGCTGCTTCTTTATTGACAGAAGCTAAAGCAATAAATTCTATTGTCATGCTAAAATCAACTAGTTAATTGATACCTTAGTTTATTGTGCTTGTTAGATATTATAACATCATCTTACTGCATGTCAATACATAGATTAATTGTATGGTGATTTAATTTATTAGCTGCAAAATATAAGTTTTGACGGATTTATGGTATTTAATTATCCTTACTTATTAATTAGTATTCTTCAGTTTATGTTAGGATCAAAAGATATAAGTGAAGGTATGTAATTTAAATGATTAAATTTCTTTAACATATTTTCTACATAATTGAAAAAATTTTCAAAAACAAATTTCATCATTGAATTAGACACACGCGCACACGCACGTGTGTTTTTCGTTAGTTTCTCTAGTATTTCTCTAATGCACCACCACGACATGTATAATCACATTAAAGTAGAAGTGTTACGGCAATCTTCATCATAACAGCCTTGGAGGTGGATGAATACCACGGTAGCCCCATTTCCGAAAAAGTCAAATGAAAGACCACTTTCGTTGCTGGCAGATCCTTCAAAGTTCGCAGTTATACCCGAAGGGCCATTTGACAAGAAGCGGCAGCAGGTACAGAGAAGTCCGAGGGCAAGCCATGGAGGATGATCCATACATCATGCAGCCAACTCATAGTAACGGTAGGAAATGGGAGCAGTAAGGACACGTTTACGACATTACATTGATGAATGCAAGCATTTCTAGGATCAAATTAAGAACCTCATCATCAAGAAAGGGTGGTGGCTATGGCAGCTGTGTATCATAGGAATCTGCAAAGATTAATAGAAGCAAATGAGTACCCCCTCACTAGGTGTAAAATTGGTCAGAACCATCGGCTGCCACAACAAGCAAAAATGGCCCTTTAGGTCAAAACCATAAAGTTACAAGAGTTTTAGGTGGTGGGCACTCATTCACCCTAGAGTTTTAGTTGCCATCTCAAGGATACTATCACTCAATGGTTCTTCCTGCAATGTGTCTCTCTGCCATCCCTATTGGGTTATGGGTCACTTCTTTATGAGTCCATACTTATTTGATGTATGTTTGATGGCTCAAACAAGGACACATGGATACTATACTAATACGGAGGATTGTAATATTTGTGCGTGCGACCGACACATGAGTACTAATTTTAGAAAGAGAGTATTC
The DNA here is from genome assembly GCA_033239525.1 of Nepenthes gracilis. Taxonomy (NCBI): domain Eukaryota; kingdom Viridiplantae; phylum Streptophyta; class Magnoliopsida; order Caryophyllales; family Nepenthaceae; genus Nepenthes; species Nepenthes gracilis. Next base: position 28,644,893 of record BSYO01000003.1, read on the forward strand.
GTGGTACACCCAAGGGGAACCTAAAGTGCCGAAAATAGTGGGCATGTGCTTGAGATGAGCCCCAGGGGCTGAACCCAGTGACGCTCGCACCCGAGGTGCGCTCTACGGGTGCTCGAGTGTTGATTCGCAGTATAAATATGCGTTGATGTGTTTTAAGATTCATTAGTTGTATTTTCTGAAACTTAGAACGTCGCTTTTGAGAGAAAAGAAGAGAAAAAGAGAGAAGAGGAAAATTCAAGTATTTGATTGAGTCCTAAATCATGTTCAAATATCTCCTAACATTGGGTATGCTGTTTCTAGAGTTGCAAAGAAAATTACCGTTCATATTTTTTATTCTTTCATCTTGTACTCATTATTACTTGATCTATTTGTTATAAAGTTTCTAATCTTTACATTGTAGGGCTAATATAACCAAACTATTATATAGTGAAGATATTTTTAAACGTATCATCCCATAATTTTTCTTTCTCATTCTAAAAGGATTTTTTACATAAAAATTATATATCGTTTCATTATTAGTGATTGTTATTTGCTTGTTGTGTATCATTAATTATTTTCTCACGGTTTAAATAAACGGTGCAAGGTTTCAACAAGTGGTATCAAAGACACGGTTATTTATATCATATATTAAAACTTATTTGAATCAATGAATGTCAGGAACAAAAGTGTTTATTTGAATGGTACAAACTACAATATTTGAAGAATTAAGATGAAAGATTTATTATTTGTGAAACTAATGCATTTCTCAATGTTTGCTATAGCAAAGCCTAAGTAAAAATTCGAGGAATGAGTTTTTGAATATGAACAAGTTTAAGACTATATTCGATAATTTGTGAATGAAGTGTACAATCATCTTAGGAATAAAATAAATACAAAAACGTTGTGGCAGAAACTTGAGACATTCTATGTTTCAAAAATTGATAACAATAAATTGTACCGCTTGATAAAAATGATACAAGTGAGGTATAAGAGAGGGCATGTCTATTACCGATCACTTGAATGAATTTTAAGAATGTATGAATCAGTTGAGTGGTATGAGTATCGAATTTGATGATGAACTGCTAGGCTTGTGATTATTGGCTACCTTACTGAACTCTTCGAAAGCGATACAGATCATCATCGTCAATACATCTTTGAATGGTGTTGTGACTTTAGAAATAACAAAGGGAATAGTGCTAAATGAGGAGATGAGACATCAATCACAAAACTTTTCTTCTTCACACTTTGGAGTGCTAGTTTTTGAGTTACGGGGAATGAATAAAGGGTGTGGCCCTAAATTTAGTGAAAAGAGTCCAAATAAATCCCGATCGAGGTTCTAAAATCTTGAGTGCCACCGTTGCAGGAAAAAGGGGCACATCAATAATTACTATTACAAGTGCAAGCATAAAAATACCAACGACAATGAGAAGAAAGCGGATAAGGCTTGAGATGAAGAGAGAATCTCATTTGTTATCAAAGTCAATCTTTTATTGGTATGTAAGGAGGATGAAGTGATCCATTTTATGAATCATGAAAGCAATTGGGTGGTAGACAACAGTACCTTACTTCATGTCACGTCACGAAAAAAATTCTTCATGTCTTACACATTCGATGATTTTAAAGCGTTAAACATAGATAACGAAGGCACATCTCGGGTTGTCGATTATGGTGACGTGTGCTTCATCACCAACAATCCGACCAAATTGCTGTTGAGGGTTATACGACAATTCTCGAATATCTAACTGAATCTGATTTCAACGGGCAAGCTCAATGTTTGGTAGCGAAGAGCGAATACCAGTGCGTGAACGTCAATTCCGGAGGGAGAGTGCTCGCAGCGTGCGTAAGGGGTGCCTGAAGCGCTGAAAACAGTGAGTGCGTGTTCAAGGTGGGCTTAAGGTGCATCCAAGGCATCGAATCCAGTGCCGCTCGTGCCCAAAGAGCCCTTTATAGGCGCTTGAGCGCTAATTCGTAGTATAAATATGCACTGATACGTTTTAGTGTTCACAATTTGCATTCATTAAGACCTAGAGCGTTATTTTTAGAGAAAAAAAAAAAAAGAAAGAAGAAAATAAAAAGATGAAAATTTGAATATCTGGTTATATCCCGAATCGTATTCCAGTATTCGTTGATTTTTAGGTACGTTGTTCTTAGAGTTACGAAAAACATTTTACCGATCATATTTTCTACTTTTTATTCTTGTACTCATTGTTATTCAATCTATTTTTTACAAGGTATTTAATTTTTATATTTGTGAGATTTGTATTATTGAACTATTATATAGTGGAGATATTTTCAAACATATTGTCTTGTCTCATCATTTTTTCTCTCATTCTAAAGAAAATTTTTCACGTAAAAATTACGTGTCATTTCATTATTAGCGATTATTACTTGTTATATATTATTAATTATTTTTTACGATTAAAATAAACAGTCCAAGGTCCCAACAATCCCAAGACCAAGTTGACCAACCTCGGATGCGTAGTTCCGTGTGTTCACAATGCCAATCCTCAATAAGCTCCTTGGTTACTTGGAACATCCTCAGAAAGTACACAAGCTAAAACACTCCATTCGTCCAGATTAAACTAAGAAACCAAGTACTAGGACATACCGTGAGCATAGGAAAGAACAAGCAAAGGCAACAAAACCAAAGAATAAGATTGACTGAGCAAGTTAAGACAAACACCGAAGCCAACACTAAATCTCAGCCTTGGCCCAAACCTCCCACAAAAGAGAACCCGCCAACAAAAAATAAAAGTTAGAGATTTATGCAGAAGATCTTTTCAGAATATCTTTTGTCTAGTCACCAACACTTCCTGATGCCTGGGGCATCTTAAACACCATACCACATGAGTCAGCAACACTGTTCTTAGTTGGAGGATCGAATTATGTCCCACGGAAGACCCTGGATTCCCAGAAGCATTCTTCGAAGGGATGTATTCCTGTCTTGTACAATTGATAGCTTTCCCTTGACCACAAGGGCACAGATCTGAGTTGCCAATTGTTCCTTCTGAATTCCTGGTGCCAATAATGCAGTTATTCGTATCTTGCAAAATAAAGTAGACAGTGGCAACAAATGCAATTCTGAAAGCAATAGACACACAATTGTTGCTTTTCCATTTAGCAGCTGCCAAACTTACATTCCTGCTCCAAAGAGGGAATGGCCGTTTGGAAGAGAGTTTGATGTGTCAATTAAAGAGCACAATTTTCTAGAAAAAATTGGAAATGAGATAAATACGTTTAAGTTGACAAAAGTTTGTCCGTTTAAAATTTTTCTCGATGGAGAATTGGTGAAATATTCTATATTTAAGAATATGTTCTATAGAGATAGATCCAAAAAGATTCATGGCTAGTCCCAACCTCGGTGCATATATTCAGTGTTAAAGCAATTTAGAATTGAAAATTCCAAGAGATGACCCATACAGGTAGCCATGCATTTATTTTCTCCAAAAGGATATCTCATATGGCACCTAAGGAGAGCATCATAATAAACGGATGGGTCATTCAGAGGAATATATATATTGTTGGGTTTTTTATCACTCTTATAAGTACTACAATAAACGGATGTGTTATTTGGAGAACACACAATGTCTGCGGATGGAATGCTCAAGTGGAGAAATTAAATAAGGGTTACACGATACTCATATAAGAGTCGTCTAACCCACAATATTCATACAAGGGTCTGTTGAGGTCAGCTGAGTGGTGTATGATGGATGCCTAAAAAAAGCAAGTTGTGCTATATGCCTAGAATAGTAGCGTTTTATGCGTACTTGAGGGGTGTACATATGTAATTTGTCCAAAAAGGTTACACTTAATACGCATTTGAAGGGCGCTTGTATGTAGTTTGTCTAAATAGTCTTCACCAGATGTGGGTTACACTTGATACGTAGTTTCTCTAGAAAGGTTACACTTGATAAGCACTTGAAGGGCGCACGTACGTTGTTTGTCCAAAGAGTTTGCGCTTGATGTTGGCTTAAGGGGCATTCATACGTTGACATTAATATAAAGTCGTGCCTGATACGATTTTAGAGTATCCAAAATCACTTTGTAATACAAGGAGTGTCGCACAGAGATAGAAGAGTGAAAGAGAGAAGTGGAAGAGGTTCTGCATCCGGTTGAGGTCTGATTCAAATTTTGTTTTTTGCAAAGGTCGGGTACATTATTCTAGCATTGTTTCCTAGGACGTACTATTATTTGATTGTTCGTTTTTCTCAACATATTTTCACTTGTGAATTGTTAAGTGCATTGGAGGTTGTAATTAACTAGTCATTTGCTCAAGTTGTAATGAAGGGATTTTGAAATGGGTTATTTTTGTAACCACACTATCTTTATAGTGGATTTATTTTGAATTTATTCTATGATTTTTTTTTTTAGTTTAGAAAGATTTTTCACATTAAAAATCTTTGAGTATTGTTATGTTCTTTGTATTCAAATGTTTGGTGGTTGCCGTTTGAGTGTGTCTTGGCCGAATACCAACATACACCATGCTTGATGGCACGTTTCTCATAGTATAATGAACACATGAGCCTAATACAAGTGAAAGTCTAGGGAGAGTCTTCCAAAATATTTTGAAGTACATGAGAAAGGCTAAAGATAGGGTATTTTACGTAAAAAGAAGATTAGAAAATTAAGGGCTTTACAAACTCAAGGCTTCAATGATCCAGATAATGCTAAATCTATCTTATAGTACACTTACACTCTAAGACTGGTGCAACACTAAGTTTGAGAGAAGTTCTGAAACAAAATATCAGCACTGATTCAGCCATAAAAGCTGAGTACATTGCAACTAAGGAAGCCACCAAGGAGGACATTTGGATCCATAAGTTGGTCATTGAATTGTTAGCACCACTTAAATTTTGATGACTTTTTATAGGGACAATAATTTTGATAAATATGGTGCTCATAAGGGAGCTTATGCCCCATCGACCGACCCAACACATCCTTGGGCTTGTCGACAGACCAAACACATCCTTTGTCATTATCGTCTTATTAAAGAGATATTTGGTGGAGGAAATACGAAAATTTCTAGAGTAACATATTCGGGAAATATAGAACTGGAATGAAAGGATCAAAACCTTTCATGCACCATGTTAGAACTACAGATTATACTTTGACATTAAGTCAATAATTTTTTTAATTTCCCTTAGAGAAGATGGACATGAGATACTATGTTGACTGCCTTTGCTACAGGTGGAAGATTCTTAGTAGTTAGTGAGATACTATGAAGAGAGATTAGATATTAAGACAGATCAATGCTCATCATGTAAAATTAACAAAAATGTGTGACTGAATTCTATTGGGATTCAGCCAAAACAAGCATAACCGTTGCAACGAAACAAACCCAAACCTACTTGTCAAATATCAACTATCAAACTTTTGAGCACAAGAAATACACTGTTGTACAACGATTTATAATGTGAAAATCCCTTTCAAGCTAAAGAAAAAATATTACAATATAAATTTTGAATAAATTCACTATAAAAATAATCGGTTACAAAAATAATTCTCCTCTGAAATCCCTTTGCTACAATTCGAGTGAATGACCAGTTGAATATAACTCCTAATACATCTAACAATCCATAAGAAAAAAATATATCAAGAAAAAGAATAATCAAATAATAATACATTCTAAAAAACAATACTAGACCAACGTACCAGTCATTCACTCGAGTATGTCAACACTCATTGGGTTGCAAAATGAATTCAGATGCTTTAAAATTATATTAGGCACGACTTTATAGCAGTGTCGGTGCACGAACGCACCTTAAGCCTGCATCAGGCACAAACTCACTGGATAAATAATGCATGAGCACCCTTTAAGTGCGATATTTTTAGACAAACTACGCAAGTGTGCCCCTCAATCACGTATCATGCGCTACTCCTTTGGGTAAATGATGCATGTGGCCTTTTCAAGCACCCATCATGTACCACTCGACTAAACCTTGATTGATCTTTGGCTGACCCTTGTATGAACATGGTATGACCCTTCAGTGTCTTTTGTCATTCAAACAATCTTTGACTGACCCTTGGCTAAACGTCGCGTAACTTTTGCTTGACTTATCCACACGAGCATTCCACGCATAAACATATGCGTTCTCTAGATGACTCATCCATTTATTATGATATACAATGAAGTGACCCAAAATCCAATAAGTTTATAGTCATTGATATGAAATACATTTTGGCCAATATGCAAGTGTAATATAAAGTATGTGTTAGTTGAATTGACACAATCATGGTAACTTTTAACAGAAGCTTGGCTGGCATGCCAAGCAAAAGTTACCACATAAACAGTTGTACAAATGAAAGTTGGACTTGAGACAGCTCTCTATCTTATGTGCATATTATTATACTTTGATACTTTTTCCATTAGTAGCACTATTCTGCACTTTCATACTATTTATACGTGCTATACTTGCATACTATACTTTTGTGCTATTGATATGTGTTTAGTAGCGGGATGCATAAGGATAGTTATTGGATGCAATAAAAGACATACGCAGAGAGGAGGTAAAAGCTGGCTCAATAGAGCTTTCCTTCATCATCATATACGTATGCTACAAATGATCCCACATTCAGGCCATTACATCCGGCAATAGTATTAGTGTATGTTCCCAAAGTTGGTGAGAAATTTAAATCTTTAATCACTTGGAGGGTAACTTCCATGTGGTCTATCAATATCAATGGTGGAAGACAAATGAGAACACTCGATCCACAAATAACTACTTATATAAGCATCCATCAATGCTGCATTGCAATGATGCTTTAATCCGATTATTAGCTATTTCTATGAATAACTCTAGTGCAAAATCAATATTCTTACCATCTATCAGGAACTGTAATACCTGATTGTCATAGGACAGCTACAGTCTTTGTTTCCGGCTCCATTCCAGTTAAGAACCCGATTTAAGAAAACAGAGGCAGCAAGAAGCAGGGAAAAACAAACTGCGCTGGATTCCTAGGCTAAATGACTCGCAACTTACAAAACATCTGAACATGCTGATAGATGGAAAAGGGATCTGCCATGAATATTCCCATACTCCAGCAACTCATGGAAGAATGAAACAGAAGAGATAAGAGTTGCAGTAAGCGGCATATTTACCCCACCAGAGGGCTTGGGAAGCAACTCAATGAAAAATGAGCATCTATATGAAAATATGCAAATCAAAAAATAGGGAACACAGCAGCCATAGGGAAAGTCTTGTGGTGGAAATAGTAAACTTAATCCTGCATTGCATAAAAAACTGCTTCTGTAGTATAAAGTTGTGGTTTATGTTCAAATTGAGTGAACTAACCGTTGCATTAAGGCCCACATTTACGATGAAGTACGAAGATAACAAGTGGAGATGGTACATAACAGTGCACAAAATCCGCCAAGAATACCACAAATTGAGAAGTAGAGGGCCAATTGATCCACCAAGCATTACCTGTGAAACCTGAGAAAGAATGGATTAGCAAAATGGAATAGGTTGAAGGAAGGATGTGCTTACCTGATAGCTTATGTTGTCTTTGCAATGAAGTTGAGGAAAGCATGCCACTTCTATCTTTTCCATATGCAACACGACAAAACAGCTACTGGAAACCGCGACTCAGAAAATATAACAACCTTTACATGGGAAATTCAATATGAAATTTATAACAAAAAGTGCAACCGATAAAGCACATAATGCATTATAATAAACAGTAGACGTTAACCAATGGCATACACCCCTCCTCCTCCAACAACAACAACCGAAAAAAAAAGGAAGAAGAAGAAGAAGAAGAAGAATCCAGCAGAAGGTCGCACAAATATAAGTCATGCACAGACCACAGCTAAATAACAACATAAAGTCACCATTTAAACAGGCAAGTAACCAGGGCAATAGATTCTCAGAGAGCTCTACGCTCTACAGGTTTCTCTCCTTGACCTTAGGCCCTATTGATCATGAGAATGCACAGAATGAAAATATAAAGGATGCTTTATTTAGATATACACTTGATTGAAATCACAATAACCCATTATACACCTTCCTTTTTATATCCAATGAAAAGTCAACAAAAAAGAAGGAATAAATTTAAAACAATGAAAATACTAACACCATAATTATCAAATCATTTAATAATTATAGAATATTTATCTACTTTGGTTGCTATTTTAACACATCATTCACTTTCCTTATCATTATAGAACAATATGTATATTGTTTTCCGTACTGCATTAAAAAATAAAAAAGCTTCACAATACTTTACAATGAGATAGTCATATGTTAAAAATAAAATAGTTTTGCTTCAATATTTTCCAATATAGTTGCAGAAAAAAATATATTAACATTGACGTAATATTAGAGGAATTTCATTTGACCTTCCAGCTATTGGAATAGCCAGTTATCATAAGTTTTTAACAATGATGTATACCCCTAAATCATTTTCTTATAATTTAAATATGAAAATAGAAAATAAAAAGGAGGAAAAACTAACTCCGGAATTATTGTAAAATTAACTATTACGATTAATTTGATGGCAAGAATAGATGGGCGGGCTGATCAATAAATCAGAGTAGCATGAAAAAAAAAGAATGAGAAAGAACCACTAACTGAATCCAATTCTAAAGCATGCAAACACTAACCCAACAAAAAAATGTATCATTTAATTTGCATATTAGGATTTAGAATGAGCACATTACTCTCAATGACCTAGAAGAAAGTACTTATCCGTATGTCTAATTTGAAATTTACCTTCTATTTCTGCTACTTCATTCTCCAGTTTTGTCCGGTCAAATTACTAATTTTTATGAACGATACTGTGAAAGGATTAGCAAGGAAATGTAATCAAATATAACCCCCAAAAAAAAAAAAAGAAAAACAAAACCCCCATAAAATGTCAAATTATTTTGCCAAGTATATTCTCACCCAAGTACCACCTTTTCCAGCTTTACCCTTTCCAGTCAGGACACTGCGCCGTAGGCCTTGTCTTCTGTGTCCCGGCCTTCAACGGGCAAGATGTATGAACCGGTGGGACCATGCAGTTGTATTGCAAACACAAAGAACTGGTCAGAGGAATCTCAGCCGTTGGATTCATCTCGATCCCGGTCAGATAATTGTGCTGCAGATACAGTATCTGAACACTAGCATCCAGAAGCCGGTCCACGAAGCTGGCCGGCACATGTCCTGAGAACCGATTGTTATTCAGGTACAAGTTCTGAACCGTTGAGAACATTGGGGAAATTCCACCTGATAATCTATTGTAGCTCAAATCGACGTTCGGGATCGTCACCTGAACTATCGGCCGGACGGGTCCAAAGAATAAATTTCTTTCCAATTGAAGGTTGGTGAGCGGGAAGCTGAATATCTCGCACGGAATAACCCCAGTGAACTGGTTCTTACTCAAATCTAGATAAATCAGCCGGTTCAATCGTTTCAGAACCCAGTTCACCGGTCCATTGAACCGATTCCAAGCTAGAGAAAGGTACTGGACAGATGGAGGGAAAGCATTAGGAGGGAGGGGACCGGAAAGGTTGTTGTGCATTAGATCTATTCGGGTTAGCGTCTGAGAAATAAATGAAGAGACTGGACCGGTGAGATGATTGTGAGAGAGAATCAGATTCGACAAAGCCGGAACTGAACCGAGTGATCCAGGGATTGAACCGGTCAGCTGATTATAGCTCAAATCAAGGGTCTGAAGACTCCTCAACTGACCCAAACCGGCCGGAATATGGCCGGAGAGGAAATTCCGGCTGACAGTGAAGAATCGGAGGTTGGACAACTCTGACAAAGTTTCGGGGAGCCGACCCATGACCCGACCAGGAACGATGGTGAACTCAGCCAAGGCAGAAAGTTTGCCGATGGCTGGATTGATCCGACCAGTCAAACCGGGTGAACCAGCTCGTGGATCTCCGAGATTTAAAGCAATTACCTTGTCGGAATCGCAGTAAACGCCTGCGAAGTTGCAGGGTTCAGAGGTGAAGTCCCAGGAATCGAAGAAATTCGAACCCGGAGCGTCTTCTAGTGACTTTCGAATCGATTGTAACGCCAAAAAATCAACTGGGTCTAGAATGGCAGATGAAATAATGCCGAAACTTAACCAAACGAGAAAGCAAAACAACATTTTAGGGTTCGAAATGGAGATAGCTAGTCGATTATCACAACTTCTCTACACTGGCGTGCACAGATGAAAACAGTGCAGGGCTTCTTCCACAAAAACTGTGGCGTTTTATGGGAAAGAAACAGTGGGATGTAAGGACTCCTTTTGAAAACTTTCGGTGAGAGACTTGCCAAATTTCTCGTGCGGGCTTCAATGTGTTCAATAGGATACACCGAAAATTCGCAAGATTCAGTTGAGATAGAGAGAGAGACAGAGAAAGCTGGGGAAGCAAGCCCAGTGACTTCTTCTTCTGCAACTTTCTCCTTCTCAGAACTTAGCTGGTGAAGCAAGCAGTAATGACTACCGTCTAGAACTTCGATGCAAAACCCCGATTATTTTATTTTTTCTCAAGGTTTCTTCCGTTTTTTTTCCCCCACCTCAAGTTCGGAGGACAAACGGCAGTCCGAGCCTACGTGGAGAACGGTAGCAGAGGCTCGACTGACAATGTATTCATTCGAAAGTGGCCGAGGACCGAATCCGGGTTTTACCATGAGAAGGCAGGAAGCTTTAATTATAGCCATTAGAAAAAGATTTTGAAAAATATTTAACAGTCAATTTAGATAGGGTTTTATTTTTTGTCACAGTAAACAGCTTTGGTACTTTAATCAAACCCATAATTACACAATATTTATTTCATCCAAATTAGTTGAGTACAACAACTCTTTCCATCAATATGCCTCATGGTAGATAAAAAAATGCATCTTTTTTATTACTACTTTTTTATTCTTCTAAGCTACCAAAGTAATTCCCATATAAAAGTAACCTATAAATATGCTTTTTATAATAGACATTGTTGGGCCCCAACATGTGCCCATAAAACACCCGGCTAAAAGAAAACAAACGGTAGGAGTAGGCGCCAGCGCCTGGACTAAGATCGCAACTGGAGCCCAAGAAGTCTCGTCCGCTTATGAAGAAACTCGAGGACAACGCTAAGAATATCCGAAGACGCAGATACAAACAGACCGAGAACTCGGAAGCTTGGCTGAGTCTCGTGATTGCCCAAGAGGTCAAGGAAAGGCTCCCAGACTTTCCCAGAAGATCTTCCAAGAACGGCTGTCTGTTACAAGTCCGGGAGCTCACAAGGTGCCCCACTCAGGGACGAGGACCGCTCATTCAAGGCTGGGAATGCCAGCTAGACAACATCGTCGATTCCCAACGAACCTGCAACCACTGCCAGTCGCCGTCTCAACAGGGCACGCTTAGTCAAATCAAGACTGTCACTCAGACCCTGCACACGCAGGCCTACCAGCGGGGCTAGCCGCGAGCCTTACCGCCAGACGCCGCCGATTAATGAGGCCGGCGGGGCCCGCACAAGATTTGGGCCATCCGATCGGCGCCACGCGTCACCTCCCCAACGGCCTGGTTTCTCCTATAAATACTCAGCAAGGTCCCTCTCAAAAGGGACCGGACTCTCCCTCTCTCAAAGATTAGCTCCACGAAAACTCTCTCCTTCCTGAAAAACAATGCAAGAAGAGTTGTAAGACCTACCCCCAGTGAGCATAGCTTTCTTAGGAAGAAACACAAACCAAGAGATAGGGAAGGGATTAACCCTCACAACTGTACTTTGTAAAGACTTCAACCCAAATAGTGAAGCACTTTCAAGGCCCTGAGTATCGTGGTTTTTCCTCCCCATTTAAGAGGAGGTTTTTCACGTAAAAAATCCGGTCTCAATCTTCCTCTCACATCCAACACCACATTCCCTTGTGTTGCCTGGAAACCATGGATTCGACTGGACTCGCCAACGTCTGCATCTCTTGGACCCCGTGGAACCCAAATGCAACATTGGCGCCGTCTGTGGGAAGGAAGAATAAAAAACTCATAACTTTCCACTCTCCTACAACGAGCAACGCCCCGGGATGATCAGCCAGACAAGACAGTACGTCCACTCGGGAAGAGGAGCGCTACGACAGGTGCCTCCCGTCGGGCGACAGAGTGAGCGGCGGCCCCAGCACTAGCGTACGCAAGCTAGTGCAGAAGGTGGACAGCCTCACAAGAGCCGTCCGCAACCTCCAGGAGAATGTGGGCAAGCAATCTAGGGGCCCACGCTCCGAAAGCCCGCGTCCGGAAGCGCCCCAGAGGCAACGTTCGGCGCGGACTCCTGGCGAGTTGAGGGACTACCTCAACAGAAAGAAGACCATGAGTCAGGCCCCATCAAAGAAGGGGCTCAAGAGGCTCTGGAAGACTGTCTTTGGACCCAAGGCCGGCGAAGCAAGTCAGCCGGTAGAACGAGAAGGCCCCTTGCCCCCGAGGATAGGGGAAGGAAGGAGAAGGGCGAGCGCCCACCAGAAGACCCAACGACCATCCGGGCACGATAAGCTCGAACGGATGGTCCTCGGGGGAGAAAGGCCCTCAGGCCCACTGGCCTTCACTAACTCCCTCACCAACATCCTGAGGCAGATCAGGGACGAGGAGTTCCTAAGATGGCCCAAGGCATTGAAGAACCCAGAGGGAGGCAACCAGTGGGAGTACTGCCATTACAATTGCAGCCGCAGCCACGACACCGATGACTGCACGAAGCTCCGAGCGGAGATCGAGCGACTGGTAATGGAAGGATATCTCGACCGCTTCCTGCCACGACCCGGGCATGGCCCCGGAGTAGCAGGAAGCAGCCTATCACGCCGCTCGAAGGGCAAGGCCATAATGGGCGCGGACTGACGGAAAAAAAAAAGAAAGGGAAAAAGGGGCCCTGGAGGCTATTCAATGTAAAATATCTACGTTAATGGAAAAGTCCTTTCATTACGCCTGTCTTGAAGCATTCTCATGACCCTTCACTAACGGCAAAGCAACTCGCAACATCAACAAAAACTTGGGCGCCAACCCGAGCGGCCCCAGCGGTCGGACCCCAGTGGTCAGGCAACAAAAACTTGGGCGCCAACTTGAGCGGCCCCAGCGGTCGGACCCCAGTGGTCAGGCAATAAAAACTTGGGCGCCAACCCGAGCGGCCCTAGATGCCGGGCCCCAGAGGTCAAAACCCAAAAACTCGGCTGTAACCGAGCGATCCTAAAGGCCGGGCAATGAAAATAAAGCCAAAGGGCTAAAAGCTAGAAGTCCCTAAGAGGACCGCGTGCCCAAGTCCAAGAAGTTAAAGGGTCGAGCGCCTGAAAAGAGCCACGCACTCGAAACTAAGAAGTTAGGCGCCGTATAACGCACCGCAAAAAAAAAAAAGGGAAGAGAGGGACGCGCACATACAAACAAGACAAAAGAAACGTCCAAGCCTTAATGCGAAAAAGGACAAAGTCTTATTCATAAAGATGGATCTCTGTACAAGTATAACAAAATGAGAAAAAGGGGCAACGTGTCAAGGGAGTGCCTCTTGGTTTCCTCCTCCTTGAGCCTTGGGGGCTCCTGCAGATCCCGCCTGCTCCGCTGGAACTGGCTCCTCGGGCGTAAGAGGTTCACCATCAGGCCTTGCCCAAGGAGGGCCAGGGAAAGGCCTACTGTCGACGCCATATAAGTCTTCTACGCTCAAAGCGCTGGCGTTCCTGGGATTGAGGATGGCTACAGGAAATCGCGGACGGACCAGTTGCGCCACTCGGCAGCACATGCGGATGCCGTCCCGAAACTTGCCATCCAGCACTGGAGCCATCTCAGCAATCTGCACAGACGTCCTCAACATCTCTTTCTGGGGAAAGATCCGATCGTGAAGGAGGCCTTGCCGAAGCTACAGAAACTTGACAGTGTCCTCCAAAGAAGCGATCTTTTCCTTAGCTTCAGCTAGCTCCGCCTCCGCTCGCTGCGCGGCCTCATGGGCGGCCCTCGAAGACCCCATCTCCAGGCGGGATTGGGCGATCACTCCCACTAGTCCACTAAGGCCCCTGATCAGGCCCTGGAGCTGCAGCAGAGAGGCTCGTCAAAAAACGAACAAATGGAAACAAGGCAGGAAAGGAAACAGAGGATTACCTTAGAAATAAGGGGATCATCCCCTGTGCTACACTCCCCAGGGATCTCGGACTCCTGAAGACCACTCCTAGGCCCCGCAGGCGCCACCTCAGACAGAGACTCATCAGCTATAAAAGGCGCTGGAAAGTCTGCCTCGAAATCAACGTCCCCAAGAAACTCGGGCAACCGCTCGACCTCGACCACGGTAGGGAGCTCAGGAGGATCAAAAAGCACGGGCTCGCCAACACTCAAGTCCACGACCTCCACTTTCTCTCGGACCATTTCAGCCGTCATCCCCCTCTTAGAGTCCATCGTGGCACTCCCGCCTCCTATGTCCTCGGAAGGATGATCAATCCTGTCCGAGACGTCACCAGCCAAATCAGCGGGAGCATAGGAAACAAAATCATCACAAGGGGGCTGGACGTCCGAGAGCTCCGCCAGCCTCGAACAAGAACCCCCCACGGTGCAAAGGAGGATTAGCAGTGGAAGTGAAGACGAGACCGTCAGATCCCGAGGGCCTCGGAAGAGAGACTCCAGTCCTCACCCTCTTGATCAAAGAAACATCATCGTCATCGTCATCACAGGGAGGCTGGACGTCCGGAAGATTAGCGGTGGAAGTGAAGGCGAGACCTTGAACTCTTGAGACTCGGCGTAAGATTAGCAGGAAGTGAAGCCGAGACCCCACTCCCGGGACTCGGGAAAGAACTAGTCCTCGACCTCTTAAGCAGAGTAGCAGCCACGTCATCGTCACTCAAATCCTCGACGTCGAAGTCCTCGTCATCACTCGAGGAATGCTCAGTAGCGGGACCACCGATCCTCGGTCCCTTCTTGGACTTCTCAGGAGAAGTTAAGCCAGAGGCCGCAGCCCGCGGTATCCACTTGGCCTCCTCGAGTTTCCCAGGGGACAGCCACATGTTGCGCTTACCCAGATGAAAGGTCCACAGATTGGCCATCACCAAGTCCGTGTACGCCTTCACTTCCTCCCTGTCCTCCCTCGAAGGGTCAGAGCTATACTGGCTAGCCACCTTCCCCCACTTGGCAGGGATGGCCCAGTGCTCGTAGACGCCGAGAAAGAAAAACTTATCCTTTCACCGCTTCATGGAATCTAGGTTGCCTCCACACAGCAAGGGAAAATTCTGGCGGGGAGTCATTACAATCCAGTCAAGGTTTTGTGTGAGGCGGAACATCACCTTGACCGTAAGAGCATTCAAGAGCCTTTCGTGGCACCGGAAGAAAATGCACAAGGACACCAGATACCTCATCGCATTCGGCTGAAGCCTAGCAAGGGGCACTCCAAGCGCCCTCATGATGGCGTAAAACTCCTCCGCAATGGGAAACCGTAGTCCACCTTTAAGGTGGACCTCATAAACGGTGATGAAGCCGTCCAGAGGGTACAATGCCCTATCATGCGACTCCGGAATCATCATGGCCATAGACTGGGGATTCGATATCGAGCTCGAATCTCCGAGTACTTGTCAAGCGTCACCGTGGAAGCAATATCTTTTACTCCAGGCGCCATGAAAGCCGAAGAACGAAAGAGAAGAAGAAACTCGAGCGAAGAAAGGGTGAAAGGCCTTGACACTCAGAAGAGAAAACAAAAGAGCAGGCGCGAAGATGAAAAATTAGAGCAAGGAAGCGTTTAAATAAACCCTGGAGTGCAAAAGGGCGCACTCATTACCCCTGCCACGTGTCGACCGGTCATTCGTCTCAGAGGAATGATGGCTTTTCCTTCCCAAGGCGCCTGATAGCGCGTCACATTAGCCGGATACGACATTTAATGGTCCACCATGGAAGCGAAACGGCGGCCCAGGAGAAAGACCTCGGACCCAGAAGAGGTCATGGGGCCACCTCCCATCAAGCTCAACGCAGTACTCACCACAAGGACGCACGTACTCGGACGGTCGATTCCTCCAGCATGCTAGCGACTTCATGCCAAACGGCCGAGAACTTCGGGCCCTTTGGCATGGGGGGCTATGTTGGGCCCCAATATAGGGGCCCATAAAAACACGGCCCAGAAAAAAGGCCCAAACGAGAAGCCCAGAGTAGAGGCCAAAGGCCCAAGGACCAAGACCGCAGTTGGAGCCCAAGAAGTCCCGTCCGCTTATGAAGAAACTCGAGGACAACGCTAGCAATATCCGAGCACGCAGATACAAACAGGACCGAGAACTCTGGAAGCCCGGTTGAGTCTTAGAATTGCCCAAGAGGTCAAGGAAAGGCTCCCAGACTTTCCCAGAAGATCCTCTAAGAACGGCCGTCTGTTACAAGTCCAGGAGCTCACAAGGTGCCCCACTCAGGGACGAGGACGGCTCATTCAAGGCTGGGAATGCCAGCTAGACAACATCGTCGATTCCCAACGAACCTGCAACCACTGCCAGTCGCCGTCTCAACAGAGCACGCCTAGTCAAATCAAGATCACACATCACTCGGACCACGCAGCCCCATGGCCTTTAAAGGCCAGCCCTTCTTAGCCGCAAGCCTTACCTCGCACGCCAGCAGCATTAATGAGGCCAGCGGGACGCTGCACAGCATTTGGGCCATCCGATCGGCGCCACGCGTCACCTCCCCAACGGCCTGGTTTCTCCTATAAATACTCAGCAAGGTCCCTCTCAAAAAGGACCGAACTTTCCCTCTCTCAAAGATTAGCTCCACGAAAACTCTCTCCTTCCTGAAAAACAAGGCAATAAGAGTTGTAAGGCCTATCCCCAGTGAGCATAGCTTTCTTAGAAAGAAACACAAACCAAGAGATAGGGAAGGGATTAACCCTCACAACTGTACTTTGTAAAGACTTCAACCCAAATAGTGAAGCACTTTCAAGGCCCTGAGCATCGTGGTTTTTCCTCCCCATTTTAGAGGAGGTTTTCCACGTAAAAAATCCGGTCTCAATCTTCCTCTCGCATCCAACACCACATTCCCTTGTGTTGCCTGGAAACCATGGATCCGACTGGACCTCGCCAACCTCTGCATCTCTCGGACCCTGTGGAACCCAAACGCAACAGACATATTTAGTTTAATTAGAATCAAAATATTCAACTTCTGATAGAGTTCCTAAAATATGAAATGTCATCTTTAATTATATCATTAATATATTTAATGACAAATTTTAAAGCACTAAAGTGAGATTCTTTTAAATTGAATTAAGATCAAGCATACATTTGAGATTAGAAGTAATATTTGATTGATTATTGTAAGATAAATGAGATTCTATATTATATTTGTATAAGTAGCTAGATTGATATGTTTTCTTAAGGATCTATATCATGATCATATAAATAATCATTAAAATTCTTATATACTTTTTACTGTATAATTTAAATTACTTAATAAGATTTTTAATATATCTAAATTGCGATATGAAAATACTATTATCAATCCGTTTGACTATAAAGTCCAAGGAGTAATTCAATTGCCCCATTAGAATCATCTCAAAGTTTTTTTTTCATACATTCTATAAAATCATGAGCAAGAAACGTGATGGGAGATCCAAAAGCAATATTCTTAACATAAACTTGAGCAATGATAAATTACTCTTCATTCTACTTAGTGAATATCATTCAATCTACTTCTCAGATAGAGAAATTGTGCATAAATAAGTAGGTGGTTAATCTTTCAGATTAAATTTTTAGAAATTATTGTAAATTATTTAAAAGTCCATACACATGATGAGAAAATTTTATATCTACAAAACCTACATGATTTTTCTACGTGGGTTTCTTTATGAAGAATTTTATTGAAAAAGGTACTTTAACATTCATTTGACATTGCCTAAACCCTATGGTGCAAACTTCCGATAGCAAAACTTAATTGATTGAAGTCTAACAATGGGAGCAAATATTTCACCAAGGTCTAAGCCTTCTATTTTTAAGTCTACTATTTTTAGCTACAAATCTAGCTTTGTTCCTACTGATGATTTGGTTCTCAGTAGGCACGTTTTTAAACATCATCTTAGTATGAATGGTATTGCCATTCTTGGATCTAAGAACTAAATACCATACGTCGTCTCTAGCAAATTGAGTTTATTCCTCATACATAGCTCTTACTCAAGACACATCATTAAGAGTTTCATCCACCTTTGGTTCTATCTGTCAAACATAGTGAGTGAAGGCCAGAATTTAGTTGGGTAATCTACTTTGAAATCTCACCCCTTCATTCATATTTCCAATTATACTATCTTTGGAATAATTTAGATTAACCCTAACTGAAGGTTCTATGTTGATAATTACTCTTCTAATCAACCGTACAAAACAATGTCTTCAGGCAACGGAAACGACCATTGATCAAGAGCACAATACCTACATTGCTTTGGAAGGAAATGAACTTGTTGCGTCCCGGGCCCAAGGTTGTCGTACGGATTAGGGAGCCTTCGGATTCCTAAGCGTGCGGTCGCTCCGGAAGAAGGGTCCAGTCGGTCAGCGCGTTCGTTATCCGATCTCGAGATATGTTCAATCTCAAATCGACCGAACTCAGGGATCAGGGCCCTTACTTTTGCCAGGTACCTCACAAGTTGTGGGTTCGAGGCTTCGAAGTTCCCCTTCACCTGATTGACCACAAGTTCGGAGTCACTACGCGCGACCAACGACCGCGCGGAACACTCCCTCGCCAGTCGTAGGCCCGCAAGGAGGGCTTCGTACTCCGCGACGTTGTTCATGGCCGGGAAGGCCAGAGTAACGGAGTATACGATCTCCACACTCTCGGGCGTCCTTAACACGATACCAGGCTCATTGCTATGCAGGTAGACGATCGTCTACGTTTAGGGTTCACACGGGTGGTGCTGCGTGCTCGTATCTCTGGATTCTTTGTCTTCGTCTGTCTTTGGCGTTGCGGCCTCGGCGATGAAGTCCGCCCCGAGCTTTGTCCTTTCACACTGGCCGCCGAGGCGGAACTCTGGTCGAATTCTCCCGTTCAACGGCCCACTTAACCCCAGTTGCTACTGGCGTCTCGGTTTCGCAAAATCGTCTTGGCGCCGGGTTGTCGGCACGATGATCCGTGTATGGGGAAGTAGGGTCGCGGCTTCCGCGCCCGCATGTACAAGCGCGGCGCCATCTTTTCAAGCGTGCGGATAGCGAGCCTCTATGTCGATCGAAGACCCGGCTTACGTAATACACCGATCGCCGCTTGCCTTCGTGCTCCGCCACTGAGTACGGAGGCGAGGGGCGGCGCCGATGTGGCCGGGTAGAGATAGAGATCTTCTCCTTCGCGCGGCGAGCTTAAAAGCGGCGTGCTGGAGAGGTAAGTCTTCAGTTCCCTGAAGGCTTCGTCGCATTCCTCGTTCCACTTGAACCCGTGCGATTTGGTGCCCCTTAGTGCCTTGAAGAAGGGCAAATACTTCTCGGCTGACTTGGCTAGGAACCGTGAGAGGGCGGCTATCCGCCCCGTCAGCTTCTGGACTTCCTTTATTGTTCGCGGAGGGTGCAAGTCGAGTATGGCTCTGATCTTCTCTGGATTGGCTTCTATTCCGCGCTGGGATACAATGAAGCCCAGGAACTTCCCAGAGGTCACTCCAAATGCGCATTTGACAGGATTGAGCTTCATCCCATGCTGTCGGAGGATCTGAAAGGTCTCATCCAGGTCGTTGACGTGGTGGCTCGCGACTTTGCTTTTTACAAGCATGTCGTCGACGTACACCTCCACGTTCCGCCCGATTTGAGTTTCGAACATCTTGTTTACAAGGCGCTGGTACGTTGCGCCTGCATTCTTGAGACCAAAGGGCATCATTTTGTAACAATATGTCCCTTGATCTGTCATGAATGAGGGTGCTCCTCGTTTGCTGGGTCCATCCGGATTTGGTTGTATCCGAAGTATGCGTCCATGAAGTTCAATAGTTCGTGCTCGGACGTTGAATCCACGAGCTGGTCGATCCTTGAGAGCAGAAAGCTATCTTTGGGGCAGGCCTTATTCACGTCTATGAAGTCGACACACATCCGCCACTTAAGCTGCTCTTTTTCACCAAAGACGACGTTGGACACTCACTCCGGTGCGAACTTCTCCGATGAATCCGGCGTCCAGGAGCCTCTTCACTTCTTCCCTGTTGGCGACCAACTTCTCGACGGAGTGGTTCCTCCGCTTCTGTCGGACGGGTTTTCGGCTCGCGTCAAGACCCAGCTTGTGAACTATGACTTCGGCCGATATCCCGGGCATATCAGCGGGGACCCAGGCAAACACGTCGAAGTTAGCCCTAAGGAAGGTAATCAGTCTGTCGCGATCTGCCGGTTGTAGGGATCTTCCCACGTTGACGCATCGTTCCGGATCGGAAGGATTGAGCGGGATTGCCTCAGTTTCCTCCCCTGACTGGGCCTGTTGAAGCGACGTCTCGTCGCGGAGGTCCAGGTCTTCGCTTCGCTTGCATGGCGCCACGGGGTTGATCTGGGACATGTAGCAGGTTCGTCCCATTTCTTAGTCTCCCAGAACTTCTCCCACGCCCCAGGGGGTGGGAGATTTTATCTTCAGGTGCGGGATGGACGTCACGGCCTCGAAGGCTATCAGGAAGGGTCTGCCGAATATGGCATTGTAGACGGACGGGAGGTCGACGACAAGGAACGCCAACTCGCGCGTCATAGAGCGCAGGTGGGTCCCCACCGTGACTTCCAACCGCACTATCCCTTGTACTGGAACTGACTCGTTGTCCAAGCCGTACAATGGTCCGTTTGCAGCCTTCATTTGGTTCCGTTTTAGTCCAAGTTTAATGAACGCAGTGAGGTACAGCAAATTTTGCAAACTTCCATTATCAATGAAGACCCGTTTCAGTTGGTAGTCATCACCACCAGCTGAAACAAGGGCCGATACAACAAGGGGGTCAGTGTGGGGGGAGGTTACATGTGCCATATCGTCGCTACTAAAGCTAATGACATCATTCCTAGCCCCTATCTTCGCCCGCTTGTTGCTGGAAGTCGTCTCCGGTTGTCCTCGCCCGGCGTTCGCGGTGCCGGCGGCAGAGATCATGTGGACTACGCCGCCAGCCGTGCGGGCTCTCGGAGGCTCGCTAGGTTCACCGTCGGAGGGAGCAGGCTCATGACCCGAATTCTTCACGAACCGCTTCAAGTGTCCGCGCCAGATCAGTTCTTCTATTTCCTGCTGCAGGGTGCGATAGTTCTCAGTCGAGTGCCCCAGACAACGGTGGTACTGGCAGTACTTCGTCTAGTCGCTGCCGCTAGGACCTTTGGGCGTTTTCGGCCACTTGAAGAACTTTTCATCCTGGATCTGCATCAGGATGTTTGCACGGCTGTCGTTCAGTGGAGTCAGAGAGGCCTGCTTCAGAATCCCTTTTGGGCCGGCCCCGGCCGGCTGCTGCTTTCGGCGCTCCGAGAAGCGCTGGCTGTCGCTGTCCCTCTTTCTCCCTCCAGAAGCTCTGGGGGCTTCCGGGGGCCGGTCCAGTCGCTCGGGGCGCTTCGCCTCATTGGCCTCTTCGGCCGTGATGTACGCCCGAGCAATGGTCTCAGCCTCCCGGAAGGTCTGAGGGCGCTGGTGCGACAGATGTTTGAAGAAATCCCCCGCCGCCAGAGTGGCGACGAAGGCGTTGAGCTTCAGCTCGTCGGAGAGGTGCGGGATCCGCCTCGCCTCAGTGATGAAACGGTCCAGAAACCGCTTCAGACTTTCATCTTGCCTTTGTCGGAGGCGGGCCAGTGCAGGGGTTACCTCTCCTCCCGCCTGGCCGGAGCGGCAGCTCGGGGAAGCCGTCGGCAAGCTCGTCGAACGAGCGTATGGAGTTCGGGGGCCGCCGGAGAACCCAGCGGCGTCGTCACCTAAGGGTGACGGGGAAGCATCGCACATCGGGGCCTCGCTCGCCCCTTGTAGAGAGAGGTGGGTGCGGAGCGATTGAGATGGTCCATTGGATCCTTGCTTCCGTCGTATCCCTCCGGGGCCGGCATTTTGAACTTGCTCGGCTTGAAGCTGCGTCCCGGCAAGTCCATGGCGAAGGGCGATCTACGGAGGTCGGCGGAGGAGGGCGTGTGTTTCTCCTTATGCAGGGTGTCCCACAACACCTTAACTTTCTCCTCCATCGAGGGGTCCGTAGAGCCTCTTCGCGCATTGAGGGCGTCACGGGCTCCGTGTTGCCACGAGGTGCATCTGGGCTCGTCGAGGTGGCGACTCTCCGCCCGGGAGGCGCGTTCGCCGTTGGAGCTGCGGCGGGTGGCCTCCTGTTGCCCACGCGAGTTATGGGGGTTGCGGCCTTCGGCCGTCCTCCTCCGTCGTCGGGGCGGGATGGCTTTCCGCCTCGTTACAGCCCATCCTCACTTGGTGCGGCTTGGGCTTCAGCGGTCGAGACGGTTGGCTCGCCTCCTGCGAGCGGCCTCTCGCGCCTTTCTCTCTTGGAGGTGGAGGCACTGGGCTGCTGGAGGAGCGACCCCGGCAGGCGGGCCTCCGATGTTCGCGCATACGGCGAGGAGGATCTCCTTCAGATAGTCTACGTCCGCAGCCAGGCGGCGGACATCAGGCTCCGGTTAGTTGTTTGTTTGGTTCCCCGCGGGGGAAACTTCTCCTCGGACGGTGACTTCCACCGCAGGAGCACTAGTTTGTGCTCGGGTGTTCACAATTTTCTGTTGTTCAGCTGGTGGATGGGAAAGAGACACTTGGCTTATTGTCTAATTTCCCACAGACGGCGCCAATGTTGCGTCCCGGCCCAAGGTCGCCGTGTTTGATTAGGGAGCCTTTGGATTCCTAAGCGTGCGGTCGCTCCGGAAGAAGGGTCCGGTCTCCGTCTCTGTGAACCTGGACCTGCACAACACAAACAACAAACGAGAGGTCAAGGGTCCGGCAGGATTTCTCCCACCGAGGCCGCTCCGACGCTCAAGTCAGCAAATTCCCGCAATAAACGGAAATGGCGCACGCTAAGGTGGTGCGCGGAGAAATGCTGTGAAGCGTGGAAATAATTGTGCGGTGATGTGGAGAAATGCAATGAGCAGGTATTGGAAGGCCTGGCTTCCGTAGTGCACCGCAGTGGGTGGCTAACTTTCCCGTGATCTCAGAGGATGCTGGGGTGGCGAGCGAGTCAGCTAGATGAAGCAGTGCTCTGTCTTGACTCGTCACTTTCGTGTTTTAGAGAAGAGGGAAGCAGATGATCAAGGATGCTCCATTTGAATGCTCGATTCAAAGGGTCGTAAAGAGTGTGGAAGATTGATCCAAAAAGTCCCTTTCTCTGTGGGGTGTGAGGGTTCTTATACACCTCACCCCATTGGACTCTTGGGCGCCAAAACGCCCGTTGCTTGGGCCATCGCGCTCGGCCGTCGGCTGTCGTGGACCGCCGGTCACGCCCGGCTGTCTGATGCCGTGCTTAGCACGCTTGCCGAGCGTTGTTGACCACGCCCGATTTTCCCCCGAGGGATTGGTTGGCCGTCTGCGCAGACGGCACGGGTGGCATTGGCGGCTGCGCCCCCACGCCTATTGGCTAGCCTTTCCGCTTTTTTATCCTGTTCCCGACGACGCATTTAATGCGCCGCAGGTTACTGTTGCCTCCTTCCGTTGTGGGCTTGCGCCTTTCATCCCTTGAGCTGGGCTGATTACTTCTCGTGGGCCTCTAATCTCCTCATGGGCCGCGTCCTGCTTCGTGTGCCTGGGCCTGTCTCATGGGTCAGGACATGGGACCCAACAGAACTGAAGATTCTGGAATCACTATTGAGAAATAAGTGATTATTCAAGTTCTTGCCGAACAATGAATTCTATTAATGTTTAAGTGATTCTGATTAAAACTCAATCCAAATCTTTTACGTCACGAGGTTAAAAATGATCAAATGTATTCAGCTTTATGCATGATATTTAAATTACAATAGAATAATATTACTTTAATACTTTACTGATGGGAGGTAGTAATTTGATCTATAGTCGTGTTGAATTGCTGTTTTTGCTATTAGATTAAACGCTTGAGTGCCGCATTGTGCTCTGGCCAGAATTGGGTAGCGGCTGCTTTCATCTTGAACCAATGGTTTTGATGAGTAATTTCTGTGGTTGTGGTCTTGTAAATCTATGATTCAATATTTTATGTAGCTATAATTTATTATTGTGGATTAGAGTGCTTGATCTACCAGTTTTGAGCTGTTGGACAGCGATGCTTTTTCAGCTCTGGAGGCACCCTCGTGTGCTGAATTTGTTTCGAGTTTATAGCAGAAAATTCATGTATTCTGTTTGATTAAGAATTTATATAGGAGAATATGATTTAAATTTTGAATATACATTTGTACCTCATTTATGGATTATACTATTTTGATCTCAATTTTCATAGTTGTCATAGTCAATGCTTAATTGACAATAGAGGTTGTTGGAATCAAGTGCTCGTGGAAGTCCTTGGGACAATGATGGTATCTTGTCTTTGGAAGGAAGAAATTTCGATCCACGAAATTAACCGGATCAATTATTTCCAGTCAACTTGTTTTTACGAGTGTCAAACTTTTACGGTCAGACTCCTTCCGGATCGATATCGTGGCCCTCCTCTCTTGAATGAGTTGTTTAAAGAACGGAGGCCGGGTTCTTACAAATCTTCAATATGGGTTGACCTTTAATAAGGTTGGGGTTAATCCTTTTGACATACTATATTAGGGAGATCTATTGGGAAGGCTCTATCACTCTACACAAAGAGGGTATAGTTGACCTATTCTTCTGGGTGATTGGTGGAAGCTATTCTCATAACTCTAAAGCAAATTGGGAAAGAGAATCCGGTCATTAGAGAGGGACTTTGCGGGAGAACTAGGCAAGATGCAGGTCTTTGGAAGTTGAGTACCAACCACTGAGTTATGGTGAGGAGCGTGTGTATATGTATGTATACTTTGCAAATAGCGAATAGATATAGCGAAAAGTAGAGGAGAGTTGCAAGGCAAGAACAAGTTGAGAGTGAGAGTGTAACAGAGGAGAGAAAGAAAAAAAAGAGAGCTGTGAAGGAAACATATGTGAGAGTTTTGATTACTTTGCTCTGTTCTTAATTTTCGCCTTCTGTAACTTTCTCATATTTAGTAATTCTTAGCGGACTTAGTGTCCCGTAGTTTTTTCCTTGATTTATAAGGGTTTTTCACGTAAAATTCTGTATTCGTCTCTCTTCTCTACTCTCTACTTCACAATGCTCATTGTGCCCTATTAGTTGGCCGTCCATTCCAACCAACAGGTGAAAACTATTCATATAATTTGGTAAGTAGGCCGCTCGTTGCTCGCCAACAAAGGTTGCACTCAATTGCTCGGTCAATTTTCAGCACAATGATAGTATTTTGTGGGCTATATATTTGATAGTGATAAAATCGAGTGTATTTTATTTACTTATAGCCATGGTGGAGGGATTAATAAATCTATAAGTTTTGGAAATGTTTGGTAAAATAAGGAGGTTAGCATGAGCAGCAGCAGCGTCTGAGTAGGCGATCAAATGCCGGAGGACACGATTTGAGTTTTTGGTTTACACTTAAAGTGTAATATCTAGGAGTTGTCATCCTTTGGGGTGTATAGTGTTAAAATCTGAACTGTTTATTTAAATTATGAGAAAATAATCAATAATTTATAATAAATATACCACAATCACCAATAATAAAATAAAAATTAATTTTTATATAAAAAATCTTCTTAAAAATGAGAGAAAAAATCACAAGATAATACATTCAACCAAATCTATTATAAAAGTATAGGTTGCACAAACCCCATAAAATAAAGATTAGACACTTTAAAATAATAGTTATATAAATTTTATAAATATAAGGATTAGACAACTTATAATAACGATTATACAAACTCCACAAATATAAGAATTAGATATCTTATAATAAATAGACTAAACAACATTAAGTATAAGATAAAATAGTAGAAATATGATTAATAAATGTTCTTTGTAACTCCATGAATAGTATACCCAAGATTGACAAAAATCGAAATACGATTCAAAATTCTACCAGATGCACGAACCTTCATCTTCTCAAAATTTTCTTTTTTCTTCCCCTTTTTTAATCAATGCATAAATGATTACTTGAATGCTTGAATAGTTACTTCCAACATTAGAGTTAGGCTCATCTATATAGAATTTTTATCCCCAAGTTAATTGAAAAGAAAATATATTTTTTTAATTAATAATATCTTCTAAATTAGAAAATAATCTCACCAAATATTTTTCTAAATCTTTTCTAATCAACGATATCTCTAAATTAGAAAATAATCTCACTAAATATTTCTCTAAATCTTTCTTAATAAATGATATCTCTAAATTAAGAAATAATATAACCAAATATTTCTCAAAATTAAATCTTTCCTAATTAAAGAAAATTAAATATCTCATAATTTAAAAATTCATGATATCAGTATAATACCGTATAATCTCATTTGAACCACCAAATGATACCAATAGGTATGGGTCCATATGAGAGTAATCCATAACCCGTCATATAGTTTAGCATTTTATATTGGGCACTGTAGAGTGCCATGAGTCGGATATTTGTATATTCGTTGGATTTTCCTTATCTTTCTCAGTAATAGTGTCCTTTGCATTATTTTTTATTGCATGGGTAGATATTATTGGCTACCATGGTTGGGTAAAGGATATTATATGAAAATAATATAATATCTATAAATATAGAACATACAGAACTGTAGTGTAGCATACAATCCTTTGATATCTAATTTATGTCTTGGTAGATTGAAATTTATTATTTTATGGAGGAATATTTATAATCATGTGATCATTGTATAATATAATATTGAGTTATATTACCATTTGGTTATAGATCATGTGATCTCATATTATAGATCCAACCA
Organism: Nepenthes gracilis; assembly: GCA_033239525.1. NCBI lineage: Eukaryota > Viridiplantae > Streptophyta > Magnoliopsida > Caryophyllales > Nepenthaceae > Nepenthes > Nepenthes gracilis. Next base: position 28,671,575 of record BSYO01000003.1, read on the forward strand.
TCAGGGAAAAAATACGCGGTGTTTGATTTACAGTAATAAAATAAAATCCTGATGCGTCCCTGGATTTGCATTATTGAACGAGTTAGGAAACCATTTTATCTTCCTAGGAGGTTGACTTGAAGCGGGTTCTATTTTCGTTACTTCCAATATGAATTTTGCATATCACAACTAATAAATGAGAGGTCAAATAACGACGAGATTTGTTCTCTGATATATCTTTCAATATTCAAATTAGAAATCTTTTTTAAAAGGATAAAAGATATGAGGATGTGTAAAATATGATATGTAGATGCATGTTTAGGAGATTAAATATTTATGGAGGGTTAAGCTCTTTTGGGTGTGCTCGGCCGGGGAATGACTTTGAGATGGAATATTGAGATTTGACGGTGCGCTTGGTCAAGGAGAAGTTTTGAAATGAAAGACTGAGCTCCTATGGTACGCTCGACCGGGAAGCAACATTGAGATGGATGTTTGAGCTCCGAAAGTGCGCTTGGTTGAGGAGCGACTTTGCGATGGAGAACTAAGTTTCAGTGGTGTGCTCGGCAAGAGAGTGGCTTTGTGATGGAGGACTGGGTTCCGGTGGTGTGCTTGGTCGAGGAGCAACTTTAAGATGGAGGTTTGAGTTCCAATAATGCGCTCGATCGAGGAGTAGCTCTGAGATGAAGGATTGAATTCTGACAATGTGCTCAGCAGGGGAGAAACTTGGTGATGGAGGATTAGGTTCTGACGGTACGCTTAACCGATGAGTGGTTTTAAGTTGGAGGATTAAGCTCCCATCAAAGCGCTCACCGGGAAGCGGCTATGAAATGAAGGAGTGAGCTCTAGTGGTACGCTCGGTCAGGGTGCAACTTTGAGATGGAGGGTTGAGCTCCGATGATGACACTCGGCCGAGGAGTAGCTTTGAGATGGAAGATTGGGTTTTGACCGTGCGTTCGATTGGGGAATAGTTTTGTGATGGAGGACTGAGCACCGACGATATATTTGGTTGAGGAGTGGCTTTGAGATGAAGGATTGGACTCCGATGAGAGTGCTTGTTAAGCTCTTCTTTGACTACTAGTGGAGGGGCTTGCTTTACCTTGTTACATGAATCAACCTCACCGGTCAAGTGGTGTGAGAGTTCGGAGTCAGCATAGTACCTGCACAGTCACGAGCTTGGATTTGAGTATTACTCTAAAAGTTCGAGATGCATATGTTCCAAAATAGCCCTTAAGCAAAATGAGAAAAGAGAGGAAGAGTATACTCTGGATGCTTAGGCATGGTTCTTGCTGTTTTTGCGGAGTCCACTCCTATTTGTTTGGAAGGAGAGAAGCCCCCTTTTTTCATGGGAATGAAGGGGTATTTATAGTGTTAGAATCAATTCAACCTTCACTGGGTCTCATGGTTGGCGAGTATGTTGAGCTGTTCCGACAATTATGTATACTTGCTATAGCAATCATGATTGTTTGCGAGCATTCTTTCTTTTTTTAAGGCGATCATAGAGGTTGCCGTATGGTAATTACCTTTTGGAGAGATTTGTTGAGTTGTAATGCCATCTTGGGGAGATGCGTGATCTTGAGCAATATTTTGAAAATATTTGTTGAGCTGTTAGGGTAGCTGTCGTTGCTGCATTATGACAAGTTCCGCATGTGTTATGTTGTTAGGGTGTCTGCGGCTGTGCAGGAGGGGCAACTACGGTGGGGCGATGGCCAACCCTAATTGCCTAAGCTTTATTGAACAGCTTAGGGTCGACATACCTTGGCCATCTATAATGCTTGCTGGGCTTTGGGCTTGGATAAAGCTCCATCGGGCCGTCGATCTACTACAATTTGAACTTTGGGCCGGCTCATAGTACTAGACCCATTAGATCTAATGTGATTGCTGAGATATTTTATGATATAGAGATATTTATTGAGATAAATTTAATAAAATTTATATTATTATTATTAGGATTTAAATTTTGTGGAATCCTTGTTGTATTTGTTATGTTTAGGTTACATGGAACCTTTCAATTAGCAATCCTTGTAGTTCCAATGAATTATAGAGTTTAAAATAGAGTTTATTACTACATTTTGTTGTTATTATTATTTTTATATATCTTAATATTATTTATTCAAAATATTTATTAGTTATGATATATTACTGATTATCTCACTTTTTAAGTGTTAGCTCATCCTTATATTTTTATTGATTCTAAATTAGAACATAGATCGTAACACTAGCAAAGAATTGTTCATTTGTAGCAATATTGGTAAGCAAAGAGAATCCTGTAAGCTACTGACTTTTACACCGAGTGCTAAGGGGGCTTTTACTTTCTAGGTAGTCAGATACTTATATTCAGGGCTATGACCCTAAAAGTTTTTAGATATATTCAGACTTTTATTTATTTCGGTATTTACAATGAGATAGATTTTTATTATGGATATATTCTTTTAAATTATGAATGTATTCTTGTTCACGTTGGTTTTCTGACGATTTGTATGATTTAAAGTTTTACGTGTGCAATTCAAAGTGTGTCAGATAATTTAGGTCTAAGTTTCCACAATTATCATAAATATCATGATCAACACACCACCGTCAATAACATTGTCGCAATATCACCATACGTATCTTTTCCACAATAGATGGTGATGGTAGCAACAATCATGGAGGCTAGGGCTGTGGTGTTTGGAGCAGAATAAGGTGGTGCAGAGGGTTATGTATATATATATATATATATATATACAATTATAAAAGGCAAAATGCATCATCCGTCTCACTAAATGATCAGTTGATACCATTATAGTAGGTGAGAGTTGAGTGGCTTATGTATATTTTGTATTTTGCATAATAGAAAGATGACCTATTAAAGGCATGTACAAAGCCTATAAAATAATCTGTACACTTAAGTTGTTACTAACGCATTGTAATTGAAAGCGCTCTTATTCAGTCATGTCAATTATAAATAAAAATTTTATTTTATAAAAAAAATTCATAAATTTAAATTTTTGCTCCTAACAATATTAAATAGAATAGGTCAAACTAATTGAGCTGACCAAACTAATTCAATTTAATTTTTTATTATTTTTTTAAAATACTAAGATTATCAAAATAATTCATCGTATATATAAACTTCAATGCTCCAAGGAATCCACATAGTATATAATAATGAGTTACGAAAGCTACAATTTTAAAATAGTAATTTTACATATGATAACACATATCTGTACCTATTAAAGAGAAAAAAAAACAATTACACCAATTAAAATATAAAATAAAATAAAGATAAACATATATTAGAACCTCAAACGTGCTAGTGCCCTGCTGCCATTTGTGTCTAAAATTAGTAGGTGAGATCTTGTGCCCATGAAAGGACCGGGGGTGGCAAGTAACCAACAATCAATTGTGGCTTGTCAACATCCTGCGACTGACAGCTTACAGTCTTCGTTCTCTACATCAAAGTCTCCTTTCACCCCAAAAGGCTCCCGAATCTCTAGATGTACCCACCCAACGAAATGTCTTAAGCTCTACCAAGCTTTCAGTTCCAGTGTAAATGAACACCGAGCATCAGACTTTCGGTTGCGAAGTGTTAACTTTTGCTCTGCAATTTCAATGTCTTTCGGCTCCCACAAACTATAAAAATATTAATGTTTCTACGTTAGAAGTATCTGACTTTCCAGGAAATCCATCACGTGCACTGCACACAGTCAAGCTATCAGCATTGACTGCATATGGTGAATATATGTACATATAGCATCCACTATATATCTCTAAAGGGGGAGCAGTTTTCCTTGATTCTTTAAACTGATAACAGGGGAAAGAAGCATGCCTTTCGTAGGGGATATGGAGAGAGCCGAGAACAGTGTCAGAGAAGATATCAGAGTGCCACTTATACAGTTGAAAGAAGCTTTTGTACACGGGAATGGAGATGCTGGTGAACACACACATGAAAGCAGCGGAAAACCATGGATGGTTTACCTTAGCACCTCTGTTGCCGTGTGTGGCGCTTATGAATTTGGTGCTTTTGTAAGTGCTTCTATTTGATATACTTAATTCACATGATTTGAGATTTTGAATACTATAAACCCACGAGCTGGGACAACCTAACATTTTGGCTGGCTATGTCTGATGATTTTGGGTTTTCAGGTCGGCTATACATCACCGACTGAGGCTGCTATCACTGAAGATCTTGGCTTATCGACAGCAGAGGTTTGTTAAACTTTAGCCACGCTGAAGCATTAAATGTGAATATTAGCTCAATGGTTATGTTGCTACAGTAGTACCGAGAGAAAAGGGATTCAAACCACGTATATAGCCAATCTACAATATTTGGATAGTGTTGCCACATTTGTCTATTCCTAGAGCTCCTAATATGGGAAGCATCATACACTAAGTCACTCTGAACTTTGTGCAGCATCAACTTTATACAGAGGTGTTGCTTCAAGCTTAGCTTCTGGATTATACATATCAGCAAAAGACTAATTAGACTAATACTCAATGCACAGGCAACTGTCCTTGGCCCCTAGGCCCCCATCAATGACCACGGGAAACCTGTGGTTGCTGACTATAGAACTACCATTGGACCCTACTGGCCTTGTCAAACAGCAGAAGGGACAAACTTTACCCCTTTAATCCCCCGTCCCCAACAAGAAGACAAAAAATGAATCTCCTTACCCCCAGGAAACATGGCCCTTAACAGTAACTTCTGAAGTCCTGCAAGAAAAGAATTAAAATCTAACAGTGTAAGTGTCCCTCATAGTATATATTATATTGTTTAAGGTGATACTCTTATGGTCAATTCCCCACAAATTATCCATAAATGGACTAAGAAGAACGTAATGTAGCAGGTAAAAAATTCAACACGAGGCACATACTTCTTATATGGAACCCATGGTTTTAGATAGTCTATCTTACATTTCTATTACCAAAGAATTGCCAAATTATGGCTCTGCTTTATGATGAGAAATTGGATCTCGATAATTTATGAAACAGCCCTTCCAAATCCGATCAGAGGCATGATTCTGCCCATTTTATACCAATGATCCTTCCTCTCTTCTCACAGGGAATTTATCAGAGAGAAACCTAAAGCCTAGCTCTAGAATATGTATACTTGAACATTTTAGCCCTTCCTTTAGAGGGCCCAATATGTCTTCTTTTACTTCAATTTTTGTATCCTCATGCAGTACTCATTGTTTGGCTCTTTACTGTCTATTGGAGCAATGATTGGTGCAATTACAAGTGGGCCAATTGCTGATTTTATTGGTCGAAAAGGGGTAAGCAGTAGGATTCAATACACCTAGCAGGCTTATCATTTGAGTCTAAGGACTGGCTATTAAATCCGTCTAACTATTTTGTTAAACGACAAAGCAGGCAATGGGGGTGTACGGTGCTTTCTGTGCTGCAGGGTGGCTAGCCATATATTTTGCCCAGGTTTAACCGCTCTCTAGTCTTAAAACTAACTCCTGTTTCGATCCATGAACCAGTCAAATCACTTACAGAAACAGAATTCCAAGCAGAAAAAATACAAAGCAGAAACAGTCGTACACCTTTGAAATGCGATCTGATGTTCATCTTTGTGTATGTAAAAGGGTGTTTTCGTTTTAGACATTGGAAGGCTGGCAGGAGGATACGGGATGGGAGCCTTATCCTACGTGGTATACATTATTCTGAGAAAATGACCTATCCATTAGATATATACATGTTTATGATTGGACTCACAAGCAAGTTTGTTATTGAGTAATCTATAGGTACCAGTTTATATTGCAGAAATAGCACCCACAAACCTGCGAGGAGCACTGACAAGTTTAAATCAGGTAGAGACACAAATAATGTGAGAAACAACTTATTGCTCAAATAATTTATTTTATGCCTTTTTAAAATGATGAATAATGATTTTAAGGCTATTTAAGTTCACTTGCTTCTCTTCATCCAACAGGTCATGATCTGTACAGGAGTTTCAGCTGTGTACATTTTAGGCATAGTATTGACATGGAGAGCTTTAGCTTTAACAGGTGAATGTTTTTTCTGTAGACATGAAACAATTAAGATGAGTAAAACCCCAATCTCTATATGACAGAAGTATGTACATATTTACATATACTGTAACAAGGGACTCACTTGGCAACTGCTTGCAGGTCTGATCCCATGTGCTTTTCTGCTTTTTGGTCTCTTTTTTATCCCAGAATCTCCACGATGGCTAGTAAGAAACACACTGAAAAGATGACTTTCTGATGCAGTATGTGCTGGAAGTGAATATGCAAACGATATGTTCTTTCTGTTAACATATACAAAATGCAGGCAAAGAGAGGAGACCAGAAGGAGTTTGAAGTTGCACTGCAGAAACTTCGAGGCAAAGATGCTGATATAACTTGTGAAGCTACTGGAATCCAAGTATATAAACCCCTAAAACCCAGTTCAACTCAATAATACACTAAAGCATTCAGATTATGAAATGACTCACAAGATATCATGGAATTTCCTTGACAGAATTACATTGAAGAACTGCAACAGCTCCCAAAAGCTAATGTGCTGGATTTATTTCAAAGAAGATATCGGCGCTCAGTCATTGTACTCTCTCTCCCTCTAACTAGTGCAGAAAATTATCTGCTTTACACTAAAATAGATCCCTCATTCTCTGCACACTGAAAGCTTCATATATGGACAAGCTCTAAGTTAATTCTATTTTAACAACAATCTCAATCCAGGTAGGGATTGGATTGATGATCTTCCAGCAACTTGGGGGGATTGGTGGGATCTCTTTCTACTCCAGCAGCATTTTTGAGTCAGCAGGTAAAGAAGCCTTGATTATGATTGTTTTCCCATAGAAGAGGCCTAAGCTACATAGTCCAAGCATCTCATATAGCATCACTAGCAAAATCTGTCACTTGTATCTAATTCAGAAAATTGTTTTTTCTCAAACCTTCTAACCTACTGCTAACAATTATGAAGGAATTTCTTCGACAATTGGAACAACAACATATGCTTGTATTCAGGTTTAATCTCTCACTCAGTGATTTGTTTCCGGAGCACATTTCTTGTTCTGTGTACTGTTGCTTATGGAATTTCTACTGTGCAGATTCCAATCACAATAATAGGTGTAACTTTGATAGACAAGGCCGGAAGAAAACCTCTTTTATTGGTAATTTTTCAAGCGTTGAGTGCCATTTTCTTGTATACAAGAGCTTTCACACAACACCTCCATACACTAATCTATTTTGTCGCTTTAGGTTTCTGCAACAGGATTGGCTTTAGGTTGTGTACTAGCAGCAATTTCTTTCTATTTGAAGGTAAGTATCCAATCATTAAGTCTTGGATCTTTTCAACATGGAGTGCAATAAGCTCAGTTAGCCGTGAACAAACGTAATGAACCAGGCTCATGAACTAGCAGTAAAGGCAGCACCTATACTCGCTTTGACCGGCATACTGGTATTATTCTCACATCTCCAAAACCAAATTGGGTATCCATCTCCTTTTGTGTGCAATAATTCAGAAAACATTTTTTTTAATTACCTGGAACCAGGTCTACATAGCATCCTTTGCAGCAGGCCTCGGAGCAATTCCATGGGTTGTCATGTCTGAGGTGAGAAAAGTCAGTAAACCCTTTATTGTAACGGCTCAATGCTTGCCACCTAATCTACATATAAATTCCTGCAGATATTCCCTCTAAATATTAAAGGCATAGCTGGAAGCCTAGCAACACTGGTGAACTGGTTTTGCTCTTGGGCAGTCTCCTACACGTTCAACTTTCTGATGAGCTGGAGTAATTATGGTAAATGAATACATCATTTCTTAACTTTGAAAACCACCTAAGGGAGCGACACCATAGTGCCCTCATATGTTAGTCACATAATCTAACTAAATATGGGGTATTTGCAATAGTGGTTGGCAATAATAAACAGACAACCAGGTTTTACAACATACAGGAAAAAGATCATTGCTTCATTCATCATGATTATGACTAAGGAACACATCTTTTGCTCCTTTTATTCTAGGTTGAAACTGTAGCATGACCTGAGCAATAACCATAACAGTGAACTTACAGATGTTTACTGTGGTTTCCAGGTACCTTTGTTCTCTATGCCGCAGTGAATGCACTGGCTGTGATTTTTGTGGTCAAGATAGTGCCTGAAACAAAGAGAAGAACTCTGGAGGCAATCCAAGCTGCCATCACTGCATAGAGAAACAAGGGAGAATAACAGTACCCTATGAAGAGTATTCCACAAGGAGAAGTTTTCAACTCCACAGGCATTTTGTTAGGCAAGAAGCCACCAGATACAGAATTTGCCCTCCCTCCCTTTCTTAACAATTGAAGATCAATTCATTTATGAAGACTTTGGCAGAGAGATTTCATAATGGCCTAGTCTTTTCTTGGTCTACATTGTACTGAATAGAAGTCATAATATTAGGGGGCAGGTTTGCTGTACCTAACCTGTTTCCTTGCATCTTTCTTTCATCCAACCAATTAATGCACTAAGCAAGTAGCTCAATTGGTTCGATTTCCCACCACCAGAAGGGAAAACATTGTCGACTATTGTCACTCAATTGATAGATTTTCACTAGATATGATGCCCATAGAACTGGAGACAACAAGCTGGCAATCTACTGTTATTTTATCAGCTAATATATGACTTGTGCATCAAGTCTTGATGCTCAATATCAAGTCTGCATCTCACCAGTCTCTACTCATTGGTTTGATTGCCCACCATCAGAAGGGTAAACGTTGCAGCCTATTGTCACTCAATCAATAGATTCCTTTGAGATATGATGTCCATAGAAACTGGAAACAACAAATTAGCAATCAACGGTTAGTTTATCAGTTAATCTGTGACTTGTGCATCAAGTCTTGAAGCTCAACATAAAGTCCGCACCTCCCTAGTCTTCAACTCAGTGCCCAGTGACCCTCTAGGCCTAAACAGGTCCTGGATTTGGGATTGGCATGGCTACAGGTGAGTTATCCAAGAAGAACTCAATGTCCTTCCATCGGGTCCCAACCAACCAGTACTCTAGACTAGTGGGTAGAGTTTCTTGGGCGGCTTGCCTATGGAGAAATCTTTACAAGGCCAATACCAACATTGAATTGTTGAGACTAGGATGGTGTGGAGTTGGACCGTGAGAGTAAAGGAAATCCTTCCTCTGTCTCTCTCTGGGTCCTCTGATAGAGCACTCTCCCCCCTCCTCCTCTATTTCCCTCTATCTCCCTCAAGGTCCAAGCTCCCCTCTAGTCCCCCTGGTCCATTTTTTTATATAGAGGGCCTAGGAGTTCATAAGGGTGAAGCAATTTGGAGCCATTGGACGAGTAACAGGTGAGCTAGGGATTAGATGGGTGACATGCTGCGGGTCTTCCTATTGGTTTGTTCATGTCACCCTGCATGGAGACCCATCATTGGGCAAGGTGATGATGGGGGACAGCTCCCATTGGTAGGGAGATAATGGTAGGTGGCTCCTATTGGCGGGGGCTAGGCAAACTTTTGTTCCCTCGTTGGATCCCTTCTTTTTAAGGGAAGTTCCTTAGCAAGGTCAACTAACCGCCACCACATGTCGCATGTCTAGCATGGCATGGACACATCCTCCTTTGCTTTCAAGTAGTGACATGTCCTAAGAATGTGGAGGGCCATGGATGGACCCTTCGGCCATGTTGCAGGGATTCGGTGTTTTGTTTGGGCCTCAGGCCCCTTCCGGCCCGCCTTCTTGGTAGTCGAAACATCCTAATCTGGCTTGCCTATTTTGGATTATCAGGTTTGTCCCTAGATTCCTACCTATTAGGCTGAACTTTATGTCCCATCTTCTCTTTTGTCCATCCATTTGGGTCTTCGGTTTTTCCCTATCAAGATCTTCGATCTTCACCATTCGAATCTTTGGCTCCTCCCCATCCGGGCCTAACCCAATTTACTAGGATTCATCACTAGGGCCCCAGGCCCCGAGGCCAAACTGCCAGAGCCGAGGGCAAACACCCTAGCTGGAACCAGGCCCCGACACCCTAGTTAGAACCCAGCACCACATACGTCTGGGCCAACCTTGAGTGCCTCGGTCAAAGCTTAGCTGCCCACCATGTCCGACCATAAAAATATCCCTCACCACCTAGGGAGTCAGAATAGATTTTTTCTGGTGAAAAAAAATACATGGGGTGACAAGATACCTTATAGCATTGAACTTAAGTTGCAACACAAGTAAACTAACATGTTTAATATGGACTCCAGCCCCTAAGACGGAAGAGAACACCCATCTTAAGTGATAAGCACTAATATATCTGAAAGGGACAAATGCTCTCTTGTCCAAACGAGGCACAATTATATCATAATCCGACAAAATATCATATCTCTATCGCAACTCTATTAAATTGTATTAAAAAAATGAGGCAGGAATTATTTGATAAATGTTTCATGGTGAGTAAAAAAAGTCAAGATGGTGAAAGAGGCATGCGCTTGCCCCTAGCTACCATGACAACCGAGGAATTTTTTGATTCACTGTCTTCTTCATCCGAACCTAAGATGTATAAGATTCCAACATCTATAGAAAAAAATTTAGAAATAACATTTAAGGTGGTTTGTTCATTAAATATAGGCCAAGTGTAGCATTAATGATGAAATATAAGTTAGTTGCAATTGAAAGAAAAAAAAGAAAGAGATACTTAACAAAACTTGGACTAAAGTTATAAAAGTAATTTAAAATTCTATCATAGATCTCTCTATTAAAATCATTATATGGCATTACATATTGGATAGAAATTTAGTATATCTAATCCATATTAAACCAAAAGATTTAAAATATCATCATTAAAATTAAGAAAAAAATGTAGAAAGTTTTAATTATTTAGCTTTCCTTCTAGTTCAGTTTCCAATTTTTTTCTATCTTTTCAATTAGTTGTTTGGGTGATTCAACTGATTCTAATAATTATTAGCCTAACATGGATTGTCTATTTTTATTGTCTATATGCTCCACCACTTAATAATTGCAAGAAGAAATTAATATAATTTTTTTAAAACATATTGGGTGAATTAATTAATAAAAGTTAAATACTTAACCAATAAAATTAAAATCATAAGTATAATTTATAAAATTAAAAAAGATTATGTTAAAAATAAAAATAAAAAAATTGAAAGGTTGAAATTTCTTATTTTATTTCAATTTTTTTCTTTTAAATTTCTTCAATAATAACAACATATCATGAAGTCAAACCTTTCCAAAGGAAGTTTTCCAATAGAAGTTTTTCACAATGGTGTAGATTATAATTTTTCTAAAACAAACATTTTAAATATAACATTATAGCATGTCCTATTAATCCTTTAAATAATTTGTAAAATATAACACATTTATTTAATATATGATTGTAACCAACATCGTGATCTATGATTGACAAGATTATAGAAGGGTTTTCCTGCAAAATCTAACAAAAGCTTCTAAAAGTAATATATTTTTTTGGATGGCATACATCTCATTAATTCATTCTTTTTAGGTCTGATGGATAAAGGATTGCTATGTCATCAAAAGCTATTCAAAGAATATCCCCAAATTACTTTTATTTTTTTTTTAGATCTGATTGAAACTCCTAAAGCTCATTTTTTCCTTATAAAACTCTCATGTTTCCTACATAGCCAAAAATATGGTTTTTGCTTTGGCATTAGTTCCTACCATCACATGCGATATTGACTTGAGTGTTGGAAAGTAAACCAAATAGCTATTCTATCCCTGTGATCTGTTATTTTTATTGTAGTATATAAGATTTGAATTTTTTTATTTAAAGTCCATCAAAATATCTCTTGAATTTGATATATTTTCAAGGTATGTATCAGATATCTTTTGATGATAGAGGTGATAATAGTTATGTGAAGTATATGGCAACTATTCTTAGGTTTCGATTTTAGTTCATGCAGGCCGAACTTATATGCCTCTTCACCAAAGGCTTGGGCCTTTTCTTGGTTTAATAGGTCATGATTTCTTTGGAAGAATAGTCATGCTCGAAATAGTTATGAATATAGAGCAACTCCAAGAAGCTAAGGAAAGATCGATTATGTGAATATGCTTCTCCTGTTCCATTAGGTTTAGCACATCCTCCTCATAAAGAATAAGCACCTTCATATATTTCTTTGTTGCCTTATTCTAAGTTTTACCAAGCCTACATTTCTATTTCTTCTTGCTTTGACAGCAATAAAATTATATTTTCCCACATATGCTTTGTTTGGACAACCTTGTGATTTAATGAACCATATTCAAAATGACATTCCCACAAATTTTTATGTGAAAGTGTAACCTCTAATAGACTATAGATAAATTACTTTTTATATTATCTTTTGGATTAAATACCTTTCTTCATCTTAAAATTTTCATCTCCACAACACTTATTTTTATATATAATTGTTTTCTACTTAAAATTTTAATCCATAGATCCTATTTGGTCTATTAGGTTTGGGGAGAGAATTTTGAAAAGTGATATTGAGCCTAATGAGTAAGGTACACACAATATTTTCCAATTGTACCTAGCACACATAAACGTAATTGTTATGGGATTTACCGAACACTCGGCTGAAGAGAACTTGCCACCTCACACCATTGCCACAAGGATTGTCTGGCGCAGTACCCGGACCACTCGGGTCCCTCTTAAATTGAGAGATTACAACTAAATTTCTATTTAATTACTGTTAATACCGGCACCTGCACTAAATTCTTTCTCTGCATAAACTGTTGCACCTACTCTTATTGTAGTTACCGCACACGATCCTCATTTACAGTTAATATCCACGTCTTCACTGTTGGTCACTGTGCACATAGGCCTCACACAAGGTTATGCCCATCGTTGATTACTGCTGCACATGGCCCACTACTGTATAAGTCCATCACTGTTGAATGCCAGAGAAAGAAAGTATTCTCGATTCTTCCTTCTACTGCCGCCGATTTCTTCTGTCTTTTCCCAGTCTGTTTCTCCCTCTCTCTATCAGAAACTCTCCTTCCTTTCCCCTCTACTTTACCCTTTCCTTGCTACAGTGCTCGTCACCGCCTGCGTGTGTATCAATTGGTACTCTCATTGAGATATGGCAGAGGGAATGACAACGTGCTATAAAGCCCTCAAAGACACCATCACAGGCCTATCAAAGTATTTGAAGGAAGTAGCGGCAATGGTTCAGCAACATTGTGAAGGTATTGCTTCTAACTCGTTTGTGAATAAACATATACAGAAATCCCTATCTAAAATTTTGCTTCGACTTGACAAATCGCCTCCACCACCCACCCTTGCTTCCTACTCCTCCGCCATTCATGGCGACTCCGACTTCTCTTAACCACAAGATGTCTCTCGCCTTACCTTTATTTCCATATGCAGCACCCGATCTTCAACTTTCTCCCTCCGTTCAACTTCCTAAACTCAAAATCCCATTTTTCTTTGGAGAAAACGTCATCGGCTGGATCTTCCAGATCGAACGTTTCTTCCACTATCACGGAACACCACCCGAGCAGAAATTGATCATCACTGCTTTTTATATGTCTAGTGCGGCCCTCCAGTGGTATCAATGGATGCACGCCACCAGATAACTCTCAACTTGGGAGTTGTCCTCTCGTGACCTAGAACTAAGATTTGGCCCATCCACTTACTCAAATTCGGAGGCCACACTCTACAAGTTTAGACAAACCTCGACTGTAACCACTCACACGACTGAGTTCGAGGCGCTTTCCACACATACTTCCGGCCTCACTACTGTGAATTTGTTGAATTGTTTCCTTTTCGGCCTACGAGATAATATACGGCAAGAGCTCTTCTTGCTAAAGCCCATATCTATACTAGAGGCTATTGGTATGGCTAAGCTGGTGGAGGAGAAATTTGACATTGGACGCTCTTCTGGACACCAAACCCCAATTTCCAAACCACTTGCTCAGAGCCTCGTGACACCACCTCGATCCTCTGCAACTGCTACTCCGAGATTTCAGCCATGGCTTCCCATCAAGAAACTAACACAAGCTGAAATGGCGTCTCGACGAGATCGAGGGTTGTGCTTCAATTGTGACAAAAATTTACACCGGGACACCGCTATAAACCGCCACAGTTCCTATTTATGCTGGTAGACAACAAGAGTACAACGGCAGAACTGATGCCATTGCTGGAGCAAGAATTGGTGGTCCAGGAAACTCAGGCAACAAACCCATTGGACTCAGAATCCCTTCCTGAAATCTCCGTTGCCACTCCAACCATCTTTTTACATGCTCTGGAAGGACATTTTGTCCCTTCCACGCTGCGCCTGCAAGGTGAAATAGCTGGCTGAGCCATGATCATCCTGGTGGACAGCGGATCCACCCACAACTTCCTCCAGACTCGGCTGGCCAAAAATCTAGGATTAACCATTGGACCTTCGCAGTACCTTAATGTTACTATTGGTAATGGAGACTCCCTGTAATGTGAGGGCATATGCTCCAAAGTTCCCATTAAGCTGGATCGGTCCAAATTCTAGGTGGACCTCTACTTATTACCTATATATGGGGCGGATGTGGTATTCGGGGAACAATGGCTGGTCACCATTGGCCCAGTGCTATTTGATTATAAAGCTTTATGGATGAGTTTTAAATATGTTGGAACCTAGCTTACCCTACATGGTCTTCAATCAGTTACCATATCGTCCATGACTTTGGGACAGCTTGCCACCTATTTCAAGCTAACCGTCACCTCTATTTCGGACACCACACGGGAAACTACTCCCTCTACACTCCTAGAGCTACAGCAATTACCCCCCAATATTCCTTCCACCATCCAGACTGCCCTAGGGTGCGTCCTAGCAGCATTTACCGATGTTTTCTCCATCCCACGTGAGTTACCACCACATCGTTCAAATGATCACCACATCCCCCTCAAGCCAAATACAAAACTCGTCAAAGTAAAGCCCTATTGGTACCCACATTTTGAGAAGGCAGAAATGGAATGGTTGATTCGTGAAATGCTAAACGAGGTAATTATCAGACCAAGCACGAGCCCATTTTCGTCACCAGTCATCCTTATTAAGAAAAAAGATGGGAGTTGGCGGTTTTGTGAGATTATTGCGCCCTCAACGCTGTCACAGTTAAAGACAAATTTTCCATACCAACTGTGGACGAGTTGCTGGATGAGTTGTCTGGGGCGCGGGTGTTCTCCAAGCTAGATTTGCGCGCAGAGGTACCACCAAATGCGCGTCTATGATGAAGACATACACAAAACTGCTTTTCGTACTCATGAGGGACATTATGAATTTTTGGTAATGTCTTTTGGCTTATCCAATGCTCCCTCTTCCTTTCAAGCTGAAATAAACACCATCTTCTATCCTGCGTTGAGGCAGTTTGTGTTGGTTTTCTTTGATGACATACTTGTTTACAACCCCTCTTAGGACACACATCTCAACCACCTAGAGCAGGTCCTACGCATCCTGTGTGCTCACACTTTCTTCGCCAAGCAATCTAAATGTGAATTTGGCAGAATATCACTGTCTTACTTGGGCTACATAATTTCAGAACACGGCGTGGCTGTGGATCTAGCTAAAATCGCAGCTGTTCAAAGTTGGCCAACCCCAACCAGCGTAACACAATTGTGCGGGTTCCTCGGATTGTCCGGGTATTATCGGTGATTCGTTAAACGCTTTGCCCACATCTCTACTCTCTCGATCCAATTACTATGCAAACACTCCTTTATATGGACTCTAGACGCAGAGCACGCCTTTAACTCCCTCAAATCTGCGCTCACCACTACACTCGTCCTAGCTCTACCCGACTTCTCTTGATCGTTTGTAATTCAAATGGATACATCGGGAAAAGACATTGGAGCCACACTGCTGCAGGAGGATCACCCGGTTGCCTTCTTCAACAAATATATCTACCCGTAGCTCCAAGGATCCTCCACCTATATGAAAGAACTTTGTGCCATTACGGAAGTAGTAAAAAAAATGGCGGCAATATTTATTGGGGACCAAATTTATTATCTAGACAGGACTATCAGCCCCTTAAGGTCTTACTGACACAACCCATCCACACGCCAGATCAACAGCGTTGGATTACTAATTAATAGGGTTTGACTTCGACATTGTATACCGGCCAGCCGTGAAAATGGCCTGACCAATGCCCTCTCCAGAATTCCTGTTGGTTCATGTTTAGCCCTTCAAGTAGTGCCACAACCTGTCATAGCTTAGCTGACAACTTTGCAGAAATATTACCTTCGGCATCTAGCTACAGCAGCACAACTTGTTCGGGCTATCTAGGGGCACCCAGGGGATCATCCGAATTATACTTGGCAAGATGGCCTCATTTTCTACAAGAACCAAATCCTGATTCTTGAGGAGTCCGCTCTGCAAGAACTCATATTACATGAGTACCACAATTTCCCTCTCGGGGGATACACAGGAGTCCAACAAACTCTCACCTGCATAGCAACCACATTTTACTCACCGCAGATGTGAAAGGAGGTCTTAGACTCCATTTCCAACTGTCGAATCTGCCAGCAGGTCAAGCTAATTACTACAGCATCACAAGGGTTACTACAGCCTCTGCCTATTTCGGGTAAGATATGGGACTCCCTTTCCATGGACTTCATTACTCATCTTCTTCCTTCGCACGAAAAAACCGTTATATTAGTTGTGGTCGATCGCCTCTCCAAATACGCCCATTTCTCACCCCTCGGGACCCACTTCAAGGCTGGACAGCTTGCGGAGATCTTTGTAAGGGATATCTACCGCCTACATGGTTTCTCCTCCGACAGAGTTTTTAACCGAGATTCCATTTTCATGAGTACATTTTGGAAGGAGCTCTTTAAATCTTAAAGCACCCATTTATCCACAAGTAGCTTTTACCATCCACAAACGGATGGACAAACCGAGGTTGTGAATCACTGCCTAGAAGATTACCTTCGCTACTTTGCTGCATGGACCAACCGGCGTCCTAGGTCCAATATTTGCCGTGGGCGGAATGGAGCTACAACACGGCTTGGCATTCCTCAATCAAAATGAGTTCTTATGAGGCAGTATACAATTAGCCACCCCCTTTCTTGCTCTATTACGTCCAGGGTACCTCACCTCTTGCTGCCATCGACGAGCTGCTTGAGCTCGAACCACTACTTTGGTGGGCATCAAGGCAAATTTGCAGTGGGCACAGCTACGTATGAAGAATCGGGCAAAAGTCACCACTTGGATAAAGAATTCTAGACCGGACGACCTGGTCTACATGAAGCTCCAGCCATACCGTCAATCATCGGTTGCTCATCGACAGTCTAATAAGCTTTCCAAATGCTATTACGGACCATTTCCGTATCTTAGAACACGTGGGTGTTGTTGCCTATCGACTGGAGCTTCGGAAGAGTCAAAAATCCATAATGAATTCCATGTTTCCTTGCTCAAGAAGTGCCAAGGTGACCACACGCAATAGTTTGATTTGCCACCCACAGCCTCCCAACCACTCTTGCAACCCAAATGGCTCCTAAGGTTTCGGAAGGTTCTCCAGAACAACCATGTTCTATCACAAGTGCTCGTTCAAAGTGACACGCAGGCCATCTAAGACGTAACGTGGGAAGATGTCGATAATCTCTGTTAACACTTCCCAAATTTCAATCTTGTGGATAAGGTTCTTTTCAATGGGGACGACAATGTTATGGGATTTACCGAACACCCGACTGAAGCGAACTTGCCACATCACACCACTGCCACGAGGACTGTCCGGTGCAGTACTCGGACCACTCAGGTCCCCCTTAAATTGCGAGATTATAACTAAATTTCTATTTAATTACCGTTAATCTTGGCACCTGCACTAGATTCTTTCTCAGTATAAACTGTTGCACATGCTCTTATTGTAGTTACTGCACACGATCCTCACTTATAGTTAATGTCCACATCTTCACTGTTGGTTACTATGCACACGGGCCTCACACACAGTTATGCCCGTCGTTCGTCACTGCTGCACATGGCCCACTACTGTATAAGTCCATCACTATTGAATGCCAGAGTAAGAAAGTATTCTCGATTCTTCCTTCTGTTGCGTCTGATTTCTTCTATCTTCTCCCAGTCTATTTCTCCCTCTCTCTGTCAGAAACTCCCCTTCCTTTCCTCTCTACTTTACCCATTCCTCATTACAGTGCTCGTCACCACCTGCGTGTGCATCAATGTCGTGAGTCCCACATCGGGAGGCAGCTCCACAATGGTTGCTTTATAAGTTTGGGGGAATTCTCCTCCCTCAGGGTGCACCTTTTGGGGGAGGCTTGGGTCCCAACGGTTTGTACTCGCAATAGTGGTGCTTTCATTGAGATCAGTCCTAACTCGAAGAGGGCCACCTGCGAAGAGTTTTGACCAAAAAGGGAGACCTACAGAAGGATTGGCCTGTTGCCGATACGCTGGGACAGAATGAAGCGTCGCAGAGTGAAAGCCACCGAGTGAAGTATCGCAGAGTGCAGCTGCCAAAATTTGTGAATGTCGAAGGGAGGAGGAATGTTGCGAATCCTATATCGATGAGGCAGCTCCACAATAGCTACCTTATAAGTTTGGGGGAATTCTCCTCCCTTAAGGTGCACCTTTTGGGGGAGGCTCGGGCCCCAATGGTAATAATGGATTGTAAGATATTGTCTTGGGATGTAAATTAAAATGTTTTAGTTTTAGCTTGACTATAGTATAAATCATTAGAGACGTAAAGCTTATTTATTTATCTCTAAGCATTTGAATAATTCATCTGGGTTTTGCATCACATCTCAATCATTGTGAAGCAATGGCTCGAATTGTGACAATTTGGACTGATCAATGTTAATAATAAAATTGATCCCGTTAGAAAACTACAGCATAAATTTAATATTTAGTTTTTCCTAAATTATTTACATCCTTGAGTTCATACTTCAATCCTCGTCAAATTCATGCTCTGCACAACCAAGAAAGGGAGATTACAGCGGGCTTGTAATTGAGAAATAATGCCAAAGAAAAAGCATAAGCTACTGTAGCAGCACCAAGAACTTGTGTACAGTATAGAACGTAGCTTATTTCTTAGTTCAACCTTCTTATGCAAGTAAGATGGGGAGGGGGCATTGAACAGGGATCAAACCCACGCTAATGGCCATGGCAAGTGGGTATCTCACAACATTTCTGTCTTTATATTCCAATAGCATTGAATTGAATTGAATAGCAGCGGTGACCCCCTCCTCCAGAATCTTCTCGCAACTTGTAACTCCCTACCTTGTCTACCCTGTTACTGCAATGAACAGGCATCAAACCCACGCCAATGGCCATGGCAAGTGGGTATCTCACAACATTTCTGTCTTTATATATCACTTCCAATAGCATTGAATTGAAGAGCAGCAGTGACACCCCTCAAGGATCTTCTTGCTACTTGTAACTCCCTACCTAGTCTACCCTGTTACTGCATCATAAAATTCTGCTCCATGAGAACAAGGAAGCTTCTATGATTATAATGGATTTCAAGCATAGAAATTGGCAAAGAAATAGACCAACCGTGATATTTTTTTCTTCAGGGTGGTTCCAGTGATTAAAAGCAAATAGTCATACACTCAATTGAGTGATCAAAATCTCAATTGATTTACTTAACTTTACAGTAAACTATTAACAACAGAAGAGCATACCATAGAAGCAGTTAATGAAAACTAAAAGTGCTGAGAGGACTTGAACTCCAAAGGCAGATATAGCATCTTGACATCTTCCACAGCTGAAAGTATCATCAACTCAATCTCAGAGATGATAAGTATCTTTAACTGGGGAAGTGAAAAAGCAGGATAGAGATTTCGGATATTCTAATTCAATTTCCAAAGGATCCTAACAATCAGGTGAATTTAAACAGACCGTCAACACTGCATTGCCCTCCATCAAATTAGCAATCTTGCGACTTCTTATGATTTTTGGTGGTTTATATTGACTAACTGGGGCATCATTGTCAATGGTTACTTGAAATAGCTGATCAAAAGTGCCTGGCTTTACAATGGAGAGCAACAAAGACTCAATTTCATCAGTCTCCCTCCTCGCCTTATAGAGACCTCCCAAGCCTTCCTCAAAAGAGGCACAACAACTTTTGAGGAGTGCCTTTGACTGTTCTTTCTCTTTTTGTAGAAGCATGCACCCTTCCTTAAGTTCTACAAAGATCTTCACTTTTTTTCTGCTCGACTCCAAGTCCAAGAAACTTGAGAAATCCATTATCTCTCCCATTGACATACTTCCTAATGCAAATTCCAGATTTTCTATCGCTGTCAACAAGTCTCTCTCTGTCAAAATCTCACTAGGACTTTTAGGAGCTCTCATGACAAACTCCACCAACGGTGACAAGTTGTGGAAGCCAACCACTCTCACGATGTCACCCAGACGATAACGATACAATCCTCTATATGTAGTCACAACTACCTCATACAACTTCCCAACCTCAACACCAGAAAGCTCACGTGTTTCTTTCCCAATTGCACAAGCATCCTTCAAATTGAACGGGAGGAACTCGAAATAAGCTGCAGTTGGAAGCATGACAAATCGGGTCAGCTCTGGAGGTTGCATAATATCCAGGTTAATACCAACAGTACATTCTGAAGCAAAGTAGTCCCCACACAGCAATGGCATCTCCCCAGCGTAGTACTTAAGTTTCCTGTAATACTGCTGCATGCTTCCTGTGGTAACACACCTAATATAGCGAGCATTTGGCCATAATTTACACAAGATCCCATCCCAAGACTTATCCTTACAAACTGATCGAATCCTGTTGGACAATTCTGGTTGAGGCCCACCAATAAACTTGGTAACTGAATTTCTCATTTCAACATCTGTTATCTCAGAATTCAGTATTCCATGTTGAAGATCGTCGCATAGTTGTTCCCACTTGGATTCCAGAAGACAAAATGCACTTATCAAGCCAACTGCATACGGTGCTCTAATCCCATCAATTAGCTCAAATTTCCTAAGGCCACAAAGTAGGTGGCAATACATTTGATGCTGCATATTTGATCCCATAATGACTTCTAAAGGAGTAATGCATAAAGAATGAAATTGAGACTGGCCTTCTCTGTTGGACAGTAAAGGGAATGCAGAGGCAGCCATGGCTTTGAAGCCACCTTTGCTAATTGTGACATTACCAACATACATAAACCAGAGGATCTTATTGGTTGGTGACCTTGGAGAAAATAACCTAAATGGAAATTCATCACTCATAATAGATGGTAACTCTCATTAATGGAAAATCAAAAAATCCCAAAGGATTAAAAACAAATCTTAAAAACAGAGAATGGATAGTTATCAGAGCAAATATGTTTTATGGAAAATCATTCACCTTCTTAGGACTGCTGTGCTGACTTGATGAGCCAAGGGTGAGACAGCTTTTGAAAGTGCTGAATCAAAGTAAGGTATCAACTTTGGCGTCATGGAACTTGTCCCAGAGCTGAGATTGAAGATAATGCGTAAGGTACACGACATACAAAAATAAGTTCCATTTTTTCTATTTTTTTCTCTGCTTTATTTTCAATTGTTTGTAACAGGGGAATTTTTGTTGAAGCATTAACAGGATCAAATTAACTTCCCAACTACTATTTTGTTAGAAACATTAATATTAGAAATTCCTGTAACTAGGTTAGTAGCCTGTTGGATCTTGTGTTCTCATAAGGTAAGGAAAATTTGTTAGCATGAAGATCGCCATCATTCAATTATCTCTTTGTGTGTGTGTGTGCGCGCGTTTGTGTTTGTGTGTGTGTGTGTGTGTGTGTGTGTGTGTGTGTGTGTGTGTGTGAAATCGACAAAAGACTTGCCATCTTCATTTCATTGATGCAATCATGGCTACTACATTATCTAGCTCCTCAGTTCTAGTCTTGGCTTCTACTTTGTCTACTTTTCATCACTTTAATAGAAAATGTCATTATTATATAAAAATTGGACACATCTCTGAATGTCTTCAGAAAAAGATAAAGAATAAAGGCCAAAATGTTCCATAAGCCTATGGCTACCTCCACTACAAGTTTGGAAAATTCTTTCCCATCCTCTACACCCTAGTTTCTTACTGCAGGTAACCTTGAAGCAATTCCCAACTGAGTTCTGTCTCGTACCTCTACCGCACTAATCATCTCTTCAGGTACACCTTAATTTATGAACTTTGCCTACTGCAACCACATGATCTCCAACTCTTCCATAATGTCTCATAAGATCTCTTTAACTCCCATCCCTCTTATCAATACCACTTATGGTTCTTATGTCTGTCAATCATGTTGGTCATACACATACCGCAAACTTTTATATTCTAAACACTTAACATGTTCTAAACTTATATTTAAATCTTATATCTATTGGTTAATTTATTAAATGTGGCCTTAGTTTAACATTTTCTCACAAAAGTTGTGATATGTCGAATCAGAAGACTAGCCAATTAATTGGGATAGGGCATAAAATTAATCGCCTTTTTGATATTATTCCACATTTGTGTTTAACTCACCAATTTGTTGTTGCTTTCTCTTCCAGTCTATGACATAATCGAATAGGTCACCCCTTCTTATCTCGTATTCATTCCTTAGCCTTTAATGATTGCTTAGGAAAAGTTATTTTTGAGCCTTTTGATTATATGCATGTCACTTAGGCAAACAAACAGCCTTATTTTTTTAAAAGTAACTCTTTGACTTATGAATCTTTTGATTTAGTTCATTATGATATTTTGGGGCCTTGCCCTAATTCCTACTAAAGGCGGGTGTCGCTACTTTGTTATCTTTATCAATGATCAATCTTACCATATATGAATTTATCTTTTACATGATCAATTTGAACGACCTACTATTTTTCATAATTTTAAGCAAATAATAAAAATTCAATTTGATCACATAATCAAAATTTATCGTTCCACTAATACTATGAAATACACCTCTACCTTATTTTTGAATGAAGTTCAACAAATAGGTATTGTGTCCCATTGATCATGTCCTTACACTTCCTTACAAAATGATAGAACTGAATGTAAGCATCATTACATTCTTAACACTGTTCATATTCTCCTCTTCTATGCTTCTCTTCCCGAGTCCTTTTGGAAAGAAATTGCCTTGATAAATGTCTACATTATTAATCAAGTTTCATCTCCTACCATTTCAAACCAATCTCCTTATGAATGTCTTTATAAAAAGGTACCTCATTATTTCCTTTTCAAGGTTTTTGATTATACTTGTTTTGTCCTACCACTTCTTTCCGAGCGTACTTAACTTAAATTTCGCTCTTATATGTGCTACTTTCTTGGTTATAGTATCAAATATAAAGGCTACCGGTATTATGATCTTATAATCAAACATCTTCATATATCCAGGAATGTCAAGTTTTGAAAACACAAAGTCTTCACTAATGTCTCTCCACTTCCATTGACACTTCCTCTTACTCTTGGATTTTCACTGATTCAACCATAGATCTCTTTCCAGATATTTTGTTTGATGCAAGTCATGTAAACTCAACCCCCCTCATGAGTCTGGGTCATCTGTTGATCCCATTATTACAACCATGCCCCTGGAGTCTTCCTTCACTCTGGATATTTGTTACTCCAGTCGATTTAAAGGATCCGTCCGACGGTAAGAAATGAGTTGGAAACAACTGCCGAGCAATTTTTCCTTTCTCATCTCAACAACCTTGGAAGCCAGTTGAAACCTTAAAATTGATAGCTCTTCCTTTACCCGTTTGATTTCTTGGTTATCATTTTTATAAAAAGACTACTCTTTCAACAAGCTTTTCTATGGAAGAAAAATCTCCTTTCTCTCTAAGAATTTTTTCAATAGTTAATTCATTTTCAATTTGCATTATATTTCTCCCTTACTTTCTTAATTTGGCGTCGGAGGATAGATTGTTATGTTTTATTTTTGTGTTGTACGGGAATTTGAGCTTGGAGATATAGCGTTTAGATTCCTGTCATGTCTGAATCCGATGATGAAATAAATACCTTCTAATTTAAGATATTAGCTTATATAATCATGCCTAAATTAGAATGTTGATATTAGACTGATGGCCATTATTTTTTAATTACCATTATTATAAGTATGATCTTTCCTTTTATAGTTGTCTTTTTCCATTATGGTTCATTATACAAAAACATACACATAAACTGTACTTTATTTCTCTGTTTGTATTCTAATATATACGTTTGTCGAATCGAATAGGGGTGCGAGAGAGAGTACCTGAGGAAAAAACAGACAAGAGGATCAACGGACAAAATATGCCCATGATAATCATTGTCCTCATAGTGATCAGCGCCATCAGCCATCCGATTGATGTGATCAGCATAATCATCGTAAGTGGACAGTGGAACAAGACGCCGGAAAGCCTCGGCGTCTACCGGTGCATCAGATTGGCCGAGAAAAGGCTGGAGATATCGTACGCCGCCGTTGTGTTCAAGGATGGTCTTCAGTGTCTCGAGCTGTCGGCGCGTTGCGTCCACCGTTGTATCTTCGAGCTTTTTCAAGATCTCTTCGTCTTCCATTCTCAACGCCCCACCGATGTTTTCAGCGAAACTTTCCCGCCGAGGTAGGCACCTGGCGTTGCCCTTAAGCGGCGGGCAAAGTCTTCGTTTGACCTTTTTTTTTTGAAGACACGTATGATTTTTGTGAGAAATTCAGGAAGTAAACTTCCACCGGAGGCAAGCTTAGTATTTTCTGGAGGAATATTGACAGAGTTTTTCATTAAAAGGATTTATTCTTACTTTTGATTTTTGAAGTTACATTTAATATTTAACTATATACTGTGCCTACTCCGGGATTTAAAAATTTAATTAATACTAAGATTATAAATAAATCCATTATTAATTAAACCATCCCAAATTTGGCATTCTGAACTTGAAACAAATGTCGAAAGAAAGTTGAATTTTCCTTCTTTGGACAAATGTTTATTCATTCTCCCTCTTTGATCGGATCGTATCAATCGTCCAACTTGGGCCAAGCATTCGGTTTGTTTGATCCGTCAATCAGCTTGAACCTTCCCATTTGAATTGAATTGGTGTCAATCTTTGGAACCCGCATTTCGGTTTGCCGAAGGGTAAAAATATTTCGGTTTGCCGATTTGAAAATCCTCATTTGAATTTTGAAATCGTCCAAAGCCCTTATCAAGCTTCCTCGAATGATGGGTCAAATATTAATCACATACTAGTGAAACCCATCATATTTAGATAAAATCATCATTCAATGAATCGGATGGAAGGTTAAAAGGGTTGATGCCAAAAAATCAATTTCAAACTTGTCTTCTCCCCTTTCTTGCCGTTTCAAATTCCTTCTCTTTGATTCGTATCTTCATCATGGCTCCTCGAGTTCAAGCTCTTAAATCAATTCTTTCATCTTGATAAAAATCATCTGAGATCTGCAAAGAAATACCTTTCTTGGTTCCTTAAAAATTATGGATATATCACCATTTATGTCTCCATCTCAATAGCGGTTTACGCATTCCTGCAGCCAATATCGATTTTTTGTGAAACTTAGTCCCCATTGCAGTTTCAAATGCCATTGCTTTGCAATCTTTGCATCTTTTTTTTAGAAGCTTAATATCCATATTACAAAGTGAATGTGCTTTTCAAATTTAGCCAAAGTGAGTAGTTTCCTTGACACCCGTGAATTAAATATTTGTGGGGTGATTTATATAAAAAAAGGATAAGTTTTTCTTTTTGAAGGCTAGTTTTGATCGGATTTTTTTGGTGGTTGGGGCAATGTCCAAAGTAAATTCGATATGAAGAAATCGGTTCAAAATTTCGATTTAATTCAATAATCTTGACTCGTTTTCGACAAGGAACACCTCCTTTCTCTGATTCTAATGTTGGCCAAGTAGCCTCGATCGGTGACCACGGCAATAGTTACACCGAGGAAAATTCAGCAATCCAAAGCGAAAAGTTCAACCTCTTGGCGTCGAATAGTTTTGGCCGGATAAAGAAATCGATGGGAGAAACCGTTTTACCTTTAGGTTCTTCTAGCCCATTGTGCAAGGGATGAGGAGGTGGCCACGTGACCTCTAATGTTCAAATGCCGGATAGGAATACGGGTCTGCAAATGGCCATATTTGGTGGACTCCCACCTCTCTCCGAAATTGCAATGATCCCGTAATGATCAAGACATCTATAAGGCGAGTTCAAGGAGTTGTCGCTGCCTCTAAGGTTTCCCCACAGAGGATATCACTATCCCTTCCTTGATGAATCTCAACTTTGCCGTCAAATTGTCCTTGTACCCAATGTTCAATCGACAAGATAGAACATCCTAAATCATCGATGAGGATGTCTGAATGAAATTGCTTTGAATGCGCGTTTTAAAAGTAGTGTTGCATTTTGTGGATACGGCTTGACTTTGCCGATTATACAATATATATATATATATTTATTTATTTATATAGGATGAGAAGTGAATGAAATTATGAGAATCGGAATTCATCTGGAGGCTTTGGATTGGACATCTTCAGAAGAAGTCTGAGGTATGTCTTGGGTTGATCGATTTAGAAGAGATGAAAAATAAAATGGAGGCAGACATATTATATCAAAATATTAATCTTAAATCCGAATTACAAAGGCCAGAGATGAGCTCGATCTTCTAAGCTACATCGTGATTTCAGTTAGCCCATTTAAACTAGGAACTATTGATCCGACTGACTTAAATAAGATCGCTTTAAATGCATTCATTTGTGTTAGAAAATAGCAATCCTCGATTCCCGGTTAATCTTTTCGATCTCTAAAGATTTTTACTTTTTCCCCACTTATTATATAGATGTGTTTATACTACATGTATCATTAATTGACTTCGTGTTTATATAAACTTTTTGTTTGGCATTTTTACTATATTTTATTTGATCATAACGTGTTCGTCCTTATAATGGAGTCGCCACATGATTAAGGTTTAGTATATTTGACGCTTGTTTTGCGTGCCAATTATGGATGAAGGATCCAACTTTTGTAATTCGACTTTAAAATAAGTTGCCGATATAGACTTTTTTAATATTTTCGTTTTTAGATGCAGTGCAAGTAGTGTTTCACCACTTGACTTAGATGTAATCATGCCGTATTTTATAAAGAATACAATCGACTTTCTATTTTTATTAATATCGAAATGAGTTATACATTTTAAGGTATACATGATACCATTTAAGGATCCAAGTGAGTTCTACTAGAACTTCTTTAAATGGACACATTCCATGTCCTTGGGGCCAGGCTTTCCATTTTGAAAATTTATAAGCTCCATTCGGAGAATATCACTAATTTTGAAGATAATTTGGATATATTTCCCGTTGCTAAATACTTCTCGGAAAAGTCCCCGATTAAATTGGTGATTTTACTCTTTTGTTATAATATCGGGATTCGTTGTTGGTATACGAACTGTCGTGCCGTTTCTCTTATTTCTTCAAAAGTCTAAGCTGCTCATTGATTTTTTGGCGTTCTTGGCGGATCAGTTTGGTGTAATCCGATTTCCTTGGTTGGCCTTAGTTCCAAACATAGGCTAAATGGAGTTTCCGGCTCTTTTGGCGTTGTGCGGTATGACCACAAAACTGAGTTCATCGAAAGCCCCGAGCTTCTAACTTTGTCTTCAATCTATGCAATTTTTGACTCTTCTTGTCCCCGTTTGATTGGGGGTAGGCTCAATCGACCAAATGCTCGATTGGAACAATCACAAGAAGCGTTTCCAATGTTGATTGTCGGTAACTATCATTTTAAATTCCAATCGGATAGAATTCTATCCATTCATACGGAGCCAATGGAGCAACTTCACCCATTTGGTAAAATAATCGATACCAACTATAATAAACTTTCTTTGTCGATTGTTGTCACAAGAAAAAGGACCCGATATTGATCCCCATTGAAAATGGCCAAGTTTTCGCATTTTTTAAACTTCCATGTCCCTCTTGATAGTAGGCGTTAGTATCCTTGGCGCATTATTTTGAACGCGAGATTCTTACCTCCTATGTGGGAATATTCCTAAGTGTACCTCTTTACATATTCGGCTTCCTGGAAATGAGGAGGAGAATAAATTTTTCATCTATTATGAAAAAGCCCATTTTAAGATTCTATATCTCGAATAGAGACATCCAATTTTCACTCTTATCTCTTACTCTTTGGGACATTTTCATAAAAAACAAAGTTGAGCTCTTCTATAAATATGCATCACCTTTGTTAATTTTCATCATATCCCTCATCTTAGCAAGATAACTTGCTAATGGAGCATATTTCTCAACTTCTGAAATAATTATATTTTCTTTGAACATTCTTTAGCCAAGCGTTGGATTATTAGATATATAGTGAATAGTTATCTCTGTTCCCTGGAGGAACCCCGCTCTATTCTTAGGATTGCATTGATGATCCATCTGTCGATAACCAAACCGATTCGATTTTTTAGGATTTTCTTTGGTTGCATCTGATTTTTGCCCTTTTTTATTCTTGGTTTTAAACTCTAAATTCAATTGCCCATTTTGCGATTTGTAAATTTTTTAAAGAAAATAAGGGCGTAGCTTCCTCAGAGTAGACAGACCAAGGCAATCTTTTCGATCTTACTTACGCATTTAGAAGACCAAGGCGGTCTATAAAACCGCTAGGTATAAGAATAACTCATCTCCAGAAGTTTTGGCGAAGCCAATAAGGAGGACTAGATAAATATTTTTTCCTCTTCTAATTTAAGATATTAATCCATTAGTCTTGGTTCCTCTTAAGGCCTTGATAATCATAGGAATCGGAGAGTGATGCTAACCTTCATTTGATCTAAATTAGAATGTTGATTTAATTTCATCTAGACCTTAAATGCTTCATTAAGATGGCCATTATTTTTTTAATTACCATTTCATTATAAGTATGATCTTTCCTTTTATAGTTGTCTTTTTCCATTATGAAAGATTCCTCATCTTCATACAAATGCATACACATAAACTCAATACTTTATTTCTCTGTTTGTATTCTAATATATTTCGTTTGTCGTTAGAATCGAATACGTTGGGTGCGAGAGATATTACCCCAAATGAGGAAAAAAAGCTTTTTACTTCCTCTCGGTGCAAACGAGGATCAACGGACAAAATATTTGCCCATGATAATCATTTTCCTAAAATTTACTGATCAGCGCCATCAGCCATCCGATTGATGTGATTTCTCCAGACCCGGGCATAATCATCGTAAGTGGACAGTGGAACAAGACGCCGGAAAAATAACAAATGTTGCCTCGGCGTCTACCGGTTAAGAATTTCATCAGATTGACCCAGAAAAGGCTGGAATATAGCGTTATATCGTACGCCGCCGTTGTTCCCGTTATCTCTAATTGGATGATTCTTCAGTGTTCATTATCGAAAGCTGTCGGCGCGTTGCGTCCAAATTACTTGAACTTTGTTATCTTCCCGTTTCAGATGGTAGTGTTTGATTGGTAGTCGACTTTTTGAGCAAGAGGATCTTATCTTCGTCTTCCATTTCAATCAATTTTTTATCTTCATGCATCTTACCGATGGCTTTTCAGCGAAACCTTTTTGCCTTTTAGGTAGGCATCCTGGATGTTTTTCTATCCCTTAAGCGGCGGGCAAAGTCTTCGTTTGACTTTCTCTTTTTTTGTTGGCTTTGGCCATTTAAAGACAATTATGATTTATTTGCATGAGGATATTCAGGTTCATTTAAAACTTAAAGGTTTGACCCTAGGAAATCCAGGCCCTACCAGCTTTCTTGTGAATAGTATTTTTTCCTTCCATTAGGAGGAATATTATTAGCTTCATCTGCTGCAATGTATGCTCGAGAGTTTTTTTTGGATTAAAGCTAGATGTTTTAAAAAATTCTTACATTTATAAAAGTGTTCATTTTTTTATTCGTAGGATTTGTTGAACTTATTTAAGAAACTTTTCGGGCTTTCGATTGAACCTTGCTTTATCTTGGCAAGATGCCAAGGTATACTGTGCCAAAACAAAAAACAATTCTTTAAGCGATTGAATGGATCATTTCTCCTTTAATGGAAAGTATTGGCACAATTTCATCTAGACCTAAAAATATATCATATTTCAATGTCATAAACGTTTTTTTTGAATTTATTTTAATGTCCATAAATTTTTAAAATTTATTTGTGTTTCTATACATGGTTCCAAATTTTCTCTACTTTTTCCTCCAAACAATGAGATCTCTTTGCATTTATGTCCTCAATTCCAGTAATGAGGGTTCTCACATTCCAATTGTATATTAAGGATGCAACCTCATGAGTATTTCGAGAACATTGTTTTGACTCCCGATTTCAATTTTGTGGGACACCTAAAATCGAGATCGGCCTTCCATTCGAGATCGGCCTTCCGCATTGAAAGCCACTTGTTCTTGAATTATTGGTTGAATTGTTGAAATATTTTCTTTTTTTTTTTTTAGAGAATGGGATGGGAAAATTGGCTTTTTATCGGTTTCCCACAGACGGCGCCAATGATGCGACTCATATTCAGGATTTAGGAAAATTTAATTAATGCCAAGACTGTGAATAAATGACGCATTAACTATAGACATCCCGAATTTACACATCACAACTTGATTGAAACAAATGTCGAAAGAAAGTTGAATCTTTCCTTCTTCCACTCGAATCATTTATTCATTCTCCCTCTTTGATAAAGAGAATACACTAAAGAGTCTCAGGATACCCCCTTTTCTTTCCCAAGGGATCTTTTTATATCCCTATTTCTTTAGGCACTCCTGATCATATCATTCAAGTGAAGAAGACCGGTTCTGACTCGTTGCGGCCGGTTTGATATGTTGCGGCCGGTTGCGACCGGTTGTCAAGAACAACTCTTTTCACGTGTCAAGAAAATCGTGGTAGTTTTCTTGATCCCAAATAATTCCATGATCCAATGGGCCTTCTTTAATGGGCCGTTTTTTTTTTTTATGTTAAAGTCAACCCATAGGTCGTTGTACCCATCAGTGCCAAAACAAAAAACAATTCCACATATTTCATTTTTTTGACACAAAGCTAAAAATAGATCATATTTCAATGTCACCTTTTTTATATTTTAAATAATTTTTTAAATTGATAGATACTATTGTAAATAGGCTAAACAATCCATTTCAACCTAGTAATAGGGCCCACAAATGAAAAAGAGATCGAGTAAAAAGTCACTCCACATTATGACCTAAAATAGATCGTTTCAGAAAAAAAGCCCAAGGATGAATTGGAAAAATGGATGGAATTGGCATTTTTCGGATAACGACCCATGGCCCACTCCAATTAAAAAAACCAACCATAATCGGTTGGAACGGAGAGATGAAACTAACTGCTCTCATTGAAAACGGTTTTATGGGCAGTGAAGGAGGTTGAAACTGTCTATCAACATTATAAATGTTCTATAATTGTCTCAAAGAAAATGAGAGGATTACAAGATTTTCAATTTTAAAAGCATCTCATAGGTGTTATAATCTCATTTAAGGACAACACCAAATATGCCACTCTTAGTTAAGGGGTTTAGGTTTGAAAGAATGGGGACTGAATTAGCTCCAAATCAATCTGATGTGGAAGATTGAGCAATTCTTTAACCCATATAATAACTTGGATTTAAGAATGTATCAAAAATATAACACAAAATACTATTGAGTTGGCCTATAAAATTAACCAAAAAATATAAATTAAAAATAAAATTGAGAAAACAGAGGTTCGGAAACAAATTAGCAAACAAAAAATCTGGAAAAAAGATATTGGATAATTTGTCCTTTTTGTGGGATTTTATTGAGTATGGAGAGAAAAATTTTATACTTTTAAAGGTTACTTAAACTTAATTATTATTATTATTATTATTATTATTATTACTTATATTACAGTATTACATTAAATAATCTTGATTTATATAGTATTAAATTAAGTATTTATGAATTTTTATTTGACTTATGGGACTAATAATCAATATAAAAAGGATGGAGAGAAATGTAAAATCACATCAAATACCAATATAATTTAATATTCAGTTCACTTTCACTTTTACATGTAATATTTTGAGTTGTAATGTGTTTTAATTCAAAAAAAATTTTTTTTTTTTAAATTTTAAGGCCAACATGCCCAACTTCAATAATCATAATTGTCAAAAGAAACTTCAATAGTAGTAGAACAAACGGAGAAACTTGCTACCCTTTGATCAAATTCAGTCAATTGACCTAAATTATGAAACTTGTATAATAATAGACAATGTCTGGCATTGTTCAAGAAAAGCAGTAGTGTTTGGATAATCAATCAATCCTATATGAAATCATGATTTACAAAATATACTCCTTTTTTTTTTCTTGGTGTATTATAGTGCTTAAAGTCCCGAGCAATGCAAAATCGAGACAAAAAATATTAACAATTATGATATAAGATTGAAAATTAGATTGACAAGGAGCTCCTCTTGTTCCCACAATTATCATATATAATGAGATGCTACAACAAGTAAGAAAATATATCATCAATAGAGGACAACCATTCTGTAGAATAGGAATAGTCTGACAATAGAACAGAGGGAAAACCAAAAGTATTTTAAATCATATTAGTGGTGTTATGAATAGTTCAACCGTGGATATAAGCCAAAAAAAAAGAATATTTTAGACAAGTATGGTGAATGTTTGAATAAAATTATCATATTAAAATAATAGGCAAAGGGAAAAGATCCATAAAAAGAAAAACTCACTATCTAGATATAAAAATATTAAAGATCCGGGTAGAAAATAAATGGAATGGCATCTTATGCTCTAATTAGAGGTGTCTAGACCTAGCTTTAGACTTGAAACGCTATTGTAGAATCTAAAACTGAGATACTCGGTTTACCTTTAGGGTACCTATGAGAATTATCCTTCTTGCCTGAAGATTTGTATGGCATCATCATAAATGATGAGAATAAGGGATATCCAACTAATGCAAAGAGATATAACATAGATTTAGGCTTTAACCAAGGAAGAACAAGCCATTTGGGGGAGAGAGATTGCATGAGAGAGAACGATATTAATATTAATATTTGAATATGTAACACTTGGAATGTTAATTCTGGGTTGATAATATTTGACTTAAAGAATTTGAGTTTGGTTTTTGAGGTAAAATTATGGGTCACAATAAAACCCTCAGTATTAGTCCTTATAAATTAATACATGTATCACACTCATACTTAGTTTAGATAGAATCTTATGTCTAATGCACATATGATTAGAACAAATATTCAATTTTATCGTAATCATTTTACTTAATGTATGCATGAAAGACGCACATATTCAATTTTAAAAAATAATTTTATCTAATGTATGCATGAGAAATGCACATATAATAGGCTTACTAAGGCTTTTCACTCGATGGGAGTATGATTAGGGCACATTTGCCAATCTTCATATGCATGAGAATTTTGCTCACGATATTGAAGAGTGTTAATGAATTGTGATTTATATATTTCTTAGCATTATCAAATCAGAATATTTTAATTCATTTTAAAGATTGAGTGAAAAACATATTGAAAAATATTGATATATTTAAGGCATTTAAGGATGACAATGTATAAGATTAATCTATATATAGTAAGAAAAATCATTCACAAAAGACTATGAAGTATTTAGACACTCCCATAGTGCAAATAGGTGCAAGGTCCATATGTCAAAGTGGATAAGTTCAAAGGAAGCAATTGGAACAAAATTATTTTATTAAAAGATAGTGTCTTGTGTTTACCATGATAGCATGGAATGCAATCAAAAGTTTTATAAACAAAAGATAAATAATTGGTAAATGTTAGAAGTTGAATTTCGATAGATAAAGTATAACTAAGATGAGAATATTATAACTAGATAAGTTTGAAAAGTCCTAAATAAAAAGTGATAAATATGGCAAAAGATGGAGATAAAAAGATAATTGAACATTAAGTGTGTTTAGCTCAAAAAAATATCGAATCTTACATCATATCCGAATGAATTAACCTATTTGAGGATATACATCACAGCCATGAGAAGAATAATAATATCATGAACTAAAATCACATAATCTACCAATATTGAGGAATATAAGGATGATGGTTTAAGTGTCATAAATGGAAAGTGAATATGTAGAGATGAAACCAATGTGTCTAACATTTATATATAATCCATTAGCAGTATGAATAATATGTGTATAAGACACAATAATTTTAGTATAAATTTTTTAATCCGTCAAAGGTTATATGACTATAGCACATGGAGTCAATAATTCAAGAACTGTTATTTGATGTAGCAAATGAATCAACTATAATGAGGTAACAACCCTGGTTAACAATTGTCTCAATATCATTAGAAAAAATGATAGAGAACTTAAAGGAGAAATCTAGTGTCACTAGTTCGACCTCAATCTCAGTAATAGTAGCAATGAGGAAGGAGGTTGAACTTTATATATAATTTTAATGTTTCTTCTTATCATAACTTCTTTTGCAATAATAATTGTAAGTATGATTAGAGTCATCATGACATTGTTCTATTGAGTTGAACAACTCATAACATCTTTACAATATGACAAGAACTATATTTACTTGTTGTTTCCTTCTACTACAAGTTGTGCCTTCTTAGAAATAAGTTTTACAACAACAATATCAACAAATGCTGAGGGTAATAATGCAATAGTGAAGATTGAATATAATTAAACTCATAATGAAGAACAATGAGAAATTAGGTCAAGCAAAGACCATTACTATACCCAACAAAATTTTCGAGCTTGGTGCAATATTCCCATTTGGGGTCCATCATTGCAAATTGATCCAATAGGTTGTTCATTTGGGAGTAGAAGAAACAGAGAGATTGACCTTATTCTTGTATTTTGTTGTAAAGATCGTGTATAAACTATAATAATCTTGTAAGAAATTTCATATTTTATAAATTATAATCGTCAAATAGTATGTTGATAAAAGTGATAGAAGTATTAATAAATCAAGTAATATTATAAAATTTTGCTGTTCTAATTTTTAAGGCAATTAATGAAATTAAATTTTGTTTTATTTTTTACATTTATTGGTGAATGATGTTTGTTAGTAATACAATATTATAATTTGTGTCCCTTTACAATAATGCACATAGTAAATGCCCACTAATTATAGTTTGTACAATTTAAAATCATATAAATAAATTGAGATATAATATTTTGAGATGAAAAACATTGTGACTAGATTGAAAATAAGCTAAAGATATTCTTGCCTAGACCAAATAGAGGAGCCATATGAGCAGACTAAGGAGATATGCCACGGGGCAAGAATTTGGCTAGGTCAGTGTCAATGAACAAAGTTGAGAGAATACTCATGTGTGAACAAAGTTGGGTGATTTTGTTTGCAAGAATCACAAAAATGATAAGATATTGATATTATAATCCAGATCATAAATATAAATATAATTTTTGAATAATAACATTATAAAAAATCATTACTCACATAATTATACAATATAATAATGTAATGTCCTAAGATATAATCAAATTTCATGATCACTTTATCCACCGATCTTTTATATCTAATCATTTGTCAATGATATCAATTAGGTACACTAAAACTTGATATATCCAAATATTTTCCCAACAAATACCCCCCAAGAAATCATCCCATCGACCACTCAATATAGCCCATGAACATACATGCCCACTAATACCAAAACCGTAAAAATTGTATCATGCCACAACTTATGCATCATTTCCCAATACAAAACAACTTAAAGGCATTATAGCAAAGTCTTCTAAAATAACACCCATCAACTTTGCTATCAAATGATCCAAACCTGCTATTTAAAAGATAGAAAATTTATAAGGATAAGTCAAAAATTTTGTAAGGCATAATAAATATAATACAAATAATGAATAATAATTCACCGTGATTATAAGAAAGAGTTAACAAATAGCATATGTACAATTGTAAAAACTTTTAAACTAATATCTAATGATACCCTCACTAGTAAGATTGAAATTAAAGATTGATATGCCAATATATTATACCACATTGATGCAAATATAAGATGCCATTATAACTCATGAGCTAGCCGTCAAGATTATAACATTATAAATAGAGTCATGCCAAAAGTATAGTAGACAATTATTGTTAATTCTCTTACAAATGGTTCCCAATATTAAAATTGTCTATAAAGCAAATATTTTCCAAAAATATTTGGAAACAAATGGCTTAACATTTACATTGTTATAGATATTTTCCATAAACTTGATCAAAACTTATGCATGCAAAATGTTTCTTTCATCAATTCAACAATTTAAGATAATATAATGAGAAATACACAGTTGATTTAATATAGGATCATAATATCAATATTATTTATGCTCATACCATATAAAAGAAAATAACATAAATAATTTTAAGGTTCATGGGATTAAAGAAGGATAAAATAAGTATACCTAAAGGTTTAAAAAAGATTATAATTAGATTTTCTCCCAAAAAGACACTCATAGTGGGCTTAATTATGAATGACAGATGATGGAAGACTTTTGATAGCATGAATAGTAATAATAATAGCTTTTCTTCAAATATTTATTGCAAGTGTTAAAGAAATGAGAAAGGTTCTGACAATACTGAGAATATGATTAATTTTATTTCAATATAGTCATTTTATTGAAAAGTATTAGGCCAAGACTTTTGTGAAATAGCATCATAACATTTGAAGGTATTAATAAAGGAATACTCATAATATTCATTGGCACTATTAGAACAAAATGCTTATATTTGTTATGAAAACTAAGTGAAGAACATAATAAAAAAATCATGATAAATTCATAGCAAATTATATCAATTATATATAAAATAAATTTATATACAATAAGAGAAGTCATCCACAATAACTACAAAATATTTAGAACCCCCTTAGTGTAAATAAGGGCATGACTTATATGTTAGAATATATAAGATTAAATGAAACAGTTGAAATAATCATTGTTATTAAACAATAATACCTTGTATTTACCAAGGTGGCATGATAAAATATATTTAGAAGGTTCAGAATAAATAGCGACAAAAGTAAAAAAAATATAATAAAATATGAAGTGTGTTCAACTCAAAGATACATCCAACCTTATAGTCTATCCCAACAAAATGACATATCTATTGATCATGCATATCACAATTATGAGAGAAAAAAA
Organism: Nepenthes gracilis; assembly: GCA_033239525.1. NCBI lineage: Eukaryota > Viridiplantae > Streptophyta > Magnoliopsida > Caryophyllales > Nepenthaceae > Nepenthes > Nepenthes gracilis. The sequence continues at coordinate 28,708,473 of BSYO01000003.1, forward strand.
TAAACTTTTATACCCATATCACATAATTGGCTCATTGATAATAAGGAATATGAGGATGATGGTACAAGTTATTTTTTGAAAATGAAGAGTGAAGGTGTAGAGATAGATTTAATGTGACTAAAATGCATATGAGATCCATTAGTAATATGTATAGTGAGTGTATAGGATATAAGAACTTTTGTAGGAAATTATGAATGATTAAAGGGCATATATGATTATAGTAAGTAAAATTAATAATCTAATTAATTTTACCTGTGGTGGTAGACAAAGAGAGTGTAGTAAGGACACCAATGGCAAGATAGGACTTGATTGATGATTACTTCAAAGTCATCAAAAATGAAAGTAGAAGGTTTAGAGATTATAGATGCTAGAGTTGTCTCAATTATAGTAGTAGTACAAAAAGTGATTGATCCCTATTTTTGATATTGATACTTTTTCTCATGACAGTTGTTCTTGAAATGACCTTGTGCATGACAATAATTATAAGTATAATTAGAATCATCTTGACATTTTAAAACGAAGTAAAAGAACTTATAACCGGTGTATTAATAGAATGATATAGCCAGAACCACATCTATTTGTTGTAAACAATTGGTATGCAATTGTATCTCCTCTAAAAAAAAAAAAAGTCAACAAAAATAATATCAATAAAGGAGCACAAGTGACCATATGACATTAATGCTTGAATAGGTTCAAAATAATTACGTAGAGTTATAAGAAATTGGAAGAAGGCTATCATTATACTCAACAAACTTTTTGAGTTCAGTTGGATATTCCCATTGAGGTTTTATTAGTGCCAACTGATCTTATAAGTAAGTAATTTGAGAATAAAAATTATTAATATATTGATTTGATTTTTACTCCTTATTATATAAATTTTGTATAATTTAATACTGATAGGTAATATTTACAGAGGAATAATGATATTGTAAGAAAATCTTATACATTTTTGGTAGATTCAAAGCGTCAAAATAACATGTTGATGGAAGGGAGAGATATATCAACAAACCATGTGATGATTCAATAATTTGTACTTTTCAAAACTTTAAATCAATTGATAAACTTGGAATATATTTCATTTTCATCTTTTATTGGTGATTGGTACTTACCAATAACATAATGCCATAACTTACATCCCTTAAGAAAGGTATGCATGGAGAAGGCTCAGAAATTAAAATTATTACCATTCAAAATAATTTAAATAGGTTGAAATATATTATTTTGTAATAAAGCCATTAGTAAGATTTGAGCCCAAAAAAATTCAAAGTATTCAAACCTATAGATTAGGCCGTGGGGAAATGGGCCGCTGGAAGTGGGCCTCGAAGCGGGTTCAGGCCAGCAAATGTGGTTCAAAAATGCTGTGTTTTACATGGATTTTAAGTAAAACGCGGCAGATACGTGAAGCATGGAGGCGTGAAATGGAAGCTGAAAAAGGCGTCATTCAACGACAAGTTCTGAAATGAAGTGTTGCGTAACGGGAGCGGGAGAGGTAAAACGTTACGTTTTGTTTCGTCTTCTTCCCCTAAGAAGTTGCGGCGGCGGCGAGGAGAGTCGGTATTCCAGAACGGCATACCGAGAATGGAGACGATTTTTAGAACACAGGAGCGACGGTATTTTCTAGAACACCTGAGCGGCGAGGACTTCGAGAATACCTGAGAGGCAACGATTTGGGGTACAAAGGAATCGGTGAGTATTCCGTGGACACAGATCGGCGATGAATTGTTTCACCGGTGGGCTTCAAGGACACGAATCAGACGACAACATCTGATGAATCAGAGACTCACAATAATGGAAGAAGCCCAGGATGACAGGAAGCGAGATTGCCGAAAAGAAATGACCGCCGGAGAATTATGGTGATGCCGGTGAGTGAGATGAAAGTGGCCGCCGGAAAAAAATGGTAAAACAAATCTGTAGGACTTGGTAGATCAGTCTCATATACCATGTTAGAAAAAATATAATTTTATTGTATGTAATTATTTGTTTATACAACAATATTGTTTGGTATTTACAGAGAACCAATTAAAAGGTAATAGAATAAAAGAAAATATTGCAGGAATATCTTAGCCTCAACGGAAAACTAATCCTATAAAATATTTACATTAAAAACACAATATTTTAGAGCATATCTTAATATAATTCCAGATTCTGACACTTTTTTCCCCAAAACATCAAAGTTTATGTTTTTATAAAATTGTCCAAGAACGCATGCAAATTTATATCGTTACTGATGCGTTATTTGATCCAAATTTTTATACAGATTAAGGAGCCTTCGAATTTCTCGCGTCGGATCAATTTCGAACAAATATGGTTTTCTAAATGCTTTTCAACTTTTCTGCGTCTGTAAATCTGATCAAAAGGCGGCGGGAGGTTTCTTTTTCAAAATCTTTCAAACGCTTAAATTAAAAATCTTTCCCTGAAAATGAAAAGATACAAGCGTGAAGGTAAACATGATGGGGATTACACGGATGTTAATATGTAAGAGGTGCAAATGACTATGATAGGAGGCTCGGGCTCTTTTAGTGCACTGTAACGAATGGCTCACCAAGATTACCGGGCTGAAGCTGCGATTATAGAGGAAAGAGAGCTTGTTCTTTATCCTCGTACTTGGGTTCAAACTTTAGCGCGAGATGGCTCTTGAACGCTCTGAAAGTTTTTACGATGCTAGATTTTAGATCATGGATCTTCCTCCCTTTTCTCAATTGTAGAAGAAGTTATTTAAAGGCTCCATGGAGGAGGTTGCCGCGGAAACTTAATATCTGGGTTCGGCCGTTGAGAGCTAAGCGATGGCAGATGGTGTCATGACATTGTGATGCATGGAGACCATTCTTTGCGTCGGGCTCTTTTAATTGACTTTTGTTGAGATTGGATGAATTGCTATAGGATGGTGAGTGTTGCGGTTTGTCAGAGTTGATCTTACCACCCATTGGTTGGCATATTCTAAGTTGGCGCCTCTGTTTGCACAGAGATGCGGATGGATGGAGATTGAGCGTGTGTTCGTTTCCTTACTCCCACTCTCGGGTTCAAAATTTATCTTGTTGATGGCTCATATTCATATTGGACTTATTAGTTAGTGTTAATTTAAAATATGCTAAATTATAATATTTGATCATATATCTTCCTCCCTTTTCTCAGCGTTTACGGCGTAGAAGATGGGCCGGGAACTAAAAAATCAGCGTTGGCGTTGGCTCCATGGAGGTTGCTCACTAGCGGTCGACTCTGCGTTGACCAGTTTGTTGGGCCTTTAGAGCTTGTGACTGTGTTGAGCCTATTCCATTCGGCCTGACCTGGATTAGCGCCCGCGCTCTCCTACGTTCTCCACGGCGACCCGACAGTTAGGTCGATTGGCCGTCTACTCCCTACATCTTTGGCCCCAGCGAGGCCCTTCTGATGATGGGCAACGACTCACTCGGGCCCATGTGGAGGCCCTGACGGACGCCCTTTATAGGCGGCCAACACCATGCCTGACGGTCAGCCCCGGCGTTGGCCATCCAGCGCTTTGCACATTAGGCCCAAAAGCTTTCTAACGAATTGACTTTAAGTCCATCAATCATAACAAGGCCAGATCTTTCAAGGATATTCTCGATCTCACGAGGATTATCGGCCCAAGATTGGCGCCTTTCAATAAGGAAGGCGCCAGGGAACCTGGGTAAGGAAGGAAGCTAGCTTGTGATTGACCACCTCGAATTCCTCCACGGTGTGGCAGCAAGCATCGACCTCCCGAAAGGAAGGCGGCGCGAGATCATATTCCTTCCAAAAGAGGAAGATCACCATCTTTGCCATAAAAGAAGCCCCCTCCACCATCCGGGGCAATTTCATACACGTTACGATTCACGCTTTCAGGAGGCTCAGGTGCTCTCGGGAACGCTTCTTGGCGACTTTTTCTTTGCTAAGGCGAGCGTGTCGGGGTGCTTAGTGGGCCTTACTTCCAATCTCTCTCTCAAACACTCAAACACAATCAATCTCGAGGCAACGAACGGGCTTTACGCACGTTCTCTACCTTCCCACCATCCCGGATGAAAGGACTTGCTCGATGATGTCGGCAAGACCTCCCTTTCTTTCGCCATTGCTTTATTCCTTCCATTGGACTTATCCGTTAGTGGGATTAATTTAAAATATGATTAAATTATAATATTGAAACCATCAAAAGAATCGATAACGGATCAGTGCAGCATCAATATTGAATCGAAAGCTCGATAAGGCTATACTTTGCAAAGATGTTGATATCAAAATAATTTATCACCAACTTACAAAGATGTTGATATCAAAAGTAGTTTACAAAAATGTGGAATTCAAACCAAGAGCCAATGACAAACTTTACTTATAGAGCTGAAACTTTGAGGATCAGTCTACATACTTTGCCACAAAAATAAAATCATAATTTAGTATTCCAAACTTATGTACAAGTTGTCTACATATATTTCATAGGGTCAAATGCCATATTTTTAACCTGTGAATATATGATATATAATATTTACTTATAAATAACATATTGTTGATATATTTTATTATAATCTATCTATCATTACAATGGTCTATTGTGAAAATAATTAAAAAAAACTTCAGCAATGAATATATTTTTTATATTTTTTTATATTTTAAAAAATAAATAATTTAATTTAAATTTTATTGCAAAAATTCCTAAAATTTTTATATAAAAATAAACTTGCAATAATTTCCTTTAAGAAAATTTCAGGATTTTAAATAAATTTGAAAACTTAGTTACAAATACTACAAAATCTCATAATTTATAACCAATAAGATATTTTGCAAGCTATATTACAAGGAAAGCATATTTGAACAAATGTGTGCCACTTTAGGATATAAATCTTAAATTTGAACCAAGTATTAAGGGATTTTTTAAAATTTTAACAACAAAGTAAAAAATGGAGGCTTTTGTTGGGGATAACTCTCGTAAGAAAATCATGATGGTCGGAGGACTCGGACGGAGTACGAGGACTCTATGTGCTATTGAGGTCTGTGGACTTGTGCGTTAAATGTCCTGGACCATGCATAAGGAATTCGATCAACTTTGTTAACCGAAAGTTTTAGACAAGTAAGAATAAGTTGACCTGTAAATTATATTTTTCGATCAACATGATGTTGACTAACTGAAGTCACGATGATTTGCTGCAGGATTGCAGATGGATGTCCGACCGGTCAACAAGGGGCATTGACCGGCCAAATGAAGAAGACGGTCAACGGAGCGTTGACCGGCAGATAATAAAAATGGTGAACGACTCTCATCTTTAAAAGGAGGGTTGTTAACTTTCCTGATTGGGCAGTTATGAGACGTCATATTTGGGAAGGCAACAAGTCAATTTGTAGGGCATGCATGTGCCACCTATTGCAGGATAGGGCATGCGCCACCATTGTAGACTTCGAGAGCTATGCATGCAACTACCACAGTGAGTTGGTGGTTACCCATTTTGCTGAAGGAGTATATATATTATACTTGAGCTTTGAGAGAAAAATTTAAAAATATATATATATATATATATGAGAAAGATGAGAAAAAGAGTTGAAGAAAGGTGAGAGCAGTGAATGAAAAATAAAGCGTAAGTTCTTTGTATAATTGTGCTATGTTCTTCATTTTCGCTTCTTGGGCTTTTGAAGCCGTGTTGATTTTGTGACCAATCTCATATAGTGGATTCTCATTTTGTAGACTAAGTGTCTCGTAATTTTTTTCTTAATTGAGAAGGTTTTTTCATGTGAATCGTGTGTGTACTATTCTTCTCCTTCATCCTTCGCTTCACTATGTGAGTGTGTGTGCAATTTTGTGAACTGCCTTCCGTCCGCCCATTTAGTACCAACAAGTGGAATAGGAAACACAGTTGAGAATTTTGTCTAAATGGCGTTATCATCCTCAAAGGATCTACCGTTTAGTGTGGAACAATTCAATAGATAGGGTAGCTTTATCATCTGGTAAGAGATGATGAAGAACATCCTAACCAGATAAGAAATTGTGAAGGTGTTGCAGAAGATGGAAGAAAGGTCGGAGAACATAATTAAGGAAGAATGGAAAGACAAAAGGGATCTTGCCAATTGTAATATAAAGTTATGTCTAGCGGACAACACGCTACATGAGGTCCTCGGCCTAACAAACCCAACAGAGGTTTGGAACAAATTTAATAGATAGGGTAACTTCATCATCTGTAAAAGAGGGTAAAGAACATCTTGATCAAAAAAAGAACTGTGAAAGCGCTGTGGAAGAAGGAAGAAAGGTTAGAGAACAAGATTGAAGAAGAATGGAAAGATAAAAGGGATCTTGCTAATTGTACCATAAAGTTATGTCTAGCGGACAATACGCTCTAATAGGTCATCGGCCTAACAGATCCGGTAGAGGTTTGGGAGAAATTGAAAAGTCGGTATAAGTCAAAATCGTTGACAACCAGAGTGCACGTAAAGAAATAATTTTATGGCTTGCGGTTATCAGAAGGTGAGAGTTTTGAGAAGCATTTGGATGAGTTTAATAGGATAGTGACGCATATGTCATCTCTTAACAAGGAGATCAAAGAGGAGGACACAGAATTTATATTGTTGACTTCTTTGCCAGCTTCATATGATCACATCGTTACAACTTTATTGTTTGGGAAAGATACATTCAAGTTGAATAAGGTTATTACTTCCTTACTCATGAATGAGTCAAGGCATTTATAAAGGGTCTCAACGTTTTTGTATTCTAAGGTACTTGTGATTGAGTCCAGGAGAATGAGTAGAGGACGCAACCAAAAGCCTGAAGAAAAGGGACAAAGTAAATCTCGGTCAAAGTATCAAAATTTTGAGTGTCATCACTGGGACAAGAAGGGCCACATTAGAAAATACTGCTTCAAGTTGAAGCGTAAAAATACAGAGAAGGAGAAAGGAGAAAAAGGACACAGAGAAGAGAAGTCCTCGGTCTCAGTAGTCACATGAGGCAATTTTCTATTGACATGTGAAGAAAATATGGCAAGTTTGATAGACCATAAGTCCAGTTGAGTGATTAATTCTGGTGGCTCTTTGTATGCCACATCCAAAAGGGGATTGTTTACATTCTATATCCTAGAGATTTTAGAGTGATAATGATAAAAAATGAAGGAACATCCTAAATTATTAGCAGATGTGACGTTATGCTGGTCACCAATAATAGGATGAAGTTGCTATTGAAAGATATACGACATGTCCTTGACATTCGGCTGATTATAATGTCAGTCGGCCGGTTGGATGATGAAGGTTACTACAATACTTTTTGTGAAGATGAGTAGAAGCTGACCAAAGGATATCTGGTTATGGCAAGAGGGAAGAAGTGTTCCGACCAATATGTAATGAAAGCGTGTGCAGTGGTAGTAGACGTGAATGCCACTACCAATAGGGAGTCCGAGAACTTGTGGCATCGTGGGTTGGGCCACTTGAGTGAGTCTGGACTGTGTTATTTGGTCAGAAAAGGCCTTATTTTAGGAGTGAAGGAAGACGGACTGAGGATGTGTCTTCATTGCATGGCCGGCAAGTAAAGGAGAGTCTCATTCACGAAGACTTGTCCTCTATAAAGGCGAAAGTACTCGATCTAATCCACACTGATATATGTGGACCATTCAAGGAGAAGTCATTTAGTGGATCCCAATATTTCGTATCTTTTATTGATGATTGCTCCAGAATGTTGTGGGTTTACCCACTGAAGATCAAGAATCAAGTTCTCGGTACGTTTGAACAGTTTCATACTTTGATGGAGCGTCAAATAGGGAAGAAATTGAAGGCCGTTCGAAGTGGTAACGACGGTGAGTATATTGAAACTTTTAATACCTACTGCGATCTCATGGCGTTAGATATCAAAAGACCCTACCAAAAACGTTACAGTTGAACGGATGAAACTTTTGTTAAGAATGAAACGATTAAAGATATTGGTAAGAAAATCAAGTCTGATACTGATCGGACGGACAAGATAAGTGTTAAAATTGTCAGTTCAATACCTTTTGAGGACGAGGACAATCACCCAAATGTAGCGGAGGACAATAATGAGACAATTATAACGCCTGAAGAGAACCAGAATGAAGTCGCTCTTCAACCAATCGAGAAGTGTCTTGTTCGATGATCTTTGAGAAACAGATGGCTGTCCATCCGTCTGCCATCTAGTGAGTATGTCTTGCTCACTGATATCGGAGAATTTAAAATATTTAACGAGGCTATGTAGGATATGAATAAGGAGAAATGGTTAAAAACCATAGAAGACAAAATAAGCTCTCTCGATAAAAATCACACTTTTGATTTGGTCGAACTGCCCAAGAGGAAGAGAGTTATAAAGAATAAATGGGTATTCTATTTAAAATCTGATGAAAATACCACACAACCAAGGTACAAGGCGTGGCTGGTGGTGAAAGGCTTTAATCAACTGAAAGAAGTTGACTTTGATGAGATATTTACACCGGCGGAGAAAATGTCTTCCATAAGAGTTGTGCTATGCTTGACCGCTGCTCAGAATCTAGAGGTAGAGCAGATGGATGTCCGGACGGCTTTCCTCCATGGTGAACTTGAGGAGGAAATTTACATGGAGCAATCGGGAGGATTTAAGATCAATGGGAAGGAATGACTTGTTTGTTGCCTAAGAAAAAGCCTGTATGGATTAAAACAGGCTCCTAGCCAATGGTACAAGAAATTCAAATCAGTCATGATTAATCAAGGGTACTAGAAGACCACTTGTGACGACTATACTTTTACACAGAGTTTTTCCAAGGACGACATTGTCATCCTTCTCCTTTATGTGGATGATATGCTGATTGTTGGAAGTAATGGTGCTCGGATAAAGAAGTTGAAGGAGTAACTTGTGCAGTCATTTGCCATAAAGAACCTGGGGTCGGCGAAACAGATTTTTAGCGTCAGAATTATTTGCGACTGAGAGGCAGGGAGAGTGTGACTGTCGCAAGAAAATTATGTTGAAATAGTGCTCCGACGTTTCAATATAGACAAGTCCAAACCTGTAAGCACATCATTGGTGAATCACCACAAACTGAGTAGTCGCCAGTGTCTGTCCTCTGATGATGGGAAAGCATATATGAAAAGTGTACCTTATTCATCAGTTGTAGGGAGTTTGATATACGTCTTGGTATGTACGAGGCCGGGAATAGCACACGTATTTGGGACCATCAGTCATTTTCTGTGAAACCCAGGAAGGGAGTATTGGTCCGCGGTCAAATGGATAATGAGATATATTCGAGAAACTTTCAAGAGATACTTATATCTTGGAAGTGACAAGTCTCAATTGGTGGGATACTCGGATGCTGATATGGTTGGGGTTATTGACTCACCTAAGTCCATCTCAAGATACTTGGTGAAATTTATTGGATGTGCAATTTCTTGACAGTTAAAACTGCAAAAGTGCGTCGCTCTTTCCACTATTGAGGCCGAGTACATTACAATGATAGAAGCTTACAAAGAAATATTATGGATGAAAAAATTTATCCAATAATTGGGTCTCAGATAAGAAAAGTATGAGATACTCTATGATAATCAGAGTGCTATATATCTCTACAAAAATTTCTCATTCTATTTTAGATTAAAGTATATTGATATTCGATATCATTGAGTGAGAGATATTATTAAAGCGGATTTGCTGCCACTTGAGAAGGTTGGAACTGACAAAAATGGCGCGAACATGTTGACTAAGATTCTACCAAATGGTAAGAATAAGACTTTATTGTAATTTGGTTGGGCTGATTGATTCCAATTCCCCACGGTCGTGAGGGAATGTTTATCGGGGTTACTCTCGTGAAGAAATCTCAATAGCCGGAGGACTTGGATGGAGTACGAGGACCCTGTGTGCTATTGAGGTTCGTGAACTTGTGCGCTAAATATCCATGGACCATGCACAAGAAATTTCGGTCAACTTTGTTGACCGAAAGTTTTGAACAAACAAGAGTAACCAGTCAACTTATTGACTGGCAAATTATGTGTTTCGATCAACGTGATGTTGACCGGCTGAAATCACGAGAATTTGCTGTAGAACTGCAGATGGATGTCCGACCGGTCAATGAGGGGCATTGATCGGCCAAGCAAAGAACACGGTTAACACGAGGCGTTGATTGGTTGAGAATATAAATACTGAATGATTATTGTTTTCAAGAGGCGGGTTGTTGACTTTCTTGATTGGATAGTTAGGAGATGTTATTCTTAGTAATACAACAAGTCAATTTATAGGATATGCGTGCACTACCTGTTACAGGACAGGGCATGTGCCACCATTGCAAGTTTCGGAAGCTGTGCACGCAACCACCATAGTGAGTTGGTGGTTGCCTATTTTGCTGAAGTAGTATATATATTGTACTTGAGCTTTGAGAGAAAAATCAAAAAATATATATATATATGAGAAAGAGGAGAGAAAGAGTGGAAGAAAAGTGAGAGTAGTTAGTAAAAACAATGCATGAGTTTTTTGTATACTTGTACTTTGTTCTTTATTTTCTCCTCTTGAGCTTGTGAAGCAGTGTGAATTTTGTAAGCAATCTCATATAGTGGATTCTCATTTTGTAGGTTAAGTGTCTCATAATTTTTTCCTTAATTAAAAAAATTTTTTACTTAAAATCGTGCATATTTTATTCTTTTCCTTCATCGTTCGTTTCACTATGTGTGTGTGTGATTCTGTGAATTGCCATCCGTCCGCCCGTTCAGCACCAACAGTTTTAAATACACTTATCTTAAATAAAATAACCAATATATTTACTTAAAAATTCATTCAGATTTACATTTTTCTTACTCTTTCTTTTTCTTTCTCTCCTTTTCTCTTTTTATTTCTCTCTCTTCTTTCTCTCTTCTTTCTTTAAGTATAGAATTTACACTTAAGTGTCACAATAATACTAGGTAACAACTAAGAAGATATTGGAGAATATTATAGGAATATTCATACTTAAACCTTTGAAGTGATCCTAAAAAATAAGGAAGTAATTCTAAAGAATACTCCATAAATATTAACATATCTAATACGCTTCATGCGAAGTCCACCATCTCAATTGGAAGCGTTTCGTATATTTAACTGCACGCCCTGATACTGTTTTATTGATATATTAGTAGGTGAGATATCATGTCCATGTAAGACAAGAGACAAGCAGCTAACAATCAAAGCTGACCATATCGACACCTTCGTGACTGGCAGCTCAAGGACATGGCTTTCATCGTCAAGGTCATGGCTTTACTTGCCCACTGGGAAATCTCTTATCCTCACAATCCTGTCAACTAGAATTGCCTTTTTTGTTTGTGCCCGTGCAGTTCTGATGTCCACATAAATAAACACAAATTGATTGGAGATGCTGCTGTTATTCTCTCTATGTTCCGAGACAAGTGTTTGGAATCAAACGGTGGCTTGAAAGCCAGAGCAAATTGGCTTATGTGAGCAGCGGGACATCAAGCCATCTTTCTTCCTGGCTCGCATACCTACGTGAGCTTTTGACGCGGTGGTCAGTGAAACCAACATGGTCTGCGTCGCTTCTCGGGTGCCTCCAACTCTTATTTCGTCTCTTGGATGAGGATGATCTCAGAAATGATATTTAAATTTTAAAAATAATAATCAAAATAAATTAGTTGTAGTTATTTTATATTCAGGTTTTATATTTAATAGATGTTAATATTTTATAAAATTAAAAATAAAACAACTATTTCAATAATATTTATATTATAAAACACACATTTTTGAATTCATACCCAATACTTAAAAAGGTAGCTCTGATACTAAAGACGTCGCAGCATCCCATTTCTTGGTCTGGAGTGATGTAGCACTCATTGCTATTCAAGATGGTCAGTTTTGCATGGGGGGCTCCAACATTCATTTTTAATTTAAATTGTGTTGAATAATAAAGGCACACAAAATTAAATATGTTAACAATGAAAGTGATTTTATATAAAAAAATCATTTTTAACAAATAAAAAAACTTATAAGACTTATGTCATAAATTATTTCATATATGCATTTGATATCTAGTTTTAAATAATTCATCCAAGCTAACTAGTTTATAATATTAAAAGCTTAAGATCTGATTACTATTAATTATAAATATTTTCGTAATTAATTATTAATTATATGTAGTGATTTACTTTTACATATTGCCAATCCATATAATCATCGATTACATGCCACAAACAATATTGGTCGACAACATCATTATTATGGAATCTTAAAGATTTGGGGTGGGTCATCATACCAATCAAATTATAAAGGAAAAGAGTGCAAAATGGTTTTCCCAAAACTATAAATATTAAAATTTATTAATTGTTTTAATTTTACTAAACTTTTATGCTACTATCAACTTTATCCGATTTGGGGTGGGTCATCACACCAATCAAATTATAAAGGAAAAGAGTGTAAAATGGTTTTCTCAAAACTATAAATATTATCATTTATTCATTGTTTTAATTTTACTAAACTTTCATGCTACTATCAACTTTATACTGGTAAAATTTCGGACTACTTTTCAACATTATTGAAAAACTATCTCTAGCTAATGGTCATCAACGTAGAGTTAGTTGGCAGAAGAGAAATCTCAAACTCCAAAAGTGTAAAAATTTTTAATGAATTTTTTAAAAATAAAAAGTTGATAATAAAAATTCTTAGAATAAGACTAAAAATATTTAAAAAAAAATTTTTTTCAAAATGAATTGCAAGTTGACAGACAACAATAAGGCTCCATGGGATTCTCACTCTTAAGATGATTATGAAAATTTAGTTTTTTAGATGAATAATAATTAAATTATATATTTTCTATTTTAAAAATGTAACCGCAATGATTAAAATAAATTATAGACAAAATAACATATAACTTATTTTCATAAATCTTACAAGACGGTTCATATTGGATTATGGCTTACAAGTGAAAATTTAACCTACATTTTCAGATTATTCAGTAACCCATGAAGGATTATGGTGGACGAAATTGCATCACTTCTATGTCCATTATATTTATTCAAATTGATACCATCAAAAAATTATATAGTTTTTATAACCCCAATTGAAAAATCTTTCATTTGGGCTTTAAATTATAAATTTTCTAATTAAATATTTATGTATCTAACTTCTCTTTGTCTTCAACTTTGCTGAATTATTGGTGGTCCTTTTTCCAATAAAAGAATAAGGATTTCTTCCTTCACGAGGTTGAATTATGTATTAAGAGAAGGTTTAGACAAATGGACCACGGCCAATAATGAAACTAGAAGTTAATTTTTTATTTTGTTTTTCAAAGAAAGGAAATAAATAAATGTTGTGATAGCTATGGATTAGTGGACCACGTTTATGTGACGGCTGATCTAGTGTATATATCATGTTCATTGTTAAAGTAATATTATCTGCATATTTAATTATGTACTTATAATTATTAAAATTATTAAAAATAGATCGGGTCCCATTTTATTTTATTCCTTCTCTCTCCTATTTCTCTCCCTATATTAATTTTGACAATTTTGATAAAAATAATTGTACAAGTAAGTGTGTAAATATTATTTCTCTAATTTTTAATTATACTTTTATAATTTGGACTTATATCTTTTTTGTTATAGAGGTTATATATTTTCTCACTTATCTAAAGAAGAAAATCAAATCATTTGGGAATTTCCTTCTCTTTTGATTATCAATTTTTATAAAATCATTTAGCTAGCTAATGATATTGCTATCTTATTAACTTGTATCCTGAATTTATATATAATCTGACTAATTTATTAAAAGTTTTTGGATTTTGTAATCAAAACATTATACACTATAAATAAAAATAAAACTTTAAATATATAAAATTAATTTTTTAATTTACTATCTGATATTTAAATAGCTCTGATCAAACTAAAATATTAAAGAAAAAGGAGAGATATGTATCCAAAGGACAAGCTCACGAATCATTGAGGGTTTTTTTTTTTTTTTTTATTAAAGGAGGATATATTTTAGAGCAAAAGTTCCAAATATTTTTACATCAAAATCTTACAATTGCTTTTTTTTTTCTTTTAATCTCATCTTGAAGATACCCCCTTATATGCTAATGGGTATTTTTATTTGTAGAGATCTTGGGCATAAACTATTATCTTTAGTTATTATTTTTAAGAGATTGTTATCTTTATGTGAAATTTATGTCTTTCTGTTGAATGATGATTCTTCCTTTGAAGAATTAATATTTTCATAATTAATTATTAAATTTATAAATGTGAATTCAATGGTTCTCATAGAATGGTTATACCTTATATTTAATCATCCTAACATGCCTTCGGAGTATAACTGATATGACTTGACCAGTACGATTGGCTCGTTTTACTATATCCAACCATATCTCAAATTTGAATATGATTTGTTTGTAAAACGATCTTTCGTATATAATGGCCTTCTGTGTCCTTCCTTCGCTCCCAGTGCGCATTGCGGTCAAACGGTTAGTGTGGTGAATTCCAATATTACATTCCTCAGCACAAAAGCTCTTGATAGGATGGTATACCACAAGAACCTGATTAGATATTTCCCTTATAATTCGCACCCATCCTGACAATGCTAGTTTGAGTGCTCGAGTCTGAATTTTATCTATGTCACTATTGACCTATGGGTTATAAATTAGTAATGAGAAATTATACTATACTTGAGAGTATTACATTGCTATCTAGTTAATATAAGATAAATTATATATTTAAAATGTGTATTTGATTTGATTAGTTATTAAATTTGATGCATCTCTGGATCCGTATTGTTATACAAATTAGTGAGTCACATGATTTTTCATAACTGGTTAAACAGAGGTGGGTCCGATCTCTGTCACCGATAATTTGGGTCCTACGTAACACAATGAATAAACGATAGGTCAAAGGACTGTTGAAACTCACTTCCTGATATATCCTCTGATATTCAAGTTAAAAATCTTTCTACGAGAAAAGAAAGATGGACAATATAAAGTGTAATGATACATGGGTGAAAGAAATGAAGGTGATGGCGGAAGTCCTAACTTCGGCAATTGTGCTCGATGGGAGGGTGGCTTTGCGGTGCGCTCAAGGGAGCGGCTAAGAGGGAGACGAAGAGAGAGAGAGTTTTCTTTGAGAATTGATGGTTTTGAGAGTAAGAGAGAGCTCTTTGTTCTTTCTCGGCAATTGAGGATAAGAATTGTTCTTCCCCTTCATCGGCAAGGGTGTAGGAATAATTATAAGGTTGGCTTTGGTTCTACATATCTTGGGTGCCAAAGGTTGGTGACAACTGTTCTGTGAAGATTCTCTAAGCTATCCGTGTGATAGGGAAGCCGTCAATGACAATTGTTGTTTATGGGCAATTGTGTGACCGTGAGTAGTCCTCCTAGTACGTTTACCGATAAAGACAGTTGCCCTTTTGGGGGCGCTCAGTGCTGTGGGCCGTTTTTCCGAAACATTTGTTAGGTTGTCTCTACTATCATAGCAGATGCCTCCTACATGCGCATTTTGCTCTGATCGAGTTTGTAATATCCCGGAGGGTTCATGACAGTGGCCGGCCATTGAGCTAGAAGGCTCCCTGTGCCATAATTGGCTAGTTCATAGGGGCTGTCTATTGGGACATGCTTTTCGCTTTTCTTTACCTACCCATTACAAGTTGGGTCGCAGTTGGGTTCACAGTGGTGTTCTTTGGGTTTCACATTGCATGAGACCTCGCTAGGCTCTTGCCACTTGGGCACGCCGACGGATAGACTCTTTTCTAGGTTAGCTCATAAAATTACAGGACCCGTCAAAATTATATAGTGATTTTTGATTTTTAATAAATAGTAGTGTGTGTATACTATAAATTTTCATGAGTAACATTCTTCACTTTCCATATTATTAGAAAGGAATTGATGTCTATAATATGGGAAAAGATATAGAAAATATTATTTTTTTTTCTCAATTTGTTTATCAAATTTTATTTTTAACATATATCTTAAATCTAGATTAAGTATAAGAAATTTCGGATTAAACTTTTAAGTCATTTAACTTAAATCTTGCATACCATAAATAAAGTATTAGATGAATTGAAACTTACTTCTTGAGTCATGTGCCAATGCTCAAGTAAATCTTTCTGAGCCTAATAATTAAGTTAAGAAGGCAGAGATAATCAAGTATGGGGGATTGGACTTAGTATTTTGTGAAGAGGTTGAGATGCTTGAAGGATAGGCTTTGGATCTCTTTGTATGCAAATTAAGTACTATAGGATAATCTTTTAGAGTCGAGTTGATCTATTATAGATCAGGATGCTCCAGGGCTAAGTTTATAGATAATTATCCTCTCTCAGATATTGAATATTTGATTTTCCTTCTCATGGTAAGGGGTTAGTATTTAGAGCAATTTAAAGAGTAGCAAAAATTCCTTGTAATAGGTCTATAGACTACGATCTAACAGTGTGATTGGTTACTGACCGTTTAAGTCAATAACTTCCTCGCACATCCTATATTATGCACCATGGTGAGAATTGCTCATTTTGGATCATATTGAATGTGCATAGCCAAGAAATGATTAGTTATAACATAGAAAACTAGCTAAGTGTATCAAGTCAATAGACTACTTAGTAAATTAACCCAACGATCTTCAACCTGCTTCATTGGCTACATTGATCACCCACTTGAATATGGTTTTGACTTGAACTTGAAATGTAAATCGCTTGAAAATCTAATCGATCAATTTGAATTCTTTGGATTTCAGTTGATTTTGGCTGTAAAGATCCTTTGAGGATCTTGATTCATTAGGTCTACTTTTACTTGATTGACATTTTAATCAATCGGGCCTCCTTTGGATATATTCTAGTTTGATAGGAGCCATTATTTTGGGCATCTCTTTATAACCATGATCCAAACTAATAAGTTTGGGTCAGCTTAAAATTCTTCATTAGATCTAAAACTAGCACCCCATCTTTAAAGTTTAAAATCGGGCTTCAATGATGTATGACATGGTCTATATTAGCCTATTCCTCTTAGCGATTTAGGCTCTCAATCCCAACAAAGCTAGCCTTTTTAAGTCGTGTCATGTAGTTGTATCATTCAATTACTGTGTATCGTCTGGTCCTAATGGTAGAGATTTTTTTGCACCAAGTTTGTGTGACACTTGATTGGATTTGTTATTTAAAACTTACCATTTGAACCTCCATTGCTACCTATAAAAGTGGCAGGTCCATCTTCAACTTTCTTCACTCTGTGTCTCTAACACTGTTACAAATGAAGCTTGCAAAGCTTTTCCATTCTCCCATCATCTAAAGGATTATCCATCTGAACCAGAAGAAAGGTAAATGATTCTCTCTGAAGGCACCTTGTAGAACATTGGTAATAAAGGCTGCCTTAGTTTCTTTTTTGTAGATAAGAAATTGTATTGATTCCCTTCTTTTAGATGGTATCATTTGCTGGATTATTATTCTTAACTAAACAATGAGGGGGCAACTTGGTAGATCTAGGATCTTTCTCGTCTTTTTTACCCATCCTTATAGGGAATGGCTAGCTTGTAAGAAGACAACCCTAGTTACTACCTAGTTGTCACTCTTGCGTTAGAGGAGTTAACCAATCGGGTTCAAACAATGACATCGCCCTCGTTATGGTTCATTTGGGGAGTTGTCATTCCCCAGATAGTGATCTTCTTCCCGATTCTTGCGTTGCCCATCAGGCCCTTCTTTAGTGTCATGGGATCTAGGGAAGTGGATTCTTAGCTCCATCTCCTTCTTATATGAGGAACTTTTAGGTGGTGGGCATGGTGATTAGGTAATGAATGGTGGCTAAAGATTCATGAGGTGCCACCTTTTTTTTTCACAAGCCTGTTAATTTGAATGATATATTTGACTTGAGATGTAACTTATACATATTTTTGAGTAAAAATAAATAAAATATCAATTTATTTTGCTCTTATACACATATTAGGTTATTAATTTACTCCATTTTTTTGGATATATGTATTTTTTTAGACACATAGTCACTTAAAGTTTTAATTAACAATATATTTGGTTGCTATTTCTATATAACTTGGCCATACTTTATGTAGATCGATAGATGAATATTAATTGATACCGTTAAACTTATAAATATTTTGATCACAAAAAAATCTGACAAATTCGAACCCTTATCAGAATCTGACTTGATATATACAAATTTGGGATAGGTGATAACTTTTACCGCATTTGAAATTTTAGATCAAGTCAAATTCTAGCCTTGAGGGTGCTGCTTGCCCACCATCTATGGCTAGTCATATTCTGCTTCCTTTTAGATTGGATTGCTAATTAGACGACAATTGGGATACGGCGACATTACAGTGCCCTATGAACTTGAAATGACTTGCTAACAGTGTATTTAATGCATCTGATTCCTTTGAGAAGGCTTCTTTCTCTTCATGCATGACATGTCATCCGACCAATTGTCTCTTATTTTGATGGCTTAAGTCATTCTAGAACTACATGTACCTTTTTAAAAAACAGAGAGTCAGCATGCCTAAATGCATTATTTAGCGAAGAAAGGTTCTTGTAAGATATGCATCATTTTAATTCATCACTTCTTCTAAAGGGCATCATTTTTAAGAAGCTAAAATGATCTTTTAACTAGGTTTCTGAGCCATTTATAATGTTATGAGTGGTCCCCATGGTAGGATTATAGGTCATAATCTAATAATGGGATTGAGTACTAAAAACTCAAGTATGTAACAATTTGACTAATTGACTTATATTATCAGAATTTCAGTTGGGCTTTGGTTGTGAAAATCATTCATGAACCTTCATCTATTATGTATGCCCTTATTTGATTAGCATTCTAATCAATTGGGTCTTATTTGGACACATTTTTGTTTAACTGATACCTGATGGGTAGTCAATACCCAATACTCAATCAAAAAACCCATTTCCGTGAAATGGGTTTGAATCCATAGAGGGCCCAAGAAGCCACTACAGCCCAAAATGTTACATGGGTTCTAGAGGCTAAAGAATTTAAGTCTATGTCCCAAAAAGCCCAACGAGCTAAATTGGTCTGATAGGTTGATTGGCTTTAGAAACACGAGGACGTAATAAAGACCAAAAACCTCAATGAAGGCAATGACATTTGACGTTAAAACTCCAAAGATATGACACAAAGGATACGACTCTAAGAACCTGAAAACTCAATATTGAGCAAGCTCACAATTGAAACCCGAGGACGTTAGTCATCAAACGTCCGTGGACGTGATAAAGGCCAAATCCTTCATTAAGGACGCAGACTCTGAGAAATCTTCAACGGCACAAGTGCAAAAAGGAAGTTCAGGACGACCGAGAATACCAACTCAGATTGTTGATTTTCACAAAGGCACGTGCAATCTTTGCAACACGCAATCTTCACAGGGAATGATAGCCTGCAAAGCAGGTGAGATCACTACAAAAGAAATGTTTCACAAAATTGGCCCGTGTGCATGCAATCTTTCTAACACGGCAAAATAGATTTGTAGAATTAGTGGCAGGATCCACTACACACGCCACCTCCACATGGCTATTCCACGCAAGAAGACTCAACCACTATATAAGTCTTAATTGTATACCTAACAAACGATAGAATTTACTACACTTGCATTTACTTCCATAGAGAGAAAAAAAAAGCAGGCTACTCACACTTCCAATAGAGAGAACATTTATGTTTATAAGAGTGATCCTTGGGATTTACCGTACACTTTATTCTTCATTATTTGTACTCAAACATTTGAATACTCAAATTCAAAGTCCCGTAATTTTTTCTTTTCATTTAGAAGTGGACTTTTCACGTAAAAACATCACGTGTCACTGTCTTTCTATTCTTTCTAGTCAAACTTTTTATTTGTGTTACTCTGCATTCGAGACATTGTCCGTATAGAAACCAGGTTTCGAGGATACAATATTGGCGCCGTCTATGGGAACCGATTAAAAGTCAAGTTAACACATTTTCTGAGAAACTGAAAACTGAAAAATGGTGAACATCAGAGCACAGACCAGTGCCCCGGCTAGGGAAGCTATTTCATGTGCAATGGCCCTACTACAGGTATCAAGATAGAGGAACATTTTGACCTATCTGTCCAAGTATTGGTCTTGAGGATGGACGACATCTCTAGGGCCATTAAGACCCTTTGCACAAAAATGACCGAGCAAACAAAGGGGGTGCCAACCAAGTCCTCTCAGGTCGCTACATCCCAAAGGAAGAGCAAGGGGAAGAAGCACCCCTTAAAGTAAGCTGATCAGCACGAGGGTCTCGGGACACAAGTTTCCTCGAGCAACAAAGCCCCGTCATGCCTTCAAGGCCGCCTAGGTTCTCAAGTTCAGGAGGAAAGTCCAGAGAAGCGAAATTCATGATCTTTACCGGATCACCCCATTCAGGAGGTGCCCCCTCGTGGTGAGATCCCCACAAGAGTGAGCCTACCAGAGCCGCAAGCCTCTCAGGACCCCCACGGGTTAAGGAACTACCTCAACGAGAAGATGGCGGCTATCCTCAAGTGGAGGAGAAGGTCTGGTGGTGAGTTTTGGTGACAACGATGGAGGAGCTGCTGACTTGCGCAGATCTCCATTTACGTTGGAGATCAGGACGAGGCAGCTTCCTTTGAAGTTCAAAATATCAAATCTTGACGTATACGATGGAAGCGCTGATCCAATGAACCAGTTGGAACACTTCCGTGAGCATCCAAGCCTCCAAGGCTTAAATGAGATAACTATGTGCCAGTGCTTCCCCTTAACACTCAAGGGTCACGCGAGGATCTAGTTCTACAGGCTGCCTACAGACTCCATTCGCTCATTCAGCGAGTTTACAGATACCTTCCTCTCCCAATTGGCTTCCAACCAAAGGATCGAGAAGCAACCATGGTACCTTGCTCATGTGAAGCAAGGGGCTAAGGAGAGCCTGAAGAGTTTTCTGCCCCGCTTCATTACTGAGGCTAGGCAGTCCCTAAGTTGACCGATGAAGTCAAGCTAACCGCTTTCCTGTCCGTGTTGGAAGGCGGAAGCTTTTTCAAGCACGTCGTGCACAAGGGTTCGCAGACGTTTAGGGAGGTCGAGATCATAGCGAGAGCTTATATTGCGACCGAGGAAACGAACAATGCGAAGAGGACCGTCCAGGTGGAGAGTCTCCCCCGAGGATAGTGGAATGAAAAAGGAAGCACGAAGACCAACAAGACTCCCGGGCACTCAAGAAGCAGCACAAGTCCGAGCAGATCGCGCATGGGAGTACAGGCCCTTAAATCTGACTCCCTTAAACGACTCACGTACCAATATCTTGATGTAGATTCGGGATAAAAAATTTTTAAAGTAACCTAGAGCGCTGAAGAATCCTGAAGGTAGTGACCAATCCAAGTACTACCACAACAATCACTGCGGAGATTACGATATCGAGGACTGCATGACGTTGCAGAAGGAGATAGAAGAGCTCATTAAGAGAGGTTACCTCAACCATTTTCTGAAAAGACTCAGACAAGCTTCCGGAGTAGTAGGAAATGGTGAGGGTGACCATCCAGGAATTGAGTGGCCTCGAGAGTTGTAAACATGATATTGACTTGCACGGCCAGAAGAGGTGACCGGGAGGATTCAGCGGCAAAATTGAAGAGGCCTAGGGTGGAATTTAGGGATGAGGCCATTAGTTTTTGTAATGAAGATATGGCCCATGTAACATTCCCCCATTCTAACCCTATGGTTGTAATCACACTCATTTCTGACGGAGCATTAGACTGTCACATTAAATGAGTTTCATTGATAATGAAAATTCTTAAAATTTACATTACCTTGACACCTTTTTTAAATTAGCACTTAAGAAGAGTCAAACGACGACTACTGAAGGACCTCTCTACGAATTGGACAATGAGCCAGTACCAATACAGGGAGTCATCCAATTTGAGGTCACATTAGGGACCTATCCGAGGACAGCAACCAAAACCCTTTCCTTCTTGATAGTGGACTTCCTGTTGGTCTACAATGCTATCTTCGGACGTCCTTATCTGGTTGCCTTCAGAGCTATAACCTCAATCCCGCATTTAAACGAGTGTTCATTGATAAGAAAAATTCTTAAAAATTTACTTTACCTTGACACCTTTTTTAAATTAGCACTTAAGAAGAATCAAACGACGACTACCGAAGGACCACTCTACGGATTGGACAATGAGCCAGTACCAATACAAGGAGTCATCTAATTTGAGGTCACATTAGGGACCAATCCGAAGACAGCAACCAAAACCCTTTCCTTCTTGATAGTGGACCTCCTGTTGGTCTACAACGTTATCCTCGGACGCCCTTATCTGGTTGCATTCAAAGCTGTAACCTCAATCCTACATTTAAAAATAAAATTTTCCATGCCGTACGATATTGGGAAAGTCCTCGGAGATCAAGCTGCCAGACGGATATGCAATCTATTCCAAGTCACGCAGACACCTCTTTCTCAATCCATTGAAGACTTGGACTTCCACGACCAAACAACATTACAACAGGCTGAGTCTAGAGACGCAATCAACCGAGTCCCTTTGGATCCCCGAGATCCTGAGAAAACTGTTAAGATAGGAAGTTCACTATCTCAACCTTTCCGAGACCAACTCATCAGTTTCTTACGAAATAACTCGAATGTCTTTACCTTTGTAACGAGTGACATGACAGAGATACCGATTGGAGTAATGGTCCATAAATTGGGCTTAGATTCCAATCATAAATTCGTCCGGTAAAAGAGGAGAAATTATTCTGTGAAAAAGTTGGTGGTTATCCGGGAGAAGGTAAAGAAACTTCTGGATACCGGATTCATACGGGAGGTGCATTATCCAGATTGGCTGTTCAACATCGTGATGATCAAGAAGAATAATTAGAAGTAGAGGATGTGTATGGACTTTACAAGCATCAATAAAGCTTGTCCAAAAGATAGCTTCTCACTGCCAAGGATCGATTCACTTATACACTCAACGTCCGGACATAAGCTCCTAAATTTCAGGGATGCGTATTCGAGTTACAATCAAATAAGGATGAGCCCCGATGATGAGGAGCACATATCGTTCATGACAGACCAAAGGACGTACTGTTGCAAAGTATACCCTTTGACCTCAAGAATGCTGGTGCTACTTACTAGAGGATTGTAAATAAAATATTCGAAAGCCGGATTGAAAGAAATATGGAGGTTTATGCGGACGACATGCTCGTCAAAAGTAGAATAATCGACTACCACATCCAAGATTCGGACGAGACCTTTAATATCCTAAGAATGCACCAGATGAAGTTCAACCCAGTCAAATATACATTCGGGGTGACATCAGGAAAGTTCTTGTGTTACATCGTTTTATGCCGAGGGATCAAAATAAATTCAGAAAAGATTAAGGCCATCCTTGATATGAAATCCCGTTAGACCATAAAGGAGGTCCAGAAACTCACTAGGAGGCTGGCGGCGCTGTCTCACTTCTTAGCCAAGTTGACTGAGAAGTATCAATAGTTTTCCAAGGTCCTGAAAGAGACCAATAATAACGGTTTTCAGTCGACGGCCGACTACGAAGAAGCCTTCCGAGGACTCAAGGGATATCTCTTGAATCCTTCTCTTTTGGCTTCTACTCAAATAGGTGAGGAGCTGTATTTGTACTTTACTGTGTTCGAGATAGCTTTGAGTTCAGCCTTGATTCGACAACAGTACAACAAGCAATAGCCTGTGTATTACATTAGTAAAGTCTTGGCTGACAGTGAGATGAGGTACTCTCACGCAGAGAAGATGGCTCTAGTGCTTGTGTATTCCACTAAAAAATTG
Organism: Nepenthes gracilis; assembly: GCA_033239525.1. Taxonomy (NCBI): domain Eukaryota; kingdom Viridiplantae; phylum Streptophyta; class Magnoliopsida; order Caryophyllales; family Nepenthaceae; genus Nepenthes; species Nepenthes gracilis. The sequence continues at coordinate 28,732,091 of BSYO01000003.1, forward strand.
AGGTCATATTTCCAAGCACACAAAGTGATCATCCTGACTGACTAGCCCTTGAGAGCAATTCTACAGAAGTCAGAAACATCAGGACAGTTGGTCAAGTGGACCGTTGAGTTGGAAGAATTTGACATAGAGTACCACCTGAGGCCGGCTTTGAATGGCCAAGCCATGGCAGACTTTATTCTCTAGACATCAACACCAACTCTGGAGGCTTCGGACATTTGTGATGCTGAAAAATCATACAGCCCAACAGTCTGGACTTTGCATGTGGACAACTCTTCCATGAAGGATGGTTGTAGAGCTGGCATTGTATTGAGGACGCCTGAGGGATCAGAGCTAAAGTACTAAATGGCCTTTGGGTTACCAGCGACCAACAACGTTGCGGAGTGTGTGGCCTTACTTACGAGACTACAGTCAGCAAATGATTGCTCGGTTAAGGATTTGGTTGTCTATAGTGATTCCGAGTTAGTTGTCAACCAGGTTTAAGAAAACTTTGAAGCAAAGAGCCTACAACTATCCAAATATCTCTCAAAAGTCCGCGAACTAATTACGACTTTAGAGAAGGAAGAAATTGTTTACATCCCACGAGAGGAGAACGAAAAAGCTTGCCAATTCGCAAAAGCAACAGCGTCGGGAGACCTAGAGCAATATGCCGAAGGAATGCGCGAGGTCCTTGACAAACCTAGTGTGAAAGATTCCGACCCAGAAGTGATGCAGATATCCGACACCAACAATTGGATGACCCTCTACCTGAGATACTTGTTCGATGGGACATTGACTAAAGACGCAGAGAAGGCCAAGAAGGTGAAGAAGACGACAGGGTGGTATGCTATCATGGACAGTCGGTTGTATCGACAAGGATTCTCCACCCCTACTTACGGTACACTTCTGAAGAGGTAGATTACGCCCTCGGAGAGGTGCACCTTAGAATTTGTGGATCTCATATTAGGGGCAAGAATCTCGCCCTTCAAACTGATGAGGCAAGGATACTACTGGCCGACTATGAAGTATGATGCTATGGATTTTGTACGGAAATGCAAAAACTGTCAAGTCCATGACAACTTTACTCACCAGCCGCATACAAAACACAGAGCTTTACAATCATCGTGGCTATTTGCACAATGGGGGATGGACATACTTGGGTCATTGCCAATTGCGTCCGGACAAAGGAAATTCTTAATCATCAGAATTGACTACTTCACCAAATGGGTTGATGCCACGCTATTAGCTCGCATAACCGAGCAAAACGCAACAGAATTTTTTAGACAGAGTATCATGTGTAAGTTTGGAATTCTAGAATATATTGTGACTAATAATGAGACCCAATTCTATAAAAAGAGGTTCACCAAGTACTACATCAACCTAAAAATAAGGCTGGTACATACATCAGTCACATACCCACAGTGTAATGGACAAGCGAAGGTCACGAACCGCACAATACTGCACGGACTGAAGATGAAGTTGGAGCATGCTGGGGGATCATCGGTTGACGAGTTTCCATCAATACTATGGTTGTACAAGACAACTCCAAGGGAGCCAATACGCGAAACTCTCTTCAGCCTGTGTTATGGGTTCGAGGCAATCATACCAGTGAAAGTCAGACTGCCCAGCCTTCGAGTGAAAAGTTTCAATCCACAGAATAATGTACAAAGATTCTGAGAGAACCTTAACCTACTTAAGGAGGCCCGAGACGCAAGAAGACTGCGCACAACGGAGTACCAGTGAGCGTCATTCGATATTACAATAAGAGGGTAAAAGTGCGTCAGTTTGAAGAATGAAATTTAGTGCTGAGAAGTATTGAGGCTATTAGTAAAAATACTGGTCGGAAGAAGCTCTCTCCTAATTGAGAGAGACCGTTATTGGTCTTAACCATCCTCCGAAATGGGACGCACAAGTTAAACACCTTGGAGAGAAGGCTTATCCATCGGATATGGAACGCAACTCACCTCAAAAAATACTACAAGTAAATATGCACAACTTACAAGTAAAGTTGATTACATCGTTTGACATGCTTGTATTATATTTCATTAATAAGATAACAGTTTTTACTTAATTAATGTTTCGCATTCAATCATGTGCGTGCATATCATTTCATAAATCTATAAGACCTAGGTTACCCCCAAGTCAAGTGAAAGGGTCCCTTCCACTTGCCCTAAAACTCGGCAAAGTCCGAGTGGCCCATTAAGAGGTCATACTAAAAAATTCAGCAAATTCCAAACGGCCTATTAAGAGGTTGTACTAAAAAACTCGATAAAGTTCGAGCAGCCTATTAAGAGGTCGTACTCAAAAACTTAGCAGCGATGCCAAGTAACCCGCAAGAGACTGAACTTAAAAATTTAGGGGGCTTAAAAACGGCAAGCATGCAGAGACCCTAAAGGTAGCATTTTCAGCGAATGATGGTTAAAAGGTTCGAGCGCATAGCTCATAAAAGAAAATTTTTCTAAGGGCACAAGTCTAACAAAGAATCAAACGTAAAAGCAATCTAAGTAAAACGAGAAAGGTTGCACAACAAAGGAAAATATAGATTTCATTCATATGTTATGTATAGGATGTATAGCAAAGGAAAATATACAAAACTATCCCAAAACCCCTGACTGGTCCGTCAATCCTGGCTGCTCGAAAGGTTCAGGCTGATGGGAAGGTCCTGGCTGAGAAGGGTTAGGAGTCCCACTTCGCATTGGGAGACCAATCAGGTTAGCCTTGCGTTGAGCACTAGTATTCCTTGGATCGAACACACCAGTAGGGAACCTCGAGACAAAAATCATCATGATGCGGCGGCACATCTTGATGGTGTCCTAGTACTTGCGCTTCAAGGCTGGTCCAATGTCCTCGGGCTTCACCGAGGTCATGAGCTCCCCCTCCAATTGGAGATTCCTGTCTTAGAGAGAGGCATTTAGTTGCTCCTAATCCCTCAGGGATTCAACAATGGAGGCATACAGTTGCTCTCCGGCCCTTAGCGAATCCTCAAGGGAAGAAATTCTACTCTTGGCTTCGGCAACCACGAGCTCAAGGCTTTTGATGCGCTCCTCTAAGGCTCTAAGAGTCTCCAACTCAGCGCAAGTTTGCACAGTGTCGCCAATGATCAGACCAAAACTACCGGTTAGCTCATGAAGCTTTAAAAAAAATGTCACTAAGGTACAGATGGAAATGAACAAAGAGCCTGAAAGAGAGTAGAGAGGTACCTTCGAGATGAGAGAGCTCCTAGCTGAACTCTTGTCTCTGGGGGCCTCGGACTTAGCTGGCTCAGTTATAGCTGCCTCACGTACCACAGAAACCTCAGCTCTAACCTCAGTCACATGGACAATTTCAACAAAACTAAGGGTTAGGGGATTGGGCACTGCAAGATGATCAGCAACCCTAGACTCCGCTTCAGCAGCATGTGGAGTCCCAACAATGTCCTCGACCAGGACTTCGTTATGGACCTCAGACGGGAGCTCAATTGGACTATAGATTTGGATTACAAGGTAAGGGAGCTCAGCAGTCTTGCCCATGGGCAACTATGGCCAAGCTTTTCTCGATCTCAGCAATTTCAGCAATCGTCATCGGAGTCATCATCACTACTTCTTGGCCTAAGTTGCCTCAATCTCCTCCTCTACTTGCCCCTCGTTAATGTCCTTAGATGGATTTTCAATCCAATTCGAGGCCTCTTCGGTGAAAACGGAAGGAATGTCATACACGGGCTCAAAAAGAGGAGGGGCAACTGGAGGCTTCGCGGACTGACCTATGACCTCAGAGTGCTACTCCAGAAGCTCAATAACAACTGACGATCATGCCCTTTCAGCTCCTCGAACGGGCCTGTTCTTCCTTACTAGCCGCTCAATGGTGGTCTCATCATCATCGGAAGAGGAAGGGCACTCAATAATTACCGTTGATGCTCCAAAGTCTCTATCCAATGACTTTTCTTTGTCCGCTCGGACGGCTCCTCAATCCTCAGAGCTCTTCTTTTCTTCTTTTTCTTCTTCTTTTTCAGAAGAGCAAAAGGGATACCAGAGTCCTTGGGTTGAGGTTCCCACTTGGCCTTCTCCATAAACTTAGACCTCAGCCACTTATTCTTTTTATTCTCACTGAAGGAACCAAGGTTGGCTAACAGCAGGTCCGTAAAACCCTTCGCGACAACCCTTTACTCGGTCATGGCGTCTTTGCAAAATTTGGACTCCACGTTGCCCCAGTCATCGAGGATAGCTCAATTCTCGTGAACTTTAAGGAAAAAAACTTGTCCTTCCACCGTTTGATAGAATCATGGTTTCCACAATTGATGGCAAGAAACTCAAGGCGAGGAATAATCACAATCCAATCCTACTCATGGCTAAATCTCATAATGACCTTCAATGCCACAACATCGAAGATCTTCTGGTGGCAACGAGTAAAGACATAAAGTGAGACCAGATACCTAACGGTGTTGGTTTGGAGTCTGGCCACAGGGATTTTGAGGTCCCTCATCAACTCAAAAAACTCTAAGGGCATAGGATATTGAAGACCACCATTGAGGTGGACTTTGTAAATAATAATGAAATCGTCAGGTGGGCTGCAAGCCCTCTCGTGGCCGTCAAGAACCACCATACCCATCGAATTTGGAATCCTATACTGTACTCGAATGGCCTCAAGATCAATCAAAGTTAACGAGGAAGCAAAATCTTTCACTTCGTGAGTCATGAAAAAGCCTAAGAAAATGAAGTAGAAAAAGGAGAAAATCGCCAAAGGAAAGCCTGAAAGTTGAGAAAAGTCCGAGCACTTGAAAATTTTGAGCGTGCAAATAAAAATGGAAAAGGGAGAAATGACTTAAATGGCCAGCAAATTCAAAGGTGTGCCTCATTAATTACCTTGCCACATGTCGACTCTCCACAGGTCGCTAGCAATGATGGCCATTCCATTCCCAAAGCCGCAATTAATACGAATTTAATGCGTCAAGTTAGTGCGCTTTTAATGCTCCAGATAGCGGCACAGCACAGTGCCTCAGACCCGATATGAAAGTCTGCAGACACTTGGAGAGCTTGCTATTGGAAATTGAAGTTTGACCCACGGACAAAAAAGGGACATTCTGAAATATCAAATTAATACCAGAGTCGCACATGCTAAAGGTTGAGATTCTCGAATCTTTTGGCATAGGGGGTTAGTGATGGGTAGTGAATACCCAAGGCCTAATTAAGAAACCCGTTTAAGTGAAATGGGTCCGAGTCCATAGAGGGCCCAAGAAGCCACCATGGTCCAAGAAGCTACATGAGCTCTAGAAGCCCGAGGATTTAAGTCCACGTCCTAAGAAGTCCAAGGAGCTAAACTGATCCAGCGGCTGGCTTGACTTTAGAAACCCAAGGACGTAATAAAGACTAAAGGCCTCGATGAAGACAAGGACATTTGATGCTAAAACCCTGAGGACATGGTACAGAGAATATGGATCTAAGAACCCGAAGACTCAATGCTGAGTAAGTCCTCAGTTGAAACTTGATGATATTTGTCATCAAACATTTGCGGACGTGACAAAGCCAAAGCCTTCATTAAGGACGCGGACTCTGAAAAGTCTACAATGGCACGAGCGTAGAAAGGAAGTTTAGGATGACCAAGAACGCCAACTCAAATTATTTACTTTCATAAAGGCACGCACAATCTCTACAACACGCGATCTTCATAGAGAATGATGGCTTGTAGAGCAGGTGAAATCATTGTAGAAGTGACATTTCACATAATTGGCTTGCGTGTACGCAATCTTTCTGACACGACAAAATGGATTTGTAGAGTTGTTAGTAGGATCCACTGCACACGCCACCTCTATGTGGCTATTCCGTGCAGGATGACTCAACCACTATATAAGCCTTCATTGTATACCTAACAAGTGACGGAATTTACTACACTTGTATTTACGCCTATAGAGAGAGAAAAGGCAGGCTACTCACACTTCCAACGAATAGAGCACTTGTGTTTATAAGAATGATCATTGGGATTCACCTTATAACTTGTTCTCCACCCTTTGTACTCAAATATTTGAATAGTTAAATTATTCTCGGATTCAAAATCTCGTGATTTTTTTCTCTCATTTAGAAGAGAATTTTTCACGTAAAAACGTCACTTGTTACCGTCTCTCTCTCTCTCTTCTTTATAGTCAAACTCTATATTTGTATTACTCTACATTCGGGTTCTCGTCCATATAGAAATTAGGATCCGAGAACGTCACTCGTTAATTTTGGATCTTTTTTATATTTATGAGTTGGGCCGATGAGAAGTATAGGATATTAAAGACTACCAAATAGGCATTTATTTTAATTTTTTTCATATTTATAGAGTGTTTTGGCATCACAAAATATCGGCATATGACTAAAAATGTAATAAATTTTTAATATAAAATTGATATTGAAACATTATATTTGAAAATATAACTCTGAAAACAAATTAATAAATTAGGAAATTTGAAAGTATATTTTATGCTAAAAATTAAAGTTTTTGTGTCGGTATTCTCCGCCAGCAGACAAGCACATATCGTTCGTACAGATTTCTCTCTGCCGAACTTCATCCACATATTTTATCCGGGTTTTCACGGATCGAGACTCTTACGCAGTTGATTTTGGCATGCCAGCCTGCGTTAATCAATTGTTTTGTTGGGAAAATATTTTCATTTAATTAAATCATTTAATTTTTTTTTCAAAAAATTAAATTAATACCCACTTAATTTAATATATTTAAAATATTATTTTTAAATGACAAATTATTAAAAAAACACATTTTTTATTTTAATCAAGGATTAAGTTTTGTATAAAATCTAAGTTTCTAAGGTCGAAATATATAATCTTTTATATTTTTTTTCTAAATATTTTTAAATATTTATTAAATTTTTTTAATTTGATCGGATATTTATTACTAAAAATAAAAAAAAATGCGGACTGAGATTTTAAAAGAAATAGCACCCTTTTGGCATTAACACCCCCCCTATTTTATAAAGTAGAAAGTTGATAAATTTTTTTTTTGACTACCTTTTAAATATAAATTTTATAAAAAAAATTAAAAAAAATTTGCAAAACAACATGCTCGCAGGATTCCGGAAGGCCCCCAGAAACATACACCAGAACTAAGCCTGCACGGCTCACGGATACGTTGCTCACTGATGAGATTAATATTTGTAAAAAAAAATTAGTGAGATAAATATTTTAATTTATATGACTTTTATTATCATAATTATTTTTTAATTAATTATGATAAAATAAATTTATGCATATAAATTTATTTATGTTAAACTTTTATATAATATCGTAATTATTCATATTTTGAAGAACAAAGAAATAATTTCTCTCTCTTTTATTTATGTTTCATAAAAATATTATATAAATTTTGTGTGTTCTAAAATAATGGTCAAGGACGTCCTTTTATAGATGAAGAAATGATCATTTCCAAATTGTCCAAATATATTCTTTTCACCCAAGAAATGTGTTATAAATAGATATAATTATTAAAAAATAATATCTATTTACTTAACGACTGTATCTTAAAAAGACATATTTATTTGCTAATAGGATATATTTTTTAAAAAATAATATATTTTTTTGTTAAATGATATATCTTAAACGGACGTATCTTTTATAAAAATTTTTTTACTATATATATAAATATAATTATATTTATTTAATTAATTTAATAAATTAATAATTTATACGTTGCATGTATTTTTAAAAGTATCTTCCCACGTTCTACCGCATTTGAAAAAAATAATAATAATAATAAAACAATCTGGTATTGGAAAAGGAAAAATCAGCGGAGTCGCAGCGCCCCTGATTCCGGGACCGCATAGTATAGCTGTTGCATGTGTTTTTCTTCAGAACGACGAAGTTTTCGCAGACTTCAGTATTGGCAAAGAGAGAAAGGTGGAAGGACAGAAGCATGACTTACGGGGAGCACGGGGAAAGAGGCGAGAACAGCGTAGAAGTAGAGACGAGAGAGCCGCTTATACGGGAGAAAACTGGTACGGACAGGAATGGAGACGTTGGTGAGCAGGTCCGTGAAAGTGGCGGGCGGCATGCATGGATGGTCTACCTTAGCACCTGTGTCGCAGTGTGTGGCTCTTATGAATTCGGCGCTTGTGTGAGTTGTTTCTGTCTGCTCTACTTCTGGGATTTCCAAAGGCTTGAAACCCAGTTGTGGAAGACAAGCATGTACTTACTCTGTCTTTTTTCTTTTTCTCAGGCGGGATATTCGTCACCGACTCAGTCTGCTATCACCGAGGATCTTGGCTTATCAACTGCAGAGGTTTGTTGAAATTTCCTTTCAAGTTAGCGGCACATCAATTCCAAACAGAGCTGGTCTTTAATTAGTACGGAATGTCTTCTTGACGGTCAACCTTTGATGTACGAAGCGTAGACTATGCAAACGACTAATTTGGCGTTTCGTACGGGGAACCAATCAGTCTAACTTGAACAGCTAGATCTAGAAAATAAATCGCTAAAGATTGCTATTTTCTGCATTTAGGAATGACCAATTGATTGTGTTCTACAGTTTATCTTTGTATCTTTGTGCAGTACTCGCTCTTTGGCTCTATACTGACTTTCGGTGCAATGATTGGTGCGATTACAAGTGGGCCCATAGCTGATTTTATCGGTCGAAAAGGGGTAAGAAGGCTACTCCTAGCAGGGCATCTCATTAGAATCAAGAGCACTTGAAGTATGAATCCGAGAAACTATTTTGTAAAATGTGAAATTCATGCAGGCAATGAGGGTGTATGGTGCTTTCTGTGTTGCAGGGTGGGTTGCCATATACTTTGCACAGGTTTGACCTGCTATTCTCTAATTTTTAGATCACTTATGCTTTGCCTTTTACTTTAAACAATGGGCTAATAATCGTCGTATGTTCACGCATAAGGGTGCTTTGGCGTTAGACCTCGGAAGGTTGGCGGGAGGATATGGAATGGGAGCTTTCTCCTATGTGGTATACACGTTGAGCTTTCTCCTATGTCGTTGGATACGTAAAATATACACCGTGCTATTTTGCATACAATAACTAAGCACACTATAGCTGTACTCACTAGCCCAGTTAAATATTGAGCAAATCTATAGGTACCAGTCTATATTGCTGAAATAGCACCCATGGACGTTCGAGGGGCTCTGACCACATTGAATCAGGTAACGGCACAGTTAATGTGAGACAGCACCAATCTGATCAAATCATGATACTTCGTGGCATAGCAAAAAAAGATTATAGCTTATCCCTTCTAAAAATGTCTTGAGTCTTTTTAAGTTTACTTGCTCCTCTAAATCCTATAGGTTATGATCTGTGCTGGAGTCTCTGTGGCCTACATACTAGGCGTAGTACTGACGTGGAGAGCCTTAGCTTTAACAGGTGAAAATTCAGCAACGTATTCTATTTGAGTATGCATGAAAATGATATGTGCACCATGGCTGCTCATTGAGGATCGATGACGAATGTGAGGGAAGGGGAGTTCTGGCAAAGGAGAAGGAGGAAGAAAACAGAGAGAAGAGGGCGCGCGCGAGAAAGAGAAGAGGGAGAGGGAAAGAGGGAAACTAGAGAGAGAGAGAAGGGCAGAGAGGAGAGTTGAGGCAAAATATTATATTCCATTATACTCTTATCTGCATAATATATAAGGGGCATGGTGAACGATTATGGAAAATGGGGAACGGGAAACGGGGCATTGGAAACGGGAAATGGGAAACAACCAAAGGGAATAAAAGTAAAAATGAGATCCGTCACATCCGGTTCAATTACTATGCTGAAGATTGTCATCCAGCTTTGGAGGAGGGTGTATGAACAAGTACGTAACATTACCGTTCCCATCAAAATAACCTTATCCACAAGGTTGATCAAGAGAGAAGTCTGATAACGTGGCACCATTATGAAATTGTCGAGCCCCATCATCAGTCGGAAGCATGTCCAGAGGCCCTCTGTGTTTCCTTACATGCAGAAGAGCAACGTCCCATTTATAGTTCGTAGCATCGCAGTGGGCTTGGCGTAAAATTAAGCGCTCACACACCCATCTGGGCCCATCTCTTACTGTCAGTATGAGCGGTGTGTTACCCTTGCTGTCAGAAAGGTCGATGTCAAAGCCCATACTCATGAACAACCTCACACACCCCTCCAGGGCTTTGTATAGTGCTGCACAAGGTGGGGCATAGAATTCCCCAATAATGCCGTTGTTCCTCTTCGGGCTGAACTCGAGCAGCCCCTTCTTCAACTGGTCCTGCTTTTGTCGAAGTGCAGTTAAGGTGATCACAAAGTCACGAAAGTGAGTGCACGGCTTCTCGGTAGTCCCAGTGTAGACATGAGCTCGAACGGCTTCGACCTGACCCGCCGAAGCAATGTCCTGGTGATTAAGTTTGACGGATGTCCTTGCCACTAAAGTAAGAGCGATCCAGACCTGTAAAACATAGAGCACCACCTGGTGGACGTTGAGAGACCACCCATTAATCCAAGGAATGGAGTCTACAAATGGGTCAGTTTCGTTACCCAAGCCAAAATCAACACTATCTGCAGTTAGGACTCCAAGGCACTCATTTCTCTTGTAATTGGCACAGCTCATAAGAGCCGGGTTCCTTGTAGTTGTGGTTGGTTTTGTGTCACAACCGACATCACTGAGACGATCAAGGAGTGTTGATAGGTTGAGGCGAGCAACCCTGTAAACCCGATGGAACTCAACCTTATTGGTTGTTGCAATGGAGGATTTGACATGCATGAGAGTGCTGCAGGCTTCAAATTGCTTGGCTTCATAGTAAACGGTGGAGTTAGGAGGACCCATTGCCAACTCATGTTAGAACCCCAAAGAGCAAAAGGCATATTCAAGTGCTATTGTCAAAAAGCCCACCTCTCCTTTCTTTATTGCCATAACAGCTCAGTTTAGCTCCTCAATGACTCACTCTATGTCAGTCTGGAACTCAAATAGCTCAGCTCCAGCAGCCCCAAATGAGGCAATTGCACAGAGCCAGCCAGCAGTTCCAGCCGGCACTTGCAGCCGATTGCAAAACCACTTGCTCAATTATAGGGATAAGAGTGCCCAGCGTTGGAGCTATCATAGTCTCTATGGCTTCCATTTTCACCCACGGGATGTCAAACCAAGAGGTCACAGCCTCAAAGTCACACTATGCCAGGCAGCACAACCCCTTCTTTGCTGGAATCTTTTGTTGCCTTCTGGGGCGTGTATGAGCTCTCTTTCTTTCATGGTTGCTTCTGCTGCTACTTTAACAACGTCCATGTCTGCAAACAACTTAAGATTGTTGTGGTTAACTCCCGACACATCAGGCTTCCAAGATCCCCCACTACCAGCTCCTGGTTGTCCAAAAGCCTGGGATTCAGCCTCTCGGTGACGACTACCAGCCATTGTTGTACAGTTTGCAGGCACATTGAGGACAACAAGTTGCCCTAACCGAAGAACCTGAATGGGAAGTACTGAATCCTTCCTTCCAGCCGGATCAAGTAAGATGGGTTTCCGGCCTTGGCAATCAATTTGCTCCTTTCCGGTTGTTGTCAATACATCGTGAACCAATGTCAGTAAGAGGACAGCTCCCTTGTTACCCCCGCTTTTCAATGATTTGGCACGGTGCAAGAAAGGCCCAGGGCTTGCAAACCAGTTAAAAATGCCAATCGGGTAGGGAGAGCCCTGTCTTTCAAGCTGTGAGAACTTCATTACCTCATAAACATTCATATCACCCATACAAACAACGGTAATATATTGGCAGCTCCAACAATACAAAGAAACAATGCTGCCGGCAATGAAGGCTATCTCATCACGTGGCGACGAGGATGGTTGGAGGATAGCTACACCATTTGCCGATTCAGCCCGGACACTTTCTCTTCCTTCCAGACAAGGCATTTTGCACCTAGGGGGGTCTTCTCTCATTGGCTGTTTCAAGAAAGTGTCCAATTCAAATTTGTTCCACAATGGAGGGATTGATTTCTCTTCTATTGAGTTTGCATCCAAGCCAAACCACTAGGACACATTAACCCCATCATCATCAGTTTCGGTACTAGCCTTGCAACCAATATGATCCTCTAATGAAGAGGAGTTGATGGTAGCATGAATACACTACCAACCAAGTTGGTTCTGCGGTGGAGGATCTGAGTTCATTTCTAAGGGCTAGAGTGGTATCTGCCTTGATAGGGATAAGCTTATGTATCCCAGCCTCTTGTATTCAACCATAAATGGCTCATTACCAGATTTGCCAAAGCTAATTGAGTCGGACTTTTGTATGCCAGCTCGAAGAGTAAAACTACTAAACAGGCTCAATGAGCCTAAGATGAAAACACAAACCAAACTTCGCGTGCACCTTTGGTACTAATGAGATGGTAGATCCGATTTCCACTGGAGCTTTTAGGGACTTGGTGATTGGATTGGCCGAATAGGTGGAGGGAGAAACTGGAAGTATTGTCAACACTAGATTATTTACAGGATTTAACAAAGGAGCCACACCTCGAAACAGTACAGGAGCTTGTTCTGATTCGTAGCCCTCAGAAGGAAACCGTCGGACAAGTTCTCGGAAGCTAAAAGTGCTTCAACATTTGGACAATTATGAGTGAAGAATTTGGTAAGGGCTGAAGGCACGATCGGTGAAGGAATTGGAAGGCTGTGTGGTGGAGGAAGCTTGTGTTGGGATGCGGTGGTAAGTTGCTCTTCGAATTGGACATCAGGAGACGCATGTGGATAGGGTTTCTCGATTCGAGCCAAGGTCGGCAAATGCTCAGTGATGGAGGTTCAAAGCAGTTTAGTGGTGGAAACCACGACCGATGGTGAAGTTGAAAATAAAGAGGAATTTGCAAAAGTGGAAGCCGAAAACGATGATGAAGTTGAAGACGACGAGGAATTTGTAGTTGACAATGATAGTAAGTCGAGGTGGTTGGGGCAGGATGACCTAATTTGTGCTGAGATAAGAGCAGGAACGACTATTTGAGGAATTGGTGGTGGAACGAAACCTGTGATGGACGGGGTTGCAGGCAGAGGAACGTGACGATGATGGGAAGCCATCGTAGATGAAGCTACAGAAGCGAAAGGTTTACAGACCGGTTAGTGTATTTCTCGAAGTTGTGGAGTGATTTGCTGAGTTCCACCATGGACGAGCTGAGTGTGGTGCAGGACAACCGGATCTGTACGGTTGTTGAAACCACGGTGGACATGCGGGCGCCAAATCGGTCGGTAGCTCGTCGGAGGTCCTTCATCGCGTTGGCCAGTTCGGCAATGGCCCTTTCAAGTGCGTTGAGTGCTCGTTCTTCGTTCTCCTCCGCCTTTCTCTCAATGAAAGCACCAAATGATACGTGCTCCATGGCTGCTCGTTGAGGATCGGCGACGAATGTGAAGGAAAGGGAGTTCTGGCAGAGGAGAAGGGGGAAGAAAACAGAGAGAAGAGGGCACGCGCGAGAGAAATAGAGAAAGAGGGAGAGGGAAAGAGGGAAACCAGAGAGAGAGAAGGGCAGAGAGGAGAGTTGAGGCAAAATATTATATTCCATTATACTCTTATCTGCATAATATATAAGGGGTATGGTGAACGGTTACGAAAAATGGGAAACGGGGAACGGGGCACTGGAAACGGAAACGGGAAACAACCAAAGGGAATAAAAGCAAAAAATGAGATCCGTCACATCCGATTCAATTACTGTGCCGAAGATTGTCATCCAGCTTTGGAGGAGGGTGTATGGACAAGTACGTAACAGAAAAGGACAAATATTGAGTCAAAATCACTGTTGAATTATGAATGAAGTTATAAGATGCTACATTTTCATACATACTGCAGTAGGAGACTCACTTTCAACAGTTTGCAGGACTGGTCCCATGTGCTCTTCTGATTTTGGGTCTCTTTTTCATCCCAGAATCACCAAGATGGCTAGTAAGAACATCACTGGCTGACAATTTCTCTTGCAAAATGTACTTGAAACACGTGTGCAAACAAAATTTTCTTTATTTTTTTTTTTAAATATTTAAATGCAGGCAAAGAAAGGAGCTCAGAAGGAGTTTGAAGCTGCATTGCAGAAGCTTCGTGGAAAAGATGCTGATATAACATCTGAAGCAGCTGAAATCCAAGTATTAATTGACCTGCCAAAACCCAGTTAAACTCAATAAAGACTCTAAATCATTCAGATTATGATTGACTTAAACAACCTGTTGTCATTTGATTAACAGAATTACATAGAAGAACTTCGGCTGCTCCCAAAGGCTGGCATGTTGGATTTATTTCAAAGAAGATACCGGCGCTCAGTCATTGTACATTCTTTGTCTCTCACTCACATGCTCACACACACACACACACGGACACAGGGCAGGAAATATAGAATTCCACATTCGGATTAAATAGGACTCTTGTTCTCGGTACTTTGAAAGTTGAATTTCCAATACAGACAAGCTTTGTGTTAATTTTTTCTTAAACAACTGATTCCGGTTCCAGATAGGAATTGGACTGATGGTTATCCAGCAATTTGGAGGAATCAACGGGATCTGTTTCTATGCCAGTAGCATTTTTGAATCAGCAGGTAAAGAGACCTGGACTATGATTTGCATCTCTAGCAAATGATTTTACTCATGCAATTATCGAGAAAATAGAATTTATCTTACCCCAAAATCACTTCTTGCATTTGCCCAGGATTTTCTTCAACCATTGGAACTATAACATATGCCTGTATTCAGGTATTTTCAACCGGTGATTTGTGTCATTGCAGAGCTAGTTTATCTGTCTATACGCCTTTGGTACAATTTATCCACTTTGTAGGTTGTCATTACTGTGTTAGCAGCAATGTGGATAGACAAGGCTGGAAGAAAACCTTTATTATTGGTAAATTTTAGTGTTAAGTGCCATGTGTCAGATTACAAGCTGTTATGAAATTCTCCTCTATATGTTGATAGTTTATTTTGTTGCTCTAGGCTTCTGCAACAGGATTGGTTTTAGGTTGTGCACTAGCTGCCGTTTCATTCTATTTGAAGGTAATATTCAAATCATTCTTTTATTTTACATTTTTTTGACATGGTGTGCACCAGATAGGAAGGATAGCTGTCATCTTCTTGAATGAACCAGGTTCACGAACTAGGACTAAAGGCATCACCTATACTTGCTGTGACTGGAATACTGGTATTATTCTCATTCCTGCAAAATCAAACCAGAGTTTCCCACCACTTCAAATACTAGTCTGGATAACTGTCATTTCCATATCTGGATTAGGTCTACATAGCTTTCTTTTCAGCAGGCATGGGAGCAGTTCCATGGGTCGTAATGTCTGAGGTTATAAGATTTCTGTAAACCAAACATTCATTATCTAGTTAATAATGCCTGCCATGAACCCTACTAATTGAATTTTCTGCAGATATTCCCGATAAATGTTAAAGGTAGAGCTGGAAGCCTAGCAACCCTGGTGAATTGGTTTGGTGCTTGGGCAGTCTCCTACACATTCAACTTTTTGATGAGCTGGAGTTCCTATGGTAGATAAATACATGGTTCTAAACTTCAAAACAACTAAGTGGTGAAGCAGAGTCACCTTGCTAATGACAAATTCTAGTATCATTGGATTAAATAAATTTTCAACCATAAAACAATAGGCCAATAGACTCCATTTTGAAACAGGACCACACTTCTCTTGCTGTTCTCATCATAGACTGAAACTATACGATATAAAAAAGGGTGGTGTTATACTTGAGGCTCTCACATCATTGGCCTGGAGAAGATAAGATGTTTGCAGCTTTACCCTCAACATTGCAGAGATGATGTTCATGTTATTTTACACATAATCTTTAAGTTAAAATAGAACAATCTTACCTTTATTTTAAGACTTAGTCCCATGGAAACTATAGGATTTATATGACAAATAACCAGACTTACGAACTTATTGGTTTTTTGCTGTGGCTGTCAGGTACCTTTGTGCTCTATGCTGCAATCAATGCACTGGCTGTCATTTTTGTGGTCATGGTGGTACCTGAAACAAAAGGAAGAACTCTAGAGGAAATCCAGGCTGCCATTAATGCATAGAGAAACAAGGATAAGACAGAGGGAGGGAAGATACCAGTATCATAAGAAGACTATTGGACAAGTAAAACTTGCAACAAGCCACCAGAATTATCCCGTCCTCTCCTCAAACATGTAAAGATCAATTCATTTTAGTTGAAGCGGGAAGGAGCTTTGTGTTTTAATTTTTTTTTTTTTGAGAGTTCGACTTTGTTAATGTTCCAACATGTATGAAGTCTAGAAAGAATTTCCATTATGAATTAGCGTTTCCTAGCTCTTCATCTCTCTTTTCCACCTTGACTTAAATTCGATGCTCATCTAGTCAGTTGATCAAGTTCATCTTTAGTTTCTTGAATTTTTCATCATACTTGAACTAGCATGACCGCCCCACCGGGACTGGCATCCTTGGCACCTATCCTAGGTGCAATGCACCATTCCTCTCATCACTACCAGAGAGATTAGCACAACTCATAGCATCAAAATCAAACATAACATGTTTGATTTTCCATCAAGCTGTTTGTTCTCCACCTGTCTTAGCTATTTGGGATTTGATTAGTTCTCCACCTATTTCAACATTCTTTGTTAAAATGTATAAGTTCCCGGTCATTTTTCCGTTCAACACAATCATGGACCATCTATGTAACTTAAAACTCCACCCCAATAGAAATCTTGTGAACTCTGGAATCCAACGTTCCCAACAAGATCATATTCATCCTTTAATCTGGCATATGTTCCTGAACAATCTGATCAAACATGTGAACTCGAATTAGGAACTTTGCTCTTCTGCTTTAATTGCCATTTTCATTGTACCACCGATACATGTCGACTGCTCCCTAGATGGCCCATGTAATACAAACAATCAGAATCCAAGATCCACTTGAGACTTTCTAATTCTTTTTCCAATCTATGAAGACCATCATCATATATATTCTAAACTATTGCATCTAGTTGTTTCCTTTAACTTGGAACAGTTTATTCTCATATGACTAACTCCACCGCATTCCCAATGTCATTCCTTGATCCGGACCGATTCTTCTTTCAAAATTTTTCCCTCTCTGTTGATCTCCCTTCCAAAACCAATGCACTAGGTTCTCTTGAATTTTCCTCATCTTTTCTTTTATGCATTGACTCATTAGTTAACAAAGAAGCAACTACCTCATTAAGAGTGTCATTTTCTAAAAAGTAGTGTTGTCACAATATTGATCAAAAGAATTGTATAACAAAGCAAGTAAAACCAACGCTTTGTACTCTTCCTTGATATTCTTATCAAGTGCAAATATCTTTTTAAAAATTTTATTAAATACATCCAAATGTTCTTCAAAGCTTCCATACTTTGTCAATCAATAGCCATAAAATTTCTTCTTTAGATATAATCTCATTACCAATTTATATCTTCATTTTGGCTTAATCCGATCCGACAAATCATACTCTACTATTATTATTTATAAGAAATAACTTGGTTGTGTCATTCGTCAAGTCTAACATATCTTATCACGTATTTTCATTCAAATTTTCAAGTTTATAGTCTTTATTTTGGGAGCTCTTATTCTTCCCTCAGATAGTAAAGATTTCTCTATTTCCTACTAAAGAAAGAAATTATGTTATCCGTCAAGAGGTTTAATGGAGAAAGATAAATCTTGTAATGGTAATGTCCTTTTTTGTCAAATTGTTTCCACAAGCATGTCACCTAAATTTGCTACCATCCTGAATAGGAACATTGTGGTCCTCTCAATATTTTGAACTCCTTTTATTGTCACAATAGTTGGGACTATTTTACATGTAAAAGATTGAAATGCCTCATCAAAATAGAAACCTAGAGATAGCAGGCCTTAAAAAAAAAAAAAAAACGTTCCTTAATTTACCCAAACACGCTAACACACTTGGCACTTTTTCATTATTTTACACAAATACCTAATTTCTTCTTCCAAACCCAATCGGCCATCATGTTTTTCCACTTCTACCTAATTTACTCGTTTCTCAATCTCCATATCCCTAATCTCATAATTAATTTTTTTTTCATTTTTTCGCAGGTGTTTCCATTTCCTTAATTCACTCATCAATTATTTGCTTCAATTTGTTCAATAAATCAGTTTGCAATTGATGCATATTTTAAAAACAGATTAGATTCGAAAAATTTTTACATGGGTTTAGAAAAAAAAAAATCTAGATCATACATGTTGAAAATACAAACATGAGATCATAAAAATAGGATAGCTATCTAATTTAACTACCAACGCTCAAGCTCCATGCCTTAAAGGATTGAAGAATGACGAATGAGGTGGTTCTTGAATATTCTTATGAGAGAGATGATAATGTTCTTAATTGAAATATCTCAAAGTCAACCTTGTATGTTTTTATCTTGAGAAAAATAAAAGAGAACAAAGAAAATATATGAGATCTTTTATCTTAAAATATTTTCTTGAGCTATTTGAATTTTGCTAGACATATGATTTTTTTAGAGTTGGAACTTAAGCACTTGTAGGATCATTTTGGATTTATCTTTTATATGTTCAGGGACCTTGTAATTTATATAAACCTTAGACATATCTTAGAAATAATTATATATATATATATATATATATTGGTAAGCATTCACTTACATATGAACAAAAGATATATTCATCAAAGACCCTTATGACAAAAAGATACTATGAGGCTCCACAAACCCCACACATACATCAAACCAACAAAATAAGACAGAGAGAAGCTTCACTTCAAAAGCTCGAGACAAATTGGGTAGCATCTACCCCACAAGATGGGCAAAACTAACCGCTCCAAACATCCGTGCTCAGTTTCACAACTAGGAAGTCGCATATCAGCCAAATAGTGGGCGTGAAAGAGGGATTATCAGGCATGAAGACAGTTTATCTAATTGATAAAACTTGGACTATATGCCTTAATATCAACTGACATATTTTTTTGATTTTCGGGGCTTGCATGCTGCCATGGTGATTGTGGGTTTAGTGTGTCTTGCAAACTGATAGTCAAATGACTTGCCCTTAATTTGTAGTTGTTTTGATGATATTAACATGGTGCACCAAGCATCAGGAACTCCATATTTGCGGATAATTGCCTCTTAGTGGGCTACTTTTGTCATTCTGATAGTCTAATATATTATATACATGGACATCTCGGATACTTCATCTAAGTCCCCATGATAGCACGGATCCAGATACCTCAAGTTCTAACAACCTTGTCTCTAATTTTATGGGTCAGATATTGGGACCTAATTATACTATTTTTGATATTTGGATCATTGACAATTTATTTACACGTTTACGTTTATATATCAGAAAATTTTTTTACATTAATTTTCTAGTCAAAGTAAATTATTATCACACAATTAATTTCTTTTTGTCAAATACACAAATAGATTATAATTCTCTAAAGTATTCTCCTCTATAAAATTGATAACCTTAAGGGTCTTGCTGAGAAATTAATCTCAATGATTTATCAGAGTCTTCATTTCTTACTACCACACACTCCCCCCCTCCCCCCGAGAAGTAATAAAATTATTTTGGTACAAAACTCTCCAACTTAATCACAATATTCATAGCTATTTTCAAAGCTGTTTTACAAGCATTTGAATCACACATTTCCATTTTTTCTTTTCAACATTTTCATGAATATTGTTCACGCATGAAGGTTAAGACACGAAGAATAAAACCTTTTTGGCATTAAGGCTTCAATATGCTTCATACAAAATAAAATATTTATCCTTACTATAAACCTAGCTATATGTGAGGGGAACTGGCAGTCCAAGAAGTACTGTTGTCAGAACTTATTGCCTACGCATTCTACTTATTTAGGTCTTTGATTCTTTGAGATAAAAGAGAACCTTCGAATAATTTCTCTGCAAGGCCGTAGGAAAATAGTTCTATGATATCAATTTTATCCATGATAATATCTAATTTCAGAGAATAATAATCTATTGTGTATTTGAGGAAAAGAAATGAATTGTGCCAGTAATGTTAATTTCTCTAGAAAATAACGTGGAAGCTTTTTTTTCTTTTTGTTTGATATCTACATGAGAATGGATAAATAAGTTTCAATTGACTTTGATGGGTCCAGTCGCGATACGAGCCGATTACTAAGCCAAGCCACTTACCAGCAAAGTCCAATAAGAAATAAAGCCCAAAAAACTGTCCAATCAGCCCATCCACTACAAGCAAGCCCAGGAGGGATCGACGGGCCAAGATCAACAAGCGACCTCTGCGGCTCAACGAATTACGGCCCAAGTCCACCCTCCACCTCAACGATAGCAGTCTGGTAGCGCATATAATATTTCGGATCTCGTTTGGATTATTTTAATATTTATTGTCATTTTAGGTTTTTCGCAGGCGGAGAAGGAGGAGAAGGGAGAGAAGAGAGAGATCCGTGGCGACGATGGTGATCGCAGGTGAGGTCGAAGTGGTCGCCGGCTTAGGTGGCGTGGTGGTCGTGCGCAAAAGAGAGAGGAAGGGCGGCGTGCAGGTGCACGTGAGGCAGGAGAAAGAAAGGTCAATTGGTGTTTCGGGACATCCTTTCTTCAAATTTGCGGAGTATAAAGTTGAGGCAAGTATCCTCTAACTCTATCATTGGTATAATTTAATTTCTGATATATTTTGACTACTGTTGGAGATTTTACTGACATGTATATATTTTTATATACCCTCAATTTATTAATTATGTACATGCATATATATTTTATCAGTTGTGCGACAGTTTTACACTAGTATTTATGATTTGGAGGATTTTTAGATACCCAAACAGTATATATGTATATTTATGTATCCATATGTTGTGAAACCACAAATATACCCGTGCATCGATCCACATGCATGTTGCCGGAGGTGGGGTCACTACGGGACCATTGTGGTCAGAGACCCGGTGGGTCGTTATATGTGATTCGAGACATGAGTTTTGGTACCGCTCCCAACGGAGAGGCTTAGTCTCGACGGAGATGTATATGATATGGCCCTTTTCTGCTGGCAGGAAGGTTGAGGCATTTAGTAACTGACCTATCCCATTGTGTATTTAAACGAGAACCATCATAAATAATCGACGAAAAACTAATATATTTGGACGTCCTAATATATATAATTAAAACTTGATATTGCACCCAAAATTGCGGGTGCTAAAATATAGTGAGTAAGTTCCTAATCTATAAGAAACAAAGTACAAGGATGGCCTTAAACTACTAGCCTAAATCGTAGTCGAGTCTTGAGCTGTTGGCTTAAATCACAGCCAATATAGTTGTAGTTATCTGGGACAATGGTAATCTTTCATCAAGTTGATATTATTGATATTTGGTTTCTAATTTCATGCATACTTTATATTTTTGCATGTATTGCATGGACTACGATTTAAAATATGTAGTTTGGCCTATAGATGGGTGATAGGAATGTCTCGTACATACTAATGTGCTATGTAACGTCATGAATATTTAGAATATATTATAAAATTAATTTTGACAATTATTTTATAATTTTAATCATCATTGGGCTTAAAATCTATATAATATATGAGTCTGATAAGTCAGAATATTTGGATTAAAAAATTATGAATAAATATTTGGGTTACTAAATTAATTTTTATTAATTAATAATAATAATAATAATAATAATAATAATAATAATAATAATAATATTAAGTAGGAGGAAAGAAAAGAAAGAAGAAAAAGAAAAAAAAAAGAAAGAAAATAAAATTAAAAGGAGGAGAAATGAAAGGAATAGAGGAAAAGGAAAGGAGGAAAAGAAAAGGAAATGGAGAAGAGGAAAGAGAGGAAGAAGGAAGGAGGAGCGTGCGGCAGCTCAAATGGAAATTTTGGCAAATCTTAACCGGGTCTTTCTCCTTATTTAAGGTGGCGGTTGGGTTAGGGAAGGGGAGGACAAACAGGAGAAGGAAGAGGAACTCACAAAACCGCCGCCATCGAGCTCGGAATCGAGACAAGTAAAATTTATTCATCACAAAGATTAATTCTTCTTTTATTCTTTCTGATACCAATCCTCTGATTTCATGCCTTGATTTGGTGAAAAATTGTTGAAAACATAGAGTTATAAATTTGGAAAACCCGAATGTAGAGCTTTGGCTCTGTGAGGAAACGACTAGCCCTTTTTAAAATTAATGATAACATTGAAACTTCGTAAATTATCTAATGGAGTCATGAAGTATCGATTTGGCTTGTTGTCCCCCCCCCCCCAATTTTGGGGATTTTGGCGTCGTCGTGGAAACAAAGCATTGTGCTATGTTACTTGGTTTCCAACCGAGTCCAATGACCGGAGGTAGTGAACGGGCTTTAACCCATTACTTTGCAAGTAAAACTCCTATTTCTATAATCAAAGCATTTCCTTTCTGTTTATTGTTGTTAATTTACAATAAATGATAGAAATCAGGTAAAAGGCAAGAAATTGGGCAAAAATAGATCCTCGTGATCTATTGGTCAATTGGACGTCGGAGTTGTGCTCGGTGCGTGGGTATGTATGCTCATATATACATGTATAAATACGTTACGGTATGCTGTGTGTATATAATATATACATACATGTATATATTTATTATGTACGGTGTGTATATATATATATTTGTGTAAATATACGGTGTATATGTACCGTATGAGTGCAGGTGGGTGTGTTCACTGTGCGCTGAGAATGTGAGGCAGTGTGTGTGCGTGTGGCAATGTGTTGTGTAAATAAATAAATATATATATATAGCTATAATTGTGCTGCTATGCGGTGTACATGAGTACTTTGGTGAGTTTAGAATAATAACAGTTGGTTTAATAATTATTTCTGTATCTCATTGATAAATTTTGATAAATTATTTTTTACGTTAACTTTGTTGGCGTGTGTACGATTTATTGGTACTCTATGGATAAGTAAAGGAGAGTGTGTGAAGACTCTACGGTATTTGGGCGTATAGGTGTCTATGGGACCGTAGAGTAGTCTATACTTTTCCAATATCAATTCCATTCTGGAGGTAGAGGTCGTTAATATTGAGGAGAGATACTTATAACTTAATGACCATTATAGAGGATGATATTTGGGATATTATTTGACGAGGGGTATCATAGATGGTATCGGCATACTACGGGTACAGCCTTCAGGAGGACTGTAGGGATAGTTGGATACCATGGATAACCTTATTGCATTAACCAGCTATTGGGGGCGTAAATACGCGACCTTTAGTTCACTATAGTAGAATAAGATCTAGAGAGATTCTTATTATCTCATACAATCGTGACCCCAAATTGGGTGAATAATCAAATTTTTGTTACCTTGTACTATTTGTCAAGGCCGTTGATATTGATGAGGGTACTTATAACCATGTGACCATCGTAGGAATTGATATCTGGGATATCATTTGGCGAGGGGTATTATGGGTGGTATCGACATGCTACGGGTACAGCCTCTGGAAGGACTGTAGGGGTAGTTGGATATCATGGCTAACTTCGTTGTACTTACCTAACAATTGGGGGCATAAATACGCGACCGTTGGTTCACTATGGTAGAATAAGATCTATGAAAATTCTTGATCATTCATACAGTTGTGATCTCGTATTAAACTGATGATCGGATTCAGTGAAATCTATGTTACCTTTTAGATATCTGGTTGTTCATATGGGGTCATGGACCCGACCTGTTATCGAATCTCTGACAGTTGTTGATATATTACCTGCCATTATTGATTTTATTCATTATGTTATCGTCCGAGATGTTTAACAGTACTTTCTATTACTATTTATTTTTATTTGTTGGGCATTCGGTTCATTCTTATATTTTATTAGCTCCAGAGTAAACAGATTGATATCGAAATAAAAGAGATCGCATGTTATTGTGTAGACTCCAAGTAGATGTGATCTTAGATATTGAAGCTTTTAGGATAGATATTTAAAATTTTGTTAATTCGGTTACTATTCAACTTTTATTAAATTTTCTTTATGATGATTGATATTTTGGATATTGATGTCATTTATTGAAATTATTTATTATTATTATGGATATTTATGTAATGATGCACTTATGATGATTATTGATGGTGTCTTAAATAATATTATTGAGTTCATTAAAATTGTTTGATGACCTGTAATTGATAATTTCGGATAATTTGAGATTTTTACCGTGATGATCTGAGTCGGGTTTGGGGATCCAAGCTCGGATCATTACATGTTAAGCCCAGGAACATATTTTATATTTATATGTTTTAGTTTCAATATTTTTTTTAATTTCAACATATGATATATGAGATTTAGATCCGAACGATGGTATCTATTCCACAAGAATGTGGTGACAGTAACGATTATGTAATGTAACCTCAGATCATATCGTTTATGTGATTTGACCAGATCGTTATTTATTATCATTATGTCTCAGAGGGACTATATGATACAGACGATGATTTAGTACGAGACATCTCCTCGATTTTTAGAAATTTTTTAGACCTTGTGTTTTATATTTTACATGGTTGTAATGTGTTATCCATTCCCTCTAATCTATATGCACTATTTAATATATATAATATTTGCTGAGTGTTAGAGATATTTGTCTTATTGGCATATTCCGTGACCATATGTATTATTGTATTGATGTCGAGTTGTGGGTTATCGGGTTAAAGTCCGTTTATCCGCTCTCCATTATTTCCTAAGCCTTCCCGCCGCCTCTCGCTCGATTCCCGCTTGAGCCTAAAATCCAGGCGTCCCCGGCTCACCAGAGCTCGAGAACCGCTCGAGCCGAAAATCGAGTAGAGGGAGCCTCGGCTTTTAATAAAAGCCCCGCTCGAGCTCCAGCCCACGCAGGCGGGCACTTTTCAAACGTATTTTGGCTCCACTATAAATACTAGCCTTATTTTTGAAACCCTAAGAATTCGGGATCAAGATTTACGTGCCTCTTTGGAGAAGAAAGCCTCAAAAGCTCCATTATTCCTACTTATCTTGAGAAAACTAATTACTACAAGAGTTCTCTACATGTTCTAACTAGTTTTCTCACCCCATTTTCTTTCACCATTGAAACTTTTATCCTTCTACAATCGTTGGAGACTTTGGTTCGTGAAGGAGACTCCTTCGTGATTGGAAATTCAAGTGGTTCGAGGAAGATTGACGTGAAGATCGGAAGGAGTCCGGTTCCGTTTGGAAGGAGTTCCTTGGTAGGGATCACGTGACGAAAGTCGCAATAGGTTATTTGTTATTATCGATCGTAAGTTGATTTTCATAGTGCATTTTTATGTTGAATGTTTTTCGATCTTTGTGGGTATCGAGTTTTTCATTGAGTCTTTATTTTTATTGCTTACAAATACTTATATAATGATTGTTAATTGAGTTCATCTAAAATATCTTTTATGTGTATTAGATATTTATTATTATTTATTATTGCTTCCGCTATAATTTAGTCGAATCTTTACGAAAACGTGCTTTTTTCAATTGGTATCCGAGACTTACCCCGATCCGAGACCCCGATCTAGATGTATACGAGTGGATCGCTTTCCGTTCCTCCCTTCTTTGATGGGAGTAACTATGTATTGGAAGGTCCGGATGAGAGCCTTCCTAAAATCTTTAGACGAGCGTGTTTGGGCACGCACTATTGGGTGGACTCCACCCACTAGTTCCTCGGGCAACGAACCCAAAGCCCTATCTTCATGGACCAAAGAGGAACTTGATGCATGTAATTGGAATAGTAAGGGGTTGCATGTTATTTTTATGGCTGTGTCTCCCGATGAGTTTAAACGAGTTTTAATATGTGAGACTTCTAAAGATGCATGGGATATTCTTGAAATTACTCACGAAGGCACGAAACTAGTGAAAAATTTAAAATTGTAAATGCTCACTACTAGATTCGAAGAAATAAAAATGAAAGATGATGAGACCTTTGATGAGTTCTATGCTCAATTGAACGATATTGTAAATTCTACATTTAATTTAGGAGAATGAATCCCGAAAAATAGGATTGTGAGAAAAGTCCTTCGATCTTTGCCTAAACGCTTTAGACCTAAAGTTACTGCCATTGAAGAAAGCAAAGATTTAGATATATTGAAAATAGAAGAACTTGTAGGGTCTCTACAAACTTATGAGCACACATTGCCACAATCAAAGAAGAATAAATCACTTGCTCTAAAATCAAGTAGGGAAGAGCGAAATCGGAACTCCGATGAAGAATCATGTAGCGATGATGATTTTACATTATTTGTTAAGAATTTTAAAAAATTCTTAAAGAAAAATAATTCATCATCTGAAAAAATGGATGTGGACTTAAAACGAACACATAAATTTGAGAAGAAAGACCGACGTAAACTCAAGGACTACAAATCAAAAAATACTCAAGGAGTTCAATGTCATGAGTGTAAAGGCTTTGGCCACTACCGGGCTGAATGTCCTAACCTTAAATGCCAACAAGATCAAGCCTTTAAAACTAATGTGACCCTAAGTGATGACGAAGAAGAAGAAGGTGAAAAATGTTCTGACGTTGGCTCAGTCAAGTACATGGATTTTATAACCTCTATGTGTGACAATATCATGTCAACTGGATGACTCGAGGCCGAGTCGAAGCTGAATTTGACGGCCTTCAAGAAGCTTACGATAAACCTGTTTAGGAAATGTTTGAAAGTTAAGAAACTAAATAGAACCCTAAACAGTAGGATCATAGAATTGGAAAAGGGCAACGCATCTCTACAATCCGAGTTAGACTCTAAAACTCAAGAAATTGAGAATATGAAAGTCTCATTTACTAAGCAAATAACATCTTTAGAATCTGAACTGGAGGCCTCGCGAAAAGATTTGAAACAATTTTTAAATGGGTCTACAAAATTAGATCATATACTCGGGTTGGAAAAAATTGGCGGAAATAAACAAGGCTTGGGGTATGCTGCGAATTTTGTCCAAAATGACGTGAAACCTAAAACTGTATTTATTCCCGCTACCTAAATTTCACACAAACATGCCTACACACCCAAAGTCATCCAGGGCGTGCCTCAACATGTAGAGAAAAGATCTATGGACCATGTCACCATACCTAAATTTGTGCCTACTTGTCATGCTTGTGGAAAAATAGGTCACATTCGTCCTCAATGTTACACCATAGATTTTTTGTACAATCAAAGGCAATGGCCAAAAATGAATAAACTTCACATTCTTTGAATGAACAAGTTAAAAGGCTAAGCCGTAAAGTGAATTTGGGAGACAAGTTTGGGTTAAGAAGAGTGAGTTAAATTACCCCTTGGCCATTCATGACGAAAATGGGGAGACTTGATTCAATTTGATAGGGGAGCTTAGGGAGATGGAGCGGAGTTTTTCGTTATTTTCATGATTATTTCAGTTTATTATTCTCAAGTTAGGGGAGTATTGATTATTTTATTTAGGGGAGAATTTCAGTTGTATGTTATATTGATGTATGTACCATGCATGCTGCTATGCGTTATTATTTTTTTCCTTGTTAGTACTAACCATGCTTGATCAGGAAACTGAAGTTACACAGGCCGTTAAGCAAGTTTTTATCACATCGCCTCAGCAGCTCTCATATAGCTATCTACATTTTTTGTTATCTCTTTTGTATCACTAGGCGTAGGTTTTCATGTACTCTGGTTCTATCTTGCATGTGATTCACTTGTATTTATTTATTTTCGAGTTTTGTCACGGAATTGCCAAAGGGGGAGATTGTTAGAGATATTTATCTTATTGGCATATTCCGTGACTATATGTATTATTGTATTGATGTCGGGTTGTGGGTTGTCGGATTAAAGTCCGTTCGGTAGCCCGTCCTAAGCCTTCCCGCTCGCCTCTCGCTCGATTCCCGCTCGCCTCTCGCTCGATTCCCGCTCGAGCCTAAAATCTAGAATGTCTCCGGCTCGCCAGGAGCTCAAGAACCGCTCGAGCCGAAAATCCAAGAGGGGGCCCGCTGTGCGCTCGAGCGGCCCAACGGGCAGAATTTTCAAACGCGTTTTTGGCTCAACTATAAATACTAGCCTTATTTTTTGAAACCCTAAGAATTCTGGACTGAAGATTTACATGCCTCTTTGGAAAAAAAGCCTCAAAAGCTCCATTATTCCTACTTCTCTTGAGAAAACTAATTACTACAAGAGTATCTACATGTTCTAACTAGTTTTCTCACCCATTTTCTTTCACCATTGAAACTTTTATCCTTTTACCATCGTTGGAGACTTTGGTTCGTGAAGAAGGAGACTCGTTCGTGATTAGAAATTCAAGTGGTTCGAGGGAAGATTGACGTGAAGACCGGAAGGAATTCTGCCTTATTCATGCAAATCCAAGGAGTTCCTTGGTAGGGATTACGTGACGGGAGTAAGTGGCTAGATTAGCGCGTTTACCACCCGATCCGTAAGTTGATTTTCATAGTGCATTGCTTATGGCCGTTGAAGCCCGGATATTTTCTCGATACCTTGGGTATCGAGTTTTCCTCGTCACCAAAAATTGAGTCTTTATCTTTATTGCTTACAAATACTTATATTTGTATGATTGTTAATCTCGTTAGCATCTAGTATTAAATATCTTTTGCGTGTATTAGATATTTATTATTATTTATTGTTGCTTCCGCTATAATTTGCGGGTCGAAACTCGTTAGCACGAAAACGTGCTTTTTCACTGAGTTTTAGGTTCACGTTTTCATATTTTATCATTTCAAACTAGTGGTATCGATACGCTTGTAGGAGTATGGATGTGATTTGATGCGACAAATCTCTATCGATGAGTAGAGATGTTTATATTGGCTATATTTTAGATCTTGAAAATATATTATGATTCTGTCTTTAGCCGAAGGAGAGCCTTGATCTATGTATGGAATATATTGGAGCTATTGCATTATATTGATGAGTTGTTATAATATTGAATACCGCAATTACAATATTTGGATAGTAGATCGTATAATATATATGTCCGAATTTATATCCGATGAGATCTTGTGTGAGTTTTATTATATCGGGTTTTACATGTGTATGACTATCACGTCAGGGTTGGGTTTTTATGGTTTATAGAATATATTATTAATTTGATTTTTGACCTGCGTATATTGTATTCATTGGTCGTGACAGCGCAAGAGACACTGATGTAACAAGTTTCTGCCAATAGATATTTATGTAATGATGTACTTATAATAGATATTTATTAAAGTTATTTGATGACGTATAATTGATGGTTTTAGATAATTTTACATTTTCACCGTGATGGTCCGAGTCGGATTTGGGGATTCGAGCTCGAGTCGTTACATGTTAAGCCCTAGAACATATTTTATATTTATATGTTTTAGTTTCAGTATTTCCTTTTATTTTAGCATATGATATATGAGATTTAGATTCAAATCATGGTATGTGTCCCACACGAGGGTGGTGAGGATTACAATTATGTAATGTGACATCAGATCATATGATATGATATCGTCTACGAGATTTGATCGGATCAGTATTTATTATGATTATATCCCGAAGGTACTTTTGATACGGACGATGATTTAATACGAGACATCTCCTCAATTTTTAGAAATTTTACGGATCTTGTGTTTTATGTTTTACATGGTTGTAATGTGTTATCCATTCTCTCTGATTTATATGCATTGTTTGTATATATATATACGATACTTATTGAGTTCTAAGCTCACATTTTTATATTTTATCCCTTCAGACTAGTGGTATGGATACGTTTATAGGAGTACAAATGTGATTTGATGCGGTAAATCTCTATTGGTGAGTAGATATATTTATATTGGTTATATTTTAGATCTCGGGGATATATTATGAGGGCCTTGATCCACATATGGAATATATTGGAGCTATTGCATTATATTGATGATTTGTTATAATATTGAATACCTTATTTACGATATTTGGATAGTAGATTGTATATTATGTATGTCCGAATTTATATTTGATGAGATCTTGTGCGTGCTTTTATTATATCAAATCAATATGTGTATGATTGTTATGTCCGAGTTAGATTTCCATAGTTTATAGAATATATTATTAATTTTATTTTTGATCTGCGTATATTATATTTTTGGACCATGATAGAGGTGATATCAGAGAAAAGATAGTAAAGAGAGGTATTTTTGGGGTTATCTTGGGTAAGAAAGTGATCGAATATTTGGCACGATAGGTGTTACCTATGGTAAGAATGAAAGTTTGAGTCACAAATATTTGAATTCGAATCAAAAAGTCAATTAATTGGCTATGATGAGTCACATGAGCGATATAATTGGTGATTTGATTCAATAACTAGATAATAGTTTAGTTGCTATGTGAAGGATGGTCTACTAGGGGCAAGATGGAGCGCCATTCGAATGATTAAGAGTAAGCCAATTCAAAAAATTTTTAGGATGTTTGATCCAATTAAAACTTAAATTGAGTTTTAGAAAGTGGATGACGTATTTGAGATTTTTGGTTGTTCAGATAAAACTCGATCTATTGCACATAAGTTGGAGTGTGAGACAAGTCAGTAGTGAGCTTCTTAGTGCTGCATTCCATTTCTTATGATATTTGGTGGAGGCAATTTTTGAAAGTCATTTTCCGTTTGGAACTCGAGATAGTAAGGAAGGTGAATTTAGTTGAAAATGTACTTGGGGTTTTCGGTTATTTGGTCAAAGTTCAGTCTGTGGCCTCTAAGATTGTATGTAAATATTATATGCTTTTCCGATTTCTTAAATGAGCTTAGAGGTTGTTTACCCATGATAGGTAAACATTTGATCTATTAAGATTGTGGACTCCAATGTTCGGTCTGGTTCTGTAAATATAAATGATTGACTGATCTGATTTTATTTGAGATATCGAACTTTGATGTGATATTAGGAGTGACTTGGTTGGCGAGTCGCCATACTAGTATGGATTGTTCAGTAATAATATTCTTAATTATACTTTGGGTTGTGATTTTTGAATACGAAGAAGAGCTAATCAAGAGGTGATGAAGCTGATATCATTGTGCCTATAAGTTAATTGATGAGAATGTGTGTCGAGTTTAGTTAACATATGTGACTACATTTGGGAGTCTTTCTGTGGGTCTTTAAGAATTTTTGGTTGTATAGTAATTCGAGGACATTGCATAGAATCGATGAGGCATTGGCCTAGTGCTTTGTCTTGGAGTGCTTCAGTGCATTTGGGATGAGCAAGATGAATCAATGAGGTTATCTATCAATTATTAAAATTTAATTTGTTTTGGAAATGAATCATTTGATAAGTAAATGTGGGAAATTGATAGGTAATTTGTTTGATCATTGGTTAGAGCTCTATATTTTCTAAAATCAATCTGTATCCAGAGTATGGTTAATTAAGATGATTGGAATTTTGTGCCTGAGATAGCTTTCAAGATAAAAGTACAGCTGTTGTGAGCGTCGGTGGTATTTTTAGGTTAGTAATTTCATTGACATCTTTTATGGATCTTATGAATCGGATCTTTTAGCCATATTTTGGTCTATTTGTGATGGTTTCATTAATGATGTTTTGATTTATTCGAGAAATTGATGTGGGGCATGAGATTCGTTTGAGGATTGTGTTATAGCTGCGAAGGATAGTTTGTTATTTGCCTAATTGAGGAGAAGCGAGTTTTGTTGGAAGTAGTATTATTTTGGGTGTGATGTTTCTTCGATGGCATGTTTGTGGTTATGTAGAATATTGAAGCGATGACCGGTTGGGAAGGGCCATCATTTGTCTCGAAGGTGCTCTATTTTTAGGGTTTGGTTGAATTTGTAGAGCAATTTGTTGAGAATTTTTCAAGAATTATAGCGTCTGTGGGGCGTTGGGCTTAAAAGCTATCGATGTTCGTTGGAATAATGATTATAAATAGAGCTTTTAAAAAATGAAGGGCTGATTATCGATAAGGTCGATTTGGTTTATCCCTGATGTATTAAGTTAATACGTGGCAGGTTGTGATATTTCTGAGGAAGATTTGAGATTGTGTTCTAATGCAGTATATTCAAATGATTGCCCACGGGTTCGGCGGTTGAATCTCTATGATCAATGTTACTCTACTTAATTTAGAGTTAATAGATGAGGTCTTTATTTTAAGGATTTAGAAATATTATTTATATAGAGATAGTTATGGTTCGATTTAATTATAAATATTTGAGAAAATTATTTCACAAAAGGAGTTAATCATATGGCAATATAAGCGGGTGGATCACTTAAAGGTTGTGATAATGAGTTTTGGCATCAGTCAAGAAGGAGAATATTATTGGTGATATTTTGGATCAGAAGCCTTCAAATTTGATGTGCCATATGTTTATAAGAGAAAGTGAAGTATGAGCAGCCTTCATGAATTTTACTTCAAGATTGCCAATGAAGATTAGAAATATGGACGCAGTTTGGATATTTGTGGATTGCTGTCAAGGTTGGCCAATTTATTTTCAATTTGGATGATGTATTTGGATGAAAAGTTGGCTTATCGGTATGCCAACAAGATAATGAGATTGTAGGATATTCAATTTTTGAGGTTTCGATTGTGATCTGATATTGTGTTGAATTTCAACGCAGACTCGTATAAGAATTTGAGTTCCGGGTTAAAATTTGATTTGACGATAATTCACAGTCAGGTGATCAATGATAGTAGTGTAGCAGAAGTATGTTGGTTCATAGCCCTCAGTTGTAAGATTCTATTTAGATTTTAGGTAGAGAATTTGATTTGAAATCTGATTTGAGGACACTGATTAGGTGGAGGTTTTGTTAAGTCTTGCGATTTTTGAAAAGTGGTGGCTTTGATTTGGTTAGTTTGTAATCTCATGGGGTAGAAAAAAAATTTTTGGCGGCAAGTAATAGGTAGGTGGATCCATTTTTAGCCTATGCGTATGCTATTCAGGATCCGAGTTGCATTAAGAGTTTGTGCGGTGATGTCTTCTGTTTTCGTTTTGAGCGGAGAAGTTGTAGAGTTATCGGTGAATAATCGCTACCAATATTGGGATCCGAAGGAAGCACATAATTGCTAAAAATCTCTTGTTAAAGATCGGAGATGAAGTTATTTTGGTCAAGCCGTCATGAAGTTGGATGCGATCAAGTAGAGCCTCGATTGATAGATGAAAACTCGGGGAGTAGTTGAGGTGGTCAGTAGCCTTTGTGAAATTTGAGTCATTGGAAATTGGCGAGAATTTATTGTATGTTAGGATTTTGGTTCCAATTATTGTCCTTACCTATTCAAAGATTAGTATGCGTAAATTTTGAGGATGAAATTTTTATAAGAATGTGAGAGTATAATATTTTGGATCCCATATGGATTATTTTAATATTTATTATCGTTTTGTGTTTTTCGTAGGCGGAGAAAGAGGAAATAGAGATTGGTGGCGACGATGGTGGTCGTGGGTGAGGCCGCAGTGGTCGCCTGCTGAGGCGGCGGCAGTGGTGTGGTGACCATGCGCAGAAGAGAGAGGAAGGGCGGCGCGCAGGCGCACCTAAGGCAGGAGAAAGAAAGGTCTAATCGGGTATTTCGGGATATCCTTTCTTCAAATTTACGGAGTATAAAGTCGAGATAAGTATCCTCTAACTCTATCATTGGTCTGATTTAATTTCTGATCCATTTTAACTACTGTTAGAGATTTTACTAACATATATGTATTTTTATATACCCCCAATTTATTAATTATGTACATGTATATATGTTTTATAGGTTGTGTGGTTGTTTTACACTGGTATTTATGATTTGGAGGGTTTTCAGATACCCGAACAGTATATATGTATATTTGTGTATCTGTATGTTGTGGAACCATTAATCAGGCCGTGCGTTGGTCCACACACATGCTGTCGGGGGCGGGGTCACTAAGGGACCATGGTGGTCCAAGATCCGATGGGTTGTTATATGTGATTCGAGGCATGGGTTTTGGTACCGCTCCCGACGATGAGGCTTAACCCCGACGGGAATGTGCATGATGTGGTCTCTTTTTGCTGGTAGAAAGGTTGAGGCGCTTAGTAGCTGACCTACCCCACTGTGCATTTAAATGAGAATCATTATAAGAAATCGACGAAAAACTAATATATTCGGACATCCTAATATATATAACTAAAACTTGATATTGCTCCCAAAGTCGCGGGTGGTAAAAGATGGTAAGTAAGTTTCTAATCTATGCGAGACAGAATATATGGATAGTCTTGAACTACTGGCCTAAATCGTAGTCGATTATTGAGTTGCTGGCTTAAATCGCAGCCGATATAGCCGTGGTTACCGGACGAGGTAACCCTTATTCAAGTTGATATTATTGATTTTTGATTCTTCGATTTCATGCATGCTTTGTATTTCTACATGTATTGCGTGGACTATGATTTAAGATACGTGATTTGGCTCACAGATTGACGATAGGAATGTCTCGTACGTACTAATATGTTAAACCTCAGAACATATTTTATATTTATATGTTTTAGTTTTGGTACTTTCTTTGATTTTATATATAATATATGAGATTTAGAATCGAACTATGGTATGTGTCCCACATGGATGTGGTGACGGTCATGATTACGTAATGTAACCTCGAATCATATGATACGATATCGTCTATGAGATTTGACCAGGTCGTTATTTATTATGATTATATCTCGGAGGGACTATTTAATACGAACGATGATTTAGTACGAGACATCTCATTGATTTTCAGGGATTTCACAGATCTTGTACTTTATGTTTTTTATGGTTATAATGTGTTATCCATTCCCTCTAATTTATATGCACTGTTTATATATATATATAATATTTACTGAGTTCTAAACTCACGTTTTCATATTTTATTCTTTCAGACTAGTGGCATAGATACGCTAGGCAGGAAGTACGGATGTGATTTGATGTGGCAGATCTCTATCGGTGAGTAGAGATGTTTATATTGATTATATTTTAGATTTCGGGAATATATTATGATTCTTTCTTTAGTCGAATGAGGGTCTTGATCCATGTGTGGAATATATTTGAGCTATTGCATTATATTGATGAGTTGTTATAATATTAAATACTACTATTGCAATATTTAGATAGCAAATCGTATATTATCTTTGTTCGAATTTATATCCGATGAGATATTGTGCTAATTTTATTATATCGAGTTCTATATATGTATGACTGTCACGTCCCTGTTGGATTTTTATGGTTTATAGAATATATTATTAATTTTATTTTTGACATGTATATATTGTATTCCCGAGTCATGACAGCGCAAGAGACACCGACATAGCAAGTTCCAGCCAATGGTGGAAGTGGTCAACCATGGGAAGCCACTGTACCCACAGACTAACAACAACCCAACCAATCCACACAAAAAACAGCTTGGCCCTTGTCAGCTACCAACAGCTGCGGTCACGTCACAGCCACAAGACATCATTTGACAATGGTGGCTGTCATCAATGCCTCTGCGGCCATCCTGGCTGGACACTTGTCACGAGTTTTGGCGCCAAAACCTTCCCTACAAAGTATTACAAATATTCTTCACTATCTTAAAGAAAAGGGGGATGCTTGAACACATAAAGGGTTGATCAAACCCTTAGTAGAAGCGCCACTCGAGCGAAATATAAAAGTTCAAAAAGAACCAAACTCTTTTTCACAACGCAACTCTTTCTCCTCCTAACGAAGCCGCTCGCAATGAGCGCACCCTTAGTGAGCCACTTGCGACGAGTGCCTTCCTCCCTTTTCTCCTAATGAACCACTCACTGAGTGCATCCATAATGAGCAACTCTAGTCTAGTGCCATTCTTCCTCTCTAAATCGCTCCCCCTTCTATGTTACGAGTTCCATCGCCCTCTAAAGTGATGACAACCTTCGGTCGTCAAACCGTGTGACGAATTCCATTTTCTATTTTTTTATTCCCTGTTGGTTGTTCCCGTTTCCCCATTCCCATGCCCGTTTCCCGTAACCGTCCACTATGCCTTTATATATTCTGTAGCGAAGAATATAATAAAAGAAGAGAATATTTAGCCTCAATCTTTCTCTCTCTCTCTCTCTCTCTCTCTCTCTCTCTTCTTTGTTCCTCGCTCTTTCTTCCCTCTCCCTATTCCCTTTTCCTCCTTCTCACATCCCCCTCCCCCTCCTCTGCATCTCCCCTTCCGTTACAATTTCTCATATTTTTCCACCATTTACATCCTCATTTATATCTTTCGAGTTTTATATCAGAAATATTTCTCACCAAGCTCGAAAGCTCCCTGAATGATAAATTCTCCTCTCACATCCCCGCATATCCCTCTTCACATCCTCCTTGATCTTTCTACTTTTAAATATTTCGATCCATTTTTGATAAATTAGATGCGCTTCCAATCGTTTGACGTTTGATTAATAGAAATGGCAACCAAACCAATTTTATTTTGACTTCAAAGTAGAAGATGGAATGACTTTCTAATTTATATTACAATTTAAATCTTGGAACATAAGAGACTTGTCAGGGAAATGGACACAAAATTAGGGAAATGGAAATACACGCAGAAAAAGGGCAGTAAATTATGGAGGACGGAGAAAGCTCAATAAGGCGGCCATGGATGGCGGCATGACTATGAGATTCAAAGTATTTTCTAGTTCGACACAGCCACTTGCCTCGCAAATTTGTGGCCTCCCAATGCTCACGACATTACTTCTCGTTGCGTGTAGTAGGTGGCGAGAGGTGCGGCTAGGGTGGAAACGAGAGATTAGGGATTTGGATAAAAGGAGGAGGAAGAAGTGTGCTGCCTTTGTGGTAAATTGGGAGGCTTACAAATAAGAATTAAGCTCTGCTCCAGACAAGTCGAGCTGACTCCATTTTTTCATTTTAATGGTGTCTTTCAATGCATCCTCCGTCATTATACGTCAAATAGCACCAACGGATGAGATAGACGATGAGGGGGAGGGATGACAAGTTTAGAAGGCCCACGACACTGCCACTGGCACTGGCAGGGCGGAGGCAGCGTAGCCGACGAGGCGTCAGTCAATCCCACTTAAAATATTTAAATAAATAAAAATAATAATTAAATATAAATGTATTAATAATTAAATTAAGATTTTTAATAGTTTATACTAACTATTATTAATAATTTTATAAGATTTATTTATCAGTCATTATAATTTAATTTTTTTTTTTACAAAATTAATCAAAATTTGGCCACTTTCTAAAAAATTATAACTATAATTATTTAAATTTACAGTGTTAAGATTTTTAAAATTTAAAATTCTTGACTATACGAAAATTTCTTTTAAAATGCGCCCAGGACCGACACATAAATGAGATAAAACAGTTATAATACTAAGGGGCCACTTCATGGACTACATGGCTTAGATTTTCATAATGTTATTAAAAAACTAATTCAAAATATATTTTTTTTCTAAAATGGTAGATTTTTCGTCCGACCAAACTTAGCCTAGAAGGCGTAGCTATGGGCAGGTGCGACAAAGAAACAAGGGAGCTCCAATTACTGAAATTGGTGTTTTCTTTTTCATTGGTTATTTGTGGGTTAAGATTAAAAATTAAAGATAGTGTTGTTGATGAAAATTAAATGACTATTTTATATAATTTTTATTATTCGTTTATTAATTGTTTAATCTTGAGTAAATAATAACTGCTCAGAACGCAAAACCAAACCTAAAACCGCCGCGGCCGCCACCACAAACCACAATTACCTTCCCCGTCTCTGCTATCACTACCTCCCGATCTCACGCCGTACAGACTCGCGAATAAGTTGCACAACATCTATAACATGTAAACAGACAGCGGACGGAAGAGAGGGAGGGAGAGAGCGCGCGCGCGTAATGGAAGCAACCGAAATGGAAGTCGAAGAAGGGCAACCTGCACATTCAAGCTCCAAGTCGTCCAAACGATTCGGTCTCAGAAATTCTATACAAACTAACTTTGGAGACGATTACGTCTTCCAAATCTCTGCCAAGTACTCTCTCTCTCTCTCTCCATGTCCATCGTGCGTCTTTGTGTGTGTGAGTTCAAATCAATTATTTCCTTTTTTGAGTGTGATGTCCTCTTTTTGCCCTTCTCATTTTGCTGCTCTGAAGGGAAGACTGGACGGCTATGGCGGTGTCGTTGTCGACGAACGCAGTAAAATTGTACTCGCCGGCGACCGGTCAGTACTTGGGAGAGTGTAAAGGTCACACCGCTACTGTAAATCACATCAGCTTCTTAGGTCCGATGACGCCGCATTTGCTGCACTCCTGCTCCTCCGATGGCACCATCCGAGCCTGGGATACCAGAACTTTCCAACAGGTTTATGCTAGTATTAGTATCCTACAAGCCAATGGGCTACTAATGTACATTTTCATCCTGTGGTATTAACTAAATAGATTTATACTTATCGTGATTTATCGTACTTCATTTGACATTTACATTTATCAAGACTCTTCTTACTTTATTTGCATGATAAAATCTCTAAGTTAGACTATGCGTCAATAATAATGCCCAGATGATGTTTAGAATTTTTAATTGCTTATAAACTCTAATCTTAGATATTATTGTTCATAGGATCTTTAAGATTGGATATTATTGATCTAGTTAGACTGATACATATTATGTCAACCTTTTAAATTGGGAGATTGAGCTTATGATCACTCATGTGAATGACACTGGCAAATATATAGGTGCTCATTAGAGAATGACTTTAGTAAATTTACTCAATTGAGGTACTTTGGATGAAAGTTTTGTTTGATGTTGAGAATAACAAAATAGTTATACAAATTGTACAAATAATCCTTAGGTTTGAGATAATTCATTATCTCATATGCAGATTGTTATATTCAGAAATTATGAATCTGTATAATTATATTTATAGAATAATTTTTGCTGATATCATGAATTAATTTTGAACAAATAAAATAGGGCTTGATATTTATCATACCTTAGATTTGTTTGGGGTATAGGATAATGGAATGATTAGATTTCTATGTTAATTACTATGGAAATGTTCTTTGGATAAATGATTATTTTCTTTGGACAAATGATTATTTTATTCACTTTATATACTGTTAGGTGTCATTCATGATTTATAGAATCATTACTTAATTATTATCAATAACTAGCATATGGGGAACTGGTTGATTTCTAGTGGCAATGCACTGCGTACCCATATATATATCGTCCGCTAATACACGACCAATTAATGTTTGGATAAAAAATCTTTCCGGCATCGTCCCCTTTCGAGGACTCACAGAAATCCCTCAGAAGGGTGCCACATCTAGAAAGTCCCCTATCTTGCCTCCTATTCCGGGCGTAGCGAAAGCAGAAAATCCTTGTCACAGCTCTACGAAGGAAGGGCTTGGGTTAGGAGCATTTTCAATAGGATTCTTTTCCCGAGCCTCTACCTCTCAAAAGAAGGAGTACGATATGTAAGGCATAAGGTGATGGATGATTCACCTCAAGAGGTGTTTTCTAGTTATAAGAATTTTCAAAGAAAGAACAAAATTTTTTTCCTCTACAAAGACAACAGAAGCTCTCAATGGCTAGGCGCCACTCTCTTTCTGAGTTATTCCAGAATCGACAATTGAAGCATCTGAGGCAGCATCAATCGGGGGATACATGACAGAAGGACCCTTTCTTCCTCTAGCTCTTCAATGTTGGTTCTAAAAGGAATTCTCATGAATCTCTCTTGAAAGGGCCCTTTATTTTTCACCCTTTTTGGTAAATAGTTGTAACCCTACATCCTGCATGCATATACTATCATATATAGTATGATAAAAGTAGTTGCACATTCATTGCTCGATAGATTAAGGGAGTTCGCTCATCTGTGCTCGTTCCATTCTTTTCGGAGGCATCCTTCCACATTGGCGGCGAGTGGAGTGCCACAATCCCATTCATCATTATTGATCTACATAAGCCAAAGCCCATAGCATTGGGGCTGACACTAACTAGACCGCCATAACAAGGCCGAGGTCCCACTCCCGGTCCAATAGAGATTATTTTACCAGCCAAATTGAGTTGATTAAATAACCTGACTACTTCTTCTTTGTCTTTCCAAGGCCTCAGCCTGGGACCCCGATTTAGTACCATTAATGGGGATCCCGGTAACTTAGACTGGAAACTACTATTGATCGTGGAGCAAGGGTTTAAAGAAAGTAAGCGCTGTGAACATAATGGGTCATGCATCATATTTGTTGTTTGAAAAGGAAATTATGTGCATATGTGTTAACCATGCATGAAGCACAATAATTTGGAGAGACCAAAGAAGATTAATTAGGGGAGGGAGATTAACCACCCCCTCCCCAAAAAAAAAAAAACAATTAAGAGGGCAAAAAGGCTTCCTTTTTAAAAGTTGGGGAGTATTCTATTCATCTTATAAATTTGGGAGGTCCCACATTAATCTTTGGGGGTGGGAAACATTTTGCTCCTCCCATGTTGTATATATCAAATTTTCAAATATTTGTTGTTATTTTACTGTTCAAAAGAAGATCTTGGCAATGAAAATAACAAAAAAGTGTAATTTTCTGCTATGTATTTTTATCATGATTTCCCCAGTTTATCCTTCCTCTTCTTTTTTCTCTCTTTTCAAAGTGAAGAGCAGAGCACAGTTCTGATGATCATATTTTTTAATCCATTCATAATGCTTAGAAGTGTCCAAAGAATTTCTTTTCCTCAATTACTTGAAGTGCATCCTAGATGGATTCTTTTCTGTGCGACATGTTTTGTTATGATCCTTGCAATTTTACCTGGGTGGAATGGTAAGGGCAGGATCTAGCCCAATCAAAAACTGCTACTACTAGATGGTTCCTATATATGTATACATCAGTCGGAAGGGTGCAGACTCTCGTGGGGACCATTTCCTTCCATGAAAATCGGGCTAGCCTGTAACCGAATTGCAATTAGACTGACTACAAAATTATTATTCATTAACTTGAATGCAATCGAATTAGTACTGTTTTCTGTTATTATCATGATATGTCCATCTTTTTGTTACTTATTGGAGTCATTGCAAGTATGTTGCACCATATATAGTAGCTTCATTAAAATGTTTGAGCCTAAAAATGAACTAAAGCCCACATGTTACAGGTGTCCTCAGTCCATGCTGGCCCTTCCCAAGAGGTCTTTAGTTTTTCCTTTTGTGGATCAGGTGATCTTCTTGCTGGTGGATGTAAATCTCAGGTGTGGAACACAACACCCTTTTTGGTCTTTGTGCTGTGATCATATAATTTGGATGGATCATGTATCATATCTGATATCTAGTGCCTGTAGCAACTGGATGAAGCTAAATTCATGAACCATTTTGAAGTGGCATTTTGACTTCCGAATGTTATGTTGCTTGATAAATACTAAAACTCAACACTTCATAGGCAACTGCAAAACCTTTAAGGAGGGAAATGAACCATCATACCAATCTTCCCTATCCCTCATATTGTTTTTGGCAGCAGTTGAGTGGGAAACTCTTGAATCTTTTTGTTGCAGAACTTGGCATATATCTATATAAAGCATGGCTTGGGAGTGAGCTGCTTGGAAATGACCTGATATTTGGCATGTGATTTGTACATCTAAATAGCCTCTAAGGAGCCCATATTGTTCTAGGAGGATAATTGCAGCTTTCGAAGGAGGTTGGCACCTCCAAATAGCACTCAAACTGAAGTCCATCTGGGTTGTGGTGAAATACTTTCTGAAAAGGTAATCATCGGAGTACTAAATGGAGAATTCCTAGGCAACCCTCACTTTGCCTGAGCACTTTCTTCTGAGAGGTCCATAGAAACTTTGA
Source organism: Nepenthes gracilis (assembly GCA_033239525.1). NCBI lineage: Eukaryota > Viridiplantae > Streptophyta > Magnoliopsida > Caryophyllales > Nepenthaceae > Nepenthes > Nepenthes gracilis. The sequence continues at coordinate 28,773,540 of BSYO01000003.1, forward strand.
AAGGAAGCCTTTACCTCCACCCTTTTCCTAATGAGGATCTCTATTGAAAATGGGGCTCAAAGTGGCATTTTTTCCACCTTCGTGCCTGCAAATTGATTTTTAAGATCAATTTACAGATCTTAGGAGAAGACTTAGCTCAGGATTTGAAGAAAGTTAAATTAAGATCCCGACGAACATCCCTCTCAAAAATCGGGCTTGAAATGACAGTTTTTCCACTCTATCCTTTCCAGATTTTAAGATCAATTTACCTCTCCAGGAGAAGACGAAAATGAGATTTGCAAGAATCCGAGTTACAGTGCAAGCCCCAACAAGAAGAAACCACTTCTTTTTGGGTAAGCAAAGATTTTTGAAATTATTTCATTGTGAAATTACTTCCCCAGATAGGATTATGGTTTAGAACTTACACAAATGTTGGGCATGGCCGAGCAAACAACCACCACCAAGCACCAAAGCTTTTAAGGAAATAAAATTTTACAATCAACCATAAGGTGGTACCAACAACTGGTTACTAAACTGAATGTTCCTATAAATTAAGTTCAAGCTGAATAATTTGGATTAGCGGAGCAGCTAGGATATTTTCATGTGGAATTCTGTATTGTTCCCTCCCTTCCAGGTGTTGTAAACAGTGGCCACAATCTGTGGTATGGTATTGCCACAAACCAAGAATTATTTTTTGCTCCTCCCATGTACAATCAATGTAAGATGAGGATCATAGATTATATTTTTAATGATGATTAATTAATTTAAGTTAATGAAAATATCGAGATCAATTGAGGTTTTTGGTCAAAATTAATTTCCTGACTGGATTACATTAGACCGAGTGATGCCTAACCGACGTCTATGTGTATTTTGGATAGAAAGGTCGTGTCTAAAAAACACAATTCGAGGGCTCGTTCTTATTTTAAGTGGATTGGTTATGCTCAATATGCACATGAGGGATATATGTGTGTACTTGAGGGAGAATGTGGACGCCTTTTGTACACTTGATGGATGCTCGTGCACCATCAGGCGCACGGTTTATGCCTTCATGCCTGACAAGCCCACATACATTAGTTCTTAATATAAGGTTCCCTTAGCTAATTTTTATTCATTTTTGCACAATTTTAGAGAGAAGAGGGAGAAAATGAAGAGAGGAAGAGATAATCATGATATCTTTGGGTAATATCAAGCATGAGGTTATTGTCTTCTGACCCTCTTTTATTTGTTGTTAATCTTTCCTTACCTCTTTGAGCATTTCATGTTTCAAATGCTTATACATGTACTACTTTATAGCTAAAGAGTTTATCCGTTGCATGCATGTGATCTTACTTCCCTTCCATGAAGCTTTTGTGAAATACATACCTTCAATTCATATTCGTTGCATTTAAAAGCTGATTTTCTGCAATAATATTCATGTATGTCTTTAAATTATGTTTAAATACTCTTGCATGTCCTTAATTTTCAGATATATGTTTCTACATATCTATGTTTGAAACAAGTTGATGAAACTATGTTATACTTGTTGATTTCCTAAAATTTTACATGACATTTTATTGCATGTTCTTAAATTATCATATTAAAATTCCAGCACATTTTGAAAATTGTATTATTGAATTCCTGCATATCTATGTTTTAATGCATGGTATAAGTTTGAAGAAATAAGAAAAGAGAACTTTATATAAATTTAATGATAAAAATATTTTCTTCGGTATGACAAATATAAAGAATATGTTTGTATTTAAGTAAAGTTTTCAATTCGGTTATGTACGGACCATATTAGAGAATTGTCGGATTATATATTATAACATGTTTTAATATATTATAAGTAAAATCGAAAGTGATGCCTATTATTCGTGAGTCAGATTAGTGGTGTTTGGCCTGTCTATAAAGGTATATGTAGATTCCCCACCTTCGGAACTTGAATAGTAGAGTATGATATTTGATTACGGAAAAATAATCATAACCCAAGTTTTGATTATTTGTCATTTGTTGGTGAGGTCATCACTAATAATTAATATCCTAACTTTTAGTATGATTTGAGCATATTTCAGATATTAATTTATTAAATTGATCATCAGTTTGGATTATACATGATAAGTTTACAAATTAATATTATTATTTTTAGGTTATTTGATCATGTCAAATAAATAGTTAATATACCTTGCAATTAAGCTAGGTAAGGAACTTTTAATTAAAATTCGAATACTCAGTATTACCATCATACTAATTGTCTCTAGAAAGCTTCTCACATAGAGAAGCATGAAAACAAGTAGAGAGATATAACCCTTTTGTCACTTGAGCATTTGTAAATTTTGGAACTAAGTCCTTTATCTTTCACTCTTTCATATCTTCATAAGTTTACGAATTAATATTTTCATTTTTTGTTTATTTGATCATGTCATATTCCAACTTGTTTTTAATGTATATATATTTACTTATGAAAATTATATGACTTGTTGAGTAATTGACTCGCTCTTGTTTTTATTTTATTGACCTTTCATATTGAAGAACTCGATACTTGTAGGTGGTTTGGGTTGAGGAAAGAATTAGATTTTTGGATCAGTTTAATGTATTAAAGTTATTCAAAATGATAGATTAGGTTGTTAAATTTTTGTAGTTGTTTTTAAGTATTGTAATTTTTAGGTAGTAGATGTACGATATTAGTGATTGAGTTTGATTTCAATTTCATTAAGTAGTTTAGTTGGATTAGGATTTGATTTTCTCTTATTTAAGTATCGATGTTTTTCTTTACGTATAATTAATGTCATGTTTGTTGGTGTTCAAGAGCCACTTTCACGTGTGGTATCTTAGATCCTTTGATTTGATATACTTTATTTCGGGTCTTTTGTTGGTATTTGACTTTTCATCTTTGCATCCCGTCACTATTTTTGTTTTTGGTTGGTAGAATAAATAAATAAATTTTAATTAATCAAGGGAAAAAATCTATTTTAAGCTAACTAAGGATTAGGAATTAATATAATCGGATCTTGAGATCGGGGACATGATAGTCAAACCACTTAAAATTTGTACAGATAAATGGTAGACAATATTTGGATAAGCGCACAATACTGGCTAATGCAATTTTGTCTTCAAATATTTTTGATTGATAAATTAATTCTTTTTTGCCTTGCAAGTATAATTTAGTTGCATCCACTTTTAGAGTATGGAGAGAGGTTTTTTGATACTTAAGTTGTAAGCTGGATTTGTTGTACTTTTCAAAATTTGTGTCTTCTACAATGAGGAATGGACTTTTCGATCACACAATATATTGGGCATGCTTCTCATATTGTGTCTGTAGATCGCAATGATATGTGCCAACTCCTACAGCCCCTCCAAGGGCAAGTTATGCTTGTGATGATTCAGATTGGTTTTTGTGTTTTATATGTGCCACCTCGGATAACTAGTTTCTTTGAGCTGTCTCGAGAGTAGTCCTTACAAATGCTCTATCAACACTGTTTATCTTATCTCAAACTGATCCTGAACACTGCTTTTGCATTTTTGGGGAGCCCTTAGTAGTCATTCAGAATCTCTAGGTTTAGTATGTTCTGGTTCTAGAAAATATAAACTGTTGGTTGGGGTTGGTAGACACCCCCAAGTCAAAGTAAAAGGTCGAAAACCATAACTAATGTTTTAGTAGATGAAAAATTACGTATAACAAAAGGGCCAAAAAATAAGTGCATGATAAAATGGTAGAGTAGATAATTAGAGCAAAAAATTTGAGCACAACACAAAACTATTGAGAATGAGAGATTTGAGATTTGATGGAATGAGGTTAGTGGTGGTCAACAAAAAAATGGAGGGGTATTATAGATATTTGGGGTGGCATTTTGGTGATTATTATTATTATTATTTTGGTTTACAATGGCTGAAATCAGACTGTTGGCCAAATAGCCTGAATTTAGGAAACATGACACTCAGAGAGGACCACTGGGAGACGATCCTTTGGGCGAAATTCAAGATGGCCTACAAGGAAATGCAGGCCATGCAGATGGGCCCAGGTCAACATGGCTTGCGGACCAGGAATCCATCATCTAGCATGATCCAGTCATATAGATGGCCTAGGCATGACATGGTTTGGGCTGTGCTGGACCCACTCGGGCATGGCCAGTACTGCCAACTTAACACCTCTAATAAACTTTAGACTAGCTCATTAAATTTTATCGTGTACTCTTTTGCAGTAGAATTCTTAAGGTATAATTATTGATCTAGTAATTATCTTTTGTGATACATAGTAAGGTATTTATTTCTCCTTCAACTTATCCTTCATCTCATCCCAATGGGTAATGGGAGGCTCTCCTTGAGCCTCAGTGTGTTGGTGGATACTTTTCCAATAATGTTTGCAATAACCTACAATTTTCACTGTAGTGAAACGAATCTTATGTATGCCTGTCCTGGAATTGAATTGAAGTAATCTTCTAGATTTTCTAACCAATCAAGGGTTGCGTTATCATAATTTATAAACTTGGCTCAAATGTGTTCTTTGTTTGGGTAGTGTAAAAGCTTCTGTGGCATTGTATAATATGAAATGCACCAGGTCTCCAGTGGATTGAACTTGTGCAGCAGCTCAGATTTGTGTTTTTTTTCCCTCTTTATTGCATATGTTATCCTGCAGTATGCTGCCTCAACATAGGCTGTTTTGTAGCTGGAGAAATTGTGCCAAGTCAGAGTTTCTGTTTGATAATGTACTACTTTTTTTGGTAAGTGATAATGTACAACATTAATGTGTCTTCTTAGTCACTAAACTTTGCAGATACTCCTATGGGATTGGAGGAACATGAAGCCAATGGCTTGCTTGGCAGAATGCCATGTGGAAGATGTTACTCAGGTACATAGACACATGCATAAGTATGTATATCTGCATATTTCAAGTTATGTGAATGTGCTTATATTCATTCAGGAATACGTTTCTTGCTTTTAGATTTGCTCATGATATTATTTCGTGAAATTGATAACTAATCTTTACATATTAATTTTTAACAGGTTCACTTCATTCCTGGCACACAAAAGAAGCTTTTGTCTGCCTCTGTTGATGGTTTAATATGCATCTTTGATGCTACTGGAGACGTAAATGATGATGACCACCTGGAATCAGTAAGTTCTTGCTGGTTGGTTCCTATTCCAATTACCAATTATGTGTGCATTTATTAAGCTCTTTATGTAGTTTTTGGTGATGATATGGAAAGTTTACATGTAAAGGAACTTCAGTACTTTTGCCTTATGATATATACTTGTTACTGTTTGTTTTAATTTACAGTGATTTGATTTTATAAACCCACCTTAGCAGAATCAGTAGGCAGATCTGTTGAAGAATAGTATATTTTTCATATTTGTTTCGATTATTTCACAATTTTCTCTTGGTTATATCTAGTATTCATAATAATTTCTGAGTTAGTTGTAGGAAGAATATCTTATGGAATTTCTTAATATGGTTATTAGTTATAAAATTATTTCAATGCAATGCAATTATTTTATCTTAATATAGTATATGAGATTTTCTCCAAAAGTTTTTCACCGCCAATAGACTACTAGCCTTTTATATTGCCTATAAGATCATTCCCAAATTTTCTTCTTTGTTATGTGTGTTTTGCTAGCCATTAGAATTTTTTTCCCCTCAAATTCCATATATATATATGGCTATTCTCTATAGCGTGGACCGTGTGTGAGCAAGTTGTTGCTACCTGCTTCTTCCATTGTTTGCTCCATTTTCCCACTGTTTGGATGTGCTCAGATGTGCAGGGCATGCATCCAAATTTGTGTTTTATTTGATAGTTGTAGAAGATTGTACATGCTAGTGTTTGCGCATGTTTGATAGTGTTGGCTCTAATTTCTATTTGCAAACTGTTATGAGTAGTCTTTTTGTTTGCTCTATTCCAGTGTGATGCTAATTTGAGTTTTAATTTCTGTTTAGAGATAATTTTGGTGTCCTCCTAAGAGAAGAGGCTGTGGAGAATAATTTTGGTGTCCTTCTAAGAGGAGATTGTGGAGAATAATTTTGGTATCCTCATAAGAGAAGAGACTGAGGAGAACAAATCTTTGCATCACTGTACCTTTGTTTGCTAGAATAATGAATTGATTTTCTAATTGGAGTTAGTGTCTATAATTTATCTTGAGTTTGAGCCTTTGAGGGGATGTCAAAAATATCATTTCCCTTATTTGTTTAGTTTATTTCTGAGTATAATTAAATTATATTGAGATATCTAGAATTATATCAAAGTTATTTGTAAAATATCTTTCAGGATGCTTTCCTCACTTATATTTCTATAGTCTATAAAATTCATATGACTTACTTTTAGAATTAATTCAATTTAACACAATCTTCTTTCTTATTACCAAGATCCAACAAATTAGCAAAGAAACAGCAATAGCAGAATAAAGAACCAAACAAGCAGTTAAAGCAGCAGCCATCTTATAATAGGCTCCTTACAGTTTGTTACATAGCAATTTTGGTTGGCAAACAATCTTACAATGACCAACTTCCCTTGGTTTGTTACATAGCAGAATTGGTTCGCAAACAACCTTACAATGACCAACTACCCTTCCTGACAACTAGTTGAATGAACATCTAAATTCTATTGAATTCTTCTATAACTTCTGAATCCTTCCTTTCCTCTGATTTCCATCTCTTCCTTCGATCTCCCTTCCAATTTCTTCTCTTTATCGCAACTAACTAGTTCCTAGCCAATCGTATTTTAGGAATGATGAAACCTTATTATATAGAGAATAGTTAATTGCTATTAACCTGAAAATTGGATGCTTGAATGACATGCTAATGGAGTAGAGATTAAATGGTTATTTGTTGCTATAACAGGTGATGAATGTGGGGACTTCAATTGGTAAAGTAGGGTTCTTTGGACTCAAAAATCAAAAGCTCTGGTGTTTGACTCATATTGAAACGTTGAGGTATTGAATGCGTGATTTTGGTCATACATTATTAATTCACTGTCACCATCTATTTTATTTGTTTGCAGCTTCATGTTTTCATCACTTATCCCCTTTAAATAACTACTTTTCTGAGACGTGAGCTTTATTATAAAATAAGAATTTTGTGGTTTCCAAACTTGGAAATGTTGTGTTTTTCCAAACATATAGAGTAGATCATATAAGTTAACCACTTTTATAAGAGTTGAGATGGCTGTAGCCTGAAGTTTATTGCCTTCTCACTTGATCAGATGAGCTGTTAGATTGAAGTCTGTGTAATTTTTGCGCTCTTGTTTTTTCGTTTTGGGGTGTTAGGTTGAAGTCAATGTAAATTTAGCTTTCTTGCTTTTTGGTTTTGGGGTGGGTTCGGGTGTTTTTGTTTAGCTTGTGTCAGATTCCTGATTCACATTGGGTGCCTTCTCCAGTGTTTGGGATTGGAAGGATGCAAATGTTGAAGCAGATTTCCAGGAAGCTCGCTCTTTTGCATCAGACAGCTCAACACAAGATCATGTATGCTTCTTATTTTGATTTAGAAGTTTTTTTCCCCCTACAATAAGAATTTGAATAGACAAGTCCTATTCGGCTGTTGGTTAAGGGTAAACCCAATTCAGATAACCATTTGAGGAAGGGGATAAACCTATTTTGATTTCCTACCAATGAAGAGAATCAAGTTTCGTTCCCTCCCAAATGTCACTACAATCAGTAATACGTTCACCATCACTCCAACACCACAACCCCTCCCAATGACCAACATACCCCTTGATGAAGATCCACTATCACCACCACACAACCAATAAAATCTACCATCTCCACCACCATCACCACCTCAATTCATTAGCAACCACTGCTCAGACTATAAACTCCCACCACCAGCACCCTCCAAAATACAACATTTATTAAAATAATTATTAATGCACATTTTGATTCTATAATATATAAAACCAAACATTTGTGATTCCACATCCCATTCAATACTGGACTAAGTTTTTTTTTTTTTTTTTTTTTTCGGAAAGGGGGGGGGTGTTATCATGTTTCAAATTCCAATTTTGATTCCGTAGCCCTAAGAAACGGCTCCTAGGAAGAATATATGCATGTGTATGTTTGGCCAGCTGAGCACACCCTTTTTGGGCAAAATCTTATGTCTTGACAGGTTGATTACTTTGTTGATTGCCATTGCTCTAACGGAGACAATCGTTTGTGGGTCGTTGGTGGCACAAATCTTGGAACGATTGGCTACTTCCCTGTAAATTATAGTGATAAAGTGATAGGCTCCCCAGAAGCTATTCTTCGAGGTGGTCATACTGGCGTTGTTAGGAGTGTGCTGCCTTCATCGAACATTCTGGGAGGGCATCCTCAAAATCATGGCATTTTTGGATGGACAGGTGGTGAGGATGGCAGATTATGTTGTTGGTGGTCAGATGAGATTTCTGATTTGAGTCGTGCGTGGATGTCAAGTGCATTAGCTGTCAGGTTGCCGAGGACTCATAGGAATACGAGGTATCAACCTTATTAGAAACTCACTGTCTTGATACTGCCTTTTTGTTTCCCTCTGACAAAGATGATACCCTATGTTAGGGTCATGTTCATGTAAAATGTAGACCTAAAATATCTGTAACTCATTTATTGTGCCTTGTAGCCGTTTCCCCATACATGATTATGTTTCTCTTCTTATACAAATTCACTACAACTACATGGTGATGAAAATTAGATGCTTTCATTTTATCTTGTAGCTGTGATTCTATCTCTTTACCCATCCATTATTATAAGGTCATGACTAATATATCTAAGTAGCTTAATTGGGTGAAAATTGGTTCGGATCAAGGCCCAATTTGTAGACTATTATTTTGGTCGAAATCTCGAGCATGTCGACCGGAGTCCATGCAAAAACATTAGAATTCCAATGGAGAAAGGTGACCAACCGGTCTCGTAGGAGTTCGACAAGTGAGCCCCCTATCTTCACGCATCTCTTCAGATCTCCAGGGTCTAGAGGGTCATGGTCTATCGGCTTGCTAGCTTGGGCCTGCTGCAGAGTTGCGTCATCTTTGTGATCGAAATTGTCCATCTGCCAATCCAAAGTGGCTTGGGTGACCTAGGACAGGTAGCACATCCAGCTGGTCACCTGATTGCCCAGTACCTCTCCGATGCCGTAGGTTGTAAGAAACTCCATCTTTAAGTGTGTGATTGACGTCATAGCTTTGAACTCAATCAGACAATGTCGGCTTAAGATAGCATTATAGACCAAAGGCAAATCAACTATTAGAAACGTCAATAAGCGGGATGCCGTCTTGGGGTATGTTCCTAAGGTGAGTTCCAACCGGATGGTTCCTTAAACGGTCACCGACTTATTTAGTCCGTAGAGGGGCCTTTTGGCCGACCATAGCTGATTCTTTTTCAGTCCCAATAAGCATCCATGTAAAGTAAATTACACGAGTTTTCATTATCGATAAAGATTCGTTTTAGTTGGTAGTCAAAAGTATTATTTGAAACGAATGCGGATACAATCAGAAGATTGGAGTGAGGAGTCATTACATGTGACACGTCATCTTTGCTAAAATAAATGATATCGTTCTTAACTTCTACCCTTAGTTTTTTCAGCAGTCTCGAGTTAGTCCGACGGGTGGTTCGGTTGGGTGGCCACCATATTGACCACATCGGCCACTAATCGATTTCTTGGCTGCTATTGCTCTATCCTTTCTTCTCTTGCTCCGCTGGGCCCTAGCTCTGGGTTTCGTAGGAATTTGGTTAGGTGTCCTATCCGAATAAGTTCTTTAATTTTTTTCTGTAGGGTCAGGCAGGCATTTGTGCAGTGACCTGGAGATCAATGGTATTGACAATACTTCATCTAAACTCCTCCTTTTGGGTTATTAATCGGTTTCGGCCACTTCACAAATTTTTCCTCCCGTATTTATGTGAGAATGTTGGTCTGGGAGTCGTTCAGAAGGATCAGGTTCAATGATTCGAACTTCCTTTGGGCCTCGACTCCACTATGAGCCGCTTCCTCAAATCCCGGGAGTTGAAACATTCTCCATTTCTCTTTCTTTCTCTAAGTAGTCCCTGGTGGAGGGAGTCCCTACATCTTGGATGCTTAGCCTCATTGCCTCTTTGGTTGCTATGTTAGTTCGGGTGATTGCCCTGACTTCGCGGAAGGTCTGGGGATCCTTGTGGGTCAGATGTTTGAAAAACTCGCCCAACTCCAGAGTAGATATGAAAGTGTTTAGCTTCACCTCATTGGTCAACTGGGGTATCCAATGGGCCTCCACGGTGAACCTAGCTAGGAAGCTCATAAGACTTTTGTTTGTCCCTTACTAGATAGAGGCGAGGTGTTAGGACTGTCTTTCCTCTCTCTGGTTAGAGGCGAATTGGGTCAGGAAGCTGTCGACAAGCTTCTGGAATGTCTGAATTGAATTTGACGGTAGGCAATATAAGCCAAATCCGGGCGTCCCCTTTTAGGGTCAGTTGAAAACATAGGCACATAGTTGTCTTGCCCATGTCATAGAAGCTCAGTTGGGTGCAAAAGTGGTTTAGGTGGTCCATCAAATTGGTACTTCCATCGTAGAACTCCAGAGCCAGCATATTGAATTTCTGAGGGAGCGGTTGCATCCGGATCTCCACTGTGAATAGCCATCATTTCAGGTCTGCGAAGTGTTCGATAGTGTCTCCCTTGAATATGTGCTGCCATATCTTTTCAACTCGCTCCTCCACCTGAGAGAGAATGTGGCCCTTTTTGCATTAAGGTAGGTCTTTAACTCTAAGTGGTCTAATGAGTGACGTAAGGCCTGCCGACTGCTGCCGATGGTTGGTTGGATGTTGCACAAGGCCCTTTCTCAGGCTAGTGGCCTCTGCTCGTCATGTGAGTAATAAGGATTTCATCTCTCTAGGCTCTTGTTAGTATCTTGTGGCCAAGCCGACCCTCCAAATGGGATCGAACCTCGTCACTTGAAGTCGCTTGGGCTACGAGGTCGTTCGGGAATCCTGCCTTTCAGACTGGTCGCTTCTTCCTCTGGCTTCTACGTTTTGATGCCGAAATCTGGGTAGTGGAGAAAGGAACCCCCAGCCCATGCCGGCGCACGCAAAGAGTTTGGAATATCTAAGATATGTTATCCATCTGATCAGCGAGCGCCTGCATGAACGGTGCAAGTCGCTCCTCTGCATGGTTATCCGCTGAGGGATCACCACGACGGGGACAACATCCTTGGCCGGAGTGCTGGTATGGGTTCCGGTGTTGACCATATTGCTTCTGTGTAGATGGTGGTTAGGCCTTTTATTCGTCTTCATTTAGATGGCACCAATAATGTGTCCTAAATCCAGATTGCTGACAGATTATGGTGCTGCTTGGTCTTCGGGTTGAATTAAAATAGGTCTAGTATCTGTATTTCTCTGTTTGAATCCTGCATACCACAAGTCAAAAATAAGATGTTAGAAGATTAGCGGGACTCGCTTCTCAGGTATATCTTTTAACGCTTTAATTAGTAATTTTTCTCAGGAGATGAAAGATGCTGGATAAAAGTATATGAGTGATGACGTAAGGAACTGATTTTTTGAGTATAACTCAGAGGTTACGCTCGGCGTGGGGCGGCTTTTGTGATGGTGCACTCGTGGGGAGCGACTTTGATGTCTAGGAGGCGAGGATTGTGAGGGAATTCTTACAAGGCTCTATGAGTAAAATGTAGTCTCTTGAAAGCTTTTTAGAAGTAGCATTTGAGAGTTTGTTTTAGTGCGAATGCAAGCGTCTGAGAGTTGGTATTAACGTTAACGTAGGCGTCGATGCGAGCATACCATTGGAGTCTGCATCAAGGGTTTTTTATAATCTTTGAGCTAGCTCAATCTTGCTTGGGTGATAAAGTTGGCTGCCAGCTGCTTTGCACAAATTTGGTAGGCTAGTATAAGAATTGCAAGTGCCGATTAAGACAACCGAAATCAATTGAAGGAGATTCTTTTATTCATTGAGGAGATGCTATATCGCAGCAAATATTAGGGTTATTATCATAAGAAATATGTTGAGTGTTGGAAGTTGTCATTTATGGAGAAATTGTAATTTTGAACAATATTTGGGGTTCTGGCAAGTTAAGGTTGATGATTTTCAGTGTACAAGAATAGTGTTGTGGGCCGTCTGGATTGGGCCGTGGCCTGCTTGGATTGTCCGGATGGCGCAGGTATCATTTTGATCAATAGAAGTATTAATTGTCCTTTGGACCTATGGGTCGGATGTCTTTAGGCTTACCACTGAATCCATAGATTTTTGTATTGGGTAGACTCATTTCTATCGTCCCCATCAAGTCCATCACTAAACGTTGTGTGCCAAACGAAGTTGATGTCTATATTTCTTAAGTTTATGCATATATTTGTTTTAAAATTTTCTAATTCTATTTTTATTCATATTTCAATACTAAATTTACTCTATTTCAAAAAAAAAAAAAAAAGTAGAATAGATTATAAAATTTTATCAAGCTCCAAAATAAATAATATCTATGCTTTAATTGTACCTTTTGCATGCCATGCGTGCGCATACTTTAACAAAAATAAATAAGTAGACAGTGGAAAACAGTTGGACTTCCATTCACAAGCAGTCAATTGCGTACTACGGCCATTCCATCGTAAATCAATCAGTCGACAAAATTGACTCGTAAAACCAGTAAGGTCCTCTGCCAGTCGAACGCCTATTTTCAAAGGTATTATTCTCTGCCCTCCTCATCACTGCATCGATTTAAAAAAAAAAAAAAAAAAGCCTCCATTGCTAGAATAATACCATCAGAAATTCAAAAAGTATCCAGTGCCTTACTTTATTTAATCTTCCTTTACACACTTTTAACGGTGTTGATTTTTCACTCCGCTAATTTTGAAAGACTAAAGCCATACTATCACTTTATAATATGATAGATTCATTTTATAATATCAATCGTCCAACTTATTATTTATCATGGGACTTTAGAAAGACTTTTAAAAGAAGAGACTTTTAACAACTCTTCTGTTTAGCAGCCGCGTATGATGGATTGCAGCAGTGACTTCATACTGTTTGCAGTACTAGCGGAGGTCCACTCTTATGCCATATGTTGGGCTGTACACAGACAGATTTGATACTGTTTTGATAGTAATCCGTAATTTGGAATTGTTTTTGAAGGATCTAATCTGAAACCGTCCCTAATTGAAAAAGAAGTTCGTTTTTGGCATGGATTTGTTTAGATGGAGCGTTTTGATAAAATTTTTGTGTAGTAGTCCCGATCAGATTGCACTGTGGAATAGCTTCAAAATAGCTCCAAAATACGTGTTTCAGCCTCACGAAAACGACTTCTCTAATTATTTTTAAATCTGACGATGTGGGAGGGTCATGTAATAGCACGCTCACACTCTCCTTTAGGAAATAAAGTGATGTGGGTGCGGTCGCAAAGTGACTGACACTTCAATTTGACAGCACTCCAGTATTGCCGGTGAAAGGATGAGCGCTGAGAGGCCATCATCTAGCTGTTGTGCTCAATACAAGTTGAAGACGCAACTTGAGAAAAAGAAGGGCAGGAGGTCCCACCCAATCATAGGACAACTTAGTTTTGGCCTACTCTCTGACTCACCTATTTCACTCAACCGATAATTAAAGCATCCTCAAATCTTTTGTTGCGAGCGCATGGCAGCAAGTGCAGAGCCTCTTTTGTGCATCATTGATTGACCAGTCTCTGGGCGTCACGTAAAGGCTTGAATAGCCACTCAAAACTGTTAACCATTAAAATTACAGACAAACTGTTAACCATGAACATTACAGACACACTGTTTTAATGATTTGTCTGGATGTCTACCCAATTTTGATCTGCTCTTCATTCGTTTGCTGACTCATGCTTTGGATCTTTCTTGATTGCCTATGGCTCGTCTCAACGGACTTGAGTATCGTTAACTTTAATTAGAAAAATTACTTCAGTTATATTAAAACTTCTAATTTAAATTTATAAAAACCAATTAAACTTATTTTCTTTGGTTTGCACGATGCAAATAACCAGAAGTTTAGTTTTCTTTGTTGTGGGACTCGTAAGATTCATTAAAAAATTTCACAAGAAAAATTTTATATTTTTTTACGGAATCCTACTTTGAAAAAATATAACTTTGATATATATATATATATTTGAGTAAAAGAGTTCTTCAATAATAAGGTTCAATAATATCTGATTTATTTTTTGTCTCCTCACGAATTCAACTAATAGGATCAATTTTTTAATCCATATAGAGACTTATTCTTAACTTGGCTATGAAGTTTGGAATCATCACTTCTATCTCTTGACCCAATAGTTCATATCTTTTTTCTCGGTTGTTTATAACTCATATTTGCATGGATGCTTTAATTTACACATCTTTACTGATGGCAAACATTATGAATTGAGTTACAACATGTATTTATCTGGATGTCTTAATTTACATGGATTTATTAGTAACTGACATTATAAATTGAGTTATAACACATATTTATTTAGATTCTTTAATTTACACATACTTATTGATGACCAACATTGTGGGTTGAATTACAACCCGTTTAGAGGGATCAAATATCATGCCTTTTTCAAACATCTGATTTCGGATGTCGGATATTCAATGATTGAATTTAGATCATTATATGGATTATACCAGCCAACTCCAAATAAAGTTTTGCCCAAGTATTGGTAATTTGCACTATTTGAATAAACCATCTATGCGGAGTGAATTTTGAGCTTTGAAGTAGAAACATGACCTATGTCGAAATAGTATACTTGCCAAAAAGAAAACTCAAACAATTTAGTATATAGCTACAAATAAACTTAAGCGAACAAAATTTGCATCAAAACATGCATTTATATATGTACCAGATACAATCTTTAGAATATCTACTACATTCGGATGCCGGGTAACAAGAACGATTATCCAGACTTTTTCATATCTGATTTTGAGAACATGGACATAAATATTATTGAGCAACCCTGATTGCATTATTCTGAGAGCATAAAGGAATAACAAAGACTAATCTGCTTCTTCTATCTAGATAGAGAGATGGCTAGTGTCAACTTAAATGCACTGTGTATGGTAATTGATCTAATATTGTAAAATTAACGTACTTTCTGAAACAGTACTTTGGCGATGTGAGCATTCACAGCCTTTGGAGAGCAGCAGGCAATATAGTAGAAACTCTTTGCTACGGTCAGAAACATCTGCTTAGTGTCATGATCAACATCATCGGAAGTGTGTTTCAGCACCAATTCCACCAGCTCATGCATGTTTGACTCCACTACTTTCCTGATGTTGGCATTCACCATACTGTGGCTGCCTATGTGTTGATCCTAAGAAAATGACACCCAAAGCCAATCAGAAGTACTACTATTAAATTATAGGCTAATTAATGTATATAAATATATAAAGTGCGCTCTGTATGGATGAATTATCTTATATTGATACCGATCAATTGCAATACAAGATTAATAATGATATACAAATATATATATGAGATATTTCCTAATCCTATCATGTGAAAGTCTCGTATACTGGATCATACTCCCGCCGTAGAATATCAGCTATGTGAGGATACGTAGCCATAGATACTTCAGGGTAAAGGTGTAATACCATTTGATATATATGCAAGATAACCTCTTCCTCCCAAAATCAAATTGAAAAGAATTTGAGGGATAGGATGTTGCGTTTTCAGTGATTAAAGAGTGAGATGAATCACAGATGGATGTGATCTTCGGTATTAATTTCCTTGTACATGAGTGCCTCTAGTCAAAATACAATAATTTTGCACCTCACTTTCCAAGGCCAGTTTATTCTCTCTCTCTCTCTCTCTCTCTTATCGTCTGTATTGGTTTATTCTCCTCTTTTACTTATCCTCTTACTGGTTAAACTTTCAGTTATATTTTCATATTAGACTTATTGTTCAATACCTTGTCATTTTTCTTTTTTTGGGTTCAACTTACGGTGAATCTTGATTATGAAATTAGAATTCTAATTTAGGATGTAAGTTTAATTTAATTCTGTAAAAATTAAGATTAAATAAAATTTAAATTATGTTGCATGGATTATAAAGACATGATTAATTTTTTTAACCCATATATAAAAATGAAAAAACAATTAGTTTAATATAAAATCTAATTTTTAAAATTCAATATAAATATAAATTTAAAATAAATATCATATTGGAAAATATATTTTATACGAGTGACATACTTTTGTATGTTTTTAGGCATACTATTATATATTTGTTTACTTTTTTTTTATGTAGTCAATATTTTTAATAGAGAAACTATTTTAATATTATTACAATATAAATGACCGTTGATAGATCTATCTGGGTTCAATCTAATTTGTATTATAAGCGAGTACTAATGGGAGCTCTAACTTGAGTAATAGGCTTACCTAAAATATTAATTTATGTTTAAATTTTTATCAATATATGTTATTTTAAAATATTTTTAGGTAACACCTTTATTAGAATATTAATTTTTTTTGACTTTTAGATAATACTTATTAAATTTAAAAAATAAATAATTATTGATCAATCTCTATCCTATCTAAATTATCTTTTATGCTATCTTATTGGGGATGAAGTATCCAACTTGACCTCTTATATATCATAATGGGTCAAAATATATCATATATATATATAGTCATTTTGTTACTAAAGTTATATAATAAATAGGAATAATATTGTTTAACATTGGTATATGAAGTGATATGTACAGCTAGGTAGATTTAGCATTTTGTGATGACATTAACCAAAAAAAAAAACAGAGAGAGAAGCAACTAGCTAGCTAGCACGCTGGCTAGTTGTACAATTAGGGGGTTTGACACTTACGTACCTTTAGAGGCTTAAGGTGGCCGAGCCGGTGGCATACCCTGTTGGTGATGTCCAAGAGGCGCTGGTACTCTAGATGCCGTAGAGTCTCCTCAGCCCCCCAACCACGGCCGCATAGTTCTACCGTTCGGACCACCAGCGCTGCCTCCCACCGGTACCTATCGCCATCCTCTTCCCACGCCATCAGCCACTTTGTCCACTGCTCACCATCAGCAAAAATTAAAGTACGGACAAATGTTTCTATAAATCCAATTACGTCTTTTTTTCCTTTTCCGTATTGCTGTGGTAAGAATCAAATTCCCTTACTATTCAACGAAAAAAGAAAAGTTCCAAGTATTTGACCCTTCCACTTGTATGAAAGCTGAATGCAAACGAAAGGAAATTAGATTAAGGAAATAAAAATAAAATCGGTTGGGTAAAACTCACTGCCTTGCAGAGTTGATGACGAATGTCAATACCATGGGCCATAAATGCCTCCAACGATAGTTGCTCGATGGTAGCTACGAGCGAGTTCATGGGCCCCTGTCGTGTCACGTTAGGATCCAACCCACTGCAACCAAAATTTCTTATATTTTTAATATCAATTAACCAAATAAAATGGAACCGCATCCACTATCTCTATTATTATTATTTGAAATATTCCTTTCCTATAATTGTTACTTCAATTTATTCATTCTTCTTATTTGTATGTTCGTGCATAATAAATAGTGAGGATGTATGTCGTGTAGGACTATCATAAACATACAAAATATCAAAGCTATCATCCCCAATTGACGAATGACTGATTAGGTATATATTCTTATTATTTTCATTTATCCATTCAAAAGCAGATAAAGGCTTAGGAGATGAAATTACCGTCAACAAATGACGGGTTGAAGTGAGCACATATATGCATGCATTACCTTTGATGGTTGAGATAGACATGACTTGTGAAGCACCGGTGAAATTTAAGGGTGAATATCGTCCTCTGCTTGTGACTCGATGAGCTTTCCTCCTCCCCAAAATACAAGGAAATGGTCTCTGTTAAGGCTGTGGTCTTGGCCCACGCAAGACGCTCCCTCTGTCTTTCAGGCTCGAACACACTGGCCGCAGCAAGAAAATATGCTCGAAGAAGACTTCTCTGCCTCAAACCAAGCTCTCTTAGATTGTGTTCTTGATACCACCTGCCCATATTCCTAGTTTAATTGGATTCATCTACTTAATCTAATATGCCATTCCTTACTTTATGTTTTTGGGAGGATGATGTTGTATGATCATTTTAGCGGGAGTTTGATGATTTATTTTTCTAGAATTTTTTCTTAAAAGTTATAAGTTGTAAAATTTTTTAGTATAGCCTTTGTGTAGATTTAAATTTTGTGATTTGTTATCTAGAATGAAATTTTTAAAAATTTTAATATTTTAAGATATAATTTTTCTCAAATTTATAGTAATTTTTTTTAGTGTAATAAACACATTTTTTTATCCCAATAATTAAAGATAAACTGATAATTTCTTTTGTAAGTGTGAAAACAACAAGAAAAATTACACCATAAAATTACAGTAAATTATGATTAGATTAGAGTTAGTATAAGCGATAAAAGGTAAAAAAATTCAACGTAAAATGCATGATTAGTGATATTTCTTCATTCCAAAATTTGTTTCAAAAATGCAATTGCACCATTATTATTTTATATTCAAAAAGAGATTTAGGCCGGGGGGGGTGGTCAAGAGACGGCTACCTGCGAATGATCTCCCATTCAAGCCTGTGCAATGCTTGGCAATTGTTGTAATCCAATATGGCAAGCTCAAGATAGATGTTGTTGCTAACATTGGGCATCCTGCAGCAAAGAAGAATACACAGACACAAAATCCAATAAATGACTTGGCATGACACGACATTTCAATTGACAAACACAAAAGCCTATTTGGCATGACTTGAGCTTAGTTTGAATATCACAGAACATATATTATGAGTGGTTACAGGGAGCTACTTATTGTATTATTAACTATATCTTATAAAATTTTATTTTTATTAATACCATTATTATATAGTATAGTATCAAAAACGGTAAGTGAGCTACTCATATTTAAAGAAGTAAAATTTTTTTGACTTGACCATTTATATCTAATGGATATAATAAAGTAAAAGTAAGATAGCATTTTCTTTAGTCAAAATCTGTCCTCAAATGACAAAATTATTACATTACAACCAGATTAGTTGATTAATGAATTATTTATTAAAAAGAATATACATACATTAAAATTAAAACAAAAAAGTTAAATAATTTTAAAAAATAAAATATGAAAATAATGCTACCTTTACTACTGAAATTAAGCCAAATATGTGAACTAAAATCTCACCTATATAAAGTCTTTCCTATCCAAGCATCGTTGTCGCCTCCATATTGTTCAATGTAGAATCTCGTCTCTATACGGGGTAAGTTGCCATGCCATGGAATATCCAATGCATATTTCACCTATAAATATGTATGTATATATATATTTTTGTGATTATATCATCAAATAATTTAAATTTAAAAAAACATGAATGTAAAAAAGATTGTGCGGCATCATTGCATGCTAATCATAGGAGGAAATGAGGCTTTAAGCAAGAATTGATATTTAGTAATCAAATAAACGTGTCGCTCCACAGTTTGGTCAAAAGATGGAAAAGGCCTGTGAATAATGTGGTGGACCGTGTTGCCTCCTAATCAATGTAGGAATTATCATAATTCCAGTCCCACAAGATGTGACCAGGGGAGAAATGATTTTAAAATCAATTAATTTCTAACTTTTTCAAACAGATAAGAAAATGGACTTATTTTTAAATTTAAGTAATTTATTTTAAAATTAATAATCATAATTTATTTATTTTTAAAATAATTCAAAAATATTAATTATTAAATTATAAATATTTATTTAAAAATAAATAATCTAAGTATAAAAAAAAATTTCTCTAAATTTTAACACCCCCAAAAAAAGAAAAAAAAATAATTGTCATTATCACATGACACGTTTTAGACCTGTCCCCATAACACATTTTATAATGTTATCAATATTCTAATTTAAGTAAAACAATGTAATATTAATATTTATTTTAGGTGATAATGTTTTAGATAAATATAATTTTAAAAAGTTTAAAGTTTTAAAAAAATTATAATTAACTCATGCCAGCCAAGCCCGAGTAACTATACACAATTAGGGAGCCTGTCCAATTAAAAGAATGGTAGGTTCAACTTTTTATAATGATAATAATTTATATTAATTAAATGATTATATTATTTTAAAAAAAAATTTTAATTACTTAATATTAAATTAAATAATTGTTGTTAAAATGATTGAATTAACTCCTCTACAAGAGAGGTAGGAATTTTGAGTTCAAAATTATGCGTATTCTGTTCAAATTCTGATTAATTACTTCTTCCTTGGGTTTCCTATTCTCTCTGTCGTCCCATCTCCTGTGGACCATTTTCGTCTTATCTCGTTAGTTAACAATCAATCGCTTTGAACAAGTTTCCTTTTCAATGACAATTCTCCCAGAGTAAGGAGAAATTAAAAAAGAAAAAAAATCCCAAGAACCAAATTCAAATATATTTGATAAATGCAAGTGATATTATATCTTAACCTTTGATTGGGGATGGATAGCAAAATTGATTCTGCCTTCGCAACAGATTGGATAGACAAGAAAAGAGATGGGCTCGGAGGAGGGAGGAGATGGGATGAGAGAGCGGAAGAGTGGGTGAGGAGGAGGAGGAGGAGGCGGCGGCGGCGGCCAGATGATATCTACAACCCAGCTGGTGGTTTAAGGGTTTGTTGGGATAATTTAGAGTGGAGCAACCCCTAGTTATGGTTTTATTCTTTTTTCGACATTAAATTCATTAAAAATAAACAACTAGTCTTAACATAATTTTGAAATTAATGAAATAAAAAATCTTGTTTGACAATATTAAAAATAGAAATCGAGCCCCAAACAACCCCCTTCCAAAAAATAAAAACAAAAAATCTCATGTTGTGACTCTTAAGATATATATCATAGGCTTTTTGATATTCCTAGTAAAATAGATCCTTGGGTTGATCAAACAGAACACTTGGGGAATGATCGACTAGGTCCACATATGCTTTTTTTTTTATAACACAAATGAACAAAAGATAGTGATGATAAAGTATTCTACACCAACTGTCTGGAGCTAACATTTGCTCAATCGTCATTGGCCCACATAATATATTCTTCAAGCAATTGTTTATTGTCATGGATAATGAATTATAGATAGTATTATTAATACTGTCTATTTATAATTTAAAAATATAGACTCATATATAAAGATGATTATAAAAAAATGAAGGTAAGAGACACATATAATATGATTGTCGTTCTTATTTCTTCTCTATATATCTTTATATTGTAGAGTTTTTGATATATAACTTTTATATAAGATGTAAAATATAATAATAATAATAATAATAATAATAATAATAAATCTCTGCGGTTATTTCTTTATTGCTAAAGCGACTATAAGAAGACATTAAAATACGGGGACAGAAATAGCTGTGTTGTTTAAAAGATAAATATTAATCGTAATTATTGATAAATACACGTCGAAATAATAATTGTTAATAAGCATACCTCTCCGGCAAGATCCTTGGCCACCATCCATTTATCAAGGAGTTGATTAGAAGATTGCTTTTGTCTCAAGTACTTGGACGAGAAGCTTCTAGCTTCCTCTAGAACCTCTTCGCCAGGAAATTGCAGCTGAGAAGCCCTGTACAGGTTATACATTCCAGTCACAGCCTGCGTTGATTGTCCAGCAAAGCAAAAGAACTCCCCGTCTTTCTTGAAATTTTCAAAGACATCTGCTCATCATCGTCATCATCGCCCTCGTCATATAACGCATTTTATACATTCAAGAATGTAGTTTTAATATATCAAATATCGGTCAGCTTTTTTTTTTTCTCACAAAAAGGTCAGTTTTTACGTGGATCACTTACCTGCAGAAACTTGATGGCCATGCAATCTTAGAAGCCTAAAACCCATGGCTGTGTCATCAATGTCTTGAACCTCTGAATTTCTTGCCCAGCATATTCCACGCTCTGTCCAGTATCTGCTGACATTTAATTCACTATTTAATCTACCTCTCCCTTTGGGGAATTTCAATACAAATTAGGAGACACTGTTTCTTTAGTACAATTTTGTATTTAAAAGTAAAACCGGTTGAAATATCTAATCAGGAGTTCATACTGATAAAAAGAATAGTTCTATGTATGAGGGTTTTCGCATTGTCAGGCTTATAGACATGGTCAGATGCACATAGGCATACCACTCCACTGGAAATGAGATTGCCATTATAGTATAAGCTCTTAATCTATAGATTAAAATTTAATTAATATTACTATTTATATTAAGATAACGGTAAAATATGTATTTCTTTAATAATCAATAAAATTATATAAAAAACTTATTAAAAAAAGCATTTAGGTAAGTATATTTTTATTTCTAAGGATCTAGAATCATATAATAGATAGGAGTAAAATTCGTACCTGTAAACATAATTAATGCATTCCTTAATCTCGTGCTTGAAATATCGGCAAATTCCTAATCGTTGTAATCGATCGATGGCCCAAATGCGCTCGAACAAATCGACTGGGTAAACGTTGGGAACTGACAAGGGAGAGCATCCAACGTATGCAATTTAAGGCAAACAATTCGACAGTATTTAGGGTGGCTTGGCATAGGAGACCCCGTATCATGGGGTAGGTCATGTATTGTTGGCCCTACACCAATGTAGGAATTAATGCTAACAAAAGCTAGCTAGCGAGTAATTTATACTTTCGTTACCTCCTCCTTTGAATCTTTTAACGGTGTTCTCCAAATATCTTAAGCAATTCAAGTCTCTACTCTGCACAAGTGCATAAGCTGTTGAAGCTGGAGAGAACAAGAACGACCCATCTTGGCTTTGCAGTTTTAGAAGCCTTTCCCAATCCAGCTCTGTCATTCCTTCCAGGCTATGAAGCAATGTTGTCGGCATCGTATGGAGCATCTCTCTTGGTATCCTAAATATTTATACATACATACATATATATATTGTCCTAAGTCAATTAATTGCTATTGATACATATTAATGATTCAACCAACAAAATTTTCGTTTCAGACTAGTTACATGAGCTAGCTAGCTAGGCAGTTACTACATGCTTCTTCCTTTTCCTTTTTTTTTTTGGTATATATATATATATATATATTTTAGTTGGGGGACGGTTGGAAGTGGGAAACATAATGATAGCTAAAGATTGTGCACCTTGTGAGCTTTATCCTTCTCTCAGAATATATCTCATCCAACACAGGGCGGCACTCATCTGGAAGCTCCATCCCAAAATTTCGAGCCTTTTCAATCAGTGAAGGAAAAGCCACTTCGAAGCCTATTGGCATGTGCTCGCCATTCTCCTTCCCAATCTTACATATGTTTCCTTTAATAAACGCCATTCCTGTATGTGTATATATATCAAGCAAACAAATTAAAGTAGGATGATTTATTGTCAAACCTTTAAGTATAAATTTCAAGTCTCTATTTAATTAATCATCATCTCCCCAAAAAATGAGTAAGTTTATTGTTTTGACAATTTTTATAGTATCTCTTTTCTGTATAAAAAGTCTCACAAGACAAGTAAATTGTGAAATTATTTAACATTAAGACACTCAAATCTACTATATAGAGAAAGTTGCATATTATGTGTATAACAAACAACGCAATTCAGTATTAAGGATAAGGACCATGTAGCGCTTTAATTATTGCATGATTAGATAATATAATTAGCATATTAAGTTGCCAAGTCAAACAATATATCTGGGATTCCAAATCAAGGGACGAACATAAACAATAGCCTTCCAGTACCATGAAACTTTCCAACATCAAATAATAGTATCCATAGTACTCACAACGTGATTGAGCAGTGTGTCCGTGACCATCTAATTAGAAGTTATAGAACCATTGACATGTTTTCAAGTTAGAAAATCAACTAAGAACTAACCCCCAAAAAAAAAAAAATAAAAAAAAGAAACTTGAAGCTAATTCAACCATACTAAATAACGGGCAATAATTAACTGCATATTGAAGAAAGCAGGAAATAATTTTCTAATACGAGATATATAAATAAAGGCAGTAACTAGATAGTTTAATTAGGTACCTTTGTCCTGCTTGTCAGCATGAAGTTTCCAATAATTGAGTGCAATTAAGCATGCTAAAGTACTGATTATCCTATCATGCGACAGAAATATGGAGGCGTCACCCCAGGAGCCATCGGGAAGCTGATTACGAGCGATCCATTCAAGGCTTTCTGGAAACTGAGGACGCCCAGTTCCATCGAGGTCTTCCACCAGCGCTACCCATGCCGTGTCGTATGCAGAGATGCTTATCTCTCCATCCTCCATCGAGCTCAGCATCGATCTTATCGTCTTCACCTGCTCCTCAGTACCATTTCTATTCCAAATCTATGCATATATTTATATGTATACAGACACACACACATACACATGCACGTTCAAAATTAACTGAAATTCAGAATAGGAGTATCTGATCATCTTATAAGTTGAACTAAAAATTATTGAAGTTTTAATTAGATAAAAACGTATGGTTTACAATGTTATAAGCTCGAATTTATATAAGAATTGCTTTGGACTGCTTAGAATCGCACTAAAAATCAAGAAAAATGAGGCTGATTCTTATATAATCAACTCGAGCTTTTACAGGTATTTCCCAAATAAATCACAACATAAAAAACGAACGCCAAGACAGAGAGAGGGGGGGGGGGAAGAAATGGAAGAAGCTTGAAGATACCTACCCTGGAAGCCAGGCCTTCTGCGTCGCCGGAAACAAACCCGTGCCACTTTACAGCCGTCAGATCTTTGTGAAGAAACTCCTTGTTATCTGCAAATCAAGACAATATCAGAGAGAGAGAGAATGGTCCCATTTTCTGAGTTGTTAAATTTTGTCTGCCTTCAGATAAAGTACGATCGAGCGAAGAACTGATCCTTAACACGATATGGTACCTTGAGTGCTTTGCTTGGCTACAGCATTACATCGCAAACTCAAACCCCGCCCCACTCTCTTCTTATTTGCCTTGATCAACCAAGAACCTGCAAAGCAATCCACCATAACTCAATCAACACAAATTAATTTCCTCGTAATATCGATTCGAATTCATCACAGGAACACTTAACCGGGCAAGTTACCATTTGGAAGAAATAAATTTTTAACAGTTGAGGCGGTAGGGGAGTGGGACAGGCCGAGTGCGGTGGTAGTGGACCGAGGAGGCATTCTTCTTCTTCGTTTGTTGTTTTTTCCCCGAGAGAGAGAGTTTAGGTTGCGCAGGTTTGGGTGGAGGTGGAAGAAGGCGGTGGATTGGTTCAGCCGGCGGAGGACTGCGGAAGAGAAAGGGTGGTGGGAGGACGGGGCAAGCCGACAGAAAGGACTTCCCGAGAGAATCCGGCTGAGGGGAAGCGTGAGGATCGTCCAAATATATAGAAATGGGAGGTCTGGTCCTTTTCCTCGTATTGATTCTTTCGAAGGATTTACTTATTTATTTATTTTAATATCATTAGCCTAGAGCCTAGAGGAGGTTTATTCCACCCGCATAATTATAGTTGTTTAATAATAACTAAATAATTATGTTAGTAATTATTTTAAAAAAATTATTTAATTTTTATTTATAAATTATTATAATTATTTAATATTAATTAAACTACTATAATTAATAGGGATTAAGTCAATTATTTTTTTAATGGGATTAAAAATCCCAATACATTACTATAAGTTGCTGTTTCAATACTGCAATTGAAGGAAGCTGCATCAGCTTTCATTTTCATCTCCTCCTTCGATTGCAACAGAAATCTATTCGGATTGGCTGTTTAAGGCAATAAAGTATACTTAATAATCCTATTAGATATCCATGCATTTAAATCAATAGAGCCGAATGATGTATTGGAGTCAACTGCTTGAGCTTCAATAGCCGCCGGCCTTGTGAAGGATTGGAGAGCATAGAGATCAATTACAACGGGAGCATATCTAATCAAAATTAAACGTAAATTAATTTGAGACAATTAAGCCTACAACTTTGGTGTCACAAAGTTAATATTTTGATATACAGTCGTGGGGGAAGAAATGCATGAGAATTAATGCACCACCTTGGAGCATGACCAAAACCCGCCGCCTACCACCGTTGCAGTAAGAGTGAAGAATAGCAGCAAGTAACAAGTTTTTGGTACTTTTATACATAATTATCGTATATATTTATATATTTATAACTGATTTATTAGTTAAAAAATACTCAGATTTTGACAAATAACAATTATAATCTTAAATAAGACTTCTTAAAATAAGACTTTATCCGATTTTAAACCTATGAAATTATTTTCCTATCAAAAATTGCCTACAATTTTAAAAATAATCGCTCCCTTGTGAAATAGCCACATGTCCAAATGAGAGAACGTCTCGTCGACAAATGCCTACACGACATTACACTTGTAAGAGAATATTCCCACGTTTGAAATATTGCTTGTACAGTAATTTCATCTGTGTTTTGTGGCTGTGCTTGGAAACGCTATCTTTTATTTGTAGAAAATCCACGTGGCTAATAAAATCCAACATTCACATAAAATTAAATTATACTTATTAAATCCATAATATTCGTATAGGCATAATACATAACAGTATTGGGTGACAAGCTAATACAAAGGTAAAATAACAGTTTGAATATGTTCATATTTGATCAAAATTTACACTTCCTCATCTACAAAATTTCTAATTCAAATATCCATAACAATGATCACCCATATGGGGGCCAAAAAAACCAAGCATTAAACTTAGGTCGATTCCATCAATATAACCAAATGTATAATAATGTATATATATTTTTTTTAATTTTTATTGTCTTTGAATAAATTTAAATTTTGAAAGCATGCAAATTGATTTATTAGTTAAAAAGTACTCAAATTTTGATAAATAACGATCGTAATCTTAAATAAGACTTCTCAAAATGAGACTTTATTGGATTTTAAATCTGTGAAATTATTGTCCCATTAATAAATACCCACAATTGTAAAAATAATGGCTCCCTTGTCAAATAACTATATGTACAAATGAGAGTACGTATCTTCGGCAAATACCTACGCTACACGTCTCTTAAATGCCGCGTCCCACAGCAAGAAAAGAAAAATTCGTTTACCTACAAATATGTAGGATAGAAACTTAAACACATCCAAGGTTAGACGAGAGCGTTTCGCATCGCAAACATGTTCCTGGTTTCTTCTCTTCCTTGGTTTATAGCTTCTCCCTACCCTTCTTTTGTAGGGATTGAAAAAAAATAAAACATTTAATCAATGATCACTGCTTATTTAAAGTTAGACCACAAACACTGTCCTGATGCAGCTTCTATACAAAAAAAATATATACCGCAACAATCACACGAAATTTGCTCAAGTATTTGCCAAAACCTTATAAAAGTGTTTAATCGTTCTATTCAATCAGCAACTTACTATCTTTCAACTCTTTTTATACAATAATGTTCTTGGGGTTGTTACATATAATAAAAGATGGAAGCATAATCATTTGCCCATATTGTGAAACAACGTAATATTGATAGATCTAGTTGAATAATAATAGTAATAATAATAATAATAGTAATAATAATAATAATAATAATAATAATTATTATTATTATTTTGTATTATTATTATTATTATTACTTGATAGGTATGACGATTTATGGGGAGACCTAGAAACTCAGCCTAATGAAGAAATAAAGGCCCAAGAAGTGGAAGTCCAGCAGGATAATCACTTAGGCCAAGATCCAACTGGTGCAGCGGTCAATTCGAAAAATATTATATGATATCGTCCGGTGATAAACAAACAATTAATATTAATTAGCGGCTTAGCAAGACAATCACAGCGTGAATCGACTAACATCATGACAGCTCGGTGCATATATTTGGGCAGCGATTACTATAATTTAACCCCATGGCTATGGTTGTCATGATAGTTTGGCAAATATACAGGGCATATTATCCAATTATTATAAATCACCATAAAATGATAGTGATAGCACAACAAATATTTTCGGACAAAAAAGCAAATATGCACAAACAACTGTCACCAGGCGTGAGATTCAAGGAGGACTAAACCAGCGCCCACTATACAAATATCCCTCTCTTCCAGAGGAGAAGGGATTAAATTTTTTGGAATGGGGACCTTTCCCTTTGATCCTTTCTTTAGGATCAATTAATCAACTAGACAGCACCCTTGGAGAATCAATCCTCGAATTTAGAGCATCCCCCTTATACTTAGGCATTTATACACAATGAAATCTCGTAGAACCACTTAGCTTAGGAGTGCACTATCTCTTTCCAAGCAACTTCTCGACGAGTACACCCTTTTCTCCAAACCACTCTCTGACGAGTGCACCACTCTCTCCAAACCGCTCTCCGATAAGTGCACAACTCCTCCAAGAAAACACTCTCTTGCAAGTATACCTTTCTTCCAAGAAGCCGCTTCCCCACAAGTACATCCTCTCTAAGCCACTATTTGACAAGTGAACTAGACTCTAAAGCCTGTCCCTAGTCAAGCGCACCGAACAAAGCATTGCCCTCCAACTCTAAAGCCATTCCCTTGTTGAGCACACCAAACAGAACACTACTTTCCAATTATGAAGCGACAAGTCTTGGATACCTTTATGCATATTATTTGCATATAGTCGTAAATTTAGAACTGATTTATTAGTTAAAAAATACTCAAACTTCGATAAATAATGATTGTAATATTAAATAGAACTTCACAAAACGAGACTTCATTGGATTTCAAATCTATGAGATTATTGTCTTATCAAAAAATACCCACAATTGTAAAAATAATCGCTCCCTTGTCAAATAACATGTACGAATGAGAGTACGCCTCTTTGGCAAACACACTCTGTAACATCCCAAATATTTTTTGTTTTATTATTTTGTGAGAATAAATTATCGAATTAGTTGTAATAATTATTCAATTGTTTTAGTGACTATTTTGGGTAAAAAATTTCATCTTTGGTCCTAATAAGTTTAGAGTATTTAGATCAATAAATTAAATTTAAATATTAAAGTCATTAATTTAAATTTAGATTAATTAGTATATTAAGTTAAATTAATTTAATTACGAATTGAACTAATTAAATGAGCATTTATTAGATAAGTTTTAGCATATTAGGATTTATAGGTTATAAATATAATCAAATCTATAAAAAAAAGTTAAAATATTAAAAATTGAGATCAAAATTTTAATATTATTGTAAGAATAATTAGTTAAATAAATAAATATATAAATATATGTAATAATTATTATATATATAATAATATGTGTAATATAATAATTATTTATAACAATAATTTATAAAATAATACTAATAAGGATAACCGAGTGAGCAAAGAAAAAGAGAGGAGAGAAGAAAAGAAGGAAAGGAGAGGAAGAAGGGGAAAGAGGGGAAAGCGGCGCGAGAGTTGCAAGGAGAAGGAAATTGACGCCGAAAATGAAATTTGAGGGAAACTCTAGCACGATTTAATCTCCATTAGTTAAGATATACTAGGGCGGGAGCAGAGGGAGGGAGATGTGAGCGGAACAGAGCAACCGCTGCCGTCGTCGCCGTAGCCGGAAGAAAAACAAGAAATTATGGCAAGTAAAATTCCTATTTTTGCAAGTAAATCCTTTCCCTCTCTTTTTGATACCGATTCTCTACTTGCATGTCTTGATTTTGGAAAAATCGATCGAAATTTGGTTGATGTAAAAATGAGGGCAAAACAGAGCCACTGCCCGATGGGGGTGAAAGGCCCGAAATTTCAATGGTTCCACGTTAAATTGGGGCTTGATAAATTGTTTAATAAGGTTACGAAATCTTCGTTTTACATGTTGGATCGTTGAAGCTGGAAATTTTATGGCTTCGGTGCAAATTTTAGAAGAAAAAAAATGAGGAGAAAAAACAGAGTCTGTGCTCTGTTTGGGTCCCCAAAAATTTGATGCAACGAATTGAAAACTGAGGGGAGGAGGTGAAGTGATTACGAAGCATATTTGAGCCGTGTTGTACTTGGAAGCTGTCGGTGTGGGTATGTGTGTGTGTGTTTTTGTGTATGACAGTGGGTGTGTGCGTATAGAGTGTGTATAAAAAAATGTGTATATATATGTATGTATACGAAGGCTTATAAAAATACCTATGACAAAAATGGGTATATACAGATGTGCGACAAAAATATATCTAACATAATATATATAGGTGCTTATATATATACATAAAAGTATAGAATGTAAAATATATGTGTTTGTGTTGGTATACTTGTGTATGTATGTATGTATACATGTACGTGGGTAATATGATGTATTTGCATATATATATATATATATGTTTGTTTGTACAAGTGTATAAGTGACTTGCTCTAGAGACACACACGCGCGCGTATATGATGTATATATATACTAAAACTATTATTTGGTATATGGATGAAATTATGGGAACTTATTATTTTGATTTGGTCCCTCATAGAATTTATCCAATTAGCTAAACAAGATGGATAATCATATTATTTGTTTGGTAGTAACAAATCGGGAGGCATTTTATGTCGTTAGAAATAAGATTGGTATACCAAAATATTTATTAAGGATTGTGGAATTAACCGGAATAGTTGAATAAGTAAAATAATAATGAAATGGTTCGCTAACAATGACAGAGAAGATATTTTGTAACTTTATAAATGAGTTTTGGTACACAGGAGAAACCAGAGAGAATCAAAGAAAATATTAGGATGGTTGGCTGAATATTTAGGATTTTCCTCTGACTTTTCTCTATTTTTGTGATGACCAATCTTTGCGTTGGCTTTGACCGCGTGCGTTTATTTTATTGGTATTGTATGGATAAGTAAATGAGAATATACAAAAACTCTATGATATTCGGGTGAATGGGAGTGCATGAGATATTAAAGTAGTCTATACTTTTTTAATATTTATTCCTTTCTAGTGGTCGAGGTCATTGATATTAAAGTGGGGTGTTTAAAGCCTGGCAATTATCGTAGAGGATAATATTAAGTATATCATTGATGATGAGTATAAGAAATAATATGAGTATATTACGGATACAACCTCTGGGAGAATTGTAGAGGTAGTGGGGATACTATAGATATCGGGTAATCTCATGATACTTTCCAACCGTTAGGGATATAAATACATAATATTTGGTTCACTTTGGTTGAATAAGATCCATGGAGGTTATTTTCATCGTATACAGTGGAGATTATTGTTAGCTTGTACAGTTATGACCTCATATTGAGCGGATAATCAGACTTGGTGGAGTCCACGTTGTATTCCTGATATCCAGTTTTTCATATAGGTTTTAGGTCATGGATACGATATGTTATTGAATCTCAAATAATTATTGATATATTGTATATTATTGTTGATTTTATGTATTTGATATTATTATCTGAGATATTTATTTGTATTCCTATATTATTGATTATATTTATTTGCTAGGTGTTCAATTTACTCTTATATTTTTTTTACTTCAGATGGAAGAGATATTGTAGGTGCTAGTTGAAAATTATGGGATTTTTGTTGAACACCAGATAAAGGAGATTTTGGAGTTAGCAACATATGAGCAATAGTAAAAATTATTTCTTTTATTTTGAGTAATTTATAATTATGGATGTTATATTAATAAAAGTATTTATGATAATCATTTATGGTATGATAATGTTTAGTAATATGATGATTGTGAGTTTATATATATTGATGATTCTAGAATTTATATTGGATAATTGATAAATTTAGATTATTTGAGATGTTTTCACAGAGATGGTCTAGGCCGGGTCTGGGGACTCAGGCTTGGGTCGTTACAACTAAGATGATATTGGAGAATTAAAGTTCTGTGTGAATACTTGAGAATTTTTTGAGTTGATAATATTTAAGGATATTAGGCGATTTAATGATATTTGAGGATTTATATTTAATTCTAATAAATCAAATTTGAGTAGAGAATAGTATGTATTTTGGAGGGCTTTCAAAGCTTGGTATTTTGAAATTTGGATTCGCTAAGTAGTTCGAGAACTTAATATATTAGTGATTATTCTAATTCGAGAAAAATTTTATAATGCTTCCTTAAGGACTTAGAAGATTGTTGGTGATTCTAAGTCATGAAATATATTATATATTTTGGGCTTAGGTTCGGGGATATTTTGGATCAAGAGAAAATTTCTAGGCCAGAGTGTTAGTATGGGTTAGTTTCTAAATTTTCTTATTTTACAGGTTGTCGAGATAAGAAAATACCAGTACAGAAGACTCCTACAAATCATATGATGGCATTCATATGGAGTAGCTCAACTCATAGTACAAGCTCTCATCACCTTGACTTGCAGAACTCAGGCGGTGAATATGCAAACTTCTATTGTTTAGCTATTCGGGAGAAAAGGACCCCCAAAGTCTATTACTACAGATTTCAGATAAGATCATCATCTTTCTTAATGTATAAGCGACAAAAGATTAGCGGGTCCCTCGTAACTCAAGGCTATACATCATGCATTGTCG
This sequence comes from Nepenthes gracilis, assembly GCA_033239525.1. Classification (NCBI taxonomy): domain Eukaryota; kingdom Viridiplantae; phylum Streptophyta; class Magnoliopsida; order Caryophyllales; family Nepenthaceae; genus Nepenthes; species Nepenthes gracilis. The sequence goes on from BSYO01000003.1 coordinate 28,805,793, forward strand.
TATGATCAGAAGGGTTTCAACCCCGACTGTTGGTGTGTTGCACATCAGCAATATAGTTTTGGATGATCTAAAGCTTTCACATCTACCACGGAATGGGATGGATTATCAATTAAAGACATTATTAATTCAGAGATTTTCAAATGCTTTATGACCATATTACTAGTATGAACACCATGTAGAAGATCAACTTCTCTATCGAGGTAACTTGAATAATTGCATCGATTTGAAAAACCTTGTGGGATGGCATTTATGAAACTTAAATAGTTAAAGCTACAATCATAATGACGATCTCGTTTGGTCATTATCAAGCCTAATTACCTATCATGGAAGAATTTAAGGGCTATAATCAAGGTAGAAAAACAACTACCGGAATTTGAAAACTAGTTATTGGACTATAAATATCTTCAAAAATCAACACGCGATTAATGATCGCCAATCATTAAATAATAATAACAAAATAAAAATTGAAAATATGGCTAGCCTAAATGATATTATTTGGGGACCAAGCATACCTATGAATTTATTAATGATTGAGTAGTTATTAGTTGGGTTAGACCCGATATATCCTAAAATTTAAATTTTATGGATCTTGGTAGTACTTTTGAATGATGGAAAAAAAAAAGTCAATAGTACTCAATAGTTATAATTTTTGGATTTTACTCAATTGTTACCTTTGAGGATAAAAATTTAAGCTTGGTCAATTAGATGGAATAATTTAATCAGCTGAATCCCTAAATTAAATTAACAATTAACAATCTTTGGAGTCAAAGTTTAGCTATGTTCTTTTTGTGTCTTTAATTGGAACTAGATTTTTGTACTCTTTCTTATTTTGAAGTAGTTCAGTAAGAGGTTGCCCAAAATTATTGTTTTAATCATTTATTTAGACAAATCTGTCCAGCCACAATCTCACTTCTTTTCAGTTTGACATAATATGCTATTCAATATTTTGATACTTTTATCAGTATTATTTGTATTTATTTTTCTATAAATATGACCTTTGTAAGTTTTGGTGTAATCATAGAACTCTTTCTATTTCTTGAATTCGGTTGAATTTTCACCAATTGTACTCCCCCTTCATATTCTACGGTGGAAAGATAAAAAATTGAGCTTGGGATTCCTTGGTTCTTTTTTCCCACTTGTCCTCATCATTGTAGCCTCAGATCTTACCTTCTGATAAGTATTTCGTAACATTTATCCTTTCTATTATTGTTGTTGTATGGTGATTCATGGGTCGACTTGGAAACTCAGTCAAATGAAGAAAGAAGGGCCTAAGACGCTGAAGCCTAACATGACGCTCCCTGAGGCCAAGATCCAACACATCTAGCGGTCAACTCGAAAAATATGATCCGATACCATCCAGCGATAAACAGACAATTAAGACTAGTTAGTGATTTACCTAGACAACCGTAGCGTGAATCAGCTAACGTCACAATAACTTATCGCATATATTTGGACGACAGTTACTATAATTTAATCCCACGGTTTTCCTGACAGTTCAGCAAATATATATGGGATATTATCTTATAATTACAGATCATCGTAAAATGACAGTGATAGTCCAATAAATATTCTCAGATAGTGGAGCAAATATGCATAAATAATTGTCACCAGCCAAGAGGTGTCATGTCCTGTGTTTTTATATCTATTTTTCATAGGAAATGTGTGCTTACCTTAATAATCTATAAACTATAACAAATCATAATATACAGGATCCAAAATACAATGCCAATCGTCAATAGCTTTGATATTCATTTAACAATAATATAAATTCATCTTGTGATAAGGAAAGGTACCAACTAAAATTTCAGTATTCATCTTTTAAAATTACATCAAAACTTATAAAATAAGTATAAGAAATTTGTAAATATATTTCTAAACTATCAATACTAAAATTTTCATTTTTGAGGTGTTTATAAAATTATAAGTTCTTACGTCATCACTTAAAGTAAACTAGTTATATCTTTATTGATTACCGCATACTTAATGGTTCTTCTTTATTTTTGTTTATCAAGTTTGAATTCCTACAAAATATTTGAAGATAAAGAAAATAATAAAAGTAAGCCAAATACTCAGTAAGAATATCATAGTTAATGACATGCATATTTTTATATAGAAAAACATCACATAAAGGAATAGGAGTCGTGATATATGTAAAAGTATATATATACTTTCAGAATATTTTCATAATGTAATTGACTTTTCTTGATTTTGTACATAATTCTTTTTACTTACTTATCAACACTTATTACCTTTACTTAGCTTGAGAAATTAGGGCTCATAGGCCTTACCAGTTAACGAAATATTTAATTGATATGTGGATTGTGTTCAGTTCACACAATCAAATGTCAAAATCGTACAGTATAACAATACTTCTTCCTTATTTCCACCTCAAAGATATGATGGATTTTGTTCAGTCCACATAATCAAAGGCCAAAATTGCACAGTGATATTTCTTCCTTATTTACATCCCAAAAATAGGATGGATTGTATTCAATTCACACAATTAAATATCAAAATCATACAACGATACTTATTCAAATAACAATTTACATTATAAGATCTTAAGGTATACTAGGAAATATTATCCTCTGAATAAAAATCCTTGTTTCGGTTTTATTACTTTTTCAAAATTTCTTAGAGGAAGCTTTTTATTCTTCTTGCTTCTTCTTTTTAATTTTCTCATCTCAAAGAAAATTCACATTTCCATATCATTATATTAGTTTTCACACATGCATAAATATATCATATATGTTATAACAAAATCGCGATAAAGTATATCGTATATATTCATAATAAAATCATATCAATATATAATATAAGTTCATATACATAATAAAATCATCTCAATGTACAACCCATTTAGTAGGATCAAATATCAAGCCTTTTTCACATATATGATTTCAGATGTTGGATATCCACTGATTGAATTCGGACCATTATATGGATTGTGCCAGCCAACTCATAATGAAGTTTTGCCCAAGTATTGGTAATTTGCACCATTTGAATAAACCATCTATGCCGAGTGAATTTTGAACTTTGAAGCAGAAACATAACTTATGTCGAAATGGTATACTTGCCAAAAAGAAAATTCAAACAATCAAACAATTTAGTATATAGCGACAAATCAACTAAAGCAAACAAAATTTTCATCAAAACATGCCTTCATATATGTACTAGATACAATCTTAGAATATCCACTAAATTCCGATGCCAGGTAACTAGAACGAATATCCAACTTTTTCATATCTGATTTTGAGAACATGGACATAAATATTATTGAGCAACCTTGATTGCATCATTCTGAGAGCATAAAGGAATAACAAGACTAATCTGCTTCTTCTATCTAGATAGAGAGATGGCTAGTATCAACTTAAATACACTGTGTATGGTAATTGATCTAATATTGTAAAATTAACGTACTTTGTGAAACAGTACTTTGGCGATGTGAGCATTCACAGCCTTTGAAGTGCAGCAGGCAACATAGTAGAAACTCTTTGCCACGGTTAGAAACATCTGCTTAGTGCCACGATCAACATCACCGGAAGTGTGTTTCAGCACCAATTCCACCAGCTCATGCATGTCAGACTCCACTACTTTCCTGATGTCGGCATTCGCCATACTGTGTTTGCCTTTGTGCTGACCCTGCGAAAATGACATCTAAAGCCATCCGGAAGTGCTACTATTAAATTATAGGCTAATTAATGTATATAAATGCATAAAGCGCTCTCTATATGGATATATTATCTTATATTGACACCGATCAATTGTAAGTTTTCGGTTAAAGGTAAGATATCTTTTGATAATCATTATGAAAGTTTTTTAGACAATTATAAAATATTAGTTAAAAAAAAATTACTGCAATACAAGATTAATAATGATATACATATACTTCCTAAACCTATCATGTGAAAGTCTTGTATGCTGGATCATATTTCTATTGGGGTTCGAACAATATGAATTCACTCGATCTGGTGAAGCGAAACCTGAACCTCTCATCATCGTCAACACAAGAAACAAAAGATATACAATATTTTTAACGTGAAAACTCCTTCTCAACTAAGAGGAAAAATTATAGAACAAACTTCGAAAAATTTTACTTTGTAAAATGGGTTATAACAAACCTTGAGATAGAATACCAGTAACCCATCCTGATTACACAAGCCGCCGAAAAACAAACAATAAGAAAAATAATTACCAAGAGTAAAGGAAACTCTCATTCCCTCTTATCTCTCTATTTTTATCCTTTCCTTCTTCTCACTGTGGTACTCTCTACTCACAAATACTTTACAAGTGTAATGGAATGGCAACATTTGTTTCACCCTCGCACACATGCGACCTGGCGCACGACGCCCCTGATGATTTCTCACACACTGGCATAGCCCTTAGTGCCTAACACACTGGCTCTTGATGATTTCTCACACCATGGCTTGACGCGCCTTGGTAATTTCACACCCACATGCTTGAAGCTCCTGGCATCTGTTACAACGATCTTGGCACCTTTTATCTCTCTATTTTTGTCATTTATTTTTTTCTCACTGTAGTACTATCTATTCACAGACATTTTATAAGTGTGGTGAAATGATAACCTCTGTTTTACCCCCGCACACATGCAACTCTTACACAGTGCCCCTGGTTATTTCTTACGCACTAGCACAGCCCTTGGTGCCTAGCACACTGGCTCTTGATTTCGCACACTATAGCTTGAGGCGCCTTGGTGATTTCACACCCACGTGCTTGAAACTCCTAGCATCTTTTATAATAATCTTGACTCTAAATCTTCGTCTGCTCACCTGACAGATCTTGTGGATGATTTGTACCACGTTTTCACTAATTTTTGAACTTTTTGCAGATGCATGCCTTGCAAGATGGCATATGCTCTGTATTGCACAGACGCATGCCGTGCAAGTCAACTACCAACTCTAAAAGGCCTACCATTAACTCTACTGTACAAATTCAGCCAATCAATCTCCTGTTAAAACATTCTTTTAGTAGGTCAACCTCCTGTTGATCGGTTAGTCATCCCCTTGCAGCCATTCCTGTTCAAGCAATCCTTTTCGCAACCTGCCAAAATGCTCTAATCTGGAAAATCGTTGCAAACGGCCATTTTGTCCCAACCTATTAAAATGGCCCAATCGGACAAAATGACGTAACTGACCATTTGTCCCAAACCTGACACTATTACATATCAGTCAATTTCAATCATACCGGTAAATCCTGGCATACTAGTCATTTTGCCATACCGGTAAATTCCACACAACTGGTAAATTTCACGCGCCTTCAGCCGGTCAACTTCATTAACCGGTTATTTTACCTTCAGCCAATCAACTTTCGTTGACTGACTACTTTGCCTTTCTAGTTGATCAACCTGTTAACTGGCCATTTTGTCACCGGCCAATTTACTCTCTCTCCAGCAAATTGGTCTTACCGAAATTTTACTTCTAAATTCTGCTTCAAGTCCTCGGGCCTTCTATTGCATAAAGTCCTCAGACCTTATCTCTGCAAAAGTCCTTGGTCCTTCTATTGCAACCAGTTTGCAGCACTCCGTACAGACCCTATGTAATCTCCAATGACGTCTCCGCTTATTGAGTACTCACAAGAGAGTGATTAAATTCAATAATTTTCTTCATAAAATATCAGTTGTGTGAGGATAAGTAGCCATTGGTACTTCAGGGTAAAGCTGTAATACCTTTTGATATGTATGCAAGATAACCTCTTCCTCCCAAAATCAAATTGAAAAGAATTTGAGGGATAGGATGTTGCGTTTTGAGTGATTAAAGAGTGAGATGAATCAGAGATGGTTGTGATCTTCGGTATTAATTTCATTGTACATGAGTGCCTCTAGTCAAAATACAATAAATTGGCACTTTACTAACCGGGGCTGGTTTATTCTCTCTCTCTCTTAACGTCTGTGGTGGTCTGTTCTCCACTTTTGCTTATCCTCTTATTGGTTAAACTTTCAGTTATATTTTCTTGTTAGACTCATGGTTCAATACCTCAATATTTGATTTGGCTAAACTTATGGTGAATCTTGATTATGAAATTAGAATTCTAATTTAGGATATAAGTTTAATATAATTCTTTTAAAATTAAAATTAAATAAAATTTAAATTCTGTTGTATTGATTATAAAGATGTGATCAAATTCTTGACCCATATATAAAATTGAAAAAATTTTAAATTTGATATAAATATAAATTTAAAATAATATAGTTTATATGAGTGCCATATTTTTTATGTTTTTAAGGCATACTATTATATATTTATTTACATTTTTTTAATTTAGTTAATATTTTTAATAGAGAAACTATTTTAATATTATTATAATATAAATGACCGTTGATGAATCTATCTCGGTTCAATCTAATTTGCATTATAAACGAGTACTAATGGGAGCTTTAACCTGAGTAATAGGCTTACCTAAAATATTAATTTATATATAAATTTTTATCAATATATATTACTTTAAAATATTTTTAGGTGACACCTTCATTAGAATATTAATTTTTTTAGACTTTTAGATAATACTTAAAAAATTTAAAAAAATAAATAATAGTTGATCAACCTCTATCCGATCTAAATTATCTTTTCTAATATTTTAGTTGGGATGAAGTATCCAACTTGACCTCTTATATATCATAATGGGTCAAAATATATCATATATATAGACATTTTGTTACTAAAGTTATATAATAAATAAGAATAATATTATTTAACGTTGGTATATGAAGTGATATGTACAACCAGATAGATTTAGCATTTTGTGATGGCATTAAAAAAAAAAAAAAGGGTGAGAGAGAAGGAACAAGCTAGCTAGCTCGCTGGCTAGTTGTACAATTAGGGGGGTTTAGTACTTATGTACCTTTTGAGGTTGAAGGTGGCCGAGCCGATGGCATACCCTGTTGGTGATGCCCAAGAGGCGCTGATACTCTGGATGCCGTAAAGTCTCCTCAGCCCCACAACTGCGGCCGCATAGTTCTACCGTTCGCACCACCAGCGCTGCCTCCCACCAGTACCTATCGCCATCCTCTTCCCACGCCATCAGCCACTTTGTCCACTGCTCACCATCAGCAAAAATTAACGTACGGATAAATGTTTCTATAAATCCAATTACGTCTTTTTTTCCTTTTCCCTATTGCTGTGGCAAGAATCAAATTCCCTTACTATTCAACGAAAAAAGAAAAGTTCAAGTGTTTGAGCCTTCCACTTGTATGAAAGCTGAATGCAAAGGAAAGGAAATTAGATAAAGGAAATAAAAATAAAATCGGTTGAGTAAAACTCACTGCCTTGCATAGTTGATGACGAATGTCAGTACCATGGGCCATAAATGCCTCCAACGATAGTTGCTCGATGGTAGCTACGAGCGAGTTCATGGGCCCCTGTCGTGTCACGGTAGGATCCAACCCACTGCAACCAAAATTTCTTATATTTTTAATATCAATTAAACAAATAACTTGGAGCCACATCCACTATCTCTATTATTATTATTTGAAATATTCCTTTCCTACAATTGTTACTTCAATTTATTCATTCTTCTTATTTGTATGTTCACGCATGATAAATAGTGAGGATGTATGCCGAGTAGGACTACCATAGGCATACAAAATATCAAAGTTATCATCCCCAATCGACAAATGACTGATGAGGTATATATTCTTATTCTTCTCATTTTTTCATTCACAAGCGAATAAAAGCTTAGGAGATAAAAATACTGTCGACAAATGATGGGTTGAAGTGAGCATACATGCATGCATTACCTTTGATGGTTGAGATAGACATGACTTGTGAAGCACCGGTGAAATTCAAGAGTGAAGAGCGTCCTCTGCTCGTGACTCAATGAGCTTTCCTCCTCCCCAAAATACGAAGCAATGGTCTCTATTAAGGCTGTGGTCTTGGCCCATGCAAGACGCTCCCTCTGTCTCTCTGGCTCGAACACACTGGCCGCAGCAAGAAAGTATGCCCGAAGAAGACTTCTCTGCCTCAAACCAAGCTCTCTTAGATTGTGTTCTCGATACCACCTGCCCATATTCCAAGTTTAATTGGATTCATTTACTTAATCTAATATGCCATTCCTTACTTCATGTTTTTGGGAGGATGATGTTGTACGATTATTTTAGTGGGAGTTTGATAATTTATTTTTTGATATATTAAAAGTTATAAGTTGTAAAATTTTTTAGTATGGCCTTTGTGTAGATTTAAATTTTGTGATTTGTTATCTAGAATGAAATTTTTAAAAATTTTAATATCTTAAGATATAATTTTTCTCAAATTTATAATAATTCTTTTTAGTGTAATAAACACATTTTTTTATCCCAATAATTGAAGAGAAACTGATAATTTCTTTTGTAAGTGCAAAAACAACAAGAAAAATTAAACCATAAATTACAGTAAATTATGAATTAAATTAGGGTTAGTATAAGCGATAAAAGGTAAAAAAATTCAACGTAAAATGCATGATTAGTGATATTTCTTCATTCCAAAATTTGGATTTAAAAAATGCAATCGCGCCATTATTATTTTATATTCAAAAAGAGATTTGGGGGCGAGGGGGGAGGGACGGCTACCTGCGAATAATCTCCCATTCAAGCCTGTGCAATGCTTGGCAATTGTTGTAATCCAATATCGCAAGCTCAAGATAGATGTTGTTGCTAACATTGGGCATCCTGCAGCGAAGAAGAATACACAGATACAAAATCCAATAAATGACTTGGCATGACACAACATTTCATCGGGAATGTTATTATTATTATTATTTTATAAATAATGTCAAAAAAATAAATTAAATACTAGTTCTTAAATAAAAAATACTATTTCATAAACCTTTATCTTCATTTTATTTTTAAATTTTTGTTAAAGTGACTTTGATGAGTATATCGTAACTGGACTAGCCTAATGGTTGAAGAAAGCCCAAATAGCCTATTAGACGGCCAATTTCAATATTGACCCAACAAGAGGTAAAGACTCAAATCCTGAAAAGCCCAAAAAGCTCCCTCAATGGTCAACGCCCGATTGACCGTCAAGTCGCAAGCATGTGGCCAACTCGGGTGCAGAACGGTCAACTCAAACGTTGACCGGAAGTATTGTAGTAGCATGCCCAAAAAGGTGGTAAATATGATACGGGATAGGCCCAATTTGACAGGCGATCTTGTATACAAAAAGTAACGATCATTTCATGGTTACACACTTTTCTAAAAGCTGATCTTCTCCAAAAAGGCGGCAAGGAACTTGGCGCCAACGACAGTCTAAATGGTCACAAGAGTATGAAAGGAAAGCAGATGATTTGAATATCCGTTGTACTATTCAGAAGAAAAATGATCCATTAAATCATGCTAGTCATGTCCACCAACTCAGAGAATACCGTCATTGCCAAGCTAAAAGATCATGCCACTTTGACCAGAGAAGGTGGCTCTCCTGCTATCTATAAGCTCAGAGTCTTCATTCTGGAAGACAAGCTCTCGAATATGCTCTCTAACTCACCTTCAAGAGAACATACAGAACATGTTCTCTGAGACAATAAAAAGAGACTTTATGATATAGTCTAAGTCACAAATGCTTACAGTACTTGAGCTAAGACTCCCCTTCTCTCTCTCTCCCTGCATAAGCGTTCACTTTTAATCCCACCAAAGGCTTCCAGATCGTAGGAGTCCTTTTCGGCTCTCTGAGAACTGTTCCCCAAAGCTTCCGCGCTTTCGGGACTCAACTTCCACTCGCTCTCTGTGAGCAGTAAGTTGGAACTCACATTCTCAATGGGCCAACACTCCCGACAAACCTATTCTCTCTCTCTATCTTTTACTTATCAGTTCAAATTCCTCGATTCGAAGGCTTTTTACTGACTAACGCGTCGAAGTGTTTTCGGTGGGATAACCTCCCACCGACACACTGACCTCTTGTTCATTTTAGTGGTGTGCAGGATTCAAACTCAGTGAACGGAGCCCGATCAAACCAACCAAACAAACCCGAACTGTTCGAAGTCGGATCCAGGTACGCATCATTGGCACTGTCTCTGCGAGAAGCGCTTATGAAAAGTCAACCACAATTCCACACAGCGCTCTGTTTTCACCGCTAGATTCATCCGCAATGGTGAATATGAGAGCCCAAGCTAGCGATCCCGCTAGAGACATCACTTCTCCCGACCAGGACCACGCTGTTGGTATCCTTGTCAACGGGGTTACAGACGGGGTGCCAACGCCTTATTTTCAGCAACTGTTGGAGCAAATGTAGACTAATAATCGTCTACTCCAAATACTCTTCTCTCAACAAGAGCAACCACAGCAGGCGGCTCCGCTAGCAGCCGTCCATGGCCAGCCACCAAAAAAAGGTTGCCAGAGGAAAAAGAAGCCTACCAGAAGGCCCGAGAGGCCCACAAATAATCCGATCCCAGCCTCCTCGCGCACTCCAAGCCAGAATAGGCTTGAAGAATGCTCTGGGAGCACAACTCCGGGAGAAAGTCCAGAGAGAAGAAATCCTCGATACTCTTGGGCAGAAGACGGAAACGCAGTCTAGGAGCAACCCTCCAGGACTGCCAGGTCCATTGGAGGCAGTAGCCAACTGGCTACTGGACCCTCCAGGGACAAAACAGAGTTGAGAGCTTACCTCAACTCTAAGAGATCTGCCGGCGCTGCTCACGCAGATCCGCAAGTGGATAACATTTGGAACCGCGTGTTCCAGGACAAGGAGCGCGCTACTGACCTTGACAGATCTCCTTTCACAGCAGAGATCCTAAACCATCCACTGCCCACCAAGTTCAAGATACCTTCTATTGACTCATACGATGAGAGTAGTGATCTAGTTGACCATTTGGATCACTTCCGCACCCATCTGAGTCTACAAGGGTTGGAAGACTCAGCGATGTGTCGCTACTTTCCCCTCACGCTGAAGGGAGATGCCCGCATCTGGTTTCATCACCTCCCTTCAGGCACCATCAGCAGCTTCCGGGAGCTCATAGATCTCTTCCTGGCTCAGTACGCCTCGAGTCGACGGAAAGAGAAATAGCTGTGGTACCTCTCCCACATCAAGCAGAAGTCAGGAGAGAACCCACGGCGATTCCTGTACCGCTTTGTGGCAGAGGCCAGGCGGATTCTTCAGATCACAGAGGAGATGAAATTGGACAGTTTCATCTCCGCGTTGACCTACGGGGATTTCTTCAAGTACCTGGCCCACAAGAATCCCCAAATCTTCCGGGAGGCGGAGTCTATCACTTGGGCCTACGCTGCGGTAGAGAAGGCCAACGAAGTGAAATGTCCAGAACGGGCAGATCAGCCTCGACCATTTCGTGAAGAGGGAACAAGAAAATACGGCGGTAGTGATCACTCCAGCCAGAAGCAGCACAGGACTGGGCCGCCAGAACGCAGAGATCACGTGCTCACCAGCTTTACGCCTCTGACGAACACACGCTCAAATATCCTCATGCATATCAGCGGAAAAAAGTTATTAAAGTGGCCAAAGCCACTGAAGAAGAACACGGGGAATCAGTCAAAGTACTGCGACTTCCATCGCTCTACTGGGCATTCTACTAAGGATTGCAAGATGCTGCAGAGGAAGATTGAGGAGTTGATTTGAAGAGGCCACCTCACCAAATTCTTCAAGGGCTCCGAGGCATAATTCTGGAGAAGCTTGGCAGGGAAGGGCAGGAGCAGTCTCCTCCCCAAAACCGGGTTGCGGCAGGAGAGATTAATATGATCACCACCCGAGCTGCCAAAAACAGCCGACAACGAGGAGCAGCAGACTGGGAGCAAGTAGCGCACAGCGGATAACACCATTAACTTCAATGATAATGATTTGGCTCATGTAATATCTCCTATGCTGATCTCCTCGTTGTATCCGCGCTTGTTTCAAACCATAGTATCGACTACCAGCTTGAAGCAAGTGTTCATCGATAATGGTAGTTCAAAGGATTTACTTTACTTGGATGCGTTCTTTATGTTAGACACATTTTGTCTAATTGGTATATTCCGTGACCATATGTTTTATAGTATCGATGTCGGGTTGTGGGTTGTCGGGTTAAAGTCCGTTTTGTCTGGTTCGCCCTCCAGTCGCTCGAGCTCGTCCAAAGCCTTCCCGCTCGCCTCTCGCTCGATTCCCGCTCGAGCTTAAAATCCAGAAGGTCTCCGGCTCGCCAGGAGCTTGAGATCCACTCGAGCCGAAAATCTAGTAGGGGGCCCGCTCGCTGCGCGCTCGAGCGGGTCCAACAGAAGATTTTTTTGAACGCGTTTTTGGCTCCACTATAAATTCATACCTTATTTTCTTGAAATCCGAAGCACTTCAGAGCCTCAATTGATAATTTTTGAAGTCTTCAAACTTGAGAGAAAAGCCTTTTATGCATCATTGATTTAGTCTCTCTTGAGAAAACCAAGAGTCACAACCTTGAGCCTCAAGTTCAAAAGAGTTTTCTCACCATTTTTCTTTTTCTTTTTCCATTCAAACCTTCCATCCTTCTACATGCGTTGGAGACGTTGGTTTATGAAGAAGGAGACTCGTTCGTGATTGGCAATTCAAGTGGTTCGAGGGAAGATTGACGTGAAGACCGGAAGGAGTCCGGTTCCGTTGCCGCGGGCAAATCCAAGGAGTTCCATGGTAGGGATCACGTGACGGGAGTAAGTCGGCTAGGTTAGCGCGTCGTTACCACCCTGTCTGTAAGTTGATTTTCATAATGCATTGCTTCCCTGGCTGTTGAAGCTCGAAGTGTTTTTCTCGATACCGTGGGTATCGAGTTTTCACTTCGTCACCAAAAAATTGAGTCTTTATCTTTATTGCTTACAAGTACTTATATCGTGCATGATTGTTAATCTCGTTAGCATCTAGTATTAAATATCTTTTACGTGTATTAGATATTTATTATTATTTATTGTTGCTTCCGCTATAATTTTCGGGGTCGAAACTCGTTAGCACCAAAACGTGCTTTTTCACTTTAAACTAGGCTTAAAAAAAAACTAATTAAAACCTGCCGAAGGCCCATTGGATGGCCTTGTCAACGAGCCAGTGCCCGTCTAAGGGATCATCCAGCTAAAGGTCACCTTGGGTACGTATCAAAAAATAGCAAGCCGAATATTTACCTTCCTGGTGGTCTACCTACCCTCTGTTTATAACGTAACACTAGGCAGACCATGCTTAACAGCGTTCGGGGTGGTCACCTCAATTCCACACCTCAAGATGCAGTTCCAACGCCTTACGGTGTGGGAGATGTGTTACGTGACCAGGTTACTGGACGAACATGCTACATGTCTCAAGTTGCCCCAAGCGGCAGCACTAGAACATTGGAAAAACTTGATCATCAAGATAAGACAACCCTACAGAAAACGTAGTCCGACGAAGTCACAGATCTAGTCCCACTGGACCTGGAGGAACAGGAAAGGTGTGTACAGATCGGTGGCTCACTCACCGGAACACTGCGCGATTAGTTGATCGCGTTCCTGCGACGAAACACTGACGTCTTTGTATGGACTCCAGTAGATATGCTTGAGATTCTGGCTGAGGTGATGGTCCACAAGTTGGGGCTTAATCTTAACCGGAAGCCCATCAGGCAGAAGCGGAGAAACCACTTCATAGAATAGCTAATCGCCATCCGAGAGAATGTGAAGAAGCTGCTGGACGCAGATTTCATTAGGGAAGTCCACTACCCAGATTGGCTATCTAACGTCATCCTAGTGAAGAAAAGCAACGGAAAATGGCGGATGTGCGTCGATTTTACCAACGTTAACAAAGCCTGCCCAAACGACAGCTTTCCCTCGCCCAGTATCGACCTGCTGGTTGACTCGACAGTCGGACATGAGCTACTAAGCTTATGGATGCCTATTCGAGTTATAACCAGACCCGGATGAGTCCAGAGGATGGGGAGCACACTTTGTTCATGACTGATCAGGGCACCTACTGCTACAAAATGATGCCCTTCAGATTAAAAAACGCTAGAGTGACCTATCAACGACTGGTTAACAAGATGATAGAAAAACAGATCGGTCGCAACATGGAGATCTACATCGATGACATGCTCGTTAAGAGTAAGGTCACCGGCGACCACATCCACGACCTGGTAGAGTCATTTGAGGTGCTACATAAGCGTCACATGAAGCTGAACCAAGCTAAATATGTCTTCGGGGTAGCCTCCAAAAAGTTCTTGGATTTCATCGTCTCCCAACGGGGAATTGAGGCAAACCTAGAGAAGATTAAGGCTCTCGCAGACATGGCTCCACCACGGAGCGTAAAGGACGTCCAGTGATTGATTAGACGGCTGGTAGCGCTATCCCGCTTCCTCACGAAGTCTGGCGACAAGTACTTGCCTTTCTTTAAGGCCCTTAGAGGAATAAAATCCAATGAGTTTCAATGGACGGCGGACTGCCAGACAGCTTTCGATGAATTGAAGTAGTATCTGGCCAGCCCGCCGCTGCTAGTGTCACCCAAGGGCGGAGAAGAGCTGTATCTTTACTTGGCAGTGTCGGAAGCATCCCTCAGTTCTATCCTCGTACGCCAGGACTCCGACACTGAACGGCCGGTCTGCTACGTAAGTAAAACGTTGACCGGCCCAGAGACCCGCTACTTGCGCGTAGAAAAACTGGCCTTGGTGCTTATATTCTCTGCAAGGAAATTAAGGCCATACTTTCAGACGCACCGTATAGTGGTCCTTATAGACTAGCATCTGAAAAGTATACTCCAAAAACCCGACATTTCTGGACGACTAGTAAAATAGGCTATCGAGTTGGGCGAGTTTGACATTGAATTCTAACCCAAACCTGCTGTAAAAGCGCAAGCTCTGGTTGACTTTATTGTTGAAACCGCGACCCCTGTTCTTGAGGAGCTGCCCGGAGAAAGTGCGGAACTGCTTGACGGAGTTTCGGGATTGATACTTCACGTGGACGGATCGTCTACAGATACTGGCAGTGGCGCTGAAGTGGTCCTCACAACCCCTGATGGGTTTGAGGTGAAATACTCTCTTAGGCTCAATTTTCCGGCAACCAATAACGTTGCGAGGACGAGGCCCTGTTTGCCGAATTACGATTAGCCAATGAATACTCTACTAAGAGATTGGCGGTCTACAGCGACTCCGAACTAATTGTTAACCAGGTTAACAGAAACTTCGAGGTAAACAACCCTCACCTGGCCAAGTACTTGGCAAAGGCAAGGGAGACTGCTAAGGGTTTCGACAAACTAACCCTGGTTCATGTTCCTAGAACTGAAAACTGGAAGGCAGACTAACTAGCTAGAGCCGCTGCAGCCAAAAATCTGAAACAGTACTCGAGGAACATGAGGGAGGTCCTGAACGCTCCTATCATAGAGAAACAGGAGGCGATACAGATTTTCAAAGTAGAAAACTAGATGATGCCCTACCTTAGTTATCTGGCTGACAGATCATTGCCAAAAGACGCAGAGAAGGCTAAACGAATCAAAAAGACAGCCGGCTGGTACACTGTGGTTGACGGATGGCTATATTGCCTTGGCTACTCAACCCCATACCTCCGGTACCTAACTCCCGAAGAGGCTGACTATGCTTTGGGCGAAATCCACCTTGGGATTTGCGGATTGTACGTTGGCGAAAAAAAATTAGCCTTCAAGATCATGTGGCAGGGGGCTACTACTGGCCCTCGATGAAAAAGGATGCAGTTGAATTTGTGAAGAAGTGTGAAAGCCGCTAGTTTCACAGAAACCTTCACCACTAGCCATCCGCAGACCTGACGACGCTTCAGGCTCCTTGGCCCTTTGCATAATGGGGGCTCGATATTCTCAACCCATTTCCCATTGCCATGGGACAAAGGAAGTTTGTCATCGTAGGCATCGACTACTTCACCAAGTGGGTCGAGGCCATCCCACTGTAAAGATTACGGAGCATAACGCTCTTGAATTTATTCGTCACAACATTATCTGCAGATTCGGTATCGCCGAGGTCATCGTGACTGACAACGAAATCCAATTCTTGGAGAGACTCTTTACCAAGTATTGCGCCAGCCTTGGTATCAAGTTGGTCTACACTTCGGTGGCATACCCCCAAGCGAATGGATAGGTGGAGGTCATGAACCGAATGCTACTCCCCGGGTTAAAGACTAAGTTGGAGGACGCAAGGGGCTCCTGGGTAGACGTGCTCCCCTCAATTCTCTGGTCTTACCGGACAACCACAAAAGAACCAACACACGAGATGCCCTTCAGCCTCTGTTACGAGACTAAAGCGGTGATTCCGGTCGAAATAGGGCATCCAAGTCTTAGGGTGGAATCATTTGACTCACAGGGTAACTCCCAAAAAATCAGGGAGTACCTAGACTTGTTAGAGGAAGTCTGCAATACCGTCAGAGTGCGGATAGTGGCCTACCAACTTCGAATTGTCTGATACTACAACAAAAAGGTTAAGGCGTGACAATTCGATATTGGAGACCTGGTCCTACGAGGCGTCGAGGCCACGGGCAAGCTGGCTGCCGCAATAAGCTCTCACCTAATTAGAAAGGGCATTTCCTTGTCTTCGCCGTCCTGAGAAACGGAGCATACAAGTTCTAGAGCCAAGATGGAAAGTTTGTCCCACAAACGTGGAACGCGATCCATCTCAGACGCTACTTCCAATAAAAGGCACAGGTACGTATTTGCATTATTGTGTGTACACATTCGCTTGCTTGTTTTAGTTCGTAAAAATAAGTGTTTCCTTAACATATTGCCTTCCCCGTCTTGTGTGCATACATATATATGTGTTTACTTTGCAGGTTATCCGACCTAGACTGCCCCTAAATCGGGAGGGTCCTCACCCTCTCGTTAATAAACCCTGATCATTCAGGTGGCCCATAAGTGGTCGAATATGAATCTCGGTCATCCGAGCAACTCATTAGCGGTCGTATTTAAACCCTGGTCAACCAGGTGGCCATGAGCGGTCTAGTGTGAACCTCCGTTGTTCGAGATGTTCGTTGGATATTATATTAAGCCCTGTTCATCTAGGTAGCCCATAAGTGGCCGGATCTAAACCTTGGTCATCTACGTAGCCCGTTAGCGGTCAAAATCTTGGGGGGCTAGCGCAGCACATGCAACGACCTCCTCCACGAGGAGATAGCGTGATCAGTCAACAATGGTCAAAGGGAAAAAAATTCTTCTCCAACGCTAGCCGCCCAAGTTAATACTTGGGCTGCACCACCAGGCTTCACTCACGAGCCGCCACTGCTAGGCCGGTTAATACAACCGCCTACAAAAAGCCTAAGGACTTCATTCTTTTGGCAGCACTACAATGGTTGCCAGCCAACTAAGTTGGCAGTCCAGAATAGTAGATATGCAAACACAAAGGCAGTAAAAAGAAATGGACACCAATTTGAAAAATTTTTATTTTATTGCTTCCAAATATATTACAAAGTATATCAGAGTATATAAATGCAAAGGAAGTCCAAAAATCAACAAAGGGCTAAGAGGGCGGCGGAGGCGGTGCCTGATCGTCTCGCAGATCCCCACGGGACCTGTCGTGGGTTTCGGCGGACCGGTTTGACATGTTCAGCAGGGTCACCGGGAAATTAGGGTCAATGAGCCGCGCAATACGCCGACACATATTGACCCCTTCTCACATGCACGACCACATCAACTGCTTAATCTCGTGAGGGCATATCCGGAGGCTCAGGCGGTTCTCCAACTCCGTCAACTGCCCTCCTAAAGGCGCCCATTGAGTCGCTCATTCTCCTGCCTTAGTTGGGCAACCTCCTCCTTTAGACTGGTGTTCTCGGCCTCCGTTTCGGCCAAGATAGTCTGTAAGGCAGTGGCATCGAACCCGTGCTCTGCCCCCAAAGTCGCCAACTTCGCATCTAGCCAGACAATCTCTGCCTTTCTTTTATAAATCACTCGGTCCCGCTGGTCTATCACCTTAGTAATGGCAGCAATTACTTTTTCCTTCTACACCTAAAAAAAAAAAAAACAAACAAACAAAAAACAAGTAAAAAATTCTAAAAGGAGAGATTATGCAGAAAGCATCACGAAAGATTATACCTCCCAAACTTTTCGTACGGGCCTCTCAGGTCTGGCTTCAAGCCTGGCTCAGGCAGTGGTGGCGGGCCGAAAGCAATGCCCTCACGAGCGGAGCTGGCAGCGGCCTCCTCCAGGATCTCATCCAGGAGCCCCTCATCAACGTCATCTGCAGCGGCAGCAGGATCCTCGGCTACGGCCTCCACTGTGGCTGCTGGAGGATCAAGGTCTACTTCCGACTGCTTAGCAGGCGTCTGCATAACTGGAGAGCCGATAGATGGATCCTACGCCTTCACCGGTGGCTCTCAGGTTGGCTCAGAAAAGGTCTTCGTCTGTACCACTCGAGGAACTACCTGCGGCGCGGGCTGCGCCAGGATAACGCCTTCTCCCCTGGCCTCCGGCAGGTCCTCAAAAGATTTCTCCATTCCGGTGGTATTGTTGGGGCTGCTGCAAATCCCGACGGCGATGTAGTCGGGCCTCGAAGACTATGAGGAGGGCGTCTCCAACACCATCCTTTTGGGCCGCGGGCCGATAAAATTATCGTCTGTTGGATGGGGGCGGATGAGCAGGCCCCTGAACACCTCCGCGCGCGTCATCATCGCCTGTAGCGGCGCCCTGAGCTTCTGAACCGGGGAAGGCGGCCCCTAGTTCACCTTCTTGGCCTCTACCCTAGAAACCAAAAAATTCCGTTTGAAGTCCGAAATGTGGTCTTTGACCAATTTGGTCAACCACTCTAAGGACGCCGTCTTCACCACAGACGGCGTCCCAGTGTACACCTCCAGCACCTGACCCCAATCCTTCGCAAGGGGCCAGGTCTCAGCCACACTCACAAAGAAGAACCGATTCTTTCAGTTCTTCAGTGAGTCATAGATGGCTGTATTTATCTTAAGGCCACTACGGGGGACGAGGAAGATCCACTCACCTCCCTGATTTATTTTAAAATGTCCCTTCACCATAGACATTGTCAACCTCTTAGAATGTTTGCAAAGGAAGATGCAAAGGGTGCAAATGTACCGTATGACGTTAGCATGGAGCTGGGCAACATGGACTCGTAGAGCTTGAAGGATCGACTACAAGTCGTCCGAAAGAGGAAGACGGAGACCGCTTCTCAGGTGGGCCTCGTACACTGTCACGTGCCCTGCTGGTGGAGAGAAGGCCCTGTCATCATTGTTTGGAACTCTCCACACAATATCCTTCGGAATGTTGAACTCAACACACAACGCCTTCACATCACTCTCTCGAAGAACAGAAGAGATGTTGGCAACAGAGGTTCAAGCCATGGTTAACAAAGGAACTAGAATACTCCGTTCAAATGACTGGATTATTTGAACAAGAAGAGGTTGAAGAAGAAGAAGGCAAAGTAGGAAACGTGAGAGAACACTCAGAACAAGGAGGGAAATTTAAACGGTAAGGTATGAGACGCCTTAAATTGCCTCGAGAAGGCACGCCATCATTCCTGCCACGTGTCACCTCCCTAATGGGCCTCTTATAAAGTAGATCTTCTGACGCATTAATGGCCTGGAAAGCGGTCCAACCAAGAGAAGACACGTATCCTTTTTTGGCCAGACAAGCCGGCTAATGGCCACGCGTCAATCAGAACTCGTAGAAAGTTTTTTGGATTCTGGGCAAAGATGGTCAACAGATCCGATCAATTTTCTTCTCCGGATCAGACCAAAGACAATCAACAGATCCGGTCAATTCTGTTCTCCGGTTCTGACCAATGACGGTCAATGGATCCGGTCAATCTTCTTTTCTGGATCAGACCAAAGACGGTCAATGGATTCGGTCAAATTTCTCCTTCGGATTTGACCAAAGACGGTTAATGGATCCGGTCAATTTTCTTCTCTGAATCTGGCCAAAGACGGTCAATAGATCCAGTCAATTTTCTTCTCCGGATCTGACCAATGACGGTCAACAGATCCGATCAACTTTCTTCTCTGCTTTTCCTAGAGTCCTCCGAGATTCTCAAGCAATGAAGGGCAGTGAGGGGCATCCCATCATGAACATGCCGGAGGCTAGAGTTGTGGCTATCGGCATGGGGGGCTAGTGATGGGTATATCGTCCAAGAATCCCAGGGCTGTCCCAAAATAGCCATTTAGATGGCGATTCTAGTGTTGGCCCAAAGAAAGGCCCAAATAGCGCTCCCTCGGTCAACGCGCTAGCGTTAGATGGCCATTCTAGTGTTGGCCCAACGGAGGTAAAGGCCCAAAAATCCCGATTTGTGAGCCCTCGAAAGGACCAAAACGCTCCTTTCATGGTTACAACGCTTTCCTAAGCGTTGACCGTCGAGACGCAAGCGGGACGGCCAACTCGCGTCTGAAGCAACGGCTGACCGTTGACCCAAGTACTAGAAAGAAAGAGCCCCAAAAGACGGTAAATTTGATATGGGCCAGCCCAATTTGGAACAGCGACCTCGTACACGAAAAGAAAGGATCCTTTCATGGTTACACGCTTTCCTAAAAGCTGATCTTCTCTAAAAAGGCAGTAAGGAATTCGGCGCCAACGATGGAGTCTAAACGGTCACAAGGGCATGAAAGAAAAGAAGATGATTTGAATATCTGTTGCACTGTTTAGAAGGAAAATGATCCATCAAATCATGCCAGTCATGCCCACCAACTTAGAGAAAGCCACCATTGCCAGGCCGAAAGATCACGCCACCTTGACTAGAGAAGGTGGCTCTCCTACTATCTATATAATCTCAGAGTCTTCATTCTGGAAGACAAGCTCTCGAATACGCTCTCTAACTTAACTTCAAGAGAACATACAGAACACGCTCTCTGAGACAACAAAAAGAGACTTCCTGAAACAGTCTAAATCATGAACGCTTACAGTGCTTGAGCAAAGACTCCCTTTCTCTCTCACTCTCTGCATAAGCGTTCATCTTCAATCCCACCAAAGGCTTCCAGATCGCAGGAGTCCTTTCCGGCTCTCTGAGAATTGTTCCCCAAAGCTGCCGCGCTTTCGAGACACAGCTTCCACTCGCTCTCTGTGAGTAGTAAGTTAGAACTGGCATTCTCAATGGGCCAACACTCCCAACAAACCTATTCTCTTTCTCTGTCTTTTACTTATCAGTTCACCTTCCTCGATTAGAAGGCTTTTTACTGACTTGAGCGCCGGAGTATTTTCGGTCGGACAACCTCCCGCCGATACACTGACCTCTTGCTCATTTTAGTGGTGTGTTGGATTCAGACTCAGAAAACAGAGCCGGATAGAACCAACCTGACAAATCCGAATCTGTTCGAAATCAGATCCAGGTACGCATCAGACTTAAAAAATACAAAATAAGGGGTGAAAATGTTGTTTTGTAAAGTAGCATTTTTCCACTCTAAGGGCTCTTGTTATTTCAGAAAAAAAAATTTATTTGCTTGTTTACTCTATTTACTATTAGAACTAAATGGGTTTAGTTTGAAATATCAGAAAGCATATATTATGAGAGGTTATAGGGGCCTGCTTGCTCTGTTATTAACTATATCTTATAAAATTTTATTATTATTAATACTATAACTATGAGGGATAGTATCAAAAACTGCAGGTAAGCTACCCATATTTAAAGAAGTCAATTTTTTCTTTTCACTATTTATATCTGATGGGTACGCCAGTAATATGTTAGTTCAAAAAGAAAGAACGACCTAGAATTACAATGGCTCATTTGTGCCTGGATGGTTAATGCCCACCGTTGACTGGACGAAAGGTTAAGTAAGCCAAGAAAAGCCCAAGAGTAGCACGGACAATTTGCTCTTAAGACGGTTAATGCTTTCATTGACCGGAAGCGAGGTTAGTTGACCGTCTGTTGGCCAGGCCTCAAATAGGCCGAGCCCAGTTTGGCCCACTCGACCGTCCACGACTAGCAACAGTCCTCTTCCATGATTTCGCGCTTTCCACAGAAGGCAATCTCAATTATAACGGTTATCTGCAAATTTGACGTGCATCCTTGAAGGAAAGTGCCAGAATCCTCCTCCTATCTGTAGTAAACCCTAATGGTTACAGAACGCAGAAGGAAAGCAATCAAGGCAACAACCATCACTATCATAAAAGCTCCACGCCAGAAAAGATAGCGAGCCTAGTAGAGCGTGGGGATCAAACCTCTCTGCACAAGGAAGGCCGCTCAGTACAGCAACTATAAAAGGTCATGGAGTCCTCATTCCAATGTATGCTCTGATTGGCCTACAAAACGCTCTCAATTTCTCACCAAACTCTCCACGGGAAAGCTCACATGCTTTCAAAATACAAATGCTCTCTCTCTTTGCCATGACGTTCCCAGCGAAGACAGTGCTTAGAACCAACGCGTTTCACGAGCCACCAAAGCCTCTCTCAACGAGAGCACTCTTCAATTACAAACACTCTATGTATTCTCATAACGTCTCTTTATTTTAATATTCTTAATTCGAAGGCTGTTTATTGACTTGAACGTCGGAGTATTTTCGGTAGGACAACCTTCTACCATTATTTGACCTCTTGTTTGTAGTTGTGGTGTGCAGAATTTAAACAAGATGAACGGAGACGGACTTAGACGAATGATTTGACCTAAATCTGTTCGAAGCATGGATCCATGACGCATCATTGGCGCCATCTGTGAGAACGCTTACAAAAAGCCAACAACTTTTCTCCACAATCTCTCTCAATTTTACCTTCCATCAGCCCCCTTTTTTCAGAACCTGGCGAAGTACATGAGCAGTGTGAACAAAATGCTCTAAATACTCTGCGCCCGCTAGGAGAACGTTTAGCAGGGGCTCCGCTCGTAACATTCCCCACTCTGGCCTCCAAGTTATATTGCTAGAAGAAGAAGAAACCGGCCAAGAAGATCAAGAGGGCGCCCAACACTCAGGCTCGGGAGGCCTCACACATCCAAAGCCGTTCAAGACTTGAATGACATTTAGGCAGTAGGACTTCGGAGGAAAGTCCCGAATGAGGGAATCCTCAGTACTTAAGGGCGGAGACCAGGCTTTAGGCTCAGGAGGGAGCCTCCAGAATCGTTAGATCCGCTGGTGTCAATAGCCGGCTGACTACTCGCCACGCAAGAGAAAGCATGGAATTGAGAACCTACCTCAACTCTAAAAGAACTAACAACACTACCTGCATGGATTCGCGGGTAGAGAAGATCTGAAAACGTGTGTTTAGGGATGATGAACACGCTGCAGATCTAGACAGATCTCCCTTGACGACATAGATATTGAACGTCCCATGCCGACCAAGTTCAAAATATCAACTCTTGACTCTTACGATGGGAGCGTTGATTCCATGGATCACCTCAATCATTTTTGCACCCATCTGAGTTTACAAGGGTTGGAGGACGCAATCATGTTCCGTTGCTTCCCTCTTACACTGAAGGGAGATACTCGCATCTGGTTCTATTGTCTTCCATCAGATTCAATCCGAATCTTTCGAGAGCTTACTGATCTCTTCTTGGCACAATACGTCTCTAGCCGTCAGGAAGAGAAGCAATCCTGGCTTTTCTCCCATATCAAGAAGTAGGGAGAGAATTCGTGAAAGTTTCTGGATCGCTTCGTAGCGGAGGTGAGAAGAATACCGAGGCTTACAGAAGAGATGAAGCTTAGCAATTTCATCTATTCCTTAACATATTGGGACTTCTTTAGCCACCTGGTGCATAAGAATCCGCAGACCTTCCGGGAGGCGGAATCTATTACCAGAGCCTACGCAATAGCAGAAAAGGCCAACGAGGCTAAACGTCTTGAGCGGACCGAACAGCCTCGTTCTTTCCCAACTGTGGGAAAGGAGAAGCACAATGGTGGTGATCACTCCCATCGGAAGCAGAACAGGATTGGAGCGCTAGAACGAAGGGATTACGGGCCGATCAACCTGATGCCCCTGACTGACACATGCTCCAACACCCTCATGCAGATCCATGGGGAGAAATTCCTTAAGTGGCCAACACTACTTAAGAAAGCGGAGGAAGGAAATCCAACCAAGTAATGCGATTTTTATCGATCTCTCAGACACTCTACGGAAGATTACATGACGCTTCAGTGGGAGACTAAGGAATTCATCCGGAGGGGCCATCTAACCAAGTTTATCAGGAACCCTCAGTAGAGCTTTGACACCTTAGTTGGAGAAGGACCAAAGCTTTCCCTACCACGAAACTGGGTCGTAGTTGGAGTGGTCAATATGATCACAACCCGATCGGCTAAGACCCCAATAGATCACAAGGAATAGTAGGTTGGGTGGAAGAAACACCGCACAGAAGACAATATCATTAGCTTTAGCGATAATGATATGAGCCATGTAAACTCCCCCATGCAGATCCCTTTGCTATTTCTGCGCTCGTTTCGAACGATAGCGTCAATTACCAACTGAAATAAGTATTCATAGATAATGAAAATTTTTACGATTTGCTTTACCTTGACACATTTTTCAAGCTGGGTTTAAAAACGAGTCAGTTGAAACTTGTCGAATGCCCACTTTTTGGCCTTGACGATGAGCCAATAGCCGTCCAATGAACGATCCTGTTGGAAGTCACCCAGGGCCTGCACCCAAGAATGGTGAGTCTAATACTCACCTTCTTAGTCGTTGACATTCCTTCCGTGTACGTCTGTACTTGGCCGCCCATGCCTAATAATATTCAGAGTAGTCACTTCAATACCGCATCTCAAGATAAAGTTTCCAACAATCTGTAGTATTGGAAAAGTGTTGAGTGACCAAGTCACTGAGTGTATATGTTACATGTCCCAGATAGCTCCAAGTGGCAACACCAAGATGGTAGGAGAACTTGACCATTAAGACGAAGCAACTCTATAGCAAGTACAGTCTGGTGAGGCTTCTGATCTAATCCCACTGAATCTGGAGGACCCGGAGAGGTGTGTGCAGATTGGAGGCTCACTTACTGGGACACTGCATGATGAGCTAACCATGTTCTTACGACAAAACGATGGCGTCGTCACACGTACCCCCACTAACATGCTTGGGATTTCGGCTGGAGTAATGGTCCACAAGTTGGGCCTCGATCCCGACCAAAAGCATATCAGGTAGAAGGGGAGAAACTACTCCGTGGAGAAGTTGATGCCATCTAGGAGGAGGCAAAGAAGCTGCTGGACGTTGGCTTTATCAGGAAAGTCCAGTACCTGGATTGGCTCTCCAACGTTGTCCTGGTAAAGAAAAGTAACGGAAAATGAAAAATGTGCGTCGATTTTACCAACGTTAACAAAGCCTACCCAAAAGACAACTTACCTTACCTAGGATCGACCTATTGGTGGACTCAACATCCGGACACGAGCTGTTGAGTTTCATGGACGCGTACTCGGGCTACAACCATATTTGGATGAGCCCAAAGGACGAGGAGTCCACCTCATTCATGACAAACGAAAACACCTACTGTTATAAGGCCATGCCATTTGGTCTTAAGAATATGTGTGCCACTTATTAAAAGTTCGTAAATAGGATGTTTGAGAAGCAGGTCGGCCGCAATATGGAGGTGTACATTGACGCCATGCTTGTCAAGAGTAAGATCACCAATGATAATATGTGAGATCTGACTGAGTCCTTCGAGGTGCTCCGCGTGCATCACATGAAGTTGAATCTCTCTAAGTGCGTTTTCGGAGTATTCTCAGGGAAGTTCTTGGGTTTCATCATCTCTCAACGAGAAATTGAGGCAAACCCGAAGAAGATCAAGGTCCTCATAAACATGATTACACCGCGGAATGTCAAAGATATTCAGAGGCTAGCCGGACGACTGGCAGCCTTGTCCCACTTCTTGGCTTAGTCGGGGGACAAGTACCAGCCTTTCTTTAAAGATCTAAGGGGGACAAAAGTTAACAGATTCCAGTGGACAGTAGAATGTCAGGCAACCTTCGACGAATTGAAGCAATACCTAGCAAGTCCACCATTGCTGACGTCGCCTAAAGGCGGAGAGGAGCTATACCTCTACGTGGCAGTGTCGAAGGTGGCCCTTAGCTCTATCCTCATACGCCAGGACTCTAACTCTCAACTGATGGTCTACTATATGAGCAAAACATTGACTGGCCTTGGGACATGCTACCCGCGTGCAGATAAGTTAGCCTTGGCACTTATTTTCTCCGCCTAAAAACTGAGATCTTACTTCTAGGCTAATTGCATAGTCGTTTTGACCGACCAGCCACTGAAGAACGTACTCCAGAAACCCTATATATATAGACGGATGGTTAAATGGGCTATCGAGTTGGGAGAGTTTAACATTAAATTTTGACTTAGACAAGCCATCAAAAGGTAGGCTTTGATTGACTTTATCGTCGAGAGCACGACACCAGTTCTTATGTAATAGCCCACTGAGGGCGCAGGATTGTATGGGGAAGAGCCAGAATGGGTCCTCAATGTGGATAGATCGTCCACGGACTCTGGTAGCGATGTCGGAGTGGTCCCGAGGACCCCACACGTGTCTAAGGTGAAGTACTCTCTCAAACTCGACTTCTCAATCACCACCAGCATTACCAAGTACGAAGTCCCGTTAGCTGAGCTAAGACTGGCAAAAGAGTGCTCCGTCAGATGACTGACTGTCTACAGTGATTCTAAGTTGGTCGTTAACCAGGTAAACGAGAGCTTTGAGGCATGCAACCCTCACTTAGCCAAATACATGGTTAAGGCGAAGGATGCCATCCGGAGGTTTGATAGGCTAGACTTGGTCCATATTCCCAGAACTAAAAATTAGAAAGCTATCCAACTTGTCAGGACTGCGATAGCTGAAAATCCAGAATAGTACTCGAGTGACATGTGGAAGGTCCTGAGCACTCTCAGCATGGAGGAACAGGAAGCAATATAAATCTTTGATACAGAAAGTTGGATGACGCCTTAGCAGCGATACCTAGCGGACGGAGGACTACCAGACAACCCGATCGAAGCCATTCGGATCAAGAAGACTGTTGGCTGATACACCATAGTCAATGGACGGCTGTATCGTTTGGCTACTCCACTCAGTACCTCCGGTGCTTAACTTCTAAGGAGGCAGACTACGCCTTGAGCGAAGTCCACCTTGGAATCTGCGGTTGACACATCGACGGCAAAAACCTACTGTTCAAAATCATACGTCAGGGATATTACTAGCCGACAATGAGGAAGGACGCCCTCGACTTCATGAAGAAGTGTGAAAATTTCCTGCTCCACGGTAATCTTCACCATTAACTGCCTATTGAGTTGAGATCTCTTGAAGCTCCTTGGCCTTTCGCGCAATGGGGCATTGATATTCTCAGCTTATTTTTCATTGCTACCGGGTAAAGGAAGTTTATCATCGTGGGCATCGACTACTTCACCAAGTGAGTCGAAGTCGTCCTGCTAGTCAAGATCACCGAGCACAACACTTTAGAATTCGTTCTCCAGAGTATAATCAGCAAATTTGGCATTCTCGAGGTCATAGTGACTTACAACGAAACCCATTCTCCAAATTAAACACTTCATGAAGTATTGCACAAGTCGAGGTATAAGATAGGTTCACACTTTGGTTG
Source organism: Nepenthes gracilis (assembly GCA_033239525.1). Lineage (NCBI taxonomy): Eukaryota > Viridiplantae > Streptophyta > Magnoliopsida > Caryophyllales > Nepenthaceae > Nepenthes > Nepenthes gracilis. Next base: position 28,833,118 of record BSYO01000003.1, read on the forward strand.
CATACCCACAAGCAAATGGATAGGTGAAGGTCACAAACCGCACGCTACTCCACGTTCTAAAGACCAAGCTGGAAGACGCAGGGGGCTCATGGGTCAACGAGCTACCTTCCGTCCTATGATCTTACTGGATAACTCCAAAGGAACCGACTCGTGAGATACCATTCAATTTTTGTTATGGGACGGAAGCTGTAATTTCGGTTGAGATCAGGCTACCAAATCTAAGGGTCGAGTCCGTCAACCCACAAGGTAACTCTCAGAAAATTAAGAAACACCCAAACTTACTGGAGGAAGCTCGCGATGCTACCAAAATATGGACGACAGCCTACCATCATCAAATCGGTTGCTATTACAACAACAAGGTAAAAGCGCGGCAATTCGAAGTTGGGCACTTGGTCTTACGAAGTATCAATGCTTTGGGCAAAATCACCAACCTGAATAAACTTTTCCCTAATTAGGAAGTCCCTTTTCTAGTCTCTGCCATTCTGCGAAATGGAGCATACAAACTCCAGATCCAGAATGGCAAGTTGGTTCCATAGACGTGCAACACGATCTACCTTAAGCACTACTTCTAGTAAGGGCACAGGTAAGTCGTCCATCTGTATGCTTGCACATTGTATTCATTATTAATAAAAGAATATTCCTTCTATTGCACTGTGTTCTTTTTTTGTTCCATATGCATGTGTGTCTGTCTGCGGAGTTATACGACCTATACTGCCCCTAAGTCTAGTAGATTTTTACCTATTTATGACAAAATCCTGGTCATCCAGGCAGACCATGAGCGATCATAACTAAACCCTAGTCATCTCGGAGGCCTATTGACTGTTAAATTAAACCCTAATCATCCAAGCGGCCTATTAACGGTCAAATTAAACCTTAATCATGTAAGTGACCCGTTCGCGGTCAAAATCTTATGGGGATTAAATAGCAAACGTAACAACCTCTTACACAAGGACATAGTGTGGTCAGTCAACTACGGTCGATAGGAACAAAAGCACTCCGTCCGAAAAAAGGCCATCCAAGTTTACACTTGGGCAGCGCTACCAAGCATCTACTCACGGGTGTAGAACAGGCTTAATCCGACATTAGGATTCACCTTGATATCTTCTTCAAGATTTAAATCCATTAGAGAGTGCCACAAACATTTCGAGGAAGGCGGGTGGTCAACTTATGTGCAACGCACTAAGTTAACCGGACAATGAAACGATAAGTAAATGGAAAACGGCAATAAAGGTTATGACACATAATATCAATAAAATTACCATTTTATTAATTTTGTGCATGTACAATTATAAAAAATTTAAAAAGTAAAAGGTACAAAATCTATGAAGGTGCAGAGCTCCTAGGAGGAGGAGGTTACGGCCCTTGACCACTACGGAATTGCCCACGAGGCTTTTACGACGCTGGGTAGAATGGTTGGATGGGTCAAGATAGTCCATTGGAAAGTTAGTGCTAACCAACCGTAAAATACGTCGGTAAATGTTGACATCTTCCCATAACTGTGCCACCAGCATATCGAAGATCTCATGGGAGTGTATACAAGTAGTCAACTCATTCTCCAGCGACACCATCTGTCCCACGAGTTGGTCAATGTGCCTCAATGCTCGGTCATTCTCCTCTCTCAGCCGGACGTTCTCCTCTTTCAGTCTGGCATTCTCCATCTCCAGACTGACAGTATAGATTGGAGAGCAGTTGTGTCCTCCGGATGCTTCATCCTCAGCAACTCCATCTCCTCCTTGAACTAGGCGATCTCATTATCCTGATCAGAGATCACCAAGTCCTGTTGGTGCAATCCCTTATGACTGCAGTTGCAATTTTCTCCCCTTGTAAAAATGCTACATATCAACGATGGAGAGAAAAATGAGAAGAAAAGTTACAAAAATTTACCTGCCAGACTCTGCGCACCAGCCTTACTAGTCTACTACGAGACCTTGGCCCAGGTGGCAGAGGACTTGGAACGGTGATCTCCTAAGTAGGCCCTGCAGTAGCCTTGGCCGCAGACTCCTCCAGCAACTTCGCTGTAAGGACCACCGCTTTAACAGGCTCTTTGACGGCAGACTCCTCCAACATCTCCACAGCAAAGCCCACCGTCTTGGCGGGTGCTCCGACAGTAGGCTCCTCCGTTAGCTCAACGCTGACGCTAACCGCCAATTGAGGCTCTCCAGCGTTTGGCAGCTCAAGCGCCTCGTGAGACTCACTAGCAGCAGGCTTCTCAGATAATCCTGCAACCTGCACGACAGGAAACTTTGCAGGCGCCTCCAAGAGCTCTTCGGCAGGTGTCTCCTCAGGCAACTCAATAGTTTTCTCAGCTGAGGGCTCTGTGGGTGACTCCGATGGCACCACCAGGTGCTCCAGCTGTGGCAGGGGAAGAATGGCGCTGCTCACAGCGGAGCACTGTTTTTCCCTATATGCCTCAATGGCAACCTCGACTCCGCATACGCCAGAGCTATCTCTGACTCCAGCAAACTGACCAGCCAAAACACACTCTGGCTTTGTAGAAGAAGAAGAAGAAGACATCACCATTGCCGCCTTCTTTTGCCTTGGACTCTTGGGAGTTTTCTTGCTGGGAGGCGCGCCGACAGGCTCGATGATGATGGCCCAAGCCTTCTTCTTACGAGAAGGCTCCCTCATCTTCTGGACCGAAAAAGGTGGTTCCCCCCATGCCCTCTTGGCTTCCGCACGGAAAACTAAGTGGTCTCTCCGAAATTCTAAGAGGTGCTTCTCCACCAGCTCTAGAAGTGACTCTATCGTAGCAATCTCCTCATCGGTAGGCATCCTAGTGCAAATATTAGGTACCTTGCCCCAATTCTGGCCAAGGGCCAAGTCGTATCAACATGAGAATATAAAAATTGGTTCTTCCAATTCTTTAGGGAATCATATCTAGTACTGCTAATTTGGAGCCTTCGTGGGAACAGGGACACCCACTTTCTCCCCCAGATGAATTGAAATATCACCCTGACCGCCTCCACCGTCAGCGATATGAAATATCACCTCACCTGCCTTGATGACTGAAGCGATATGGAATACAAAGGTTCCATGGGAATGAAAGTAAGAAGGTAACAGAACAATTAAAAATTTTTAAGAAGAAACTTTAAAGGAAATCGTGGAAAATTTGACAAGTAACGGATGAACCACTTAAAGGAGTGTGAATGCTGGAGAAGAGGAATCGTCTCGTAATCATGTACCCATCATTGCTGACAAGTGTTACTTTCTGAAAGGGAGCAGTCAAACTAGATCCTCTAGCGCATTAATTGCCAGGATCGCAAATTCACCGCATGCGAACACGTAGCCAACTTTTCGACTGACAGTCCGGTAGCATGATGGCACGTCGTTTTAACTTCCATCAATTCTCTGAATTTTGTCCCAAATAGTCAACGAATCTGGTCAATGCTTTCTTCATAAATTCTCTGAATTTTGGCACTAGTGGTCAACGAATCCAGTTTACACTTCCTTCAGCAGTTCTCTGAATTTCAGCCTAAACGGTCGATGAACCCGGTTAACGCCTCTTTCAGAAGTTCTTCGTATCTTGGCCTGAACGGTCAGTGATTCCGATCAACACTTCCTTCAAAAATTCTCCGAATATTGGCCTAAATGGTCAATGACTTAGGTCAACGCTTCCTTTAGATGTTTTCCGGATCTTGGCCTAAATAGTCAACAAATTCGGTCAGCTATTATCTCCGCTAGATGCTCCAGATCTTGTCTTTATGATCAGCAATTGCAAACGATGTGATCATTAGACTAAGAGTCTTCCCCAATTTCGTCACCAGGTCACCTCACGAGAGATAACTCAGCCACTCATGATCCATTGTGGATATACTGAAGGCCGGAGTCCTAGATCACCAGCTTGGGGGGCTAGTGATGGGAACGCCAGTAATGGGTTGGCCCAAGAATGAGGAACGGTCCAAAACCACAACGGCCCATTTGTACTTGGACGGTCAACGTCAACCGTTGACCAAACGAAAGGCTAAGAGAGTTAGGAAAAGTCGAAGAACAGGACGAACAACTTGGTCTTGAGACGGTCAATTCTTCCGTTGACTGTAAGCGAGGCCAGTTGACCATCTGTTGAGTAGGTCTCAAGTGGGCCAAGCCCAGTTTGGCCGACTCGACTGTTCACGATTAACAACAGTCATCTTCCCTGATTTCATGCTCTCCATAGAAGGTAATCTCAATTGTAACGGTTATCAACAGATTTGATGCACATCCCTGAAGGAAAGTGTCAGAATCCTCCTCCTGTCTATAGTAACCCTGACGGTTATAGAACGCAGAAGGAAAGCAATCAAGATAATGACCATTACTACCATAAAAGCTCCACGCCAAAAAAGGCAGCGAGCCCAGTAGAGCGCAAGGATTATACCTTTCTGCGCAAGAAAGACTGCCCAGTACAACGACTATAGAAGGCCACAGAGTCCTCACTCCAAGGCATGCTCTAATTGGCCCGCAAAACGCTCTCAATTGCCCACAACTGCTCTCCACGGCAAAGCTCATGCGCTTTCAAAATACAACGCTCTCTCTCTTTGCCACGACGTTCCCAACGAATACAGTGCTTAGAACCAATGCTCCTCACGAGCCCACAATACTTCTCTCAACGAGAGCACTCTTCTATCACAAACACTCTCTGCATTCTCATAACGACTCTTTCCTTTCACATTCTTAATTCGAAGGCTGTTTACTAACTTGAGTATCTGAATGTTTTTTTAGTGGGACAACCTTCCACCGTCACTTTACCTCTTGTTCGTAATTGTACTGTACAATATCCAAACTTAGTGAACGAAATTGAATTCAGATGAACGATTTGACTCAAATTTGTTTGAAATTTGAATCCATAACGCATCAATATCCAATGTAAATAATAAAGTAAAAGTAAGATAGCATTTTCTTTTGGCAAGATCTGCCCTCAAATGACAAAACAATTACATTACAACCAAATTGGTTGATTAATGAATTGTCTATTGAAAAAACTACACATACATTAAAATTTAAAAAAATGGTTAATAATTAAAAGAAAATAACATGCGAAAATAATGCTACCTTAACTACTAAAATTCTGCCAAATATGTGAACTAAAATCTCACCTATATAAAGTCTTCCCTATCCAAGCATCGCTGTCGCCACCATATTGTTCAATGTAGAATCGCGTCTCTATACGGGATAAGTTACCATGCCATGGAATATCCAATGCATACTTCACCTATAATTATATATATATATATATATCATCAGATCATCAAATAATTTAAATTTAAGAAAACACCAATGCGAAAAAGATGGTGTGGCATTATTGCATGCTAATCATAGGATAAACTTCAGACTTTAAGCAAGCATTGATATTTATTAATCAAATATACAAGTCGCTGTATAGTTTGGTCAAAAGATAGAAAAGGTCTATGAATAATGTGGTGGACCGTGTTGCCTCCTAATCAGTGTAGGAATTATCATAATTCCAGTCTCACAAGATGTGACCGGGTGAGAAATGATTTTAAAATCAATTAATTTCTAACTTTTTCAAGCAGATAAGAAAATGGAGTTATTATTAAATTTGAGTAGTTTATTTTTAAATTAATAATTATAATTTATTTATTTTTTTAAAAAATTTAAAAATATTAATTATTAAATTATAAATATTTATTTAAAAATAAATAATCTAAGTATAGAAAAATTTTTCTTTAATTGTTTTTGAGATGGAGATGCTTCCTCCCAAAACACCCCCTAAAAATAGAAAAAAAACAATGGTCTTTATCACCTGTAAAACTCCGCCCCTTTGACGGTCATTGCACCTTTCATGGTGCCTTCTTAACTTCATAGATCCCCAAAACGAACAGTGTGATTAACCTAAAAATTTCAGATCGAAATGCATATAATTTTTACGGACTGGGACAATTGATATTTTAGATTTGATTATATTTTTTGATTGGCTATAGTGATGAAAGAAAGAGACTGTCCCCATACCACATTTTATAAGGTTTTCAATATTCTAATTTAAGTAAAAAAATGTAATAAAAATATTTGTTTTAGGTAATAATGTTTTAGATAAATGAAACTCCAAAAAATAAATTTGAAAAAAAAAACTATATTTAACTCAAGCTAACCAAGCCCGAGTAACTATACAAAATTAGGGAACCTGGCTATCTAAAAGAAGGACAACAAATTTGACTTTTTTTAATGATAATAATTTATATTAATCAAACTTTTTAATGCCTATCTAAGCGATGCTCAAGCGCCTGACTACGTATAAAAATACTGTGCACGATTTGTGCAGCATTTTTGAGGGTTTATGGAGAGAGCGAGCAACAAGCATGAAAGGGAAAGGGAAGAAAAGAGGAGAAAGAAGGAAACTTTGACTGTTTCACTCCGATCGAAGTAAAAACAACAGTAGATCAGACTCAGACAAGTGTACTTTGGACGTTATATACCGATTTTACAGTGTTTTAATATCTCTGCGACTGTATTTATACTCTAAAAGTATGTTTCTCCATATTCTGTATAAATATTGCCCATTTCTGTAAATTAATCGGACAAATTTTGTGTTTACATATATATACTACAATATCTGGCTTCGATTTTATGTAAAAGCTTGTGTTTGGTACCCATTTTGTATCCGGAATATTTATCGAAGCCCTAGATACGAAAGTCAAGGATTTAATGTTTAAATGATTTTGGATATGTGACAATTAATTTGTAAAAGAGTACTATTCATATTATAATTTATAACTGAGAAATTTACATGGAATCGCACTGTTAAATTTTTGCAAAATTCTAAAGCTAAAATGAAGGGTTTTCAAACTATTTCTTTATATTCTGAAACAAAATTGAAGGATTATAAACTGTTACTATATGTTCTGAAATTAACTAAAGAGTTATTGTGAAACTCTTATTGATTTATAAAATTTAAAAGGTTTTTCAGTTTAGAAAATGAGAAGAAAACTATTTCTTATACTATTAATTAGGACCCAAGACTAATATACGGTCATGCGAGGTATCCGACATACTTTAGAATATTATGGTGATAATCGGGGATAACTCCATCCATAGAATTATACATTGTCTTCCTTTTCTTGGGACGTTACTGGAACTGACTCTGAAGGTCAGAAATCCTCCGTTTACTTTAAATTGTGTGCCCAAAAACACGATCAGTACCTATTATCGTTACTCTTTTTGGCCTTTGATTGTGTGGCGAAAATACAATCTATTTCCGATTATTCACCTCATCGACTAATAGAGTACGTTAGTTAGGTCCTTTGGATATTAAATTAGAATTTTCAAGAAACACATTAGATTTGAAATTATTTTATGAACTCCGATGTATATTTAAGTAGAAACATACTTTATTCTATTTTTCCTGAACTGCTTCTATTCTTCTAATTTGATATTAACGTGGTTTTCTACCCTGACATGATTTATGTTTTTCGAGATCTATTTATATGAAAATTATGTTTTCCTCATAATTATGGTACGTGTTTCTACTCGACCGTATTTATGTTCTAATAATATCTCCGTAATTACTGGCTTATCGCATTCATGCCTAAAATGCAACTGTACCTACTTTACTACATTATGTTTCATATGAGATCATTATATTCTACATATTTTAGTACATTATTGGGTTTTGACTCACTGTTTACTATTTTTTTTCCTCCTGAAAAGGTTTTAGAGACGATATTGGAAGATCAGGCCTAGGTAGAGATTTACAAAGAAGATTCTGGAGCCTCGGTGAAGTTTCAAAGATTTATCTTGAAGTATTTTGGGAGATCTGATAGTTCTGTATGTTCCATAGAATTTTATAAAAAAAATTATGAATTAATAACCATGATACGTGATGCATGTGATGAAACAGAAATTGTACTTCCGCAGGTTTTTAGTTTTGCTTCTGTCATATGTTTTTTAGTTTCTGTACAGGTCCTAAACGGTATCTCTTATTTAAATTTTGGTATAATCGATAGGGTTGTTAAAATTAAGGCCATGGATGGCACTTGTGGTCCTGTAAATGCGTATTGTAGGATGTGAATTATGATATTTGGTTAGTTGTGTGTTTGTACTGGTCCTGTGATTGTGTTGTGGTCATAAATTTGAGGTTTGGACATTGAATATACTCTGTACGAGTGTAAATAAGTAGGTTGTATATTTTAGTTTTTTGTCCAATTTTAGATAGAAATCTGTCAAAAGTTTTGTAGAATTTACTGAAAAAAATTTATGGATTCTGTTCTATATCTATCTGACAGAAGGTCCCATGAAAATTAGGATTCATTCTATCACCGAACTCGTCCAAGTGCTTGTCAAAACTTCCCATTTCTTACAGATGCAGGTCATAGAATTGCTTCTTCATATGCACTCTCATCATCAAAGATTTAGACTTGTACTAGCTCTCAAACTTCTCCCAAACCTCCGCTCGGTCCGACAAGCCATTGACCTCCTGAAGAGTGATATTCACAAGACAACTTGATCGTACAATTAGTAAGATCTCTCCTATCTTGCCACTCCGCCTTCATCATGTTCTCCCACTTGTTTTTCGTCCACTGTAGTGTTTTTATTGTTCCTTCTCGGGTTAAAATATTCATCATCCTTTCCTTCCAAAGAATAAAATTATTTTACCTATTAAACTACTCTACATTAAATGAAAAACTCCTAAACGACGATGCCATCGAGCCGAAGGTTTACAACCTCTCTATCTGATACCACTTGTTGGGGTCGAGGACAACTGGCTGGTCGAACAAATCTGAGTCTAACAAAAATGGAACGCACAAACACAACGAAACACTCGAACCCCCTGTCGGTTGTCAACCACCAATTTAGTAAGGCATAAGAAAGAAAAGATTATATAATGTTTTTAACGTGAAAACTCTTCTCAATTAAGAAAAAAATCATGATATAAACTCCAAATAAGCTTTTACAATGTAAAATTGGTTACAAAGTCCTTGAGACAGAATATCCACTATATATCTGAAACAGAATAAGAAAAATAATTTTTAAAGTTAGAAAACTCTCCTTCCCTCTTATCTCTCTAGCTTTTCTTATCTCATTCCTCTCACTGATGGTGTACTTTACTAACTGATTTTATAAGTGTGGTGGCAAGTAATGAACGTCAAGAGTTTCCTTCCGAACTTTGCTCTGTTCCACTGCTGGTAACCTGCGGCTCTCTCTCTCTCTCTCTTTTTACAAGTGTGGCGGTAGAGCTCCCTTCCGCACTCCTACTCCATTTCACTCACCTTTCACATTCCATCAAAACTATTACCATTACTACTTTAGTCTACTGCACCCGCAGCCACTGCCGTGGATGCTAGAGCTTTCACCTGCAGCCCTCACATTGCCGCTTGTCTTACCTGAAGTGACTGGTGTGCTTTTTATAAAAGCTTTGACTTCAAATTCCACCTACTCACCTAGCCCGATTTTTACAGATAATTTGTCACACCAACACTATCTTTTTCTGCAACTTTACTAATTTTTGTGCCTTTTCAGACATGCATACTTTGCAAGTCAGCCTACTCTACTCAGACGACGCATACCCTGCAAGTCAGGTACCTATTGTATAAAACTTACCAACTCTAGAAAGTCAGTTACCTGCTTTGCAAGTCAGCTACCTACTCTGCAAATTAGTTACTTACTTTGCAAAACTTTCAAACTCTGAAAAGTTAACAACGCATCACTCCGAACCTTGGCATCACTCCGAAAATCCACTCCAAATTTTCACACTACCAAATGTCACTCCGGCAAATGCATTCTGGAAATCCCCTCCGGATTTTCACACCGCCAAATTTCACTTTGGCAAATGCACCCCAAAAATCAACTCCGAATTTTCACTCCGGAGAATTCACTCCGACAAATGCCACTCCGAGATTTACCCATGTTAGCAAATGGTCTTCTCCGAAATTTGCCTTCTCTAACAAACGGTTAATCTAATCATTTATTACAACTAGTTTGCAACATTCTAAATTTTGATGACGTGTTTGTTTGTTGAATCACCTATAAAAGATTGATCAAAACCCAACATGGTTCAAGGGTTTGTTGGGATGATTCAGAGAGGAGCGACCGTTGGTGATGGTTTTATTCTTTTTTAGGCATTAAATTCATTAAAAATAAACTACTAGGCTTAAAATAATTTTAAAATTAATGGAATAAAAAATCTTGTTTGACAATATTAAAAATAGAATCGAGCCCCAAACAACCCCCCTCCCAAAAAAAAAAATTAAAAAAAAAATTACATGGTTTAACTCTTAACATATATATATTTTATTTATCAAAGGCTTTTTGATATTCACAGTAAAATAGATCCTTGAGTTGATCAAATAGAACACTTTGGGAATGATCGACTAGGTCGACATATGCTTTTTTTAATAACACAAATGAACAAAAAATAGTGATGATAAAGCAGTCTACACCAACTGAAATTTGCTCAATCGTGTTGGCCCACATAATATATTCCTCAAGCAATTGTTTATTGTTATGGATAATAAATTATAGGTATCATCGTTAATACTATCTATTTATAATTTAAAAATATAGACACATATATAAAAATGATCATAGAAAAAAATAAAGGTAAGAGTCACATATAATATGACTGTTATTTTTATTTCTTCTCTATATATTTTTATATTGTAAAATTTTTAATATATAACTTTTATATAAGATGTGAAATAAAATAAAAAAAGAAAAAAAAATATCTGTGGTTATTTTTTTATTGTTAAAGCAATTATAAAATGATATTAAAATAGGTAGATAGAAATACCTGTATTATTTAAAAGATAAATATTAATCATAATTATTGATATGCCATTGATAAGTACACGTCGACATAATTGTTAATAGGCATACCTCTCCGGCAAGATCCTTGGCTATCATCCATTTATCAAGGAGTTGATTAGAAGATTGCTTTTGTCTCAAGTACTTGGACGAGAAGCTTCTAGCTTCCTCTAGAACCTCTTCGCCCGGAAATTGCAGCTGGGAAGCCCTGTACAGGTTATACATTACAGTCACAGATTGCGTTGATTGTCCAGCAAGGCAAAGGAACTCCCCGTCTTTCTTGAAATTTTCAAAGACATCTGCTCATCGTAATCATCATCATCATCGCCCTCGTCATATAACGCATTTCATACATCCAAGAATATAGTTTTAATATATCAAACATAGGTCAGTTTTTTCTTTTTTTAAAATAAAGGTCAAAGTAAAATACATACAATTTGGGACAAAGCATGCATCTATATATATATATATCAACATATTTTACGTGGATCACTTACCAGCAGAAACTTGATGGCCATGCAATCTTAGAAGCCTAAAACCCATGGCTGTCTCATCCATGCTTTGAAACTCTGAATTTCTTGCCCAGCATATTCCACGCTCTGTCCAGTATCTGCTGACATTTCATTCACTATTTAATCTATCTCTTCCTTTGGGGAATTTCAGTCAGATTTACCACATTAAAGTACATACTTTTTTTTTTTTTTTGTAACGTTGGGCTGGAAAGTTTGCGACGAATTTTCATTTGATGCCTTATCTCAAGCTGAAAATATGAGAAGATTTCACGGTTTTTTTTTTGGCCCGAGATAAACCTGGCTAGGAAGATTATGCTCTTGAGCTAGCAGCTTATTTTTGTCTTTTTTATTCTATAATCTAGTTCAATTACGTTATGATTACATGTACTACAAAGAAAATTCAATACAGATTAGGAGACACTGTTTCTTTAGTACAATTTTATATTTAAAAATAAGCCCGGTTAAAATATATAATCAACAGTTCATGCGAATAAAAAGAATAATTCTATGTACGAGAGCTTTCACATTGTCAGGCTTATAGACATGGTTAGATGCACATAGGCATACCACTACATTGGAAGTGAGATTGTCTTTATAGTATGAGCTTTTAATCTATAGATTAAAACTAAGTAATATTGCTATTTACATTAAGACAACAGTAAAATATGCATTCCTTTTATAATCAATAAAATTGTATAAAAAGCTTATTGAAAAAAATTTTTTAGGTAAACATATTCTTATTTCCAAGGATCAAGAGTTATATAATAGATGGGAGTAAAATTCGTACCTATAAACATACTTAATGCATTCTTTAATCTCATGCTTGAAATATCGACAAATTCCTAGTCGTTGTAATCGATCAATGGCCCAAATGCGCTCGAACAAATCGACTGGGTAAACGTTGGGGACTGGCAAGGAAGAGCATCCAACGTATGCAATTTTAGGCAAACAATTCGACAATATTTACGATGGCTTGGCATAGGAGACCCCGTATCATGGGGTAGGTTATGAATTGTTGCCCCTACGCCAATGTAGGAATTAATGTTGACAAAAGCTTGCTAGCGAGTAATTTATACTTTCGGTACCTCCTTTGAATCTTTTAAGGGTGTTCTCCAAGTATCTCAAGCAATTCAAGTCTCTACTCTGAGCAAGTGCATAAGCTGTTGAAGCTGGAGAGAACAAGAACGACCCATCTTGGCTTTGCAGTTTTAGAAGCCTTTCCCAATCCAGCCCTGTCATTCCTTCCAGACTGAAAAGTAGTGTTGTCGGCATCGTATGGAGCATCTCTATTGGTATCCTAAATATTTATACATACATACATACATACATATATTGTCCTAAGTTAATTAATTGTTATTGATATATACTAATGATTCAACCAATAGAATTTATTTCAGACTAGTTACATGAGCTAGCAAGCTAGGCAGTTATTACATGCTTCTTCCTTCTTTTTTTTTTTTTTTTTTTTTTTTTTTTTTTTTTTTTTTTTAGTTGGGGGACGGGTGGAAGTGGGAAACATAATGATAGCTAAAGATTGTGCACCTTGTGAGCTTTATCCTTCTCTTAGAATATATCTCATCCAACACAGGGCGGCACTCATCTGGGACCTCCATCCCTAAATTTCGAGCCTTTTCAATTAGTGAAGGAAAAGTCACTTCGAAGCCTACCGGCATGTGCTCATCATCCTCCTCCCCAATCTTACATATGTTTCCTTTAATAAACGCCATTCCTGTATGTATATATATATATATATATATATTACATATGTTTCCTTTAATAAACGCCATTCCTGTATATATATATATCAAGCAAACAAATTAAAGCAAGATGATTTATGATATTGTCAAACTTTCAAGTATAAATTTCAAGTCTCTATTTAATTAATTATCATCTCCCCAAAAAATGATTAAATTTATTATTTTGATTGTTTTTATAACATTTCTTTCCTGTATAAAAAACCCCACGAAATAAGTAAATCGTAAAATTATTTAATTTTACGACTCTCAAATCTGTCATACAAAGAAAGTTTCATGTTATATGTGTAACGAACGACACAATTCAGTATTGAGGATAAGGAGCATGCAACACTTTAATTATTACGTGATTAGATAATATAATTAGTATATTCAGTTGTTAGGTCATACAGTCTATGCGGGGATTCCAAATTAATGGGCGAATGTTAATAATAGCCTTCTAGTGCTGTGGCGACCCAAGCCTAAATACTCAAACATATGGCTCAAGCCGCATACGCGGATTACAATTTTAAACAAAATATAACCATTCTATATTTCAAACCATTTTATTTTTTGTTTTAACTACATCATGATAAGTTTATCTATCATCCACAAAGATATACTAAGGAGAAATAAACTCAACAAAAAAAAAATACATAAATCTCAAGGACAATTTAAATTCATCAACTGGCTACCCGAATATTCTTCTCGCTTGAAATTTCTTCCTGTGAAACGGATGTATTTTCCACCAGGCTTAATGCTATCTACTCAATCTAGAGTCAGGAAAATGGAAGGGTAAGCCAAAGCCTAACAAGTGATCATAATAAAAAACGTTAATAACAATAACAATTTCGGATACCACACTATAAAGATCTCAACATACTCTAACAACCTACTATATTCCGAGATAGATTACAACACATCATAAATACGACTCTAGACAAGATAAGTCCCACTTGACCCGCACATCCAAAAAATAACAGAGTGCCAATAATTAATAGTAATCCCCTGGAATTTGACATCAATGATAATTGGAATTTTTCTAGTCCATATGTCAGCTAGAACGACCAGCATAATCACGATAATAATAAATATGGATTCCACTGAATCTAAATATCTCAGAATCTACACAAGGATACTATCAACACAACAAATGAGGTACTCACAATCATAAAAAATCACAAGAAAACTTCTGAATCTTATTTCGCCATTGTGAACCAAAGGCTGTGTATATCCCCCAACAGCTGGGTACTTGCACGGGCTACTGATGCTCGTAAGTTTGATCTCCGACCAAAATTTATGGTCCACAGAGACTCTGCCAAACAAAGTACAAACGTCTTCCAAGCATGCTCATCATGCTCATCTTCCAACTCTACCAGGTACGGAAGATATCTCACATGTCAAACCCAACATCTCCCGCCCTAATATCCTTAATATCATGATCAATGATGTTCACATGGCCATAAGCATCCCACCAAACTAAGCAATGTACCTCAACACTACCAGGACATAAAAATCAGTATCAGATAAGCGTAGACCACATTTAAATACCATAACCTCCCATTCGATCAGATACTTTAATATTTTCATACACTCTCCTCAACTTTGACCGTAGGTAGCCAACGATTTTAAATACTCACACACCGAGTATAATGCAAAGAAAGCTTTGCAACATCAACAATAGAACGTCATTCGGTGCTGACCAGGGAGCGTACTCACGCCATCAAATCTAACACAAAGGAATTTATCACAGCACGAAGAATTGATAAACTCAAACCGAGATATTATATTTTACTTAATACAACTATTAAACTATTCTTCCATTCTGTTACGTTACAATGTCTACAGTTAAGGCCAACAATCTCTATTTTTATTAAATTTTCTTTCAAATAATTTCTCAAGATTTCTATCATAATATTCAGCACCATTAATTTCATTCTATAATCATCCTTTAAATTTAAAATATACACATATACCCACTTATATATATAGAACATACTTTTCTAATACAAGAGATGCACATCATAAATGCCATCCATGAGTGCTTATATCCATAATTTGAAGCATACATATATGTCCATACACATGAATGCCTTAGCACCAACATGCACACATAAATATATTTACACACACATGGTCACACTCACGCTGACACATTTTCCACCATTTCCAGCTCACACACACACACACACACACACACTCACTCACTCACACACAGTAGCAGCTCTGCCAACCACACACACTGCAGTCTAACATCCACATATCACGCACAGTGTACTCCTGCACTTCCACAGGCACACACTTATTGTGCATAGCCTCGTACACCCGCTCAAACACGCCACCCACACACATAGCCAACACCTGCATACACACACACCAACACCAACCCGCACAGAACACCCACGCATAGAACACCCACACTCACATACGGTTACACACATACGGTCTGCAAATACGTATATACATACACATACCACTACAAACCCCCACACCCATAAGCACGGTTACATGTATATATGTACACCCAACCGTATACACACACTTAAATACACCCATACCGTTACACAAATAAACCGTATACATACTCCCCAACACATTTAATCCCCAAATTACCGCATCCTTTCATCACAGAACCTCGGCCCAAAACAGATCATGGTGCTCTATTCTTTGTCCGATTTCTGTCTTCTGAACAACATTCACCCAATTTCATAACAACAAGAAAATTGTAAGAGAAGAAGAAGAGGAGCACTGATTTACGGAACAAGAAGGGAAATTGACACAAGGAGGATTCACTTGCAAAATTTCAGGGAGAAACGACAGTGGAGGGGTTACTTGCAAATTGAGTAGAAATGACAGTAAATGGGATTCACTTGCCTGGAGCGACAGCAAGGGTTTGCGATGGTGGCTTCGGCTTCGGCTCAACAGCAACGTCGATGGCGGCCTTGGCAATGGCAACAGCAACAGCTTAGACTAAAGCAGTCGGTTTAGATTTGTGATGGTGGCTTCGATACCGATTGATGTCGGCGACGGCAGCAAACCACTCGAACGATGATGGAGACGGCAACCAGACATAGCACCGCAGCGAAATCAACCACCAGGCCTCACTCTGCTCACACTCTCTGCTCGACCCTTCCTTCCTCTACCTCCACTGGAACCGAGTATAAATAGAGCCATGAGCAAATTTGGGGGAAAAACAAATGGAATCAGACGGTTGTAACGGGAGGAATTTTGTTAGTAGTGAGAATCAAAAGAACGGCCACGCTGGAGGCCGTTGCGAGAGAGAGAGAGTAGGGAATCGAGAGAGAGACGAGAGGAAGAGAAGGTGGGGACGAGAGGTAGCAAAGAAGATTCGAGAAGATGGTGAGGTAACTTGGGTTGTTAAATTAATTTACTTATTATTATTATTATTATTATTATTAAAATTATATTATATATATATATATATTAATTATTATTATTATTATTATATAAAATATTTATATTATTATTATTTCATAAATATTTTTTTACTAATATAAGTAAAAAATAAATTCATCCAATTTAATTTTAAATTTTTTGATAAAAATATTACAAGTACCATCAAACTTTTCAACATCAAATAATAGTATTCATAATACTTACAACATGATTGAACAGTACGTCCGTGACCATCCAATTAGAGGACGAGTGTTATAGACCATTGACATGTTTTCAAGTTAGAAAATTAACTAAGAACTAACCCCCCCCCCCCAAAAAAAAAAAAAAAAAAAAAGAAACTTGAAGCCAATTCTACCATACTAAATAACGGGCAATAATTAATTGCATATTGAAGAAAGCAGGAAATAATTTTCTCATACGAGTATATATAAATAAAAGTAGTATCTGGATAGTTTAATTAGGTACCTTTGTCCTGTTTGTCAGCATGAAGTTTCCAATATTTGAGTGCAATTAAGCATGCGAAAGTACTGATTATCCTATCATGCGACAGAAATATGGAGGCGTCACCCCAGGAGCCATCGGGAAGCTGATTACGAGCGATCCATTCAAGGCTTTCTGGGAACTGAGGACGCCCAGTTCCATTGAGGTCTTCCACCAGCGCTACCCATGCGGTGTCGTATGCAGATATGCTTATCTCTCCATCCTCCATCGAACTCAGCATCGATCTTATCGTCTTCACCTGCTCCTCAGTACCATTTCAATTCCAAATCTATGCACATATTTATATGTATGCCGACACACACACACACAGACACACATGCACGTTCAAAATTAACTGAAAATCAGAATAGGAGTATCTGATCATCTTATAAGTTGAACAAAAAATTATTGAACTTTTAATTAGATAAAAATGTATGGTTTACAATGTTATAAGCTCGAATTTATATAAGAATTTCTTTGGACTGCTTAGAATCGCACTAAAAATCAAGAAAAATGAGGCTGATTCTTATATAATCATCTCGAGCTTTAACGGGTAGTTCCCAAATAAATCATAACATAAAAAACGAACGCCCAGAAAGAGAGAGAGAGAGAGAGAGAGAGAGAGAGAGAGAGGAAACAAAATGGAAGAAGCTTGAAGATACCTACCCTGGGAGCCAGGCCTTCTGCGTCGCCGGATACAAACCCGTGCCGCTTTACAGCGGTCAGATCTTTGTGAAGAAACTCCTTCTTATCTGCAAATCAGGACAATATCAAAGAGAGAGAATGGTCCCATTTTCTGAGTTGTTTAATTTTGTCTGCCTTCAGATAAAGTACGATCGAGCGAAGAACTGATCCTTAACACGATATGGTACCTTGAGTGCTTTGCTTGGCTACAGCATTACATCGCAAACTCAGACCCCGCCCTACTCTCTTCTTGTTTGTTTTGATCAACCAAGAACCTGCAAAGCAATCCACCATAACTTAATCAACACAAATTAATTTCCTCGTAATATCGATTCGAATTCATCACAGGAACACTTACCGGGCAAGTTACCATTTGGAAGAAATAAATTTTTAACTGTTGATGCGGTTGGGGAGTGGGACAGGCCGAGTGCGGTGGTAGTGAGCTGAGGAGGCATTCTTCTTCTTCGTTTGTTTTTTTTTTCACCGAGAGAGAGAGTTTAGGTTGCGCAGGTTTGGGTGGAGGTGGAAGAAGGCGGTGGATTGGTTCAGCTGGCAGAGGAATGCGGAAGAGAAAGGGTGGTGGGAGGAGGGGGAAAGCCGACAGAAAGGACTTCCCGAGGATTTCCCGCTGAGGGGGAGCGTGAGGATCGTCCAAATATATAGAAGTGGGAGCAGTCAGGTGCTATTCGTCGTATTAATTCTTTCGAAGGACTTATTTATTTATTTTAATATCATTAGCCTAGAGGAGGTTGATTCCACCCTGCATAATTATAATTGTTTGGTATTAAGTAAATAATTATTTTAATAATTACTAAAAAAATATTATTTAATTTTTATTTAAAAAATATTATAATCGTTCAATATTAATCAAACAGTTATAATTAAAAAGGATTGAGTCAATTGCTTTTTTAGTATGATAGGAAACCCCAATATGTCACAATAAGTTGCTGTTTCAATACTATAGCTGAAGGAAGCTGCATTAGCTTCCATTTTCATCTCCTCCTTCAATTGTAATAGAAATTCATTTAGATTGGCTGTCTAAGATAATTGAACAACCTTAATAATTCTCTTAGATACCCATGCATTTAAATCAACAGAGCCAAACAAAGTATTGAAAATCAACTGGTTGAGCCTCAATAGCCGCCGGCCTTGCGAAGGTTTGAAGAGCATAGAGATCAATCACACTGGGAGAACATCTAATCAAAATTAAACGTAAATCAATTGGAGACAATTAAGCCTAGAACTTCAGCATCAAGAAGTTAATATTTGGATGTAAAGCCGTGGGGAAGGCATGGAGGAGAATTAATGCGGGAAGAATGAAGAGTAGCACCAAGCAACAAGTTTTGGGTATCTTTATACATAATTATCGCATATATTTGATCTAAATTTTTCTATCCTCATTTGCAAAATCTCTAATTCAAAGATTCATAGCAGTGATCACCCATATACTGACAAAATAAATAAATAAATAAAGCTTTAAACTTAGATTGGTTCCATCAATACAACCCAATGTACAATAATGTATATATTTTTTAATTTTTATTGTAGTTGCATATATTCAAACTTTGAATATATACAAATTGATTTGTTAATTAAAAAAACGCTCGAATGTTGATAAACATATACAAATCCGTAGTATTTGCATAGGCATAATACATACTACTATTATGTGACAAGTTGGTATAAAGGTAAAATAATAACAGTTTGAATATGTTTTTATTTGATCGAAATTTATCCATCCTCATCTGTAAAATCTCTAATTCAAAGATCTATAACAGTGGTCACCCATATACGGGCACAAAAAAAAAAGAAGTATTAAACTTAGATCGATTCCATCGATACAACCAAATGTACAATGATGTATATATTTTTTAATTTTTATTGTAGTTGCATACATTCAATGCACTAAAATTCAGCAATACTGTCAAATGTCCACAATATGAAGCTATTCTACCTCTGCATACCTTATTCTGTACATTCACTCAATTAAACCTGATAACAAACAAAAAACCTAGACACTGAAATAATAAATTTACCCGAACTTTATATCCCTAAATCGCTAGCATAACCAATTGCATCTACTTAAAGAGAAAGGCTTACAAGCTGACACAGCCATCTGCATGTACTCATAAAAGCAAGCTACTATATTTAAGAAAAATAATAATATCATTCTCATTCTCTGCGCTTCTGAATCAGCCCACAATGTTGCGGCGAAGATTGTTGTCAATCTCACAACAATCAATAGGATGCAACAGTCAAAATTTGGAGGAGAATTTTGTAGTAGAAGGAATGAAAACAAAGGCAAGAAATAGATTTTCATTAAAAGATGCAGTAAATCAGTAGGAATCCCTTAAAACGGGCAACACTCTTCACAAAACATAAATGCCATGATTTACATCCTCGGAAGGATTGCAAACATGTTCCTGGTTTCTTCTCTTCCTTGGTTTATAGCCTGTCCCTACCCTTCTTTTGTTGGGATTGAAAAAATATATATATTAAATCAGTGATCACTTCTTATTTAAAGTTAGTCCGCAAGACAAATGCGGCTTTTGTACAAAACAAATATACTGCAACAATCACACAAAATTCGCTCAAGTGTTTACCTAGACCTTTTAAAAGCATTTAACCGTTCTATTCAATCAGCAACTTACCATCTTTCAACTCTTTTCGTAGAATAATAATTTTTGGGATTGTTACATATAGAAAAAGATAAAAGTATAATCACCTGCTCATATTATGAGACAACGTAATATTCATACATGTAGTTAAGGAATAATAATAACAATTATTATTATTATTATTATTATAAAGGACCTAGTTCTATAGAGTGTAGAAGCAACTGAAAAAATTGTTGAAAGAAACAAGCTATCTTCTCCTCAGAGGGACAGTTCATTGTCTCAATGATCCTCCATAATAAGACATGCACCTAGAATAAAAATTGGTTCCAAGAGATTCATAAGTACAATAAGTAGATTGTCAAGCGCTTTAATAAACTATTTAAAATACATTTCAATTGATAAAATAAAAATAGTCATTTGTTTATCTTGCCTTGCATATTCATTTGAATGTTTGAGTGCTTGCATAAATTTCATAGCCTATACTGCCCTTAAATCGGGTAAAATTCTTCACTCGTGAACCAACTTACTAAAAGTATGGTCAAAAAGCTCAATCCTAATCACCAAATGACCCAGGAAGTTAAAAATTTGAAACTCTCGACATGGAGCTAAATGATTGGAATACTACGGTTAGGGAGTTTATAGGTCGAACCTACCTAAAAAGTCATCCTATCTTAGGGGGCTTTTCAAGATATAGAATAAGAATGAGCACCATCAGCCAACAATAATTAGGTACAACAACTCGAGGAGCTTGCAGACTAAAGTCAGACATGTCCAAAAGTGCAGTCAGTATAAAACAAAACCTTCGATGGACTAGAACTCGATACACAATTGCGATAACTCTTTCTAACAAGAACGAGCACCACTAGTCAAGTGCATGCGACAATCTAAACTCCATCAAAGCCCAATGACTATGGCAATTAAATCTAGTCGGACATAAAGATGTTTTCTCAGTACCACAACATCCTCATAGGAGCGAGCACAATGAAGTATGATCCGATTTAGGCTCTCCCAATATCACAACCTCCTCACGAATGATAAACAAACAATTCACTTGTGCTAGGCAATGATAGCAATAACGCTTGCCCGACAAATAGGTTTTCCCAGTGCTACGACCTCCTCCTACAAGAATGAGCACAGCCAAACAATTGTCCCCATCCAAGCCTTGAAATCATAATCGGTCTGAATAGAATATATTCAAGAAGACAACTAATAAATGAAGAAGCATCAGTGACAATGATTTAAAGGGTCTAACTAATTTATTAAAAGAATCATCATATACACGTACGATTAGAAAAGTCCATCTAGAAAAGCACTGCCTAAACCTAAGAC
Source organism: Nepenthes gracilis (assembly GCA_033239525.1). Classification (NCBI taxonomy): domain Eukaryota; kingdom Viridiplantae; phylum Streptophyta; class Magnoliopsida; order Caryophyllales; family Nepenthaceae; genus Nepenthes; species Nepenthes gracilis. Next base: position 28,854,622 of record BSYO01000003.1, read on the forward strand.
TCGACAATAATATTATGGCTGGAAGCCCCCATTAAACGTGGTGAGTTGCTGCTCGACTTTCTAAAGTGTATAATCAAGTAAGGCTATCCAATCCAGAACACAAGATTTCTCCTCCGTGAGCTCTCGAGATCTCGCCTCAGACTCAGCCAACTCGCGGTCAAGGTGAGCAACCTACTCTTAACTCTACCTTGGCAAATAACTATCAACTCTCCATCTCTTCGATGGCAGATCGGCCTAAGAAGGGTGGGAGATCTCGACATCTTACTAATGTAAAGCCTCCGCTATCATGTGAAGCACCTCCTGCGCCTACCAAGCTAGATAGATGATCGGCCTAGAGCAACAATGAAATGCAGAGGAGGATCTCTCTACTTCAGGAAAGATGGGCTTTCTTGGTGGGAATCGAGAACCAATCAACTAGATGGCACTCCCACATCAAAGATAGCATTTGGAGGTAGAGCAGCACCCCAAATCTTGAAGGAGAGGGAAGTACACCTAAAGTCTTTGACAGTACAGGCATCAAAGCCTCCCGGCATGACGCCTCTTTAGTAGTCATAGTTTTTGTGTTATTTACACTAAGGATCATTATTCATGCACAAAATGGCTAAGATTCCACAAAACCACTACGATTGAGGCATTGATACGAGTGTACATTTATTACCTCTTTAAAGCCCTTGGTTCTCATTGTTCAAAGGAACCAAAGAAGCGAGTCCCAATGATGTACACTCTCCCACGTGTTGTGGTGCACCTTTCTCTCCAAGCCGATCTCCAATGAGTGCACCTCTCTCCCAAAAAGCCACTCCATGATGAGTGACAAACTAACTCGTCCCCTTCTATAGAAAAATTCATCAATTTACTCCCACAAGTGCACCTTCTCTAAGCCATTCTCTGATGGGTTCACCTCACTTTAAAATCGCTCCTTAGTCGAGCGAACCAAATGGAGTTAAAGATTTGAAACTCTCAACCATCCAACTCTAAAGTTGTTCAAGAAAGAATCGAGCCCAACATGACGCAAATAGAGCACTACCCTCCAACTAGACAAACAATTATGGCTAATCAGCGGTCACTCCCCCAAATAAGTTGAAGTGTATCAAATAATGGTTACGGAGCCCATGATTAATCCTCCACCAATATTATCCCATGATTATCTCCTCATCCATATATCTAAATGTTTTGAAAGTGGAGCATATTTCTATATCCTATCTTTCTATTCAATTAAAAAGATCTTTGGGGATCGATCAATAAACTAGATGGCACTCCCAGAGAACCAGACCTCGAATTCAAAGCACACCCTTTACACTAAGGCGTTTAGATGATATATTACGAGTGTACAAGCATCTCCAATGAGTGCCCTAAAAGCAATCCTTTAACCTTTTATTTATTAAAATTGTAAAGTGCACCTTTCCCATCTATATTTGCAAATCCAAACGAAACTAGACCCGTTTTAGCGACCTTTCTCCAAGCATCTCTCCTTTTACTCCATGATGAGTGCAACTCTCCTTCAAGAAGCTACTCTCCCACAAGTGTACCCTCTCTAAGCCATTCTCTGACGAGTTTACCTCACTTTAAAATTGCTCCCTAGTCGAGCGAACCAAATGGAGCACTGCCATCCAACTCCTAAGTTGTTCATCAACTGAGCGTACCAAGTAGAGCACGACCCTCCAACTTCGAAGTCACTCCCTAATGAAGTGCACCAAATGGAGTTTAATCATTACTCCCCAATGAAGTGCACCAAACGGAGTTTAATCCTCCACCAATACTCAATCTCCTCACCATATATCTACACATATTTCTTATCCTATTTTTCTATTCAATTAAAAAAGATCACAGACTTAATTTATTTATTCGCTTGATAATTTTCGGATCTCAAAACGATAATTCGGATCTCGAAACGTATTATTATTATTATTATTTCTAATACAAAATCATATATTTTCAATAATAGTCCAGTACAGCAAGGGTGCCAACAAACACACTCTGCCGCCCACAAACAATAATAATAGTCAATAATAATAATAATAATAATTATTATTATTATTATTATTACAAAATTATCTATTTTTGATAATGGTCCAATACATTGACGGTTCCTGATAATCCGTCCACACACACTAATTATTATTATTATTATTATTATTATTATTATAAAAAATTATATATTTTTAACAATAGTCTAATATATCGACGGCGCCAAACGACCCACCCTCCCACCCACATACACATTAAATATGATTATGATTATTTCTATTACAAAATTATCTATTTTTAGCAATGATCCAATACATCGGTAGTACCAAGTGACCCACCCACGTACACGCACTAATTATTATTATTTTTTATTACAAAATCATCAGTTTTCAATAATAGTCCATTACATCGATCGTCCCAAGCGACCCTCCCACACACCCACAATAATTGTTATTATTATTATTATTATTATTATTATTGCAAAATCATCTATTTTTATCAATTGTCCAGTAAATTGACAGTGCCAAGCGACCCAACCACAGACATGCACTTATTATTATTATTATTATTATTATTATTATTACAAAATAATCTATTTTTATCAACGGTCCAGTAAATTGACAGTGCCAAGCGACCCAACCACAGACATACACTTATTATTATTATTATTACAAAATCATATATTTTCAACAATTGTCCCATTCATCGTCGACGCCAAATGATCCGCCCACACAGACATTAATTATTATTATTATTATTATTACAAAATCATATATTTTCAATAATGGTCCAACATATGGACAGTGCCAAGCGACCCACCCACATAATCACACACACAAATAATAATAATAATAATAATAATAATAATAATTCCTATTTCAAAACCATCCATTTTCACCAATGGTCCAATACATCGACGGTGCCAATGGACCCGCCCACACACGCACATATATTTATGCATTCACATTCAAATAAAATTAAAAATACTTTCTCCCTACCTATTTTTTCTTCACCAAAATTTCTTTATTCTCTCTACACTCTCGTTCTTGATCTTATAATATTTGAATGATCTAGTACTTTAGTAGATGTAGTACATTTGTTATGAATTTAATTTAATTTTTATCTATAATCCTATATAATTAATAATAAATTTCATAGAGATATTAAATATGACGTACTGCACACTAGTATTTTAGTAAACATAATTCATTTTTTTAAAATTTAATTATATTTTTCATCTATAATTTTATATAATAATAATAAAATTTATAGATGTATTAAATGAGCCACATCGTTCGTAATATAACAAGACACAACTCAACCCACTATAAGTTGTGTTAAGTACAACTTATAATGAATAATATTTAGTTGTATATAATACAATTCAATACCTTGGACCCTACCAAACAGTGGGATAAGCAACCTCCAGGCCATGCGCTGATGACACAATCAGACCATTGAACGGTCACATGACAATTGGATGGGGGGAGCAGGGAGGGGGGAAAATCAAGGGGATCATTGCCCCCCAAATTAAAAATTTAAATTAAATTAAAAATATACATGTAAACCATCTCCCGCACAAATTCATACACACACTCTCCTTAACCTTTCTAGCCTTTTAAAATATAATAAGCATTATTAATGTGATACTTATTAATATATATTTATATTATTTTTATTAATTTTTATCTATAATTTATGATGGGTACGCTATTGATGGGTTGATCCAAGAATGATGAACGATCCAGATCCACAACGGCCCATTTGCACTTGGGCAATCAACTCCCGACATTAACCAATCGAAAAACCAATGAGCCAAGAGAAGCTCAAGCGCAGGATGGACAACTTGCTTTCAAGACGGTCAACGATTTCGTTGACTGGAAGCATGACCAGTTGATCGTCTGTAGACCAGGACTCAAGTGGGCCAAGCCCAGGTTGGCCCACACATCCGTTCTCGACCAACAACGGTCTTCTTCCCTGATTTCGCGCCCTTCACATAAGAAAATTTTTATTGTAACGGTCATCAACAAATTCAACGCGCATCACTGAAGGAAGGCGCCAAAATCCTTTCCCCATCTATTAGAAAGCCAATCAGTTACAAAATAAAGAAGGAAAGCTATGAAATCAATGATCGTTATAGCCATAAAGGCTCCAAGCCAGAAAAGGCAACGATCTCAGTAGAGTGCGGGAATTAAGCCCTTCTACACAAGGAAGACAGCCCAACACAACGACTATAAAAGGCCACGGAGTTCTCACTCTAAGGCACGCTCTAGTTTACTAGCAAAAACGTTTTCTATTACTAAGCTCTCACGCTTCCATAACGCTCTCTCTCTCCGCTATTATATTTCCAGTGAACACAGTATCTAGAGTCTTTGCTCCTCACGAGCAACCCAAAGCCTCTTAGTTAACGAGAGTACTCCCATCACAAGCACTCTCTGGATTCTCATTGCTCCTCTTTAGTTACACCTTCTTAATTTGAAGGCTATTTACTAACTTGAGCGTCAAAGTATTTTCAGTGGGACAACCTCTCGCCATTATCTGACCTCTTGTTCGTAGTTGTAGTGTGTAGAGTCCAGACTCAATGGATGGAACCGGACTCAAACAGATGACTTGACCTGAATTTGGTCAAAGTTTGGATCCAGGACAAATCATTGGCACCGTTTGTATGAATCTTGCAAAAAGCCAACCAATATTCTCCACAATCTCTCTCAGTTTCACCCTCCAAACTAGTATCATTAGTCAAAATGGTGAACACCAAGGCACAGGCTAGCGAGCCTGCTAGAGATGTGACTTCACCTGACCAGGACCACGCTACTGGTAATATGGTTAACGGGGTGGTCAATGGGATGCTAGCATCCTTTTTTTTCAGAATTTGGCAGAGTACATGAGTAGTATGAATAGAATGCTCCAAATGCTCTGCGCCTGCTAGGAGAACGCACAGCAGGGGGCTTTGCTCCTAACGGTCTCTGATCCGACCTCCAAGAGAGGAGGCAAGAAGAAGAAGAAACCGGCCAAGAAGACTAAGAGGCCAGCCAATGCTCAAGCTCCGGAGACCTCACACACCCAAAGCCATCTAAGACTTGAAGGACATTTAGACAGCAGGACTTCTGAGGAGAGTCCAGAATGGAGGAATCCCTGAAACTCTTGGGTGGAGACCAAGCATCAAGTTCAGGAGGGAGCCTCCAAGATTGTCAGATCCACTAGTGACAGTAGACGGCCGGCTACTCGCCACACTGGAGAAAGAATGAAATTAAGAACTTACATCAACTCCAAAAGATCTGGCAACGCCACCCAGACAGAGTCGAGGGTGGAGAAGATCTTGAACCGTATGTTCAAGGATGATGAACATGCCGTAGATCTTGATAGATCCCCCTTCACGACGGAGTTCTTGAACCATCTCATGTCGGCGAAGTTCAAGATACCAACTCTTGACTCTTACGATGGGAGTGTAGATCTCATGGATTACCTCGATCATTTTTGTACCAATCTGAGTCTACAGGGGTTAGAGGACACAATGATGTGTTGCTACTTCCCTCTTACACTGAAGGAAGACACCAGCATCTGGTTCCATCGTCTCCCATCAGGTTTGATCTGGAGCTTTTGAGAGCTCATTGACCTCTTCTTAGCATAGTACGCTTCCTGTCATCGAAAAGAGAAGCAGTCATGATATCTCTCCCACATCAAGTAGAAGTAGGGAGAGAATCCAAGAAGATTCCAGGATCGCTTCGTGACGGAGGCCAGAAGAATTCCTAGGCTCACGGAATAGATGAAGCTTGTTAGTTTCATCTCTACCTTAATGTATGGGGACTTCTTTAGTCACCTGGCATATAAGAATCCGCAGACCTTCCGGGAGGCAGAATCTATCACCAAGATCTACGCAGCAACCGAAGAGGCTAACAAGGGTAAGCGTCCCAAAAGTACCGAACAGCCTTGCTCTTTTCCAACTGAGGGAAAGAGAAAGTACAACAGCGGTAATCACTCCGCAAGAAGCAGCACAGGACTGGAGCACCAAAACGAAAGGATTACAGGAGGATCAACCTGACGCCCCTAACCGACATGTGCTCCAACCTCCTTATGCAAATTCGTGGAGTGAAGTTTCTTAAATGACTAAAACCACTTAAGAAAGAGGAGGGAGGAAATCCAGCCAAGTACTATGATTTTCGTCAATCTCCCAGACACTCCTTGGAAGACTGCAAGACGTTTTAGCGGGAGATCGAGGAGCTCATCTAGAAGGGCCACCACACCAAGTTCGTTAGAAACCATGGACAAAACCCTAGTACCTCAAGCAGGGAACGACCAGAGACTTTCCAACCCCAAAATCAGGTCGCGGTCGGAGTGGTCAACATGGTCACAACCGAACCAGCTAAGACCCCAGCAGATTGTAAGGAGCAGCAGATTAAGCAGAAGAAGTAGCACACAGAAGACAACGTCATTAGCTTTAGTAATGATGACCTGAGCCATGTAATCTCCCCCCATGCAGATCCCCTTGTTGAATCTACACTCATTTCGGACGGTAACGTTGACTACCACCTGAAAATAGTCTTTATTGATAATGAAAGTTTTAGAGACTTACTTTTCTTGATATCTGCTTTAAGCTTGGTTTAAAAAAGAGTTAATTGAAACCTACCGAAGGCCCGCTCTATGACCTTGACAACAAACTAGTAGTCGTCCAAGGAACGATCCAATTGGAGGTCACCCTGGGCACGTACCCAAGAACGGCGAGTCGAACACTCACCTTCTTGATCATTGGCATGCCTTCCATATACAACGCTATATTAGGCCGGTCATGCCTAACAGCGTTCAGAGTCGTCACTTCAATGTTGCATCTCAATATGAAGTTCCTAATAGTCTGCGGTATTGGGGAAGTGATGGGCAATCAAATCATTGGACGGACATATTACATGTCCCAAATAGCTCCAAGTGGCAGGCAAAGGCATCAGGAGAACTTGACTATCGAGATGAAATAACCCTCAACAGCAGGCGTAGTCTGGTGAGACAACTGATCTAATTCCACTGAATCCGAAAAACACGGAAAGGTGCGTACATATTAGGTCTCACTCATTGGGATACTGTGCGACGAGCTAATAGCATTCTTATGATAGAATGCTAACGTCTTCGCATGGACTTCCGTTGACATGCTTGGAATTCGGCTGGAATAATGGTCCATAAGTTGGGCCTCGATCCCAACTGAAATCTCATCCAGTAGAAGTGGAGAAACCACTCCGTAGAGAAACTCATCGCCTTCCGGGAGGAGGTGGAAAAGCTGTTAGACGCCGGCTTCATCAGATAAGTCCAATACCCAGATTGGCTCTCCAACGTCGTCTTGGTAAAGAAAAGCGATGGGAAATGGAGAATGTGTATCAACTTCTCCAACGTTAACAAAGCCTGCCTGAAAGATGACTTTCCTTTATGCAGGATTGACCTGTTGGTAGACTCGACATCTGGGCATGAGCTACTGAGCTTCATGGAAGTATACTCAGGCTACAACCAGATTCGAATAAGCCTAGAGGATGAGAAGCACACATCATTCATGACGAACCAAGGTACCTACTGTTATAAGGTCATACCTTTTGGTTTAAATAACGCGGGTGCCACTTATCAAAGGCTCGTGAATAAGATGTTCAAGAAGCAGATTCACCGCAATATGGAGGTGTACGTCGACAACATGCTCGTCAAAAGTAGGACCACCAGCGACCATATTCATGATCTGACTGAATCCTTCGAGGTACTCCACTCACACTAGATGAAGTTAAATCCTTCAAAGTATGTCTTCGAAGTGTCCTCAGGGATGTTCTTGGGTTTCATCGTCTCTCAACGAGGGATCGAGGAAAACCCGAAGAAGATCAAGGCCCTCACGAACATTACTCCACCACTGAGTGTCAAAGCTACCCAGAGGCTAACCAGATGACTAGCAACCTTGACTCGCTTCTTGGCCAAGTCGTTGGACAAGTACCAGCCTTTCTTCAAGGCTCTGAGGGGGACAAAAGCAAGCGGATTCCGGTGGACTACAAAATACCAGGTAGCCTTCGACAAATTGAAGCAGTACTTGACCAGTCTGCCGTTGCTGGCATCACCCAAGGACGGAGAAGAGTTGTACCTTTACTTGGCAGTATTAGAGATGGCTCTCAACTTTGTCCTCAAATGCCAAGATTTCGACTCTCAATGGCTGGTCTACTATGTGAGCAAGACATTGGTAGGCGCAGAGACGCGCTACCCACGCACAGAGAAGTTAGCCTTGGCACTTGTCTTCTCCACCCAAAAACTGAAACCTTACTTCCAGGCTCATTGCGCAGCCGTTTTGACCGACCAGCCACTAAAAAGTATTATCTAGAAGCTCAACATTTTTGGGACAATTGGTAAACTGGGCTATCGAATTGGAAGAGTTTGACATTAAATTCTTGATCCGACTTGCCATCAAAGGGCAGGTTCTGGCCGACTTTATTATCGAGGCCACGACACCAATCTCTAATGAAGAGCCCACTGATGACGTGGAATAGTATGAAAAAAAGTTAGAATGGGTCCTCAACGTAGACGGATCATCTACGGACTCAAGCAATGGTGCCAGAGTGGTCCTAAGGACCCTGATGGGTTTGAGGTGAAGTACTCCCTTAGACTCAACTTCTCGGCCACCAACAACGTTGCCAAATATGAAACCCTATTATTTGAGTTAAGATTAGCCAAAGAGTGCTCAACTAGGCGACTAACCATCTATAGTGACTCTAAATTGATCGCTAATTAGGTAAATGGGAGCTTTGAGATTTGATAAGCAAGACTTGGTCCACGTCCCCAGAACTGAAAGCTGAAAGGCAAACCAACTTGTCAGAGCAGCGGCTGCCGAAAATCGAGAGCAGTACTCGAAGGACCTACAAGAAGTCCTGAGCACTCCCAGCACTGAGGAACCAAAAGCGATGCAAATCTCTGACACAAAAAGTTGGATGATACCTTATTAGAAATACATGATGGACAGAGTACTACCAGATAATGCGGACGAAGCCAAGCGGATCAAGAAGATGGTCGGCTGGTACGCCATAATTGATGGGCAGCTATACCATTTTGGTTACTTGACTCCGTATCTTCGGTGCCTTATTCCTGAGAAGCTCGACTATGCCTTGATCGAAATCCACCTTGGGATATGCGGATCGCACATTGGAGGTACAAACCTAGCGTTCAAGATCATGCGCCAGGGATATTACTAGCCGATAATGAAGGACGCCATAGAATTCATGAAGAAATGTAAGAATTGCCAACTTCATGGCAATCTTCGCCACCAGCCACCCATTGAGTTGAGATATTTTCAAGATCCTTGGCCTTTCACGCAATAGAGGATCGATATTCTCGGTCAATTTTCCATTGTGACAGGGCAAAAGGAAATTCATCATCGCAGGTATCGACTACTTTACCAAGTTGGTTGAAGCTGCTCCGCTGGCCAAGATCACCGAATATAACACTCTAGAATTCATCCGCAAGAGCATAGCCAGCAGATTTAGCATCCCCGAGGTCATCGTGACCAACAATAGGACCCAATTCACAAGGAAATGCTTTACTAAGTATTGCACCAACTTAGGCATTAGGTTGGTCTACACTTCGGTGGCATACCTACAAGCAAATGGATAGGTGGAGGTCACAAACCGTACGCTACTCCACGGTCTGAAGACCAAGCTGGATGACGCAAAGGGCTCCTGGGTCAATGAGCTACCCTCCGTCCTATGGTCTTATCAGATGACCTCAAAGGAATCAACTCGCGAGACGCCATTCAGTCTCTACTACAGGACTGAAGCAGTGATTCCATTTGATATTGGTTTTCTAAATCTTAGGGTTGAAGCTTTCAACCCTCAAGGTAACTCTCAGAAAATTAGGAAACACCTAAACTTGTTGGAGGAAGCCTATGATGCTGCCAGAATGTGGACAGCAGTCTACAAATAACGAATCGTCCGCTATTACAATAAAAAGGTAAAAGCACGGCAATTTAAAATTGGGGACTTGGTCTTACGAAATATCGAGGTTATAGGCAAGACAGCCAACTGGAATAAACTCTCCCTAAATTGGGAGGGGCTCTTCCTAGTCTTAGCCATTTTGTGAAATAGAGCCTACAAACTTCGAACCCAGAATGACAAGTTGGTTCCTCGGACGTGGAACACAATCCAGCTCAAGCGCTACTTTCAGTAAGGGCATAGGTATGTCGTACATGTGTATGCTTATAAATGTACGCAACGTCCTTAATAAATAAAAGAAAATATTTTTCTATTGTACTGTACTGTCTATTTTTTCCTTTTCTGTTCCATATGCAAGTGTGCGTGTTTGCATGATTACATAAGTGACCTAAACTGCCCCTAAGTAGGGAGAATTTTCACCTGCTCATAACCAAACCCTGGTCATCTGGGCAACCCATAAGCGCTTGTAACCAAATCTTGGTCATCCAGGAGGCCCATAAGCAGTCGTAACTAAACCGTGATCATCTAAACGGCCCATAAGCGGTCGAATTAAACCCTAATCATTCAGGTGGCCCATTGGCGGTCGAACTAAACCTTGGTCATCCAAGTGGCCCGTATGCGATCAAAATCTTAGGAGACTTAAATAGCACACATAAAAACCTTCTTTACATGGAGATAGCGTGATCAGTTAACGACGGTTGACAGGAGTGAAGCACTACGTCCAAAGTTGGCCACCCAAGTTCACACCTAGGCAGCGTCACCAACCTCTACTCACGTATGAGTATGGAACAAGTTTGACACGACATCAGGGTTCACTTCAATGTCTTCTCCAGGACTTAAATCCATCAAAAAGCGCCCTACACGCCTTAAGCATGGCGGAAGGCCAACTTGAGTGTAAAACGCCAAATCAGCAAGTTGACATAACGACAAATAACTTAAAAATGATGGCAAAGGAGAAGACACACGACATCAATAAAATAATCATTTTATTGATTATGTCAGAATATTTGCAGATAGATATAAAAAATGTAGGGATACAAAAATCTACGGTGGAGTGGAGCCCCTAGAAGGAGGCAGCGATGGCACCTGACCACTCTAGGACAACACTACGAGGCTCTCATAACACTGGATAGAACAGTTTGCTCAATCAAAAACATCAACTGAAAAACTATGATCAACCAGCCGTGTAATGCGCTGGTAGAGGTGGACGCCTTCCAATAACCGTGCCCACATTATCTCAAAAACCTCACGAGAATGTATACGAGTGGTTAGCTCATTCTCCAGAGATGCGATCTGTCCCGAGAGTTGGTCAACGCGCCTTGCTACCTAATCGGTATCCTCTCTCCACTTGGCGTTCTCCTCTTTTAGTTTGGCATTCTCCTCCTCCAAACTCGATAACATGATTTGAAGAGTAGCCGTGTCCTCCTGGTGCTCTACCTTAAGCAACTCCACTTTCTCCTCGAACCAGATGATCTCTCTTTCATGGTCAGAGATCACTAGGTCCCTCTGGGGCAATCCTTTGCCAACTGCTCCAGTTATTTTATCCTCCTACAAAAGCCAAAAATGCTAAGTGACAAGTAACGGAGAAAGAAAAGAGAAGAAAGAGTTCAAAGGTTTACCTGCCAGATCCTACGCAGTGGCCTCACTGGCCTGCTACGAGACCTCTGTCATGGCGGCGAAGGGCTGGAAATAGTAATATTCTGGGTAGGCTCAGCAGAGGCCTTCGCCGCAAGCTCCTCCGGCAACTCCTCAATATGGCTAGCCGTCTCAACAGGCTTTCCTACGGCGAGCTCCTCCATCAGCTCAATACTGATTCCAACAACCTCTAAGGACTCTCCGACAGTTGGCACCTCATGGAGCTCTCCGGCAGCAGGCTCCTCATGCTTCACAGCCAGCACCTCAGGTTGCTTAATAGCTTGCACTACTGGAAGCTCTGTAGGCAACTCCAACTCCACAGCCAAGTGCTTCACCTGCGATAGAGCAAGAACGTCACTACCCACAATAGAGCCCAGTCTAGCACTAAATGCCTCCACAGCAGTCTCGACGCCGTCTACACCGGAGCTGTCTTTGACTCTAGTGAACTGGCTAGCCAAAACATACTCTACCTCCATGGAAGAAGAAGAAGAAGACATGACCATTGCCACCTACTTCTACCTTGGACTCCTCAAAGTCTCCTGACTGGGAGGCACGCTGGCAGGCTCTATGATGAGGGCACTAGCCTTCCTCTTGCGGGAAGGCACCCTCATCTTCTGGACTGGAGAAGGCGATCCCCATTGTGCCCTCTTGGTTTCAGCATGGGAAACCAGATGGTCTCCCCAAAACTCAGAGAGATGGTCCTCCACTAATTTAAAGAGTGGCTCGATGATAGAAGTCTCCTCGTCTGTGGGCATCCTGGTGTAAATATCGGGCACCCTACCCCAATCCTTGGCCAAGGGCCAAGACTCGTCCACGTGAACATAGAAAAATCGATTCTTCCAGTTTTTCAAAGAATTGTATATGGCGCTACTGATCAGAAGCCCTTGTAGGGATAGGGAAATCCACTCTCTGCCCTGATTGAACTTAAGAGCATGCGCAGGTATCGCACAACATTGGCATGAAATTGTGTGATGGGGACCTGAAGAGCCGTAAAAATGTCTTGCAGCTTCTCAGAAACTGTTAGACGTAATCCACTCTTCAAGTGGGCCTCATATTTGGTAATACAGCCCTCAGGAGAAGAGTACATCCTATCTTTCTTGTTGGGAAGCCTGAAGACGATCTCCTTTGGGATATTATACTCAACATATAACTCCTTCACATCGTTGGCTTTGAGTACTGAAGCTATCTGGGTTACAGAGGAAGTTATGAAAATGAAGAATGAAGATAGCAGAACACTTAGAAAATTTTTAGGAAGGAAAGTAGAAGAAAAGCGTGGAAAGTTTGAAAAAAAAAAGACAGACGGCGTACTTAAAAGCATGTGAACACAAGGTGAGGAGAATCGTCATGTAAACGTGCACCCATCATTGTGGACACGTGTCGCTCCTGGAGATGATGCAGTCGAATTAGATCATCTGGCACATCAATTACTGGGATTGTAAATTCATTGCATGTAGACACGTGGCCAACGTTTTGACTGACAATCCAACGACATAATGGTGCATCATTTCAACTCTCATCAATTCTCCGTATTTTGGTTTACACTGTCAATGAATTCGGTCAATAGCCATTTCTCCGAATTTTGACCTAGACGGTCAATGAATCCAATCAATACTTTCTCTCCACAAGTTCTCCGGATTTTAGCCTAAACAGTCAACGAATTCGGTCAACACTTTCCTCAGAAGTTTTGTGAATTTTGGCCGAGATGGTCAATGAATTCAGTCTATGCTCCCTTCAGAAGTTCTCCGAATTTTGGCTTAGACGGTCAATGAACCCAGTCAACACTTCTTCTCTGCTAGTTTTCAAGATTTTGGCCTAAATGGTCAACGAATCCAGTTAACACTTCCCTCAAAGGTTCTCTGAATTTTAGCCAAGATAGTCAACGAATCCGGTCTACGCTCCCTTTAGAAGTTCTCCAGATTTTAGCCTAGATGGTCAACGATCCTCTCCACCAGTTTTCTAGATCTTGACTTTACAGTCAGCAACTGCAAGTGATGCGATCAACAGACCAAAAGTAATCGCTAGATTTCTCACCAGGTCACCTCAGCCACTCGCAATCTATCTTGGACATGGTAGAGGCTGGAATCTCGGACCATCAGCATGGGGGCTAATAATGGATATGCCAGTGATGGGCTGGTCCAAAAAAGAGGAACAACCCAAATCCACAACGACCCATTTGCGCCTGGACGGTCAATGCTCGACGTTGACCGCTCAAAAGGCCAATGGCCTAGGGAAGCCCAAGCGCAGATGGACAACTTGCTCCCAAGACGGTCAATGAATCCGTTGATCGAAAGCATGACCAGTTGACCGTCTATAGACCAGGCCTCAAGTGGGCTAAACCTAGATTAGCCTACACATTCGTTCTCGACTAGCAATGGTATTCTCTCATGATTTTGCGCCCTCCACAAAAGGCAATTTCTATTGTAACAATCATTAGCAGATTCAACGTGCATCCTTGAAGGAAGGCGCCAAAATCCTTTTCCCATTTGCTGCAAACCCTAGTGGTTATAGAACAAAGAATGAAAGCCATCAAATCAACGAATGTTACAGCCATAAAGGCTCCATGCTAGAAAAGGTAATGATCCCAACAGAACGTGGGAATCAAGCCTTTCTGCACAAGAAAGGCAGCCTAACACAATGGTTCTAAAAGGCTATAGAGTTCTCACTCCAAGGCATGCTCTGATTGACCAGCAAAAAAGCTATCTATTGCTAAGCTCTCATGCTTCCATAATGCTCTCTCTCTTTTCTCTGCTACTACATTCATAGTGAACACAGTACTTAGAGTCCTCGTTCCTCACGAGCAACCCAAAGCCTCTCAGTTAACGAGAGCATCCACATCACAAGCACTCTCTGCATTCTCATTGCATCTCTTTTCTTACACCTTAATTCGAAAGCTGTTTACTGACTTGAGTATTTGAATATTTTCGTTGGGACAACCTCTCGCTGTCACCTAACCCTTTGTTCGTGGTTGTGGTGTGCATGGTCCAAACTCAGTGGACGGAACCAAACTCAAACAGGTGATTTAACTCAAATCTGTTCGAAATTTAGATTCATGACGCATCAATTTATATATTAATATTGTCATTTTATAAATTATTTATTAATGATGAAACATAATTTTTCTAATTTTGGTGTAGAATAAATATGAAAAATTATTTCAACACTCTCATATCGTTACATCATCTATACAAATTGATAGTGGTTCTGAAATATCAGAATCACACCATGTCCCAAATATAACTGCTACTTCTTCTAGTTCTGATGATCCCATTAGCAAATATTCTGCTAGTGCATGGTAACCTTTCAAACTAAAATTAGTTAACTATTAGAAATGTGCCATCTATAAAAAATATAAAAAGTATCATATTTATAAAAGTTCTAAAAGTTTCATATGCTTAAAGAAAAATATGAAAAAAATATTAGAGATAGCAGTAATCTTTAACTAAAACTAAATTAAGATTTTCTTGCAGTGAGAGGTTATGAGTTTGTCAATAAGATCAAAAATTAAATCATGAGGAATTGATAAATATATAATTCAACCAAAAAGTCTTTTTCTCTTGATAAAAAATTATAAATTCAAAAAGTATGTACAGAAGTGCTCGTAACATAAATACGTAAAAATATTTCAATATAATATTAAAGATAAAATTATTTGTCTTTTTTATAATTTAAATAAGAATTAATTTTAGAATTTGATGAATCCAAAAATTCATAGGTCGATCCAAAAACCAGCCCACAAAGGAAGAACTCCCTAAAGTAGCTGCCCAGGAAGAGCTCCTTGCAGCCCAAGGCCCAAAACCACTAGTACTTTGTCCAAGTAGATCAGCTTGAAACTGTCAAGTTGGGAATGGGCAATTAGGATAACTTAATGCTGCCCCACGATTGCACTAATAGCTCAACAAATATTTTTAAAATATTGCCTTATGATTGCAAATTGCTCCAAAAGGATAACAGTAGCGCAGTAACTATTCTCAAGCAGCGGTTTAAACCTCTTCGGATGGAAATTGCCATGTAGCAACCTCCATAATTGCATTAACAAAGGAAAGAATGTTTCCAGACAGTCATGGTTATCATAACCGACCTCCGCGACCATCAGGATAGCTCGTAGGATCCATGAGGGTAGCTGCCAACAGCTATGAAGCCCAAGGATGGCTGAACCAACCTTTACTCTATGAGTACCCCTTCTCCATCACGAGAAGGAAGGGATCAATCCTCACAGTCAAGCCCTAGAGCAATTAGTCCTCATATGTTGAGCAACCTGTCATATTCCATTTCCCAGAGAAAATGCAATCGAGCGAACCACTCTCTCGCAAGTGCGCACCCACTCAAAAGCCACTCCCAATAGAGCGTAGTCGTTCAAGATCTATCCTTCCCCTCAAAACTTCTCACTAACTGAGTGCACTCATTGGAGCTTTATCCTCTACCCCAAAGTCACTCTCCAGTCCAACGCACCTCTCTCTCTAAATCGCTCTCAAATCGATTGCAATTATCGAAATTCAATCCTCTATTTCTAAGCCATTCCCCAGCCAAGTGCACTCATCAAAATTCGACCCTCCGCTAACACTCAATTCCTTGATATATGCATTTACGCATTACTCTCTCATCTTCATATCTTCTATCCAACTGAGTGAAAGATTTTTAACTTGAGCATCGGTGGACATATCGGGGAACGAGTCCCGCTATCCTCTGACCATTTTTTTGTTAGCTGTAGCATGTAGAATCCAAATTCAAAGTAATGATGATCGGACCAATTTCAACTCGACCTATCGAAGAAATCAAATAGCTCCCTAATTCATTCGGTAACCTGAATCGAGAGGACATATCATTGGCTCTGTCTGTGAAAAACAATTAAAAATTCTAACAATAACTTCCACGAAAGCAAACATGGTCAATACCCATCTGTGAATAGTCATGGAGACATGCGTCCTGATCTTAATGCGCGTACACTTGCTACCCAATTGGACTCTATGCCAAATCTTCTCCAGGCCCTATACACTCGTCTGAATGTGCAACAGTTGGGGGTTCCTCCCTCACACTCCCAAACTTTAACTTTTTAAGAAAAGCAGTCGGAGGAAAAGATAGCTCATTAAGAAGATGCAACGGCCTAACGACTTTGGGGATCATTTATAAACTCGGAACACTCCTCCACTTTCTAAAGTTCAATTTAAGTCTTAATTGAGAATAACCATCTCAAAATCAAATCGGCTCATATTTAATCATTCGATCAACCTACAACATCCACCTTCATAAAGCAACCAAATTTTCCAAATGTGTCATCCAAACAATCGACTTCCCGAGTCGAATTCAAACATTTACAACCCAAACTTCCATTCTTTACAAAAGGGTACATTATCACGCCGGATATTCAATCAATTTCTTGCACAAGATGATCCAAAACACATCTCCATACGACCTCATAAATTATTCACGGCCATACACAATTTAATAAAATCAATAAAATAATTGTGATCTGCATGCGAGGATCATTAAATAAAACCCGAATCTCATCGCCAATCATTTGCTATCCATAATCGCAATGGAGGTATCCAATTTATTCATCCATAACTTCAATATTTTAAAACAATAATCAAGGTCATCATCCGACCATAAATAATAACCATACCATATCCTCGAGGTAAATATACCAAATATAGCATCTCCACTCGCTATAGCCCGATCACGTCCGAGCTCCTGCAAGCGTATCCATGCCACTAGTTTGAAGGGATAAAACATGAAAACGTGAGCCTAGAGCTCAGCAAGTATCAAGAATCATATAAAACGGTACACATAAATCGGCCACATAGCAATCACGTAAAACAAAATACCATGTCCGTGAAATCCTAAAATCGAGGAGATGTCTCGTACTAAATCGTCAAACCCGCATTAACTCGAGGGACAAAAATCATATAAATCACGATCCGGTAAAATCTCGTAGAAGATATCATATCATATGATCCGAGGTCACATTACATAATCGCGATGACATCCGCGTGGGACACATACCGTCGTCCGAATCTAAAACTCATAATGCATAAATCAAAAGAAAACCGGGAAGGAACTAAAACATAAATCAAAACACGCATATCAACAACGCACGCACGAGACATTCTTATCGCCCATCCGTGGCCAAACCACGTATCTCAAATCGCGGACACCCAAATACGTAAATACAAAGCATGCATCGAGAAAAAGATCAATGATACAACTTGAGAAAGGGTTACCCTCGTCCAGGTTTATATCGCAATTATGCCAGTAGCTCAAGGCCATCCATGTATCTCTCCCAACTATGTTTTACCGGTGCTTTGGGTGCAACCTCAAGTTTTAGTTATATATTAGGACGTCCGAATATATTAATTTTCACTCGGTTCTCAATTAAATATACAAAGGTAATAGCTTCCTTACGCGAAGTAGCATCAACCTTCCTTACGGCGTAAGTAGCCAATCATATACGCCCCTCGCGGGACAGCCTCCCGTCGGGAGCGGCGCCACAAATAACCAATGCCTTATCACAAATCGATAGGGTCTCGACCACCATGGTCCCGTAGTAATCCCACCCCCGGCAGCATGCATGGTTAGTGCAAGGCCTGGTTCATGGTTCCACAATATACGGATACACAACATACATATATATCATCCGGGTGTCCAAAATCCCTCCAAATCATAAATACAAGTACAAAACCACCGCACAACCGATAAAATATACATGCATGTACACAATTGATGAATTGAGGGTATTTAAAAATACATGCATGTTAGTAAAATCTCCCACAGTAGTCAAAATGTATCGGAAATTAAATCAGACCAAGAATAGGGCTAGGGGATACTTGCCTTAACATTATACTATGCAGATCTGAAGAAAGGATGTCCCGAAACACTCCAATTGAGCCTTTCTCTCTGCTGCCTCCTGCGCACCCCGCGCGCACAGCTCCTCTTCTCTCCTCTACGCATGGCCACCTCGCCGAAATCGCCAAAGGTATCACCGTCGCTGCCCACCGACGACCCCTCTCTCCATTCTTCTCCACGCCCGATTTCTTCCCGTTGCTGCAGCACACGCCGATGCCACTCCTCTACCGCCGATCCACCACCACACAGCCTCACGTGGCCGTCACCGACCTCCTCCGCCTCACCCAACCACCGTCGACTCTCCCGACACCAATCTCCTCACCCATCGCCGCCGCCTCAATCCACCACCGCCACGGCCTCACCCACGACAATCGCAACCTCCCCACAACCACCGCACGCCGCCGATTTCCCACTGATCTCCTCCGTCGCCGCCGCTTCCTCCTCCCTTCTCCTTCCTCGCGCAAACCCTAGATCCCCTTTTCTCCCCCTCACTTTCTCTCTCCCTGACTTTCTCCTGCTTTTCTTTTCCCATTCTCTTTTTCTTTTTACTTAATATTATTATTATTATTATTATTATTATTATTATTATATATATATATATATATAATAACTTTCTTTTATTTTTAAATCCAACTTGGCTTTCGGACAACATTACAAGCACACACCGGGCCCCACTCCGCACCTCCGATCATTCCCGAAAATTTTACGATATTTTAAATTATTTTTACCACGTCCATACCCAAAAATTACAATTAATATTAAAATAATCCAATCGAGATCCAAAATATTACATGAACGGCCACAAACGCCGCCGTAGATGCGTGAGGACAAATTAAGTCTTAGAGCCACTCTATGGCAAAATTTGTGCCGCACGAGATGACAAGGCCTCCCTGAAAAGCTTTGGGAGCACCCACCGAGGAGTGCCCATACCTTTTCAAGATATCCCATCGAACCACTTGAAGTCGAAGACCTTCCTCAATATCAATAGGATTGGATCTACGAGGAAGATCAAGCAGCTAGTATTTAGAGGAAGCTCAGACAAACACTCCATTAACCTAAGCAGGTCAACATCTCGAGGAAGATCCAGACACACTGCCTCCCTCACCAAAATGAATGTCGAGCCCTAAACAAAAGTTCTAATTTGATAGTCCACTTCTACACAATGCTCGGCTCCCACAGCCTCGACGACGCTAAGCACATGAGAAAAAAGTAGATCGAAACACCAAAATGGACGAAAGATTGTACCAACAAGGATACTTAGTCTCTTATATACAGTGTTTCATACTAGAAGAAGCTAATATGCTCCATGTAGGGTACACCTTGACTTCCATGGGTCACATGTCGTTGGTAAGTACCCAATATTCAAAATTATGCGGCAAAATAACTACTGGCTGGTAGTGAAGAAAGATACTATGTCATTTGTAAAGAAGTGCAAGAACTGCCAAATGCACCGAGACATTCTTAACATCATTCGCATGCAAAGTTGTGGACCTCGCAATCGCTATGGTCATTCGCGCAGTAGGGGTTCTACTTTATCAAACCATTCTCCAACCACTCCAGGAAGAAGCCACCCCATTGACATGGATCTCGGAGCAGAATGCCACCAAATTCACTCGGCAAAGTATCGCATGTAGGTTTGGGATTCCTAAGGCTATTGTTGTTGACAACGAAACCCCATTCGCTGGTTAACGCTTTACCTAAAATTGTCCAAGTTAGAGAGTACAACCAGTTCACACTTCCACTACCCATCCACAACTGAACGGGCAAGTAGAAGTAAGGAACCGAACGTTGCCACATAGGTTCAAGATGGAGCTAGAGGATGCAGGGGGCTTCTCGGAGGACGAACAACCTACTGTGTTGCAGTCCCACCGAATAGCACTAAAGGAGCCTACACATGATACACCCTTCAATTTATGTTGTAGAGTTGAAGCGGTTATCCCGGTGATGATCAGTCTGCCTGACCTTCAACTGGAGAGCTTCAATCCACAAAATAATTTCTAACAACTCAGAAAACATCTCAACCCTCTTAGAGAAGCTTGAGACCCATCAAAGTTGTATGCAACGACTTCTCAACAGTGGATCACTTGGTGCTGTGATCGGAAGGTGAAAGCATGCCAATTCAATTTAGGTGACCTCGTTATGTGGAGCATAGAGGTCACTGAAAAAACTGCCTATAGGAACAAATTATCTCCTACTTGGGAAGGGTCGTTCCTAGTCTCAATAATCATTTACAACAGGGCGTACAAGTTATGCATCCAGAACAGAAAATCAGTCCCGAGGGCATGGAACATCACCCACCTCCAAATGCATCATCCACAGACCCCCACCAAGTGCAAGTAAGTCAAGTGCATCCATACGAATTATCTGAATGTCATAAACACGTTTAATTTAATAAAATAATTATCTACTTCATTTATCATGCCAATCATTTGAATGCCTGTTTGACTGTATTAATTTAAAGGTCTAGACTGCCCCTAAATCAGGTAAAATCTTTCATCTGTAATACGATCGACCATGATCCAATCAAAGAACCTTGGTTTCAGCAATAGAGTGGCCCTATCAAGGTCGAATCCTAAACATAGGTTCTAGCAATCGAGCAACCTAGATGAGATCAAATATTATAGCTCGGGGAGCTTACAGACTAAAGTCAAACCTACCCAATAAAGTGGCATAAAAACCTTATGGGGCTTTTTAGTATGCATATGACAACTCCTTTCTTTAGGGACGGGTACCATCAATCAGCAAATAGTCGGTGGACTAGGATCAAATGTACAAAGGTAATGACGTCCACTAACATGACTAAGCACCAATATCTAGTACAGGCGATGACCTAGGCTATGCCAGAGTTCGGCAACTGTGGCAACCATACCCAATAAACCCCACTAAGGATCACCAATAGATGTGCTGCGATATCATTTTATAGAAAATAGCACCACACTAGAAAGCCTAAATGCTTCGACTTTAGGAACGAGCCTAACTAGACAAAGGCATCCAACTAAACCCGGTGATGAAAATAAAAATGCTTAGTCAGCAAATGAAACCAAGGCTAAAAAAAATGAATTGACACATGCTCGAAGATATCAGTGACAATGATTAAAATAATCTAACTGATTTATTAAAGAATCAAAGTGTATATCAGGGATAGTCCATCGAGAAAAAGGAAAAATGTTGTGGCCTGAGTGGGTGATGATTCTAAGGTTAGAGGCCACTCGGTGAGCATGGTGCAAGCCCCCTCCTATCTTTGGGAACTCCACCCAGTCACCTTGTTGTCGAGCTCCAGCGTTCCTTGGATCAAGGAAACCAATAGGGAAGCCTAGAACCACCAAGGCAACAATTCGCCTACCGAAACAAATGTTGTCTCAGAACTTCTTGTCCATCGTGCAGCAGAATTCATTTGGGTGGAACTGAGACCTCAGCTCTCCTTGAAGTCGAGCATACTCCCTCTGAGGATCAGCGAGCTTCTACTTAATCTTCCAAAGCTCATCCTCAAGTGTGGCAATTCGATCAATTGCCTGATAATTTTCATCATTGAGCTCTTAGGAGCTCGCTTCTGAATCAGACAGCACATGGTTGAGATAGGCTGCCCGCTCATTGCTACGTAGAGCCTCGGCAACAACAACATTATTCCGGCACTCTATGCCCTCAAGCACAGCAAGATCAAGGTGTGACTGGGATAGTTGAGGGATCTCGACTTCCCACTAATACAATGTTTCATCCATCACTCAGAGTGTTTCTGGAATCTGCCAAGAGACATGCAACGATCAGTTAGGAACAATAATAAACAACATGGAAACCAAATAGGGAAATCTGTAAAGTTGTGCCTCACTGTTAGATTGTCCTCCCCGACATGACATTCCGGGAGAATCCTTAGTTCTGGTTCCAGTCAAAAGCGGCAAAGATCATAGAGGCAGCACATAATGGGGAAGAGACACATTTAAAGGCCGAAAGAGGATGAAGCTCACCCAAAATATCCGGGTTCTCAAATGCTGGTGATTCAGAGCGGGGCACCCCTTTAGTGGCAACCTTAGCCTAGCCTCTTGGTCATCTCCAGCCACCTCTTCCTCCTCCCAAGTGTTCCTGGCACCCTCCTCAACAAAAACAATGAAGGGCCGACACATATGCTTTCGGAGAAAAAGCCACCAGGATTGGAATCCCATGCTCGGTTGAGGTCTCAACGTCGATCACCACGCTCAGCCTGCCGACTGACGAGTCCCCTATTCCAGCAGCAAAATCCGGTGGAGGCTCACCACCCTTGGCCTCTCCCACTGGCTTGCTAAAATCCAAATCGTCTGACAAAGACTAATCCACGCTAAGTACAACATATTTTATGGCACTCGGATATAATACTTACTGTATGGAGACTCAATAGCTCTGCAAATACGAATGGATAGAATATCAGCGATGCCCCAAGAAGCCTTTCAAAAATCAACGCAAGCCAAAGACAATGGCAAATTAGAGTAGAGATATTCCAAAAATGAAGAGATGTGGAAATAGCTGAGTGTTTGCGCTTGAATTGCCAGAGCCTCGACCCTGCAATAGTGTCAATAGAGGATGTTGAAGAGGCACATCTCTATGTGGACCACGACACGTGCCCACATAGCAGGGTGCCACAACACGTCAGTACATTGAGTCAAACTTGTTGACACTCCGCCTCCCTGCAAAGTACGCTGACAACCTTACAGCCTAGAGGCCTAGATCGGTGAGGCGAACACATAACACAGGTAACGATGCCTTGGCACGCCCCTTTTTCAAAGCGATGACAAAATGACAACGTACAACTCTTGTAGGCTTGAGGCTAATTTAACCGGCTCGTATCACATCCAAGCATTCGTGATAAACTATTGTCGGTCGTATTGCCAGAATACCGAACTATTAGCAGTCTGAGTTATTAAATTGTCAGAAATCGCGCAACAAAACACAACACTCTAGTGTTTCAACTATTCACATTATGCAAGAATATTGAAGCCATGCATTGTGAAGACAAATAATACTCGGTAGTTTCATTTATTAATTCTTTTTACAAAGTACTAGATTACAACAGTGGACGTACGATTCAGAAGGAAATAAAAAAAAATAATGATACATAGTGCAGCGACCCGATTGTGGCGGTCCGATCGATATCTAGAATGGACGATTACAACAGATAAGCCTCTTTACCGACCACCCGTTGAGAGTTTAATACAACAAGAAGAGAATAAAAAGCTCTCCATGCAGGAGCAAAGCACAATACTACTACTCTCACTCGAATGGCGACCGCCAGAAACCATCCATCGGAGACCACCGAAGTCTCTGAGACCGTGAGTCTTTGCCAGACCCAACGCAACGTCAGAGGCTAGGGCTCGACATGGACATAAAAAAGAGAGAAGTTCCTCCCAAAACACATGGTAGAATAGCCCTGCACCTCGCAGAGGACTACCCGACACCAGCTGGGAGAAGAGTAGATCAACCTCAATACCCATGCCTCACTCCATACAACATGTGAACAATTTGGGTCGAGTCCAAAAGAAGGTAACTAAGGCAGACTTCAGATGCCTGGAGAAAAACTCCCGCCAATCCCGACTAATGGTTACATAGGCTCCATATCTGAATTCTCACACCACTTGTCTAGTGAAGACAATTTGTAATGCAATGCATAGAGAGCCCCTCCATTTATAACCGGAAAAGGGAATTAACTAGCATTAAACTAAGGAGATCATGTTGATGCTAGAATATCACCCTCGGTAAAGAATCGCTATCGACAGGGATTTGAATTAGAACCAAATCTTGTTGAACAGAGCAAAGCTGCAAAGTGTTTGGGAAAGGAAAGATTGTATGGGTCGGCAAGCAACGCCCCATTAAAAATATGTTGGGAGTTGAAAATTCAAACCTCCCATCATGGGGGTCAATGATGGGTCCGAAAACTCATGGGTCGGCCCATAAACCAGCCTATAAGAAAGTGCGCCTTGGAAGCAGCAACACAGGAGGAACTCCTCATAGCCCAAGGTCCAAAGCTAACGATAGTTGGCTCAACTAGATCAACCCGAAACCGCCTAACTGGGAACAGGCAATAAGGGCAACATAATGCTACCCCACGATCACTCTAACAACTCAACAAATATTCTTAGAATATTACCCCATGATTGTGGATGGCCCTAGAAAGCTAACAACAACGTAGTAAATATTCACAGGCGGTAGTTATGGCTCAATAAATCTCACCGAAAGGAAATTATTATGCAACAACTTCCATGATTGGCTAGACAAAGGAAATAATGTTCTCAAACAGCTACGGTTACCATAACTGGCCTCCATGATCGCCAAGACAACCCGACGGATCCGCACGGCAGCTGTCACCAGCTGTGAGACCTAAGGATAGCTGAACCAACCCTCGCTCTAAAGTACCCCTTCTCCACCCAAAGAAGGGAGGGATCAATCCTCGTAATCGAGCCCTAGAGCAATCGGTCCTCACCTGTTGAGCAAACCCTTGCATTCCAACGCCCATAGAACATGCAACTGAGTGAAGCCACTATCTTGCGAGTGCGCATCCTCTCAAAAGCCGCTCCCAACCGATTGAACTTGTCGGAGCTTTGTCCTCCATTATAAAATTGCTCCCCAATCAAGCACACTTCTCATTCTAAGTCGCTCCTCAAATGAGCGCACATACCAAAACTTAATCCTCCATCTCTAAATCACTTCCCAATTGAGCGCACTCATAGAAATCGAGCCTTTCTATAACACTCAATTTCCTAATACATGCATTCACATGTTACTCACACATCCTTTTATTTTTCTAACTTAAGTGACAAATGACATACCAAAAAGCAGGTCCTGCCATCTTCTAACCTCTTATTTATTAGTTGTGGTATGTAAGATTCGGGTTTGAGATAATAAATACTTGACCCACTTAAACTCGACCAACTAAAAAATCAAGTGGTTCCTTAATTCGTTTGATAATCCAAATTTATATGGCGCACCAGAATTAATACACATAAAATTTAATATTTTAATTAGTGATTCATATTATCGCGTAATAATTTATCTTATATTTGCATTATAGTACGTTAAATTATAGAAAATTGAGAATACCAAAAAAAAATTATTTTCTTAAAATTGTTTAGTATCCACACACTTTTAAAGATTTCAGCATTGGAGGATATAGTGAGAATAATAAGAAATAAGTCCCACCATCCTCTAACCACTTATTTGATAGTTATAATTGTCAGATTAAGGTTTGAAGTAATGAAAATCGAACCCGCTTCAATTTGATTTATCAAAAAATTAAGTGACACTCTAATTCATTCGGCAAACCAAATTCTTAGAACGCATCAAAATTAATAAACATAAAATTTACTATTTTTTAATTTGTGATATATATTATCACATAATAATTTACTTTATATTTTCATTACAACATGTTAAAAAATAGAAAATTGAGAATTGAAAAAAAATTATTTGTTTTAACATTTTTGAGTACCGATACACTTTTTCTATAATTTTTAAAATAATTAATACTATTATAAAATAATTTAAAATATTTAATAAAGTTTTTTCTATTACTTTTAAAATGAGGAATAAGTCTTATCATTATATAACCCCTTATTTGTTAGTTGTGGTGTGTAAGATTAAGGTTCAAAATAATGAACATCAAATCTGCTTTAACACGACCTACCGAAATAATTAAATGACTCACTAATTCGTTTAATAATTTGAATCCATAAGACATATTAAAATTAATACATATAAAATTTACTATTTTTAATTAGTGATATATTTTATCACATAATAATTTATCTTATATTTTTATTATAGCACGTTAAAATATAGAAAATTGAGAATTGCAAAAAAAAAAAATTATTTGTTTTAAAATTTTTGAGTACCTACACACTTTTTCTATAATTTTTAAAATAATTAATATTATTATAAAATAATTTAAAATATTCAATAAAATTTTTCCTATTACTTTTTATAATATTTTAAATGATAATTATGTTTTTTATTTAAATTATAATTTTTTGATTTTAAATAGTAAATTATTTCAGATAAAATATACATGTCATATTATTAACTTTTTTAATGATATTTTATATTTTATTTCTTTTTACGTGAAAAATATTATTAGAACATCTTATTCTTAGTAGTAGTAATTCAAAATATTATACTGACAAAATAAATTGAGTTACAAGAAAATAAAAATCGAGTACTCAACATGATGAAACTTATTGTCTCAAATGTTTGAAAACTTGCATCTTTTTCCTTCTGTTTTAACCATTATTTATAATGAAAATATCTCAATAGTTGATCTGATTAAATATTTTTTAGAAATATTTTATTTTACTATAAACAAACTTATAGGTATCTATTATACTATTCAAAATCTACTGTTAAACTAATTTACAGTTTCTGAAAAAAAGACTTGCTACTAACAAACTTACAGATTCAATATTTTTCTAAAAAAAGGAAAAAGGAATAATAGGAACACAATAGGAATCCCAGCTATTAGGGTTTAACCCAAATACACACAACCTGGCGTAGTGAAATAAAATCCAAACTTTCGGTCAAATATCAACTATCAAACTCGTGATGACAAAAAATACAACAGTATAGAATAATTTTAACGTGAAAAATTCTTCTCAACTTAGAAAAAAATCACGGGATAAGTTCTGAACAAATCAATTATAAAACTATCGGTTATAAATAACCATCTCTGAAATTCCTTCACTACAATCTCAAGTAAAGAATGGTTGATTACAGCCTCTCAACACACCTAATAACCCATAAGAATAGATATAATGAAAATAAGAGTAACCAAACGAAATACAGTTTAGAATAATGTACCTAACCTTAGCAAAATACAGAACTCAAATCGGACCTCAATTGGTTACCAAACTTCTTCCTTTTTTTCTTTTTTTCTTCTCTCTCTCTATGTGCGACACTCCTTGTGTGATACTTTATTTCGGAATGCTCTAAAAATGAAAAGCATATGTTTTTATACTGTGAATCGCGCTTGGAAGTCCATTAGACACGCCTAGGGTGCGGGTACCACTGGAATCAGTACTCAAGCGCCCATCGAATTGGCACTCGAGTACTCATTTGGCGCGTTAGGCATGGGAGCTCCTGTGTTTGGCACTTGGGCACTGAATACTATAATCCTTACACAAATATCACACAATCCTTAAATGATTAGCCGTTTGTTGTGACACCTATAAAAAAAGTGACCAAAACCCAACACCCACCGAATCAAACTTACAAGATTTAATCTTTCAAAAGGTAAATAAATAATAAAACACCAGATTTTGAATATCATATTCCATTTGAATGTACAGAAGTAACAAAAAATAGCACCCAATTTTGACCATTTGGCCAAGCATTAGCTTCATTCCTTCGTAATCCGGGGGAAGGTCAGTGTTGCATTCACAAGATATCTTTCTCGAAGTTGCAGCCTCCAGGTATGGTTAAAAACTAATTAAAATCACACCAAAAACTAATTAGAAACTCTACCAGTACGAATAAGTATAAACAAACAAGAGCATATAACCTAATATAAGGATTGAATTGCAGTAATCGAAATAAGATTAGAGAATTCTCATAGGAAAGTGACGATCTGAAAATACCACATTCACCCAAGATATGACCATCAATCAAAGATATATTGCTAACGCATAATTCTTTATTAATATTCAATCCTTCACTATAAAGAGGTAAAATTGCATATATTTGACATTCACCCCAAATTTCATGGCTTGGGAATGGTTTTATTTTTTATAGCACTACTACGTATGGATGACATGCAATAAATTATTATCAATGCATTAGAACAGCTACAGTGTTCACAAAACATAAATGCCATTATTGACACCTCCGAAAGGATAGCTTAAAGCAAATTATGAGGTAGCGTAATAAAGTAAAAGATGAAAGTATAATCATCTGCCCATATTATGAGGCAACGCAATATCGATACATGTAGTTGAATGATTATTATTATTATTATAAAATTATCTATTTTCAACAATAGCTAATAAATTGGCCATGCCAAGCGGCCCACAAATATATCTCCCTCAAATAAAATTATAAACACCCTCTCCCTCACCAAAAATTTTTCTATTCCCTCTAGTCTCTCATTCTCAATCATATAATTTCTGAATGATCTAGTATTTTTGTAGATGTAGTCTATTTGTTAAAAATTTTATTTTATATTTTGATCTATAATTCTATATTATTAATAATAAATTTTATAGATGTATTAAATGGACTATGCCATACACTAGTATTTTAGTAGATATAGTTTATTTGTCATAAATTTAACTTTATTTCAATAATAAATTCTATAAAAGTGTTAAATTGGCCTTACCGCTCGTGACATGATATTACATGGTATAGCCCGCCATAGGCTATGCTAAGCATGGCTTGTAATGAACAGTGTGCTATCTCATGTAAAATATAATCCAATGCTTTGGTCCGTGTCTGGCATGGGATAAGCGATCTATAGCCCATACCGGTTTGTGACACAGTCAGGCCATTGAACAATCAAGGGGAGCCAAGAGGGGGAGTAATTAGAAGAAATTCTGACTCAAAATTTTAAAAAAATAAAAATATCTATACATACCTCCACCCCCACACATTTACTAACACTTTCTCTAAAATTTCTATTATATTTATAATATAATAAGTTGTTGCGTCCGGGAACTCTGGCCGCGTGAGAGGTTGGATGCGAAGGGAACTCTTGGCACGCGGACTAAAGAGTTGGAGCAACACAAAGTGAACGAGAGTGAATGGAAAAGCACGGGAGTGGGGGATGAACACTTCGCTTTACGTGAAAAACCCTTCGATATGACGAATGGCGAAAAACCACGGTGGTGGACGTACCGTCCCAGAAATCTCACTAAGAAGGAGAGGAAATACAGTAATGGAAGTCTGGGGAACTTAACATTCTCAGGGTGATTACAACTCAGGGAGTATCACTTCTCTGTTTTCTCTCTTCTCTGAGATTTTTGCTAAAGTTTGGCTATGGAGTTCTGGGAGCCCAAGGGTCCTTCTTCAGCTGCTTGAGTTAGGTATTTATAGGGAATGTGATGCCGTAGGGGAGGCGACACGTGGCGCTGGCACGTCAGGACTGTCTGCCACCATCGCCACCATCATCAGCGGGCCGCGATGTGTGGACACTGTCCATGGCTGCAGATCTGGCCGCTCGAGGCGCATGGCCCGTGTGTACGGCGTGTCGGGAGCCGTTGCATACGCCGAAATGGCGTCCTGGATTATTTTTGGTCTTTCGATGGTCCCCTCGTCCTAGTGGAGTCTCGTTGTTCTGTCCCGAGCGCCCAGCAGGTTGAGATGAGCGTTGTTCGACCCGACTGGTTCATGGGCCTTTTGGGCTGGCCCTCTTATGTGGCCTTTGGGCTCGTGTGCAGACTGATTCGGGGCCCAAGTTCCGTGACCATCACGAGCCCCCCATGTCAAGCGGTTCGAGGATTCAGCCGTTTGACATGCCTTGCAAGCATCTTTTTGTCATCATAGGCCGCGGTCTTTGTCCTCTGTTGGCGTGAAAGGCGTCCGGGGTCCTCTTGTAAATTACGGAACCTAACTTTTGCCGCCGTTTCTCCTTCCCATGGAGCATTGAATGCGATGGCCGATTGATGTGACATCGCCCCAGGAAACCCTAAGGCCTACGCCTTCCCACTGCGTATGGGGAGTTGACACGTGGAACGGTCATGATGAGGGCGCCTCTTCACCTTTTCAAAAATCTCTTTAAATCCTTCGTCAGTATCCTCATTATTCTCCCTCTTTCTCCTCCTTTCCCCGCCCTCCCAAACCTACGGCGTTCTTGCTTTTCTTATTTGCCACCATGGCTCCTAGTGTTGATGAGATTGTTTCTTCCCTTACTTCAAGACCTCGAGCGGATCGGGCAAAGTATAACATTCCGGCGGACTCGATGGCGGTTCCAGCGCCTAGAAGGCGAAGAGCCCACCGATTTGGTTACATCATCGTATACGAAGTTCACCTTAAAGGTGGACTTCGCTTTCCCTCTTCCTAACAGCTCCGCCCGAAGAGTTGTTTATCCTGGCCGTCCGGCTTCACCTAACGCCATCGGTACTTGGTCTCTCCGTGCGTCTTCGCACGCTGTCACGGCAAGACCCTCGAGGCGGTCATGGTGAAGATCATGTTCCGCTTTAATCAGACTCTCGAGTGGATAGCCATGACCCCCCGCCCCGAGTTCGCTGAGCTGAGCGGTGGGAATCCGGATTCCACCAAAAGGTGGAAGGATAGGTATTTTTTTCTCAAGGTGGCTGACGACTGGGAGCTTTCCTCCGTGTGGGGTAACGTCGCTAGCAAGTACGGCTCTGACGTTACCGACGAGGAGAGAGAGGCTGCCAGGGAGGTCACGTATTTGGTCTTTGGCGAACACAGGGGCTTTAGCGCTGGAAGAAAACATCCGGCTGTCCCCTGGGGTGTCAGGCGGAAGCTAAGTGGACCGTGCCATCCGGGATTCCGCCATTGCCGCGTCGAAAAGAAGAAGAAGAAGAAGGCTGAGGGAAAGAGAGGGTCCTCTTGTGATTCGGAGCCCTCCGAGCGCCCTTCCAAGAGCCCGCGGGTTGAGGTTTACGGGGATCCGCCGAGTGTTGCGGTCGAAGTCTTCCTCGGAGGATGACCCGCGTCATAGCCCCTCGGTTAGGGGTGGCCTGCGGGCCGACGCCTAGTCCTTCCACGGGCCCGAGGCCGCCGCAAAGATCGCTTCCGGTGCCGAGGCCCATCCTAAGGCCCTTGTGTCTTGAGGAGACGGTCTTTGGGTGAGGTCATGGAGCCTTACGAGGCGGAGGCTGCTGGGGAGATCTTTGACCTTCTTAGCGGTGAGGAGGCAACGGCCGCGGCCTTAGAAGCCCCGGCCGTTGCTGATACCCCGGAGGTAGTGGAGCCCCCCACCCATGAGGGTCCTTCTTCGGAGGCCATTCTTGATGTTCCTGCGGCGCCTGCGGAGTGCCCACCTGCGCCCGTGGTCCCAGGGGAGATTGCCCCCAGTGAGGATCCTATCATCTCCCAGGTATTTCGCTGCCTTATTCCTCGTCTCCATTCCTGCCAATTGTGCTTAAACATTCTTGATTCTTTCTGCAGCCTCCTGGTGCTCGCTGGTGGCCCCGGCCGGGCCAAAGTGGGCGAAATCGCCCGGTCTCGAAGAGAGGCGGAGTCCTTGAAGGCCATCCAAGAAGAGAACCAGCGGCTCCGTACGGCGCTTGCCTCATCTGAGGAAGCACTTGCTTTATCTCAGGAGGCCCTTAGGATCTCGGAGGCCTGACATGGTATCTTGATGGGACGAATCCTTCAGCTGGAGGAGGCACAGAGGACCTCGGTGCAAATTACGGAGATGGCTTCTGCGCTGCAGTCCAAGTTCTGGGACGGCATCCATCTGTGTCGCCGGTTGATGCAGATCCTGCACCCGCAGTTTCCCACTGCTGTGTTGGATCCACGTAACGTGGCCGCCGTATCCCCTCAGACGTGTTCGCCTTCTCGGGTAGGCCGTTCCCGAGTCTTTGCCGAGTCCTCGGCGGGTCCTCGTCCCCTCGGGTCAACAAGGGACTTTGAGCCGCGGGGCTGGTCCTTCATCTTTGGGAGGGCCCTCTCGAGCCGCCGCCTCGGCCCCCGTGAGGGCTAGACTTCGTTCTTTCTTTTTGTATCGTTGTATTATATTTTATGGAATAAGAGAAATCTTTGACTTTTGCCACAAGTGCCTCTTTCCCTTTCCTTCTTTTTATTACACTTAAGTTTTGTTTTGACCTTAAGCGCCGGCCTCGGGGCCGCTTTTCTACCACAAATGAAGTTTTTTTTTTTTTAAAGACCTCGGGGGCCCTACCTCTGGGACCGCCCAGCTCACAGAGAGTTTTATGACCTCAAGGGCCCTGCCTGCGGGGCCCTTTGGTCACAAATGCAAGTTTTTGATGACCTCAAGGGCCGGCCTGCGGGACCACCCGGGTTACGGCCAA
Organism: Nepenthes gracilis; assembly: GCA_033239525.1. Taxonomy (NCBI): domain Eukaryota; kingdom Viridiplantae; phylum Streptophyta; class Magnoliopsida; order Caryophyllales; family Nepenthaceae; genus Nepenthes; species Nepenthes gracilis. The sequence continues at coordinate 28,886,939 of BSYO01000003.1, forward strand.
GGGTTTTGATGACCTCAAGGGTCCGCCTGGGACCGCTCGGTCCACACTGAGGGTTTTATGACCTCAAGGGCTCCGGCCTCTCCAGGACCGCTCGCGTCATATTAGAAGTTTTTATGACCTCAGGGCCCGCCTCTGACCGCCCGGTCACGAGGTTTTGTTTGTTGGGAGACGGCTCGCTTTTCACCGGTAGTACTTCCTCGGGTGGCGGCGTTCCAGGCCCGGGAATCGCCTTGCCATCTCTTAGGTTCGTAGCTTGTAAGCTCCTCCTCGAAGGATGGCCGAGACTAAGAACGCCCCTTCCCATTTGGGTGAGAGCTTGTTTCTTCCTGCTATCTTCCCTGGGCTTCCACGCTTCTTGTACGAGATCCCCAACCTCGAACGGCCGTGCCTTCACCTTCTCGTTGTAATAGCGCCACCCGTTGTTTATAGGTTGCCACCCTAAGTCTCGCCTCGGTCGCGGATTTCCTCAAGGGCATCGAGACTTTCTCGAGCCTTTGTCATTGTCCGTTCTTGGCCAAGCATCCAACCCGGGGGCGGTAAGGCATACTTCTATTGGGATGACCTTCGACCGTAGCAAAGGTTGAAAGGGGTCTCTCTTGTGGACTCCCGTGGCGTCATTCTATACGACCAGAGGACTGAGGGCAATTCATGTACCCATGAGCCCTCCGATAATTCCAGCCTGGTTTTTAGCCCGTGCAGGATTGTGCGATTTGTTACTTCCACCTGTCCGTTGGCCTGCGGGTACGCCACGGATGTGTGTACCAGGTTGATCCTTAAGCTCGCGCAATACTTGAAACGCTTTCCGAATCAATCGGGTCACGATGCACTCGGGCACTCCAAATCGCACGCGATGTTCCTCGCCGGAGGAACTCCGCGCGTTTTGCTCTGTTATTCTCGCTGGCACCGCTTCCACCCATTTGGTGAAGTAGTCGATCCCTACGATCAAGAACTTCCTTTGTCCAGGGGCGAGAGGGAACGGTCCGAGGATGTCGAGCCCCCACTGGGCAAACGGCCATGGGGATTGTAGCGCCTGGAGTTCTGCATGGGGGCGATGGCTCATGTTACCGTGGAGCTGGCAGCTTTCGCATTTGCGTACGAAATCTATGGCGTCATTCTTCATAGTCGGCCAGTAGTACCCTTGCCTCATGAGCTTAAAGGCTAGATTCTTTCCTCCAACGTGGGATCCGAAAATTCCGAGATGCACCTCATGTAGGGCATATTCGGCCTCTTCCGGAGTGAGACACCTCAAGTAGGGGCCGAAGCCCGTCGACAGCTGTGGGCCGTCCAAATCGTGGTACCAGCGCTGTCTTCTTTATCTTCTTGGCTTCGCTCGGGTTCTCGTGCAACGAGCCATCGATAGGAACTTGGTAGGGAGTCATCCAAAGCTTCCATCCGCGACTGCATCACTTCCCGCCGGGATCTTGAATGCTGGACCTCTCCGATCTCTCGCATTCCCTCGCGTCACAAGCTCATGATCTCCGAGGCCGCGGCTCCAGCGAGCGTGTCGGGCTTTATTGTTTTCCTCCCGCGGATGTGGATGAACTCGGTCGCCTTGAATTCCGTGATCATGTCCTTAACCTTTGAAAGGTACTTGGACAAAAATGCTCGTTATTGACGCCGGGTTCCCGCGAACTCCGATTGATGACCAACTCGTAATCGCGAGACGAGGAGCTCTCTCCGCCAGCATTCCTTGGCGAGTGAGTCCGCCAGCAAGGCCTCGTATTCGGCGTTGTTTGTGGCCGGAATCCCAACGTCAACGAGTACTTTATCTCCATTCCTCAAAGTAACCACGATCCTGCTCCCGCAACCGTCCTTCATGGAGGAGCCGCCCACGTGCAAGGTCCATGCGGAGGTTCCGTTGAACTCGTCCGTGTAGCCCGATTCTGCCAATCACGGGTGGTGCCGTTGTCTCGACGAAAGTCCGCGAGTGTCCTGCCCTTTTTAAGGCTGGCCTCGGACAGAACTCAATGTCGAACTCTCCTAACTCGATGGCCCACTTGATCACCCGTAGGACATCTCGGGTTTACAGAAACAGCTTAAAGGTTGATCGGTTAAGACTATTACCTTGTGCGCCTGGAAGTATGGCCTGAGTTTCCTTGCGGAACAAACCAACGCCAATGCCACCTTCTCAGTCATGGGATATCTGCTCTCGGCGCCCGCGAGAGTCTTGCTGACGTAATACACAGGCTGTTGCTTGCCATGCTGCTCTCGTACCAACACCGAGCTTAGTGCTGCGTCGGATACGGAGAGGTACAAATATAACTCTTCGCCCAGCTGGGGGGAAGCCAATAGGGGCGGACTCGAGAGGTAGCTCTTGAGTCCTTGGAATGCTTCCTCGCAGTCGTCATTCCATCGGAAATCCCGGGACTTCGTTCCTCTCAACGCTTTGAAGAACGGCAGGTGCTTCTCGGCCGATTTCGCTAAGAAACGGGAGAGGGCGGCCACCCGCCCAGTAAGCTGCTGCACCTCCTTCACCGTTTGTGGTGACCGCATGTCCAGGATCGCTTGGATCTTCTCTGGGTTCGCCTCAATTCCCCGCTGCGACACGATGTAGCCCAAGAATTTTCCAGAGGAAACACCGAACGTACACTTACTGGGGTTGAGCTTCATCCCATGGGCTCTGAGCACGTGGAAGGTCTCGGTCAAGTCCCTCACGTGATCGCTGCTCACCCGGCTCTTGACGAGCATGTCGTCAACGTATACCTCCACGTTTACGCCTATCTCGTCCTTAAACATTTTATTCACCGGCCCGGCCGTAAGTTGCCCCTCGCGTTCTTGAGACCAAAGGGCATTACCTTAACAAAGATGCGTGCCACAGTCCCGCCATGAATGACGTTATGCTCCTCGGCCTCGGGCTCATTTTGATTTGGTTATATCCGAGTACGCATCCATGAAGCTTAAAAGTTCATGGCCGGATGTCGAGTCTACGAGGTGGTCGATCCTCGGCAATGGGAAGTCAGTCTTTTTAGGCACACCTTGTTGAGGTCGGTGAAGTCACGCACATTCTCCACTTCCCATTGCTCTTTTTACCATGACCACGTTGGCCAACCATCCAAGATAATCGACTTCTGATGAATCCAGCTGCTCTAGGAGTTTCTTGACCTCTCGCGGATGGCCACCAACTTCTCCGTGGAATAATTTCTCCGTTTCTGCTCTGACCGCTTATGCCGAGGGTCGACGCTAATTTGTGGACGATGACCTCGGGTGAGATCCCGGGCATGTCACTGGGGGACCATGCAAACACGTCCGAGTTTTCCCGTAGAAAGCTGACGAGTTAGTCCCTCACTGCTTCTGAGAGCGAGCTTCCTATTTGGACGTATTTCTCTTGGTCTGCGGGGTTCAATGGGACTCGGACTATAGGCTCTCCTGGAAGAGCGCGTAGCAGCGTGGCCTCATCCCTGAGGTCGAGATCTTCCATGGGCTGTGGGAGTGTTACTTGCTCAGTCTAGGCTAAGTAGCACATCCGTCCGGTTGACTGGTCTCCGAGGACCTCTCCTACTCCGTACGGGGTAGGGAACTTCATCTTAAGGTGTGGGATGGAGGTCACTGCGTTGAACGCAGCCAGGCAAGGCCGTCCGAGTATCGCGTTGTGGACCGAGGGTAGGTCTACGACGAGGAAGGTGAGGACTTTTGATGCCGCCCCTCGGATAGGTTCCCGTGGTTACCTCCAATCGGGATGATACCTCGGACGGGACTAGCTCGTTATCCAGCCGGTAGAGTGGCCCTTCCGTAGCTTTCATTTGACTCTTCTTAAGTCCTAATTTGAAGAAGGCATCGAGATACAAAGAAATCAGAGCTTCCATTATCAACAAATACTCGTTTCATCCGGTAGTCATTTGCTCCATCCGAAAAGAGTGCGGTTACAACCGAGGGGCCTGGAGTGAGGAGAAGTTACATGATCTAGATCCCTATCGCTAAAGCGTATAACATCATCTTCACTTCCAGCCCCGTTTCGGCTTCTTTGCATTCGTAAGTCCACGCCCGTCTCCAAATGGGTCGGCTTGAGATCATGTTCACGACCCCCCGCCACCCGATTCTCGGGGCTCTGCGCTCCGGTGTCCTCGGTCCCGAGGATCGTCCCCTGCTCTCGAAGGAAGCTACCGAGGTGTCCTCTCCGATGAGCTCCTCAATCTCGCCCGCCAGGGTCCCCGATCCTCGTGCTTTATGACCCCGCAGCACGGTGGAAGTCGCAATACTTCGCTTCGTCCCCACCACCCGGTTCCTCGCTTGGGCCACTTCAAGAACTTTTCTCCCTGATTCTCGCATTAGGACGTTGGTGGGGAGTCGCTCAGCGTGAGGCGGAATGGCGGTGGCTCTCTCCGAGCTCGCCAGCCTTTATGGTGCTTCTTTCGTCCCCAGGGACTTTGATGGTCCCTGATTTCCTTTCCCTCCGTGGGCTTCTCCGAGGGTGCTCGTCCCTCGCGGTGCCTCTTGGGCGCTTTCAACAATAGCTAATAAATTGGCCATGCCAAGCGGCCCAAAAATATATCTCCCTCAAATAAAATTATAAACACCCTCTCCACCTTAGGCAAAAAAGGCCATCTATTCCAAAGTCTCTAGTCTCTCATTCTCAATCAGGGAAGCATTGGCACATAATTTCTGAATGATCTAGGTGATTTTTGTAGATGTAATCTATTTGTTAAAAATTTTATTTTATATTTTGATCTATAATTCTATATTATTAATAATAAATTTTATAGATGTATTAAATGGAACCATGCCGCGGTGGTTCTAGTATTTTAGTAGATATAGTTTATTTGTCATAGGAGGCCTTCCGCGGTGGCCGCTTTTAACTTTATTTCAATAATAAATTCTATAAAAACGTGTTAAATTGGCCTTACAAGCCATTGGATACTGTGACATGATATTACATGGTAATGTTGCGCCAGGTAGGCTATGCTAAAAGAGCATGGCTTGTAATGAACAGTGTGCTATCTCATGTAAAAACCCTATAATCCAATGCTTTGGTCCGTGTCTGGCATGGGATAACGCGATCTATAGCCCATTTTTGCTACCGGTTTGTGCCCAAGGGTCCTTCTTCAGTCAGGCCATTGAACAATCAAGGGGAGCCAAGAGGGGGAGTAATTAGAAGAAATTCTGACTCAAAATTTTAAAAAAATAAAAATATCTATACATACCTCCACCCCCACACATTTACTAACACTTTCTCTAAAATTTCTATTATATTTATAATATAATAAGTAATATTAGTATAATTACTTATTAATATATTTATATTATTTTTATTAATGTTTCTCTAAAATTTATATATTATTGTTATGATTTTATAAGTTAATTATTAGTAATAAAATATAATTTTTCTAATTTTGGTAGAAAAAAATATAAAAAAATTATTTCAATATTCTTATATTAGTTATATTAGAAAATATTTTAATAATATGTGGTAACTTTTTAAAATTAAATTATTTAACTATTAGGAATGAGCCATTTATAAAAAAAATTATATTTATAAAAATTTTAAAAGTATTAGACACCTACAAAAACATATAAAAAATATGACAGATAGCAGTTATCCTCAACTCATATTAAATTAACATTTTCTAGAAGTAAATAACTTCGTGTTTTTCCATATGACCAAAAGTTATGTCAATAAAAAAAAGGTAAAATATATAATTTAATCGAAAAACCTTTCTCTGAAAATGAAATATTACAAGTTCAACAGGTATGTATAGAAGTACTTATAACATGAGCATATAAAAATATTCAGATATTCTATTAAAAATGAGACTATTTGTCTTCTTTGCAATTTAAATAAAAATTAATTTTCAAATTAATAACAAAAATTTAATATTTACTTAACTGATAATATATATATTATCACAAAATAATCTACCTTATATTTATATTATAGTATATTAAATATTAAAAAATTGAAAATTATAGAAAAATTATTTATTTAATATTATTTTAAATATCCATATACTTTTTCTTTGATTTTTAAAATAATAAATACTATTATAAATGAATTTAAAATGACTAATAATATTTTTTTGATAATTTTTAAAATAATAATCTACTATTTTTATTTAAAATATAATTTTTTCTAATTTTAAATAGTGAATCATTTGATACAAAATATACATATAATATTATTAACTTTTGTGTAAAAAATATTTTATAATTTATTTATATTTATGTAAAAAATAAAAAAACATATTATTAATATCTTTATTTTAGGAACTATAATTCACATGTTATATTGACAAAATAATTTGAATCACAGGAAAATGAACATATGCTAAAAATTTATTTTATTTTAACTACCTTTCACAACGAAAATATCTTAATAGTCTGACTATTCATTATAACAAAAATACTATTCGATAATGTCATTTAAATGTTTCAGCTGTTTTCTCATAACGAATAGCATTTGTTTCCTAAAAATATCTATTTAAAGCTTTTTCTTTCTCTGTATATTAATTAAAGAACATTATCCATCTGTTCATTCTTCATGACCTTGATAGCATATAAGTAATCTACAGTTCTTTAAAAAAAAAAAAAACCAAAGAGCATTAGATATCCATCCAATAGGTTCCTCCTCATGCATCATGACCGTGTGCATTGGAAAATAGGGTACATAAGAAATATCCAAGATGTCTGAAACTCCCCCTTACAGAAACAAAAGAAGGTGATTAAGAAGAAATTACAACATCTAAAATGACATTTGTGTCCAATAAATTCTTCCCACAGGAGTTGCGTCTCCAAGCCTAGATACTAACATCAACTAAAGAAGGAAATTATTATTCTACTTAGAACAAGCATAGATATTAATTCTAATTTTACTCTACTATGACCGTCTGCACTAAAATTCTGGCCAAACGAAGCAAAATTTTTCCGATCAGATTAGGCTGACAAAGGAGTAATAAACCCTTCCGACTACACACCACTTGGTGCAATATCCTACTGATTGTCCCCATATCATATGTTTTTCCCTGCCGGTGAAGCACTGACATCATATTGAAATTAGAGACCATCTTATTGTAATGGTGAGAGCGACTCTGCTCCTCTTCTATTTTCTGACTCTCAGTTTGCAGATCAAAGATTCAAGGGAGTCATGATATCCATGGCTTTCTATAAAAGGCCGGTATCCTAAACTCTCATCACAGGGTTCCTTGTGTAGTATTCTGCTCCATGCTAAGGAAGATGTAGCCATTAATACTGCTGCAACGAAATGAAGCATTGACGAGGATGACCATGTCATTTATATGTGAATCTGTGTGACCTTAGTTTTGGGAAACAGGGTTACAAACTGAAATAATAGGAGACTAAATTTTAACAGAATATCGTGCAAGGGAGATCATTAATATTTAAACAAAAGCAAGCAATGCAGCCCTGTGTTCCTCTGGCTTTAGCTCGCTTTCTCTACTTGTACAATAAGGGGCCAGACCTTGACACGGCAAATCTTGGGAGAGGACTCCGTCCTGTGCTGCTTGATGTTGATCCTTCGTGTAGCTTCGTCTTGCGTAATGAATTGTAATCCAGCGGCCCAGAACGCCGAACATTTCGTTGTCTGGAATCAGAGGTGCTCCCAACACTAGTACCTTCGTTGTTATAAATTTGATCTTGGCCTTGGGTAGAAGATGCTTGAAAATGGCCAACATTTGATGGAGGGTGCCCGAACGCAAGAGATGAATGTGCAAGAGATACTGCAGGCGAGCTCCATGGTGATGCACTAGGTAACGTCAGCGGCACTGATGGAGAACTCGAATAATATTGACTGTATATGGAACGAAGAATTGCATAAGGTATATAGGCCTCAAGAGTGCTTCTTGCAATGTGAGGAGACATCTCGCACAGTTGATCTAGGAAGATAAGCTTGGGTAAAATATCAGATCTGCAAAAGAAATTGAAATAAAATGTCACCAGCATGCATGTTTTGTCATCTGCTTTTGTTTTATTCTTTTTTTTTTTTTTTTGGGGAATGGTGATGGTGGTGAGTAACAATGGAATGTAAATGGGGCAGATTATTTGCTGTGATTTTTCATCTCACTGATTTGATGATTTGTCCTCTACGGAAGTGCAGAGACAAAAAGAGCATAAACTATAGAAGGAATGAAGATTACAGAAAAGCCAAGCCAAAGGCATTGCATTGCCCCAACTAAAGGCATTACTACAAGCAACACACTTAAGGTGCTCAGCGTGTTCTAGTAATCAGCATTTAGTATTTGAGCTGAACATGCCAAATTGAGCAAAATGTAGTTCTTATAGGGTTATGCACAGTTCATTTAGCGATAGCCAATTGACTAAATAGCTTCAACAAATGAAAATCAAACCTTCAGGCAGGAATGCCTGTACTGTGATATGGAACTGAGCATGCCTTCATTCTGTCAGGAAGATAAATGCACGTAGGAATAGTAGCACAATCTATTCAAAATGAAAAAAGTCACTCTAATAAAAGGCAAATGTATGCTTAGGATTCGGACAGCTCATACACACGGTCAGGTTAATAAGGCTTGAACTAGGTGGGCCATCCTCCATTAATGGCACAAAAAAGAAAAAAAGCACCTCCAATCAGGAAGAAACGTACTATAAACAATAGTCCTGCACGGTCAGAGTCTTGAATTGAGAACAATCGAGTTTATAATGAGGAGACAAATCATACAAGTGAGTGTAGATCAGGAGAATTCCCGCACCCTATTATTCTGTATTCCTTCTATGCTTCTGCAATCCAAAAGTCTTCCGATGCAGTAGAAACAGTGTTAGCCCTGCTATATAGAAGCTTCAATGGAGTGATGAGGATGAGAAGAGGTTGTCCTGCATCCAACCACTGATCGCACGTTGACCAATGTTGTCTTGGGTAGTGGCCATGACAATGGCATGAAGCTTAATTATGTTTTGCAAGCTCCGAATGGAGTATTTATCATGCTATACACCTTTAAGTTCTAAAGTTGGAGTGTTGCCCACCGAAACGGACCCAAGACTTAACTCTCTTAGGAATGGTGCATGAGGGATGCATGAAGGGCACATCTGCATATTTCAGGCGCTTGACCTGCACATGAAGGGCCCACATGTGCAGTTCCGGTAAATGCTCACACCATATCCACACATTGAGGTTGCACACGTGTTAGTTTATAAAAAAAAACTTGCGCATCTTTTTAACTCTTTTCTTAGCTAATTTCAGGGAAGAGAGAGAAAGAATGAAGAGAATGACCAACTTAATACGATTTTTTGAAGAAAATCTTGGAGGTAGTTAAGGCAAGTGCATTCCAAAACTTTTTCCTCTTCCATTTTTGAGCCAAATTTCAAAATTTTTGCCCAAAAAGAAAAATAATAGTAAAACTCTGAGATTACTATGTTAATCTTCCATGCATAGAGTATTGTAGTTCTTTATACGTCTCTGAGTTTTGAATGCACGGATAAGTTCTCCTCATATTCTGAAATTTTGGAAGCATTAACCTAAGTTGAAAATATATTTGAAATAGTATTACATTTATATGATATGTTCAAAAATTCATGGCAAATCTCTACCACCAAATTGTGATAAGCTTATCTATTTCCAAATTATGGAAAAATGTTCATTTAGAGAAGAGTTCTTTGCATTTGTGAACCAGGAAATTGACAGAAATATAGTTAATGGCATGTCTGCTATATTAAGTGTTTTGGAAGGTTTGAAAAGGCTAACCCATAGGATATCATAGTAGTTTTAGGCCCCATCTACAGGATGTAAATACATTGACATTGTCGACCTTTACTATGGGAGTTATTTGTTTGCCAATGGTTCAAAGTTCCATAATTTTTGCATATGTCAATTGATAATCAGTATTGCAGTTGTGATAATTTATTTGTCATTATATTTTCATACTTCATTAAGCTAGTAGCTCACCCTTGCAAAATCACCTTATTTCAGATTAGTAGGCTTAGTATTGTACGGCAAAGAGGTTGGACTGATGGGTTCCCAAATGTTATCAAATGATTTTTGTTTAGCGTATTTAAGATCATGATGGTTTATATTGATGAGCAAGATTTAAGTAGTGATATACTGTTATGTACTCAAACCCCGTTCCCCGTTATCCCTTCCCTGTAACCGTGTGTTCCCGTTGTCCGTATATATGCTGTTAGGCTAGTAATGAGAAGGCAGAAGATATTTTCCATCTATTTTCCCTCTCTCACTCCCTCTCCCTCGATTCCCCCTTTTCCTCTGGTCTCCCTCTTCCCCTCTCCCTATTTTCCCTCTTTCCCTCCTTTCCCAGCGCACTCTCCCTTCTCCCTCCTCTGCAGATCTCCCCTTCCGTTACAAGTTCCTCATCATCGCCGGCGACTACATGGAGAATGTATCATATACGTTATACACGGATGAGTTTCAGTAAGCATGTTGATGGCACTTATGAATGTTAGTGTCCTGAGACATATTTATATAAAAATATTGTGTTATTGATGACTTTTATGCAAAGTCAATATCCATTAATCAAGGTTTTATTTTTGTATTATGTGCTGGACAAGTGACAAATCCATGCAGACCTAAATTGAGAGCAGCTTAGGGATCAATGAGCTGCAAACATGGACTTTAGCCATCCTTGCAAAGCAGCGCTGAAACATATCCAACAAAACTGTATTCCATGCGCCAGCTGGGTTTAACTTTTGAGCGATCAACATTTCTGACTGTTGGAAATATCAATAGAGAGATGATGAAAGGATTCTGCGACTTCTGTGTTGAGTACAAATAGTTCAATGAACTATCCTTTTAAAGAGGAAGGAGGCAACCATAAAAAGAAAAACAAATAATTGTAATAACGATAATTACATAAAATGGTCTAAATTTGGATACATCAAATCCTCTAATTTAAGTATATGTACCATATTTCATGCTAGCAGTCCTCCACAATCTCAGGGTGGTATCAAAAATACCAACCAGTCAGTGGAAGCTGTTGGGAAGAGACAAAGTGTACCTTCCTTGAGATGATGATGTATAAAATGGCAATCAATCTCGATATGTTTGGTGTATTTAAATAATCTGAATAGCATTGTGATTGTCATAATAAATAGGAATGTCTAAGGAGCACCCATATATTGTAAAAGCCAGCGAAGCCAATAAAGCTTAAAGGTAGTATCAACAAGAGTGCGATGCTCAGCTTCAATGCTAGAACAAGTAACAATGGCTTGCTTCTTATTGTGCCAAGAAATGAGAGAATCCTTTAATAAGTAAAGAAAAGTAGTGGTGGACCGTCGGTTAATTGGCCATCCGCCTAATCAGCATCAGAGTAAACATAAGGCTCAAATGAAGAGTGAGAAAAAAAAAAGAAGCCCATGAACAAAGTGCCATTCACATAACTGGGAATATGAAGAACTGTATAGTGCACAAAATGTAGAGGTCGATATAAACTTACTAACAAGATGTACAACATAAGCAATATCAAGTCTAGTAATAATAAAATAAATGATACTCCTAACTAGCTAGTGATAAAGAAAAGCATCTTGTCGTCAGTACCATAAGGTTTGACATTAATCTCAAGAGGCTATTAGACGTCTTACAATCAATGAGTCCAGCACAAGAAAAGAGATCAAAAACATATTTGGCTTGTGTTAAATGGTAGCCATCAAAGATTAGAGATACCTTGAGTTCAAGAAAGTAGTAAAGGAAACCAGAATCCTTTATTTCAAAGTGCTGATCAGAAAGAACATTTAAATTAAACATGCCAAAAGTATTATCACTAGCAATGATCATATCATCAATATAAGTAATAAAATAGTGATATCAGAAGTACAATGAGTAAAAAAGGTAGGTCATAAGGATTACGGGTACACTTAAGCTATGAAGTAGTAGAGTTGAACCTAACAAATTAAGTATCAAGAGCCCACTTAAGATCATACAATGTTTGTCGAATGTGGCATACCTATCCAGGAGAATAATGATAACCACAATGAGGCCTCATGTATACCAAATCAGCCAAGTCTTCATATAAAAAGGAAATGTTCACATCCATTTGAAATAAAGGTCATCGGCATAAAGTGGTTACAGTCAAAAGAGATCGAACAGAAATCATACAAGCAGCAAGATTGAAGGTCTCCTCATAATCAATGACATACTCATAGGTAAAGCACTTGGCCATAAGATAAGCATTGTGTCTTACTACCAAACTATCAGAATTGATTACCTAGTGCAATCTTACAATAAGGAAGATCAACCAAATTGCAAGTATGAGTCTTGTAAAGTATATTAACCTCTTCAGACATAGCAGAGAGGATCAGAACATACTTCATGATAATTGTGAGGCTCATGAATAGCAATAAGAGTATAAAAACAGTAATAGTCATGAAGATGAGTAGGAGAAGCCCTTACCCAACTGGAGAGATGAATATTCGAAGTAGAGGATCAGAACATACCTTATGATAATTGTGAGGCTCATGAAGAGTAATAAGAGTAGAAAAGAAGTGATAGCCATGAAGATGAGTAAGAGAAGCTCTTACCTGACTGGAGCGATGAATATTTGGAGTGGAGGAAGACTCTAAGGACGTGGTTGTAATGACGGGATTAATGGATGATCTAGAATTGTGAGCAATAGTTGAGCTTACAAGACCTGCATCAAACGAAAAATATAGGAAAAGATCTATGGTTGGATCGGTGAAAATCTAAGAATAAGGAAGATCAACCAAATTTTAAGTATGAGTCTTATGAAGAATATCAACATCATTGGACATAGCTTGTTACCAAAGAGGATCAGAATATACTTCACAATATATAACTATGAGGCTCATAAAGAGTAACAAAAGTAGAAAAACAGTGATAGTCATTAAGATGAGTAGAAGAAGCTCTTATGAGACTAAAGCGACGAATCTTTGGGGTAGAGGAAGACTCTAAGGATGTAGTTGTGACGGAGAGATCAATGGATGATCTAGACTTATGAGCAATAGTTGAGCTTACAAGACCTGCATCAAACAAAAAATATAGAAAGAGATCTATGTTTGGATCAGTGAAAATCTAAGAGTAAGATGAAGTGTCAGAAGGGAATTGAGAGGCATCATTGAAAACTCTGTATTCCCATAACTGAACATTCTTGAAAATATAAAGACGTTTAGTTATAGGATCATAACATCTATAGCCTTTATAATCGATAGCATAAGCAAGAAGACAGCAAAGACTAGAATGAGGTTTAAGCTTGGTATGCTCATGATGAGGTAATAAGACAAAACAAACATAGCCAAAAACTTTTAGAAGAGAATAATTAGGTATCTTTTAATAAAAAGCGCTAATATGGAGATTGTTTTGAAATGATAGATGTAACCCAACAATTTTGACAAATGTAAGGCCAACTTCTCTCCAAAAGGATTCCGGATGATAGGCAAAGAGGATACAAACAATGTAAAAAATATGATGACACTTATGTTCAACACGACCATGTTGTTGACAAGTGTGAGGATACGATCAACAAGATATATTGCCTGTTTGTTGAAATTTGTCTCAAAAGGAGTTAAAAGTTCTATTCCAAAGCATTTTCAGAGTCGAAGATTTTGATTGTATAGTTGAATTGAGTTTTTATCATCCGCCTAAAATTATGAAAAGTATTAAGTAATTCAGACCGATTATTTAAAAGATAAATCTATTTATAGCAAGAGTAATCATCGACAAAGATAACAAAATAGCAAGTCTCACACCTAATGGGAAAAGGGGTAAAACCATAAATATTAGAATGAACCAAATCCCTACGAGCTAGCCCATCTTTAAATTCTACACATTACAACAAAAGCAAGATTTAAATATAAGTTTGAAACAATATAATTTGGAATATAAAAGGTAGGGATAGACATATGACTAACATGAATGACAAACTTATACGAACTATCTGCAGCATCGATAATAGGGACGAAAGTTGAAGAGGTCTTATGAGATACTATGGAAGAATCAAATATCATATGATTGTAATTGGCAAAGTCAACAAACCAGGAAATGTACCTAACGAGACAGTGTAGTAAAAGTACAGGTTAGAATTTAGTTGATAATTGTGTCAAGGTCAGTTGCATTAAGAGACGAGGGTGTAGAAGACAGGGAGGAATATGCCAAACATAAAGAGGTGGCACTTGTGGGCTCATGGAAGATGTTTGTCTTTCCCTTTTGAGCATCTCTAGCATCCTTTGCCTTTTTCTTAATACAATAAAAAAAATACAGTGTCTTATTTCTTTACAATGGCATTTCCTAATGAAGTGGCAAGGCATAGAGTGAGCAGAAGCCACAATCAAAACAAAAGAGTTAAGTGAAGTAGTAGCACGACGGTATCAATAAAATGAACACAATAACTCTTCCATTAAGTCTCCATAGAAATAAGCTCTATGGGAGCAACATCAAGTATAGTTAGGTGAAAGCGACTGAGTAGAGAGGCTCTAGTGTTCTCAAATTCATCATGGATGTTCAACGTAAAATGCACAAACTAACAATAATTTTGATATTCATCAAAAAGTTTAATAGACTGATCATCTGAAAATGACCGATCAACCTAACAAAGTTGATCTCAAAGGCTACTAATTTGATAATGAAACTCAACAATTGTTTGCCAGGCTCTTGTCGCATCTGATAGAGTTTAGACTCCAATTGAAATCGAAGAGTAGCATTACTAGCGCAGTTGTATCAATTGGTGAAAAAATCTGAAGCAAGATTGGTATTTCGAAAATTTGAAAGACTTTGAATGAAAGGAACAGATATGTTAATAAGTAATAAGGGCAATCTCTTATAGTTAGTTCTTTGCCATTCCTCAAAGCATTCATTGAACTCATCCAGTGTTTCATTGTCTATTTTTTTGGGTTTTGATTTGTTTTCATGACCAACTGTCATAATTTATGACTGGTCAGAAAAATATATATTTGTTAGACCAAAGTATCATAGTCGGCACCATCCAAAATAATCTCAGTAAGGATAGCAATGTCATTTAAAGAAAACATAGTACAAAAGTAATAGTGCTGACCGAATGAGGAGAACCGATTGCAAGGTTAGAACAAGCATGAAAAACCAGGTGGGGTAGGTTGGAGCCTCAACAAAAGTCGTTGGAATTGGAGAAGTTGATGGAGGAAGTCACCAAAAAACTGTTCAGAAAACTGAAGGCGGTGGCAGACACGACAGCCAAAATTAGTGGGCAGATGTGAGCCAAGGCTTAGAGGAAGACCAATTTGAAAGTTGGGCCATTGGACATTGGAATTGGGCCATGGTGAGAAGCCCATAACGCGCGATAGGAAGCCGAGCTGGTCCAAAGACAAATCGAGGCCAGTAGAACTGGGTCACAAGGTTGGCAGGCTTGCGATCAAAATGATGCATTTTGGTGCAAGAAGGAAACGAAATGCCATGTTTCAAAATGAGGTAGAAAACAAAACTCCGTAATGTTAAAACACTGGTTTGAAGCCAAAGATAACTCAAAACATGTCATTTTGTGATGTCTTCTCCCCAACAAACAGATGTCTTCTGTAATGTCTATTTGTAACGACGGTTTAGGGAAACAGGACAAACAGATGGTTTCAGAATGTTGACAATGATGGGACTCTGATTTCTGTAAAATGGTGACTGGTGTCGATAGGGATGGGCTTGGCGTCGACGGTCTTATTATCAGCGATGGTCCTGGCACTTGGTTTTAACAAC
This sequence comes from Nepenthes gracilis, assembly GCA_033239525.1. Lineage (NCBI taxonomy): Eukaryota > Viridiplantae > Streptophyta > Magnoliopsida > Caryophyllales > Nepenthaceae > Nepenthes > Nepenthes gracilis. Next base: position 28,902,516 of record BSYO01000003.1, read on the forward strand.
GATGCCGACCAACAATGGGTAACAGAAATTGATGGTGAACAGAGATTGACGGTGAATGGTGGACAGGGATTTTAGATTTGAAATCTGGAGCTGACATTGGAAGGAGAATAGGATGAACAGATACTGGATTCAGATGAATAACACATTCAAATAGATTTGATTAACCTATCTCTAATACAATAGTAGAAATGTGAATAGAGAGTTGAGGAAAGGTTTTCATGACTTCTAATTTAAGTATAAACTGTACAATAAATCATACTTTTATAGGGGAAGGAGGCAACAACAAAATAAAAGCTAATAATTATAATTACATAAATGACATCAATCAACCTAATTTAGGAGCTATCAATCAGCTTAATTTAGAAAATGATAATTCTCTAATTTAGGAAGTATATTATATGTTAAATTGGAGTTTGCATAGGAAAAATGGGGGTTAGGGAATTATGAATAAGCTAAACGACACAAGACAATTGCTGAAGGATGCATCAATTAGAACTTTGGAGGGAATTCTATCGAAAAACTCTAAATCTCACACTTTCTGGGTCTTCCAAGGGAATTCATTATTATGAATTCCTAGGAAGAATGTTGGTCTCTTTAAGACTTGTAGTAATACATTAAGGTCAGCCTTCATCAGATGGCTTTCCATACAATAGAGACTTCTTACCAAAGTTAAACGGCTCAGCCAGAAATTGACATTATAAAAAAATACAAGCTGTGGTGCAGATATGAACTAATTGCCATCTGTTCTTTCAATGTGGGTATACTCAAAGGAAATCCTTGCAGCTATACTTAGCAGAAGTAAACACAGATGCGGATTCTGGGACTTATGTTCTGTCCTTAACTGGTTCCAGAAAATAGACAAAGGGAAATTTCTTTCTTCACGCCATGCTAGGCCTTTAGGTTGTTTAAGTAGGTTGGCTAGGTCGTTGCTCTCTTGCCGCCTCTTGGCAAAGTAGGCTGATAGGCAAGCTCCCTTCTATCACAATGACGTGGGGCATCAAAAGTTGTGGCCACATGGCTATGAGCCTTGTCTTCCTTCCAATGTTTAACTTCCGTTTCTTGTTTCGGTCTGACGACCTAACTTTGTTTGTTAGGTTGAAGGTCTAGGATATTATGTAGCAGGCATGCTTGTTTTGGCTCCTCGGATCAACTACTTTGGCAAGAAAAAAATTTGTGGCAATTTTAACCAAATCTAGAAGTTGACGATTTGGTTCAGTACATAATTTCTGATCTCCCCTACAGGTTAGGAGGACTACACTGTTAAGTTTTGCTTTTGTGAAGGTTGCGATGCTTGAGGGGTTGTTTGGATACAGGAAAATTTCTGTCTGTTTGGATGTTACCCCAAGGAAATGCTTATGTAGTTGTGTATGCATTATAAAAAGTTAATGGAATAGAAACGAAGGCAGCAAAAATAACTGGTCACATATCATCACAACAGCAACTTGGACAGCCTACTGTCGCAATCGGCAGACCTGGGCCAAGTCTTTAGAAAATTAAAGTTAGAGTAGGATCAGTCAGGCCCAACCCAGAAGTTCATTCCATCAATAAAGATTAGGAGAAAATCTAACTAATTTATAAGATGAGAACCATGAAGAATGAAAACTTGGTGGCTATATCCAACAGATGCAGTCTTACAATTGCAACATCACTTCACATAGTTTAAGAAAGCCGATTTATACATTCACCAATGCTGTGAACTTGCCAATAGCTGAAAGTCTACAAAATCTGGGCCAGGCTAACTCTGATAGATGCTAGCCTGGCCCCCTAAGCACATGCTGACACATGCCTGATCCAAAGACAACTAGGTATTGCCCCCCAAAGTCAATCTTGACAATGGCCAGGTCTAGCAACAAGTGCAATATGAAATTGCTGATCAGAATCTGCATGAATCCATGTTGTAAGATGTACTCAGCGGAAAGACATGAGACATGGAATGGTTGGGGCTGTGACAACAAATTTTAGGAGACATTTCAATAAGAGTTACTATCGGTCAGCTAAAACAATCAGTTGGGCTTTTCCCTGACAGTTCAAATTTGTCCACGTACAGGGACAAGTTATAATTTTAGATTAAATTGATAATGATTGTTTACATACCTGTTATTTTCATTCCAAGAGTCTAGTATGATGTCAGCTGACAATTTCACAAAAAGCTGCAAAGCAGACTTTATACTTGCTTCTACTGTCAAACTGCTACGCAACTGAGACTCCAAATGCTCATCAATATGGCCATTTGAGGAAGACCGTGTCTGCTGATATTCTCTTTCCAATCTGACATATTCACTTCCAGCAATCACAGAACTTATGCATCTGTGACATATTATTTAAGCATTAAGAAATAATTACATTACAGCATACATAAGGATTTTTTAAATCTGTATCTTGTAGACAAGAATGCCAAAGCCATATGGATGACATAATCAAGGATTCTATTTGTAGGTAAATAAATAAGTCAATACACATCAAAGATACTAGGGCTTCCCTACCCTGCCTGTCTATATGATATTTGGGCAAGAAAGTCATGCTTAAGATTCCCTCGTGTAGAACATGGCTAGCAAATATTCAGGATTATCTTTTCAGTCAGCCAGAAATTGTCCTAGATCTTGTAACTAAGGCACATAAGCTAAACATTTTGATAATCATTGCATGGTGGCTGTATTGATTACAAACTTATAGGATCTTAAAGACTTTGCCAATGCCTTGTTGATGCCATTGTTTATTACATGGCGGCTATAGCATTAAGATGCATCTTTTGTTGGACATACAGAGCATACCTTGCCATGCAGTAGACGTTGTTGTTGAAACCTCCAGTATCAACATTGAAAGCCGTTGTATTCCAGATATTGGACGTCATAAAGGCAGAAAACAAATAAGGCAGCAAATTCCACGAACCATCATCTGCACCTCCAACCTCTTCAATAATCATTTTTATGAACTCGGAGTCATGATCCCCCACCACACCAATACTATTTGCCACCTCTTTCATCCTACTAACTTCCTTCTTTTCAGGGATTTCCTCAGGTAAGTGCTTTATGATCCCTTCTAGTAATGAATATATCAACGTCGAACCTTCTTCAAGCACAGCTCCAGCTGCTTCAGCAAGAAGCTGATCAAAAGCAAAGCATTGCCCAGCTTGGGTACAAAATTCAATGACTGTATCTAAGTCAACAATCTGCTTTATATTTGCATCACGTTCAATGCGGTCACCAGAATGTAAGCTTCCAGCAACTGCCTCTAAAGCCTCACGATTGGATCGCAATGAAATATCAATACAATTCAGGAGAGCAGCAACATGTTCTTTCAGCATTCTCTTCAACCTGTCAACCCCATAGCCACCAAATATACGGACAAAGGCTTGCAGCTCCTTCCGATTGCTCATTGACTCAGCAAAATATCCACCGACAGGCCTCCTGCCCTTAAAACATTTGTGATTTGGTACAAAAAGAATCCCAGCACCTGACACATCCTTTATAATATTCTCTACGTACCAGTTGCATATAACTTCAGTGGCTGATCCACTATGCAGATCTGTTGATTTAAGAGACATTTGAAGGGACGAAACCGGTCCAGAAAAGGCCTCTGTAAGTAAAACTTCTCTGATACCCTGTGTAAGGTCCATGCTGACATGTTGCTCTGCAAGATGGACAATACTAATATGCCTACAAATCAGTTTTTCCAGAACAGAAGGGCGTTGAAGATCACTATCAGTTTTAAGCACAGCAAGCAGTCTCCTTCTAAAGTTTCCGAGGATGCATTCTCTCATGTACTGCATAATTATGACCAGTGAAAATTCAGGAACTATAAAGATTGAGGTGAAATAACATGTTACACATGCATGCAAGAAAAATATATAAAAGTCAGTGCATACATATCCTCTCTCAGTACATTTCAGTGCTACAAAAAGCAAGAAGCAGCACAGCTACATCACACAGATGGACCAAGACCACTACACTTATTCTCCAAACTAGTACTCACCCAGACCCATTTTGTTTGTGCATAATCCTGTTTTACAATTCCAGTATTAAATGTCCTGTGACCACATTCAGTGAAGATTAATTTAATTGTTTCCAGGTTGGGAAAAATATGAAAAATATTCTTTTCCAGCAATCCCAATACAAGATAGACTCTCGCTAAAATTAGAACAATGCTATGTAGAATAGAAAGATAATAATTGAAACCGCCACCCCCTTTAGTGGAGTCAACTGCACATAAATTATGCTCCCTTGAATTTTGGCTTTCCTTGGGGAAAAATGAATTACGACTATGAGTAATTCCATAAAGTAAACTGGCCCTTATAACAGAAAATGATACTTCAATTTCTCTATGATATACCGCAATCAAGATCTATGATATTTATCCATGGAATGAAATGTCAACAGATATCCAACATACCAGCCGATAGATATTGGCATCGGGCCCTAGACACTAATATTTTCCAATACCGTAGAAAAATGGGGATATTTCACCGTATCTGTGATAATTGGCTGAATACTTATAGTTGGCAGCATAATACATATTTGTCAGTTAACAATTTATAGAAAATCTTTGCTTTTGATATATATAATACCTATATATTGTCTAATATGTTTGATATCCATATGGCCAAGACCGATACCAATATTGATAATTTCATCCATGTGTTGCTTCCTAACTTGTTATAGTATACAGCTTGCATTATCATCTTTAAGACTCCAATGTTACGAGTTCATCTACGTCTATCAGCTTATAATTAAAAATCTTTACTTCCGATATATATGAAACTTATGTATTATTCAATATGCCTAATACCTATATGTCCGCAACCGATATTAACACCGATAATTTCATCCATGTATACAGCTTGCATTATAATCTTTAAGACTCCAGTGTCAGAGTTTATCTACAATTTTCTCTCTAGATTACGTATGGAAATAAAGGACAAAGTTGCAGGCAAAGCTGCTTGCTTGAACCTCTTTGTGCCTTGCAGATTGTTTAACATTATGGTACGTATGAATGTGGGAAGTAAAGGGATAACTCCTCCTTTCCTCTGTCATTTCATCATATAAAATAACAAGATAATATAATAAAGGAATGAAAAACATAAATGAAGGAAACAAAATAAGACAAAATAATCATCCCCACTGATGTGCACCAATCGCAATCCTTCTAATTCAGCTTCCCTTAATCTCCACCAATTCATATCTTGCTTACTTTCTTTTGATAACATTGCCCTTCAAGCTGGTGGAGAAATGTCATTTAAATCTAACTTGGAACAAATGAACTTCATCCAATTACCATCAAGAGACATTCTGAACATATCATTGAGTTGAACTTCAGACATTAGGAATGACGGGCATATAACATCATTTACGATTTTGTCTAGAATAAAATCACAATCAACTTTAATGTGCTTTGTTCTCTCATGAATACTGGATTGAACATAATATGTTTTTAGCTTGGTTATCACAACAGAATAATAGTATGAGAAAACCCAATTTCCTAAAGAAAATGTTGTAAACATTTGAACTTACTGGTAATAAGAGCCATTACCCTGCTTCACATTTAATCTTGTTACCGCTCTTTTGTTTTAACATTTCCACAAAACAAGCTTGTCACTAAAAAGTACCACCTAATAGATTGTCTATTAGAAAGAGATCCTGCCCAATCTATATAAAACCCTATAATTTAAGTATTATGAATCACCTTTGCATCATCCTAGTTACACATTCATTAGACTAAAGTGGATACAAATCAAACTCTTCATTCTTGTTAATTTACTTTGTAAGGTACCATATAATTAATGACATAGTGAATGGCCAAATAAAAATCTTCCACATAAAAACTTAGGATTTTCTTAAGAAATGATTAAATGTATGAAATCGCAATTACTTAATACGGAAGATCGAACTAAGCCGACATAGAGTTAGTAAATTTTTCATCAAGGCATATCAATTTTTCATCAAGTACACTTGCCGAAATATTCAGCTACATTCCTTACTCCTGATTTATGGTTCTGCTTCTTCAATTCTTTTCGATTCCCTCTATTTTTCTTCTATTTCTCTTATGTTTTTTCTTCTTACCTCCCACGTTTTTATTTCTTTTTCCTCTCCTCACTTCCTCACACGTTCTTGTGAAGGCTTGAAATTGGGGTGCTGAGTCATCAGCTCATGTAACACCTCATAGTTTCCCCCTCCTGAATTCCAGTTGTGTGGCTTAAGTGGCAAGCTGATTCATCCTCTACTTTTGCTGGGTGTTAACTTTATATTTTGCCTAATGGGAGCATCTAACTGGTAGCTAATTGGATGACACAAGCAGCTTATGCTTGCTAAGGTAAGCTGCTGCCTTGCTAGAGTCAAAATTGGCTGCGGCTGCTGACTTCTTCAGCAGCTTGCAGCCGGCTCCATTTCAGCAGCTCCCAGCTGCTTTCTTCTATTTTCCTTTTACTTCTTAGGCTAAGTTGATGAGTTGTCATGTTGTTGAGAAAGCTGTCAAGCTGGTTACTAATTTACCTTCCACTTAAACATCTCCCCGTGCCCTCCAATATCCTCTACTGAATTTCATATTCCCCCTTCTCTTGCTGATTTATTGTTGCCCAATGGCTGCTGCTGCCCGAATTGCTGAGGTATGCAGCCATAAGTGTTGGTGCCTTGCTAACCGCTTGTGTCTTGGTTGGAAAAAGTCCCAAATTTTGGGTGTTGGTGGCTGCCGTAGACCAGCTTCAGCTACTTGCTGAAGTTTGGTTAAAATATGCAGCTATAAGCTGCTTCCTAAGTCCACACATTTTGCTAAATGTTGGTGCCTTACCACCTGTGTGATACTTGGTGGAAAAAGTCCTCAATTAATGTTATAGCTGCTGCCGGTTGTGCTGGGGTTGGAAGGATTTTGGTTTTGGTTTATGCAAGCTGCTGCCGTGGAGAATCGAGGCTAGAAAAATCAGATTTCATGACTCCCTCTTTGCTGAATTTTGGCAGTCTTCATCGCTGGACCTTAGTCATACTGTCACAAGCTGGAGTTAACATTAACCAGCCGTAACAGCGGCTTCAACTCAATTATAGTTCGCTAGAACTTATCACGTCGGGGTTGGAGTGAGTCTTAGGTTCATTGACTTCTCTTTTCATTGTCTTGTCTGTCAAAGATTATTTTTGATGTTATAATTTGATATGATGTATGAAGCTCGGAGGATATCCTAACTTTTTGTTCTACCTCCAAGGTGGAAAGAGACCAGGAGATAGAATAGGCTTTGTAAATGCTTTACAATTTCAACACACACGACTTACCAGAAAAAAAAAAAAGGAGCTCCAACATCGAATGGGCAGCTCGAAAATGGAAAGGAAAGATTGTCAAAGCCCTATCCCTTTGCCTCACTCTGGCAGCCACGGTTTACTTTATCTAGCAAGAACACAATCAAAAAATATTCCATCACTTTCGTCAACAAGATGAGACCCAACTTATTAACCAGATCACAAATATGATTTGTCACAAGCTAGAGTTGACTATCATTAGACGTAACAGTAGCAACAGTTAAATTTTCGCTCACTGGAATTAAAATTTATAATAGGAGAAGTCAAATTTAATGGGCTCCATTTCTTTTTACTTTATGTTATTCCTTGTAGATGTTTTTCACATCAATTTTGTGAAACTCAGAGAATGCTCTAGCTATTATGCTCTACCCCAAAGTAAATAAGAGACTTGGGGATAGAACATAGTTTTGTAAATCCTTGAGATATTAATATAGACATTACATATTACTTACCAAAAAAAGGCTATCATTTGGAACAGATTGTGGCGACGGCCTAATGAGCATGACATTGAGGTCGCTAGCATTGTGGAAAATATGCCTACCTATTCCCCCAAAGATTGTCACAGAGATGAGATTAAGTGGTTGGGCAGCCCCAATGGTGTATTCACTATCAAATCTATTTACAAAGTCTTCCAAGACAAGAAAGCTAAAGTGGTACGAGGAAGGTTAGTTTGGGGCTATCTTTTGACGGCAGACTCCACCTATATTTGGCGTCCATTTTCATTCTTTCCGAAACAGTCCTAAAGATGATAGAAGGATATATCCGACAGTTCCTGTGGCACAGCTCCATCGTCAGGAGAATGACGGCTAAGGTAACATGGGAGGAGGTTTGCCTGCCAAAATTCAAAGGAGGATTGGGCATCAGAAATTTCCTGGCTTCCAACAAAGCAATTATTACTTGACTACTTTTGAGGATTGTTACTGATGAGACTCTGTTTCTGTTTGGGCTGCATGGATTCACACCAATAGAATCAAAGATTGATGTATTTGGACCATGAAAGTACCCGAAAATGTGAAATGGAGTTGGAAGAAAATTATGAAACTTCGCCCCGAAGTCCACCCCTATGTTCGCTACCATATCTGTAATGGCATTGATACCTTTCTATGGTTAGATAATTGGCATTCGATGGGTCCTCTTTGTAATAAATTCTTGGATAGAATGATGACTGTTACTGGACTACCTAAGGATGTGAAGGTATCCGCCATCATCAGCCATGGAGCATGGAGATGGCCTAAAGTTTATGATATGGAGGTGGCTAACATTGTAGAAAGTATGCCACAGTACTATACAGTACCCTCAAGGAAGGACACAATTAGATAGAGTGAAAATCCCAATGGGATATTCTCGACTAGTTCTGCCTATAGATTATTTCAAAAATCCAAAGTCAAAATGGTTTGGGCTTCTCTCATTTGGGGACCATACCACATTCCCGTGCATGCATTCACTCTATTGGTAGCGTGAAAACTCAGCACTTTGGACCGTTTTGGTAGTGTAATCAACCAAGCCAATATATGCAACTTATGCAAAAATGATGAGGAAAGTTATAATCATCATTTTTTCAAATACCTAGTCTCCAATGGAGAAGGGAAGAATGTGAGGCAACGCATGGGACTTCACTGGCCTTATAGGAAATGGAGATCTAATATCAAATGGGCTGCTCGCAAATGGAAAGGAAAAAATGTCAAAGCTCTATCCTCTAGACTCACCCTGGCCACAAGGGTTTACTTCATATGGTGTGAACGCAATCAAAGAACTCACAATCATGGGATGAGACTCGACTTATCAACTAGATCACTAACACAGTTCATCGTAAGAAGGAGTTAAGTATAATTGGACATAATAGTTGTACCAGATCCATTATCGCTTGCTAGAATTTAAATTTACAAGTGTAGAAGTCAGACTGTATGTGACCCGCTTCCTTTCTTTTTGTTGCTCTTTGCGGATGTTTTTTATGTTTCCATCATTTCATGTAAAGCTCAGGAGATGCTCTAACTTTTGTGTTCAATTCCAAGTCTAACAAGAGACTTGGAGTGAGAACATAGTTTTTGTAAATTTATGGAATATTAATATACACAATACTCATTACTTATCAAAGTTAGTATGAAAAGTCCCAGACCACTTCAATAACTAGAGGCCCCACAATATGCCAAGCTTCCTTGAAGAATTTTGATGAGAAGCCATCAAGATCGGGCGCTTTGTTGTCGCCTATGCAGAAAACAGCCTACTAGATCTCATCATCACTAACTAGGGGACAAAGGGGCTCCAAGAGGGTGCTTGGAATAGAGCGAATGATGAAAGGGCGAAGTCTATCTTTGTCAACTATATTAGGATCACGCCCCACACCCAAGAGCAAGGTAAAGTAGTCAACAATCAATTCCTGCACATCTTCTTTACCACCATGCAATCTCTGAATTCAGAGGCTATCCAAGAAGAGAGAGACGCTCTACCTTCACTCTAGGGTTTCGTAGTAGGCAACCCTTGTGTGTTTGAATCCTGTTAGTGTCTACAGCGGCGCTAGCCATGGCCGGCCTCTTGGGGACGCCGTCTGGTAGTGTCCAGCCCCCCTCTCTATCCCCATCACCCAATGTAGCTTCCTTGCCAGTGAGTTCTCCTGTTTCTGCCCTTCCTGAGCTTTCGTCCCCTCAATCCGTTGATCCCCCTCATGAAATCCCTTCTCCTTTTAACCCTATAGTCTTTCCGCCTCTACCTACTGCACGAGTTGCTTTAGTTTCTCCTCTTTTGGTTAACCCGTTGGGTTCAATGCCCTTAAATTCGTCAGAGGCCTTCAGTGTTCAGCCTACTCAGTTAGAGGCTTCTATAGTTAATGCTGCTTCTCCTCTGTTTCTGGAACAGAACTCGGTCAATTTCAGGAGTAGACCATCGATTGAATCTCAAGATCATGTGCGGTTGTTTGCTGAATCTTCTTCTGGGGACAAGTCCGCTACACTTAGTGACCCTCATCTTGAGGGGGCCTCAAATATCTCTATTGCTGATCCTCCCCAGAGTCAGAATTTTGCATTGGCTGCGGGTTTGCATTTCTCGCCTGTTATCAGTTCCTCTAGGTTGAACTCTGGCATGGTGTCTGGCACTTCCCAACCTTCATGTTCTGCCTTTGTCCAAAAGAAGGGATTGAGTCCCAGTCATTATCTAAAATTTTACCCTCTGCAAAGAGTTGAAGGAGATCTTGTTACCATTACCCCTCCCTCCGATGTTATCAAACAGGGCGTTGATGTATGGGGGGCTACTTTGGTTGGCTATTTCTATGATAAACCCTTACATTTTCATACTGTTAATTTCATAGCCCGGAAAATTTGGACTCGGTTTGAGATTTGTTATGTTGCAGGTAATGATAATGGATTCTTTTTCTTCCAATTCTTATCTGATACTTTGATGGAAAATGGCTTGGCAAATGGACCTTGGGCATTTAGGGGGAAAACGTTATTCCTCAAGCGATGGAAACCAGGAATGCCTATGTCGAAAGAGGAGCATAAAACCTTTCCAGTTCGGATAAACTTGCTAAATGTACTTCTGGAATACTGGACTCCTTTAGGACTCAATTGGATTGCCAGTGCGGTGGAAAAATAGCTCCAACTGGACTCTAATACGGCCAAAATGGAGTGAATGCATTATGCTTGTGTTTGTGTCGAGTAGGGTAGATACTGCTCTACCCACTAAAATTAGGTTGAGTACCAGAAAGAATTCAAATTCGAGGCTAGTAACGTTTGTTGAGGTGGATGTGGATTATCAATAGAGACCTATGCGGTGTGGTAGCTGCCGAAAAATTGGGCACAGTGCTACCCAGTGCAAACCCAAGGTAATGTATAGGCCTACGGGCAAAGTTTTGCCGGTCCTCCATTCCATTCTCGCTCAGCCAGCTTTTAGGGGGAATAGGCCGAGAGGAAGTTGGCAAGAGTGATGCTGGTACAGTGGTGCACACTTCCAATTCATTTGAGGTCTTACAGCTTGGTGATGAAGTTGATCCACCAAAGGTCAGGTTTGGTGTTACTCACTCAAGGATCAGATGGTAGCTGAATTAGGGAAGTTATCTCCCTCGATGGTGCAATCTGCTGTGGATGGGGTGAGAGAAGAGGCAAAGCAGAAGATAGTAGAATCAGGTTCATCAGAATTTCCTCCTGATCCAAGGTCTGATGAAGAACCAATAGTTTGCCTCCTTGTAGAAACATAATATCGGGGACATCAGAAGAGGCCTTCTAGAAGGAATCAGGACCAGCTTCTTTCACCAGTTTGGGCGCCAGATTTGGAGTCACCCCCTTGAAACTCTCAGTTCTGCATCTGGTGCAGAATAAGCTGAAGATGAAACCTATTGAATTTGCGATTAAGTTTCTCTGTCCAATCCCATCCCTAGCAGCCTCTCGGAGTGCGGTTGATGGGTCTGTACGCTAGTCCGACAATTTGATGAAGGATGCGGACCAAGACAAGCGTTTAGCAGGGAAATCTCCTTCTCATGAGGCTGTTGCCCTTTGTGCCGCATCTCCCGAATTTTCCCCAGGTAAACCTGGGAAGCCTCCATGCCAAACTAAACCGCTGGAATCAATTCTCAAGAAATCTAAAGGGCCTAAAAATAAAAATTCCCCTCCTACTCACTCTCATGGTTAATATTGCTTGTTGGAATGTCCATGGGCTAAATGGTAAGATTAAAGCCTATGAAGTCCGTCAATTTATTATCTTTTCTCAATGTAAAATTGTGGGGTTGGTTAAAACCAAGGTTCGTGAATGTGATGCTTCGCAAATCGCTTGTAATATAATGCCTTGATCACATTGGATTATGAACTATTCTGATACTTCTATCAGGCATATTTGGGTTGGCTAGGACTCAGGCCATGGGGATGAACTTCCACACTACACATCCGAACTTCGGCCAGCTTGTGAGAGAGGCATGGCAAGAGAAGATTCAGGGTGTTCAGATATTCCATCTCCAGTCCAGAATGAAAAACACTAAGTGGCTCCTAAAACTACTTAATGCTCAACTTGGCAACGTTTATGAGGAGATAGTCCGTACACGCAAGGAGTTGGAGGACATCCAGCAGGGTTTGGGTAATGCCAAGGAGGAAAGGAAGTGCAAATCCACCTACTTCCAAGCTATGGCTCGAAAGGTAGTGTTTCTCCAATAGAAAGCTAAATGAAATTTGCTTTGTTCCAAATCTTATAAAGTCAATGGGCTGTCAAAGGTCTGAGTGCACCTTTGCTCCAAATCTTAGCTTTAAAGCTACTTGTGCAACTATCTCCATTATCATGTTTTGAGAGATATCAATGTACTAATTCCTTTGTGCATTCATTGCTAAAACGGGCCAAAGATTTGGTTTTTATTCATAACAATCATCACCCATTTTCAAGAAGTCCACAATACTCGCAAATTGAGAGTAAGATGTAGGACATTTGTGGAGAAGTATTTGACTCATCAGGAATACTAAAGAATTAGAGATTGCACATCACTCATTATATGTGGAAGTAAGGGTGTACTATTTTAACTGATAACAGCAAAGGAAATTGAGAGAAGAAGAAAATGATGTGAATGTTGAAACTTGAAAGTGACATACTTCTATAATTGGTTGTAAGTGATATTTGATACTTATCCTTTATATAGAAGTTTTTATTTATATCGGTATCTTTTGTTTTGGCAATTACAATGTTTAAAATAGTAAAATAAAAATAAAGATATTAATTTATATATAAAAGAAATTTATGGTATATTTAGTTTTTCCTTAATTTGTCATGTATTATTGTCGTTCTATTAGAATAGCTCTATGAATATATTGTAGCACAACCCATTTATATTGGTTCAAGTACATATTGCTTCTTCCTATAAATTTTTGTGACAGAAAATGAGAAATATGCATTTTCATTGCTACTTTAACAAAAAGTGGTTTTGTTTATCAATTAGAAAAAATATAAACCATTATTCTAGTTAATATATCTCTAACATGTCGTATCATTATTTTTTAAAAAAATAGCATGTCACTGTACTGGTGCCATGTCATGCATGCATCTTGTGTCGATGTCCATACTTTATAACCAGCAAGTTTAGAGAAAAACAAAAATAAAGACAAATAAGTTATTAGCTAACGGCTAAGGATTGATAGGATTATAGGCGACTATCCCGCTTAGAACACGAAATGGGGCCGAGATAACTATGAATCTCTTTAGAAGGAATGTGTGTGAGCGTTCCAGCCAAAGGGAGTCAAAGTACAAGGGATTGTCTTTCCATGATTAATCCCATTTTTTTATCGACATGGGCCCATTTTACACTGTAGGAATAAAGAAGAGTTGTGGCCAATGATCTTTTGGTGAGATAGTGAAGGCATGTTGATCGCATGATAACTAATTTTTTAATGGTCAGTTAATGCATTTAAACTTATTTGGTAACTGATCATGCTCAACCTTTTCTTGTCGTGACTTTTCCTTTTACCTTGTGGAATCCTAGATTTCTTCTAAGAACTCGGTTGTCTCTATTGGGGTCCAGTCAACCTACTTGGAGGTCGGCCTAGAAGACAAAAACCTTTGTCAAAAGATCCCTAACAAGCCCAATAATTGAGCCCATCAAACTTTATAGTTGTTATTTGGAGGTTTGTATTTTCATTGAGGAAGGCATCAAACTCTCCTCCACTCTTTTGTAAATTTCAAAGTTTGACTAATCCCTGACCTTTCAGAATCAATCAAATATAACTCTATAACATTGGGCTCAATACAATTGGCTAATGTAGCTAAATAGTGACTTTGTTAGAGGCTTATAGACAAAATGATGAATCATGATTAAGGGCAACATAGCACTTGGCAACCACTTAGGTTGTACATAAATAGGTGCTCTAGTGATGATCAAATATTTTTCTACAGAAACAAAAAGTAACCTGTTTTAGATGAAACTAAAGGCTCTAAACAACATGCCTTCTTCTAGGTTTTTAGGAAACCTAGATGATACCATTGATAACTATGGTAGCGTGCAAGGTTAGATCTTTCCATGGTGACCCTTCGATGTTAGCATCTCTATCATTTATCACAGTGACCCTTCGAGGTTAGCATCTCTATATCCTTAGTTAGTTGATTTCCAGTTGCCAAAGTTGTAGCTGATGGGAAGTTATGGACTTTACTATTGGACGGAATTCACTTATTTGTGAACTGGACCTTATTTGCTGGGACTAAGTATCCTTATTTTGGTGTTTCCTGATTCATAGCTTGCAAACATGTTTGTTAGATCTTTCCATTATCCACCTTTACTTCAGTCTAATCTGCCTTCAATTAGGATGGCTTTGATTAAGCATTCCTTGTCATTTCCCTTACATAGTAGAAGCACAAGAAAATGTTGGTTAAAATTTTGTTTGTTTTTGTTTTGGGCTATAGTGATCATGCTTAAGTATGTATGCTTCTAAGGCCGAGATAACTATGAATCTCTTTAGAAGGAATGTGTGTGAGTGTTCCAGCCGAAGGGAGTCAAAGTACACGAGATTGTCTTTCTGTGAGAGGGGCCAAAGTTTCCTCTTGTCTAATCTATTGATCTTTCTATGATTGATCCCATTTTTTATCGCCATGGGCCTATTTCACACTGTAGGAATAAAGAAGAGTCGAGGCCAATGATCCTTTGGTGAGATAGCGAAGGCATGTTGATCGCATGATAACTAATCATTTGACGGTCAATTAATGCATTTAACCTTATTTGATAACTGGTCATACTCAACCTTTTCTTGTCATGACTTTTCCTTTTACCTTGGTGTAATCCTAGATTGCTTCTAAGAACTTGGTTGTCTCTAATGGGGTCCAGTCAACGTGCTTGGAGGTCGGCCTGGAAGGCAGATGACTTTGTCAAGAGACCAGATGGCCTATCTTGAAGCTCAATTAACTTGGTCTGTAGGTCATCTGATCTGGCTCTCAGTTGTTCTTAGTCTTATAACTCGGTTGATCTCAATATTAGTCGGTCTAGTCTTAAGCTTGACAACCTAGTCTAGAAATGTGCCAACATCAAGCTCAGTCGATTTCGTCGGTCACCCAGGATATCTAGTCTAGAACATGGTGCCATAGTTTGGAGTTCCATTGATATATGGGCCAACCCAACTTGGCCCCAGTCAGTTTTTTGGTGGACCGATTTAGTTTGGATCCCATCACATTTCTCCAAAAAATGAGATACATGCTAAGACACTTGTAAACTAGAAAATTAAGGAAAAGTAATCACTCTGTGACTTGACCTTCTACTATATTATAAGAATAAACTAGTAACAAAATATTCTAAAAATCATAAATGTGCAATAACTTAAATTACAATAATATCCTAATAACTATTTATTAGTCCTAAAAGTAGTTGATGCCATTAGAAGCCACTCCTTTTCATTGAGGGTCTTGGACAAGGAAAGGATGGAATTCAGCATTGTTGTTATTGTAGGGCAAACAAATTCATCAAACAAGGACCTCAACTATTCACCCTCATGAATTAAATCTTCATTGTTACGCTTGACTTCTCTTGCCTCCTGCATTTTGTTATCATTTTGGACCTCAATTGTGAAATTACAATATCTTTTGGTATTGCCCTGTGAAACTCCAAGTCAACAATTTGTTAATAAGCTCAGGCTTTCTAGCAGGCTGAACAATGGGAGGCTGATCGTTAATAGGAATGACTGTTGGGGTAGTAGGACTAGTGTTTGTATTGGTGTTCACTATTTCCAAACGTGACACAAGAATGTCAAATTTAAAATAATTTCTGTTTAAAATAAATCAAAACCATGTGTAAGTAAATCAAAAGCACGAACTATTCAGGTAAAAGAATCATTAAGTGTGCATCGGTCAACCTTGTGGGTCAGAAATCTAGTAGTGAGCAGGCAGGGTTTTATTCAAAATTAAGTGGACCGGTTTGAGACAACAGAGTTAATTGGACTAGGATAGCAGATGGAATGGACTGGTTTGAATAAGAAATGGTTGGGCCAACATTTCGAAGGACCATGGTCAAAACAAATCTGACCAAAGCCCAAAATTCTCCTTTGTTTTGAGTGAGGGTGAAGAAGCATAACTATGCAACTTGGAAATTCCATGCACAGAGAAGCAGGAAAAGAAGTTGTTATTGGCAACCATGGTAGAGTTCTAATGGGTTACTGGTGTCTGCAGGGGGTGGAGGTGACTTATGATGGGAGTGCACTAATGATGTGGCCTGAAAAATTGGCTTTGAAGGCTACAGATTTTGAAGGTTCGACAATGCTCAACAGTGATCCAGAATGCTTTGGAATGTTTGTCAGTAGGTTTTGGCGTGGTTATGATGGTTCACAGGTTACAGTTTGACAGGGTTAGGATATTGCGAGTGGTGAACTCGCTTTGTTTGTGCATTCATGATTATGGTGGAGATTGTCTAGTGAACTAAAGTACGAGGAAGCTGACTACACAGATATATGAATATCATTACAGCTACAAGAAGGTGGTAGCAGGCAAAGGCCAGTTCCTGTTTGTCTTGAGGGACTACAAAATTAATTATGGATCGCAAACCTAACACATAGGACTCAACATTCCTAATCTGAAAACATAACAAAAATCCAATAAATACAATTGATGGATCCTGGACCCAAGTTCGACAAATTAAGGTGCCACTGGGTCTTGGGGTTGAACTGACAAGGGCCCCTATTTCGTATTCCTTGGTTTGAATCCTATACACCACAACCAAAAAATAAGAGGTCAGAGGATTGGCGGTACTCGTTCCCCAGTATGCTCCCCAATATGTCATCCGACACTCAAGTAAGTAATCTTTCTTAGAATATGAAAAATGCAAAGTATGAATTTATGAGAAACAATGCAAGAAAGATTGTTGCTTGAGCTTAATTGGGAGATTGCGATCGTCGTGGAGCGGTTTTGTGGTGTTACAATCGCGAAGAGCGGCTCTAGCGTCGTAGAGGCGAGAATTATGAGGAAATTCTCAAGGCTTGGCGGACAAAGAGGAGAGAGTTTCTGGTGTTCGAGGGCTTGCTTAATTGTGTAAGCGAGTCTTGATGTGTGCTTGCCTTTAGAGTTTGCCCCAAGGGCTTCTAATAACCTTCGGGTTTTTCAGCCTTGCTTGGATGGCAAGGCTAACCACCGGCTACCTCACGCGGATATGGTAGGCTGGCACAAAGATTACGGGCACTCATTTAGACAACTATGATCAGACAAAGGGATTCCTTCCTTACTGGGTGAGATGTTGCACACAGCGGATATTGTGGTGAATATTGGGGCAATACGCTGAGTTGGAAGTTGACATTCCCACAGAGATTGCGATCTTGGACAATATTTATAGCTCTGGCTATTAAAGCAAGCGATCTTCACTGCACGGGAACGGAGATAGGGGGTGTCCAGCTGGGCCGTTGCCGACCGGCTGATGCATCGCTTTCGGTCAACAAAAGCATTGATCGCAATCTGGGCCAGTGGGCCAGCCGCCTTTTGGGCCAGCTCATTTCTACTGTCCCCCATCAAATAATAAATCTTATAGAAACTACAATTATAAAATTAAATTATTGGATTTGTTTGAAAAGTAGTTAATTTCTAGCTATGCTATTTCTGCATCAAAATCTATGCATGGTACGTGAATCACATAGAATCTAAAAGAAACAACACAATTCATCTTTGCATGCTTAAAAATTACTAGCAGCAGATTCAAGAGTAACACCCCACAGGAAAAAGGGAAGACCTTTCATTCAACTTCTTGATAATTTTTTTAGATATTCCATGCTCAAACTTGATTACAAGGAATTGAGTAAGATGAAAGTCGTTTTCAGTCTGACAAATAAGCAAGACAGGGAACTTGTATTTTCCTAATTTTTCATGTTATGTGTTTACTTATTAAGGGGGTTTAACTCAACGAAGCCATACAACTATATAAGGTTTGCTATATGAATCTTCTTCAGCAATTCTAGTTAGCTGGCAACAGTGGATGGTACAGAACAAAATCATAAGAGGTATCAAAGAAACGTTTGCCAGAAACAAATGAAAAAAGACAACAAATAACAAGCTCCAAAATTGCAGTTGTAACTGACCTGCAAAAGAAGAGTTAGCAGTAAGACAGAGTTGAAATATCAAAAAGAATGCAGTATTTCAATCTTCCCTCACACTACCGACAAAATGAGAAGTTGCATATACTGACCTCCCTCAAAACAAAAACATGGTTCAATATGCATATAGGCTCCATATCATTCAAAATTGAGCACAGATTTGTCAATCTCTGCATGGCAGCTTCTAACCTGTTACAAAAAGAGACATCAATGGCTCAAAATTGAATTTGCTGATTTAAAAGTGCTGAAAGAGTAAAGGGCTTTACATTTTGATAGAACCATTATTTTCAGGATAGCTCTCATGACCAGCCAAATGAAAACCAGAAATGCGTCCAGGAGATTTGGCAGATGATATAGAATGCTTAGAGGTATAATTCATGTAAACAGCTGCTTGCTCTGGAAGAATCTGGTATATATGTCAATTTAGCATTATCAATAAATTTCTTAAGAGAACACCTCTATAGTGGGCATTGCAAACATGTATCTACCTGCATCTCTAGCGAGCCAAATCCTCCATCAGAGTCTAGTATATTTAGTAATCCTTCCAAGCCTCCCATGATTGACTCAATCAGAGACTCAGCATATAGAACTGCATCACGACCAATTTTAGTGACCTGCAATTCAAAAGAGAAACAACAACCATAAAGGAACTCACAGAAACTTAAAACTGAGACAGCGTCTGAAAAGACCACACTATGCACATAACTTAAGCTATCCTGGCCTAAGAAAAATGCCCAAAGCACTGAGTCCAAGTCCCTAGCTAACGTCCAAACAGCTTAGGCAGTCTAAGTGAACTATAATAAGGCTAAAATTCAAGACAGGCAAGGTAGTCATACAAAATAAAGAAGTCACTCAACATGAAGAGCACCAATGAATGGGAATTTCAAAGAATGAAACCACTAGCTCCTAGATAAACATAGTCAAGCAAACTATTTCCACAATTTATTGTTGCTGAAGGATCTAATAATCTGCTTCCTTCTTGCCTTTATCAGCATCAAAATGATCAGCAAATTCTAGAAGGGATTTGATTCTGGGTTCAAGAACAAAAGAACCTGCTATCTCTTCTCTAGCTTATTCGGAAAATATATCCAAATCAGCAAAATTTTAGTTGCAAGTACCTCTTCCGGAACAATATGGGAAGCACAATCTGGAAAACTGCTAGCAACACCAAGCCATGCACAGCAATGCTGTGGACGTCCTTCTGGACCAAACATTGTGTTCCGAAAAACCTATTTAAACACCAGTTTAAGTCACACTGACATCAGTAGTTCACCGATAGATCTCATAGGGATAGGCAACAAAAAATCAAGGAACTTATGGCAACAAGAGTTCCACTAACATCACAGCCATGAAACAGAGAAAAAAAGGAGAGAAGGAACAAACAGCTGTCAGATGCTGGTGATAAAAATATAGTTTCCTAAGGCTTCCATGCTTTGATAGCTGCAACTCAAGCTCATCGACACATCTGCATAGCATAAACTTCATATCATAACATGTGCAAGTATGCTCCTGCATACATGTACATCATCTTGAGGATCATTCATACAATAAAGCAGACACGTTCTATAGAGTTTCAAAACAGTAAATAGAACAAATTAGATATGAAGAGAACAAGGTATATAAACCAAGCAATTAGAAGTGGCAAGTTTTAAAGTGATCAAACTATGTCCGCTTCAGATCCTTCAAAGTCCATAATAATGTGGTGAACTCCAAAACATAAGCCTTTCCATTCCGTTATTTTATATCCTAACAAGATATAAAACAAATTTATTCCAGCAGAAGACTACAGCAGATGACTCTGTCCATATGCAGGCTCCGTGCACATGCACAGGGGGTGAAAGTTTAGGCATTCCTTTAAGCACAGTTCCAAACAAGCCAAGAACTCATAAAACAGCTGGTATATTTATGCCCTGCCACTTGGCAATAGAAAGGCAGGCCAGCAGGAGTGAAAAATATTCAGAGGAAGCAACAAAATTAAAAAGATGCCCAAGAGTAAAATTTAGAGCATGAATAAAGAAAGAGGAACTGCAGAATAGGGAACAGGATACAATTGTTTGTTAAATTATCTATTCTCCCATCAAAAACACGTGAAAAAAAGTTTAACTTGAAAGATGGAAGCATGTAAGTAAATATTCCATCCGACCATAGCTGGTAAATACTCTAAGACTTCAATGTTTGTTCTCCACAATTGATATCATCCCACGGGGCTCTCATTGGGTAGACACAGATTGTTTTTCCGCTCAAATGCATTACGTCCCTACTTCCCACTATACTTTCCGTGGTTTCATTTACAGCAATATCATTAAGTATCTGCCAGTAGATATCATTTTGGATGATGGCCCAATACAGAGTATTTGAAGGCAACATTAGGGTACAGGAGCTGGAGCAGAAAGTTTCAGAGCTGTCTAGGCCAGCACAGTTCAATGACTGCCAACTCAGCCCGATACAGAAAGCCATCTCATGGTCATCTCAACCATGACAGTTAAGATAAGCCCATGACGTCAAATTTTCATATTTCTATGCCTTAAGATCACCTTTCTAGTCTTTGTTAACCATTCACAGTGGCAGTCACCAAGGCAATTACAATACGAGCACAATGGACAGTGATGTGAAACTGTGACCGTGAAGGTGGATTAAAATTATGAGTAATATTATCTGCCAAATTATGTATGATGAAAATAGCAATTACCCTTCACACTATGGTAGAGTAAAGATTAAAATTTTGATAGGAGTTTAGGAAGCACCAAAAAGGGAAAAAAATGCATAACTTATACTTCACATGGACATCAGTCATTTTCCATCATGATAATTAACATTTCACAAGTTAAAAAACAGATATTTCTAGTTTCTTAACAACAAATTTCCCACATTACACCCTTTTATCATATTAAGCATCATATTCAAAGATATAGATAAAACCCATATTTTATTTAGGATATAACTTTTACCCCTTTTTTTGTTTCAAGATGTACAAATTCATTTCTTCCATGTAATTTAATCCTACTGAAAATGTCAAAAAATATACTAATTTCAACAAAGAAACAGTAAGTTCATGTTCATCCCAAAGGACACATCAACCAAGGACAACATCCGACATATAAAGTTCATTGTGGAATATGATTCACATCAGAATAAACACAATGCATATCACTTGCACTGCCATGGAGCTAGCATGATGAGCTATTGTACACAATGAACCACCCAAAAGTTTATGGATGCAATAATGTAACAGAAATCAGTCATAATTTCATGGTAAAAATATCTGGATGTGAAGAGAACTGACAAATGTGTGTAAGAATAAAAGAAGTTAATTACTCCACTCCTTTATAGTAAGATTTCCTATGAATAAAATTACAAAAGACAGCCTTATAGAGTGTTAATAAAGAAAGGAAGGCCAATTAGAAGCCTGATATGATGCAAGGAAAAAACTGTCACAGATAGGGAAAAGGAGGAACATCCTGTACCAAGCATTTTCAAGAAAATATCCTAGATCCATAACTCAACTTGAAAATCTAACTAAAGGAAGGATAAGTCGCATATGCATAAATCAAGGGCTTCAGACCAAGTAACAACATTAATGAGTTATATTCTTATCCTCAAAAGTTTGTAAGAACTTCATCAAACAATTTGCCATCATGAATACACATTCTAACTAGCACACCTGGACCAGTTGTACGCAGCATTTCCTTCTGACAACAAACCTTCCTTTCCCGTGGAAACAGTAGCTTTCTCCAGATGTCTAATATTAATGGAGGACCGAGAAGAAGTGACAATCATCAACATTGACAACCAATCTTTGCGGAATTCCTGCAATGTAAACATAAGCAATCCTTTTCCATAAACATAATGATGACAAGAAATTAGGCAATTAGCAGTTTGGCTTCATGATTTCACAATGGAAATGAAAGAAAACACAGAAAATCCTGTAAAGGAACTTCTAAACAAGGATCAGGCAAAAAATTCAAATGCAAAAATGAGTTAATAGCATCTGGTTGCCAACAAAGGAAATCAGCAATTTGAACTTTACAATGTATGTGAAATCTCACTGTATGGGGCCCACAAATTTGTGCTTTTATTCACTTAGGACCGAAAAATTAAGCATTTATGTTACCCTTCACGTAATGTGTTGCTAAAATCTTAGCCTTCCATAGTAAAATAGTTCAACCATCAGGAGGATAAGGGACCCTCTCATTCGGGGAACTATAACAAAATGTGAAAAACAGTAGATCATAGAAATCTTTAACTTTTATAAAGCAATGCTGAGATCCCCAAGGCTGCAAATTGCAGCTATTGATAGCATGGTTGTAAAGAATATTCTTCTGGAAAATGACCAGCGTAGCCAGGTTTTGAAGGGCTTTATTAAAGAGCTTTTCTCCTCTGGTTCATCAACAAGAAAGTGGCCAAATGATTTTTCTTCTTTGTATTTCAAGAAGGCAAGGAATATTGCAGGTTGATGAAAACCTAGAAGTGGATTTGATCCAGGAAGCTATGGAGCAAGCTTTGGGTAATTTATTAATAAACGATCCCGAACACCACAATCAAAGGCAAAGAAGAGGCTGTTGAACCAGGAAATCTACCTGAGGAATCTAACCGAGCACTCTCCGATGCTCATGCGCTAGAAAAACTAGAGGGCTTTAAAAGGATAAATAAATAACTCTTCTTGAAAGGAAATGATTAACGGCAGTGGATAAGATCCCTTGGAGGTGAGGTGCTGGAAGAGTCTAATGGAAGCCTAGCTCTGTGCCATTAGAGTGGTTGTCAAAATTTCTAATCAAGAGGCGCAAAAATGATTTCTCAGTAAGGAAAGCCTTAAAACCAATTTCGAAATGTTGGGAGAGAGAAGAGAGAGAGAGATTTCTCTTCTTCTTTTTTGCCTTAGTATTCTTTCTCCCATCGACAATCCTTCTCTTCATAGAAGGCATTTGAATTTATAGAGACGTTGGCTCTCCTTAGGATCATCAATCCAAGAATATCAACGTGGAATCTGTAGCTGATGTGGCTGTTTCATTTCACTTTTGCCACCTAAACACCTCCTCGATTCTTGCAAACTAATTGTCATATCTGTGATTGCTGCCACAATGTTAATATGCAATCCCGGTCAACTATAAC
Organism: Nepenthes gracilis; assembly: GCA_033239525.1. NCBI lineage: Eukaryota > Viridiplantae > Streptophyta > Magnoliopsida > Caryophyllales > Nepenthaceae > Nepenthes > Nepenthes gracilis. Next base: position 28,925,911 of record BSYO01000003.1, read on the forward strand.
TTGGTAAGAGGTTTTGCATTGCGTATCTTTAGCGTGGTGCGCTAGTTGGCATGGGTTCCACAAGCTTTGTCAATAGTCAATCTGAGGGCCCACCATGGCATCTAGATGTCTCAAAGATTTAGATGTTCAGATCCTTTGCACCTTGCTCCTTGATCATCTCAATCTTTGGCCATCCGGTGCCTTGGACACTTTGGGTCATTGGCATCATTAGTCCTCGGGCAACTTGATCACCTCGAAACTCAGACACCTCGCTCCTCTCGGCTAGAGACATCTCAATCCTTGGTCACTTCAATCCGTGGTCATCTCCCTCTCTAAAACCACTGTCATCGAACTTGGGCATCTTGATCTCAGAGAAACTGATCCCCAATCACCTTGGTCATCTCGATATTTTGGATACGTCTGTTCTTGGACTCATATATCAATGACCCAAACAAATTTGGACTATGTGTTTTGCTGCGGGACCCATCGTTGGTACAAAGATTTCTAATGCCAGAATGGAATGCATTGTTAACCGTATGATGCTAAATTAGTTGAGTTTCACAAATTAATTTGGTGCCCAAGTCAAACAATGCCTCTAAAGGGGAATAGATGATGATGTGAGTATAGAAAAAAGGAGCAGACAGAGAGATGATTTGCACAAGGACCACAAGATAGACTAACCAAGAACACATCCACTATTCGGCATAAAGATGTGTTATAATCTCCTATCTCGAGTTCACTAGGGCTCCTTGATAGCACATATGAGATATAAAAGTGCTTGAGTTCATGAGACCGATGGGCACACCTAGTGCAGGCCACTTTTAATGCCGATTGGAGATCTGGTTCAAAAACGTAAATTTCAAAAGAAAGCCATCACCTTGCACAACATACCTTCCTTCTCAATAGTCAATTTGGGAGCCAAATCCACAAGCACAAGAAGCAATTGATCTTGATACAATATGATGCAATAGCCAAATGTTGGTCGAAGCCACTTTCTTTTGCCCCATTTTCAGGAAGTGTTCAAAGAAAGAAAATTCTATAAAGGGATGACGGCCCAATTTGCACATCCAATTGCATTAGTTTAAAATCCAGAGAATGCCTTATAATTATATATTAGATGCATATGTACTAAAAAGGTGGACAATCAAACCAATTTTTTATTCAATAGAAGTCCAACGAGATGAATAAGGTTTGAAATAAAGATAGATGCAAAAAAGCATGCTAAATAATGCATATTCTTAATCCCAAATTGAAAATAAGGGCATGATTGACAAGAATGTCCAGTAGTATCAGAAAAAATGCTGAGGGTTAGAGATATATGAGAATATTCAGGAATCACATAACTCAAGGAGCCCTAGATGTTCCAGAGTAAATGATCACTGATAAGGGTGTTCTAGTGCATCATACAATGTCTATGCTCTATAATGAGTTTTCTAAAATGCACATTTGCTGGTCAAATTTTATGAACTCAATCTGAAAGAGTCTCAATTCTTTTGTGAGTACAAAAATCTACCATCCCTATCACAATCGAGATATCAATTGAAATGATTATGGATTCATTTTCTCTATACTTGACTAATAACCTGGTATAATGTCATTTACAAGGCTATTTCAAAGATCTTAATCGGAAGATTGACAGAAGTGGAGCCTGTTTTTTAAAGCTAGCTCAATCTAGCTAATTAGGCAGAGATCCATTGTAAATTGTAATGTTTAACAGTAAATTGGTTAGGGATTTAGAAGCAATAATACATCTCCTCGATGTAGAATAAAGACAGGTATAAGGCAAACAAACTTTTCTACAGAGACAATGAAGCAGTATGGATTTCTGGAGAAATTTGAAGGCTGACTGATGTGTAGGGACTCCACCAGATTGTAGGCTGGTGGGAAAAAGGGAACTGAATCAGGCTAAGCCAATGCTTGCCTATTAGATAATGTTTAACAAAATATCACAAAGATCTAATTTTTACTTTAATTTTAGCTGAAAAAGGCTTCAGTTAGCTCATACATGCTCTACAGAAATCTACAACTAGTGAGTAGAGCTGATGAGTCTTCTATAAGGCTGATCAATGGTTGTTTGAATCAGTTATCTGAAGTGGACCTACGGCCAACTTCTCCAAAAGCAACATCTTTGATATGATTAATATGGAAGATGGAAGAAAGTACCCAGGCATATTGGGTTATATAAAAGGTGAACTACCCACTGGGTACCCGGTGGTGCCTCTTTTTTCTTCACGGCTGTATATACAATGATTCATCACTATGATTCAAAAGATAACAGCAAGAGTTAAGATTTGGAGATCAAGATTCTGGACGTATGCAGGTAGAATTCAACTTGTGAATGTCGTGCTTTCCGTTTGAAACTTTGCATGTCCACTAGTCTCAGATTTTTTTCTGCTATGTAAAGTGGTTTTTGATGAGATTGAGGCTCTTATCCAAGCTTTGGTGTTTTAGGTGTAGGCATTTAGCCCTTAGTTGATTTTTAAGATAAAAACAATACTGCCGTAATCAGAGGTCTGTCAACTTAAGATCAGTGGCAATCAGCTTCTTAAGTCATTAGGGGAGGAATAAAGCTATCCACTTCAATTATGAGCTGTGCTTTAAGGACAAAAGGTCATGAGCGCAATGGGTGCATGTAATTGCAAAGCAAAGGTGAAGCAAAATGCTTCTTTGATTTGGAGGTATTAGCACAATGTTTCTGTTTAGAGATGCTAGCAGCTGTCAAAGATCAAGTAAACCAACTTGAAGTGGCAAATTTACTAAGAGGTAATTGGCAGAAGCTCAATGGGCAGCAACTGACCAACTATTTGACCTGAATAGAGCTGGACACCAAATTATAAGGCTTTTATACACAGAATGTCAATTCAAATTGAAGAATAAACACATTGCAGGAACAGGTGATGAAATGTAAAAATGTGAGTACGAGATGGCACCAGCTTTGATGAACCACCACTGAAACCAATGGTGACATGAACTTTTCTCTCTTGACTTCAGTCTCACTCTCAATCCCAATCTTACTTTGTCTTAGTTCTACTCTCTCTCTCTTACGCACATTTCAATCTCAGCTATGCACACTTAGTTCTAAATTGCAGGCCAATCTCACTTTTTCAATCAGTCTAGCTCTCTTGTTTGTTTTTCTGAAGTGTAAATGTTCAAGTTTTTCTACACACACACACATGTATATGCATATGTGTAAATGTATGGTAAATCTTATCTATGAATATATGTAACGATGTATTGCATATATAATAAGTCTTACAGCATACAAAACAGTGAACAGCTGTCAGGAGCAAACAGTTGGTTTTGCTGCTTGCTTTCATGACCTTTTGGACTCAAGAAGAAAAAGAAGAGCGGGTGGCTGAAATTATGCTACAAGTATCTGTTGTTCATTCTCTTTTGTCATTCGATGTATCTTACTTTGTTTCTCCATTGCCACTTACATATTCTCACATCCCAATTGAAGTTCCAGATGTCTTTTTCCAAAAAACACATTTTTCTCCGGTTAATGCTTCTATTTGTAAACAAAGCAAACAATACAAAATAATGAGACATAATGAAAAATCAAAATGTTTTAACACCAAAAACAATAGATAATATGTAATACATGTGCAATTCAGTATGAGGATCCATTCAACATCTCCAACGTGTGAGACTTGAAAATGATATCATAATTTCATAAACACGAAGTTAAAAAGAAAAGAAACTATTCCCAAGCCACAGAAATTTGCATATTGTGGAGTTTCATGATGTTCCTATATATATCATTTAACATCTACAGATACAATGCATATTATTAGCAAACAGAGTCATGATTTTAGCCCCTAGAACTCTACTAGTTGCAGCACAATGTTGGATATGTTCTATTAATGCTCCATCAACTTGGTTGCTAAGATATCTTACCGAAAGATCACATCTGATAGCAGAAATATTTTCACCCTGCGGTTTTGGTATGTGTTCCAGATGCTGAACTATCTTCTGGAGAAGTACTCTCAAGCTCATATCTAGATCAAGTGCCACCATTCCTGGGGTACCCAGAAGAAAACGGATTCTACCAGCACATGATGATAGATAAGATAATGCATAGCCTCTGATTGCTGCACATCATTACATAACCAAAATCAATATGTTTCATCCTCACAGAAATACTTGACAGGATTAGACAACAATGTAGCTAGCTGATAGTACACAAAAGAAAATATGATTAAATAATTGAAATATCTTTCTGCAAAACTAAATAAAAATCTTGTTTTGACTTGAGGGCAAGAGATTTTGGTTCCTAAGTATCTAGCTGAGTTCCTTATGGATGAGCCAAAACATATCTTTATATGCTTGCTCTCTTGGGTAATGGATTAGAAAAGCATTTACCGTAACTTTCAACATCAAATACGCATATCGATCATGCCCTATCATTAATCAGCCAAATGAATCCTCTAATTACCATCCCAGTAAGTAATGAAAGGAAATTTGATTTGAACATGAATCACCAGACTCTTCTTTTATGGCATATTCATACGCCCGCTTAAACAATTTCCCTTTATCCCTTGAACTGCCATCTATCATTTTATGCTCTCCCAGTGTTCCCCCACATTTCTGAAAAACTTCTTCCAGCTTACCCTCATCTTTTGATAACACTACTCTTGATACCTAATAGATAAACTTTTTGATCAGTAGGAGAGATGAAGCTCGAACAGGGTGCCAAAGAGGCATCAACTCCATACAAGAGAAAAAATAAGCAAAGGCAAACAAGAAACAAAACAACAGCCAAACATAGATTCATCTTCAAAAAGATCCATTACGAAGTTAGAGAGGAAAGCTAGTACCCTGGTCATAAAAAATCAGCATCGTAAGCCATAATGCAACCAAAACCACAGCAGAATTCTCCATATTTTGGAAATATCTACCGTGGCGTTCCTTCCAGATAGTCAACAAATATCCAAAGGCATACACTGTCACATTTTCTGTTACCACTTCTGATTATCATTCCCATGACAAAAGTTCCTCAATATAAAGAATCCAGAAGACACCCACAGTGCAACCTAGAAAAGGCATTAGATCTGATGCAGGAAGGGTGGGGTACCCATACTTGAAGCCCAACCCTGGCAACTTCGAACGATGCAGTTGGAAACTCTTATTAATGCAGAGGAGGCTTCTAAAATAATTATTTCCAAGGGAGAAAACCCTCCCAAGACCAAGCAGCCAATGCGCCACTTGGAAACCACCAAACTGCTGCCAAAGTGTAATCAGCCTTGGCTCCCTCAATCACCAGTTGATAAGAGTAATGCAACTTGGTTATTCCCAATACCATTTTCTTCTTTAAATCAGGCATTCCTTTTTGTTATTTAACAATCTAGATTTCCAAACCAAGAGTGATAATCTCTAAAGAGTAGTTAGTCTTCTTATTGGTGAGTCTATCCAACACTAAGATGAGAGGCTCCATAAGACAACTACCAAAGGTGATTGATCCCACATGAATGGTGAGTGATTGCTGGTATTTTGTCCATGTAAATCAAATTACCAATTATCAATCAACTCCAGATTTTATCCCCGAACATTGTCTCCAACAATAGAGAGGGAAAATCCATCATTATGGCTAGCAGATCCCGGAAAAGAGGAAGTACATCCCCTATTTCTGAAATCCACTATAGAGAAGATATTAGAGAACTGTGACAAGCAAACATGGAGCTACAACACATGATGGATGAGATCTTGAGGAGGTTGCTTAGAAAAAAGGCTGCCTGACCCACTTCATTCTTCCTCCATTAGGAGGCACCATATGATTTAGAGACTTGCTACTCCAATTTCAGTTCTTCCCAGCCACCACCACACCGAAACACCACCATCCGGCCGCAAAGACAGTCACCCCTGGTCATCTTTTTTTTTTTTTTTTTTTTTTGGGAAGCCCTCACTCAAGTGCTTGAAAGTGTTCGTAGAAGTATCTGAGTGGATGTTCCTAAGTTTGAAAGGAAAGGTGAATTCCAAGGTCTATTGTGATTGGGTCTCCATGAACGATGCTTTCTTTGAATGGAAAGAACAAAAAAAGCAGCAGAAGGTACAATTTTGTATCTGTATGAGTCACAAAACTTAGAAATACCTATAGCCATAATAAAAGGCATTCGGAGATGTACTAAACACCAAATATCCTACTTTGTTTCCTATCGTAAACTCTCTTTGAAGCACGGGATTTTTCTTATCTCTTGTGATTCCATTTGAGGTAGCATACGTAAAAGGAAGGAATCCTTGTATTACAACAGAAATATACATTTGATCTCTTGATAGAAATCAAAAGCTTGGGCAGCAAGGCATCACGTACCCGGTTAATCCAAACTATAGACTGAGAAAAGAGGCCAAGGGTCATTTGGTTGACAGAAGAAGTTACCAACGACTTGTAGGGAGATTGATCGACCTCTCACATACCCTATCGAATATTGAATACCAATTAGTACATTTAGTCAATTTATATATGAACTAAATACAAAAAATATGCAAGTTCTTCAAAAATTCTACATTATTTGAAGCCAACAGAGAGCAAGAGGATCCTATTTAAAAAAGGTAAGGGGCAACAAATAGAGACATACACTGAAGTAGACTATCTATTAGAATCTAAACAAAACCATGTAAATTTTTACATAATTTTTTTCATATTCTGAAATTTTTCTAGAAACTTAGGTGAGTTTCATTTAAATTTTATCGTAGTAGAAAAATAAGATATCCCAGTGTAAAAATTAAGGACTTTTAATATATACTAGTACCAAATGCCAAAAGGCCCGAGACCCTCTATATGGGGGAATGAGATTAAGAAAAATTCTTCCAAATTTGACTATTATTTATCAATATTGATTGTTTGTATTTCCACACTTTCAACTAGCTACTTACTTGTATTTGACATACTTGACATTAATGGATTTCTTGAGTATACTTCCCAGAATCCATCATTACACTTATGTGTGTTCAAGGGTCAACTTGGCTAGCATCTAATTACTAAAGGGAACGGACATATTGCATGGTTTGTGACCATGAAATTTAGTCCGTGATAATCGGTATCAAAGCCTGACGTACTATAAGAGCAGTAAGAAAGGCCTTAGCTTCAGTAAAAGTTCATACCGTAGGACAGTGATGGCCCAAATGAAATGACAACCGGCTACTCAAACAACACATGCAGTTCATTCGATTGTAGTAACTCGTCTTCAAGTTTTTAAGAGAAGGACATTTGAGCTAGAAGCCCGAGAGGAATCTATTGACAAGATAAAAAGATAGGTGAATAGTCTCATCAGTCAATCGAGATACCTTAAAAAGCTTGTCAAGAAACTAACGGAGGATATCCGTGATTCAATAAAAGTATTGCAAGAAGAGAATATCAAGCTCACCAATAAGGTGATCCTTCTTGTGCGCGCTACTGCAACTGATGGCAATGTCTTTACAAATGGTAGAGTCAAGCCTTAATCAAAAACCATACTTATACGGTCATATGTGAGATTTGAAAGAACTTGAGAACTTCATCTCCGATCTAGAATAGTACTTTAGGGTAGCAAAGATGATTTCAAAAGAGGCTAAGGTTTCCATGGTGATAAAGTATCTAACAGTTGATGCCAAACTGTGGAAGCACACCAAATATGAAGAAATTGTTCAGGGGAGATTGAGCATCAACTTGTGGAAAGACCTCATATTTATGAGATGATAAAATATGGCAAAACTTATATCACGAATTGGCTCATGTAGTTCTACCCTAAAAATACCGAATTCACAGGACAAAGGAAGTTAAAATAGATCAAACAATGGGGACATTCAGAGACTATGTCAAATCTTTCTTGGCATGCATGTTAAACGTCAAAGACACGTCTGACAAGGATAATAATTTTCATTTCCTTGATAATTTGCAACAATGGACTCAAATGGAATTATTTAAACTATGGGTATAAGGTTTGACTTTCACCCAAAATGCAACTGAAAGACTTGTTGAATATACTATTCAAAGGGGCAACCACAATCAATAAAACAATGGTAATCATCAAAAAAACCCACGCAAAGTGCATCCAGCGTCAATAAATTAGAAAGCAAAGCCAAAAGTAAGGGAAGTAACTTTAGAAAAAATTTGTTCGCGGTGAACTCTCAAAGCTCTAATGGATGTATTAGTACGTTGATAAGTAAGAAGGTGTGAGAGTCATGAGTGTTTCCTTTGTGACAAACCGCATAAGTTGCCCACACAAAGCAGCTTTGAGTGCGCAAAAGGGAGAAGTGAAGCAACCAGAGGTAGGAGATGATGAGAACAATAGGGACCAAGTTTGTATGGACACAGTCCACCTCTTATATGCCATGGAGAAACATGCTCAGACATCTAACAAGCCCATAGGCCTGATGTACGTGGAAATCCAAGTAAAATGCAAGACTGTTCGTACCACGGTTGACAAGGGCGACACTCTCAACTTTGTGCTAGAACTGATACGGATCAACTGGATATGCAACTGGAGCGAGATGATGGTAGCATGAAGGCAGTGAAATCAAAGGCAAAGTCCAACCTTGGTATTGTTAAGTCTATGCCGATGCAACTTGGAGAGTGAAACATGAAACTAAACTTCACAACAACACATATGGATGACTTTGACCGGGTTTTGGGGGTAGACTTCCTTAAGACAACTAAGAAAGTGCCCATGCCCCTCTTAAACCCGATGCTTCTCATGGGTGTGATCATGTTATATGAGCACCTCCAAAAGGTCGACAGAATTTAGGACAAAGAGCAAGGACAATGTGTGATTTGCACTCCAACTTAAAAGAGTCTAAAGGTGAGACTACCTTCATTGTGACGTTATTAATAGAAGAAGATATCGAGGTTAGGTCTCCACTACCTAAAGTAAGTTTGCTCCTAGAGGAATTATAAGAGCTGATGCCAATGGAATTGCCTAAAGTTCTTTCAGTCTAGAGACCGATGGATCACCAAATTAAACTAACACCGGGTGTGAGACCACTTACTCGAGAAGCATATAGGATGGCACCTCCAGAAAACAATTGCATGGGTTAATTAATGTAGATTTCATTCGCTCTTTGAAAGCACTATACAGAGCCTATGTCATATTTCAACAGAAGAAATATAGGAGTCTACGTCTTTATATTAACTACAGGACTTTATAAAAGTCAACTGTGACGAGCAACTATCTAATTCCTTTGATTGCGAGCTTGTTTTATCAGTTGAACAACGTCAAATACTTCATGAAGCTTGACCCGAGGTCGAGTTATCACCAAGTCAAATCCTGGAGAAGACAAGCAAAAACTATATGTGTTAAAAGATATGGAACATTCAAGTGGCTTGTAATGCATTTCAGTTTGACCAATGCCCCAGCAACATTTTACTTGTTGATGAACAAGGTATTCCATGAATATTTGGACAAATTTATAGTTGTCTACTTAGACAATATTGTGATATATAGTTCAAGCCTAAGAGATCACTTAAAACATCTGAGACTAATGTTTAAGAAGTTAAAAGAGAATCATCTCTATGGAAAGCGTCAAAAGTGCTCTTTTGCTCAAGAATAGATCATATTTCTGAGACACTTTGTGGGATGAGGTTAGATCAAGATAAATCCAATAACAGTGTAAAATATCTCGGATTGGCAAGGCACGACAAGTGTGAGCGAGCTACATTCATTCATTGGCTTTTCTAACTACTATCAATGATTCATAGAAAGATATTCAAAGAAAATAAGGCCTTTTACAAATTTATTCAAAAACGATAAAAAATTGGAAATGGTCAATGGCATGTTAGAAAACCTTCAAGAAGTTGGCAAAGAAAGACCATATGTTAGCCCTTCCAGATGCTACGAAATATTTTGATGTGCAAACCGACACGTCAGATTTTGCTTGTAGAGAGAACTTATTGCAAGAAGGTCATCCAATAGCCTACGAGTGTAAATGAGGCAAGATGGCATTATGCAACCCATGAGAAAAGTTACTAGTGATCGTGCACTGTTTTAGAACATGGAGACACCATATGCTCAACTCTAAGTTCATGGCAAAAACCAATAATACAACTACGAACCACATCCTCTCGTAACCAAAGGCTTCAAAACATGCCCGGTAGCAAGAATTATCAGAAGAATTCAACTTGGAGCTAAAACATAAAGTCAGACGCTACAACCAAGCTACAAATGCCTTTAGTAGTGGATCAAACCTCTTCACCTTGCCTCAAGTGGCCCACCTATCAGCAAGCGATATTGCCACAACTATTAGAAAATAAGGAAATTTAAACCTTAAGAAGGACTAATAGTCATAACTCTACTTTGATTGGTTTGAGAAAACAAGACTCGGAGATTTTGGGCCTACGTTGATTGTTCTTTGCAAAGGGACACTAGCTTTTCACACCTAAGGATTGATCTTAACAAAAGGACTAAGAAGGATGCTCCTTAAAGAGTATCATGGCACTCTATGGGTTAGTCGCTCGAGGATGAACGTCCTTGAGCCTACTACAGAAGGGTTATTATTAGCCTAATATGAAAGACGATAAGCCCAATATGAAAGACGATATGATGCACTATGTGAAGACATATCTTACCTATTAGCAAGAAAAGATCGAATGTTAAAATCTGGCAGGTCACTATACTTAGTAGACTCCAGAAAAGTGTTTTCCTTGATTTCATCATTGGGTTGCCCAAGGTTTGCAAGCACTTGTGCATCTTAGTGGTTATGGACAACTTCTCAAAGTATACCACTTTAGTTCCAAAATCAATAGGTTGTTTAGGGGAGGAAATAGTGTTGCTTTTCTTCAAGCACATCGTCAAATATTACTAAGTTCCCTAAAGCATTGTAATTGAAAGAGATGGCCGCTTCATCAGAGATTTCTAGTTAGAACTCTTCAAACTGATTCATTTGAATTTAAATATCTCATCAAGATATCATCCTCAAACTGACAATTTACGGGAGAGATTCAATAGTCTACTTGAGGTGTACCTGCACGATTTTGTGAGTACAAGTCAGAAGGATTGAATGAGAATCCATGATATTACTCAATATTGTTTTAACACTTAAAAGTGCTATTCTTCAAACCAAAATCCTTCTAAAATTGTAACAAGTTAGCAGCCATTTTTTCCACAATGTGACTAGGCAATACAAAAGCAAGTGCCCTCATGCTTACAACATTATCAGGAAGAAGAAGCAAAACATGGAGATTGCCAAAGCCTAACTGAATAAAGCGTCTCATCCAATGAAGAGGTGGGCAAACTAAAATAGGCAGCCTGTACAATTTAATATAGGATATCTTATATTAGTGAAACTTCTCTAAAAGCATGTGCAGTTCCTTAGAAGAAGAGACAAGCGCCTCTTTCAAAAATATTAAATCTCTGTCCAAATCTTTACTCGTGTGGGAAAGGCTTCCCAATGGATGAAGGTCCACCCATTCTTCCATATAAGCTGTTTTAAGTTGTATTATCCCAACATGGAAGACTCTACACAACAATATTAAACTGAGGCCGCCACTAGTACCAAAAATTGAAGAAATTATTATTGAACGAGAGATGATGACATCAGCCAAAAAGAATAAAGAAAAAAGGCAGTGCATGTGAAGTAGAAGGGGAGACCAAAAGAAGAAACAAGTTTTATGAGATTAAAGAGGTGAGAGATCAAAGCAATACCAAAGATCATGTTAAAGAGGACTCAACATCTTAATCGTGGAGAATTTTAGAATCAAAATCAAGCCATGTAATTTTTACATAATTTTTCTTATATATTTGAATTTTTCTAGAAATTCAGATGAATTTAGTTTAAATTTCAATATTGCAAAAAAAGTAGATAACCAATTATGAAAGTTGACGGCTCTCAATACATATTATTGCAAAGGCTTAAAGCCCAAAACTCTCCATATGAGAAAATGAATTTAAGAAATCTTCTTCCATAATCAATCGTTCTTTATTGCTATTGATTGTTTGCATTTATTTTTACATATTTAACTAGTGACTTATTTGCTTTCAACAAACTCAATATTTGTAGATTTCTCATGTTTGTATCCCAGGATCGACCTTCACTCTAAAGTATGCTCAAAGGTCAACTTATTTCCCATCTTGCTCCCAATGGGAATGGATGTGCCACACAATTTATGGCTGTAAAACTTGAACCGTGATACTATACGAGTTCCCTATTGGACAGGAGGTCCATATTCGTTGCTATATATTCGTTGGAGGAAGCCTAGTCACTTAAAGAAGCAAAAAAACAATCAATGATAGCAAGATTGAGTTTAGAGGACAAGTTTAGCGCTATGGCATGGGGAATATGTGAACTACCATGGATGAATATTATTCCCAGCGACATGAAAATAACAATTAAGGAGGCAATAAATCTCTAATGGGATAATAAATAAACGATCAACATTGCCCATTATCCGGTGCAATACAACCAAACCAAACATATTGAGGTGGACAAACATTTTATCAAAGAAAATCTTGATAATGGCATTATTAATACCCCATACGTACCATTCAATAAACAACTAGTTAACATACTCGCCAAAAGCCTCTATACTCTAAGAATCCAAGAGCTTACAACCAAGCTGGGAATGAAAGACATCACTCACCACCTTGAGAAGGAATATTGGGAAATCCCCTTGATTTCTCAGTTGGACTACTCAGATAGATTGAGGAATCAATGTGAATATCCCTGCAGATTTGGAAATATCCTTCGAAAGATTTCCAGATAAGGGGAAATCTGTCCAGCCTTGTAAATCCAGGAGATCTGATTTGCCAAATAATTCCAGCCATGATATATTTTCCACAGCCTACAGATTCATTAGTTAAGGATAAGTTTTTGTTCCCTCTCCCCATTTAGTCAGTTGTATAAAATATCAAAAGATATCTTCCATATCTCCCACATGTCTTGTAATACACACATATAAAATAGCGATGTACCCTTGGAAATGAAATACTAAAGAATTATTTCTTCTTTCAAAACCCATTCTTCTCAATATATTAGAAGAAAATTCCAATTGACATGGTCATAAGCTTCTCCAAGTGAAGCTTATATACCAGTCATAATTATCGGATTTGTGGCGGTAATCATGTGACAACTGAATCCTTAGTAGGTTTTATAACATTAGGATTTAATATGATTAAAGGGGAAGTTTTGGTTTGGTTGATAAAACTAAGTATGGACCGGTGTGGAAGTACACCTAAAGGCCCTAAAGCGATACATTAGCGTGTTTGAGATAAAATCGTGGACCCTGATGTGCACATGAAGGGAGTGCATATGTGTTTGTTCCAATATCAGGTGTCTAATGATAAAACCAAGTATGGAATGGTGTGGAAGTATGCCTAAAGGCCCTAAAGCAACGCATAAGCGTGTTTGAGACAAAATCATGGACCCTGATGTGCACATGAAGGGAGTGCATGTGTGTTTGTTTTAATATCGGGTGTCTAATGATAGCTCATACACCAGCTTAAATTTTCCCTTGTGCCTGGCCCGCAAATGACTGGTGAATATGAACTAGCCCGCTGTATAAGGACTTTTTGCCGATTTTCAGCTTAGTTATTGCAAAAGTTTGAGAGAGATAGAGAGGAGTACTGGTGAAGAGAGAGGAGAATAGATAGGAAGTAGGAGGAAGTAAATTTCAAGTGATTTAAAGCAATTTTTGATAAATCTAAATTAAGGCAAGTACATCTAAATCTATTTTTCCCTTTATTACTGAACTTCTCAGAAAACTCTTATCATTTCTTATTCAAATGTTCATTCATGTGGTATTTTCCTACTTCTTTTGAGATTATGATACATATATGTTAGATTAGCTTTCATCCCATAAAATTTTGAAGGCTTGCACCTCAATTTAAGTATGTTATCTTGAAATCTTTGAGAAATTTTCCTTGTATGTCGCTTTTATACAGGTATTTGGTAAGAACTCTACTTTGATTTTACAAAGATGAGTTGTTTCCAATTATGGGAAAAAATTTGTATATTTGTTTTGTGATGTAGAGTTTTTGTTTTTGACTAAATGAGAATATTGTAGAGAATTGATAGAATATATTCGAACATATCTTAATATATTATTTGTAAATTAAAGATCAAATCTAACATCCACGGTTAAAAAAGTGGCGTTTGACCACAAATATTACAAATAATATGTAATTGGCCCACTCGTAGGTTGTGAATAATAGTGTATGGGTTTTAGCTACGTGAAGGCAATCATAGTCCAATTGTCGGTATTTAACCTTTATTGGTAAGATCATTACCGACTTTTAGTTTTTATATTTTCATATGATTTTTGCATATTTTTTATGACATTTTTAGTATTTCAACATTTGATCATTATTATTATCCCTTCGCATGCTTTATTCATGAATTTTCACATATATAAATTATGCATGCTTTATTAAGGGTTAGGCTCACTCTTATCTTTTTTGCTAACATTTCCGATTAGTGAGCTTTGATGTCACTTGCAGGAGTTTTGGACTTTGGAAGAGTGTTTTTTCAAGGATTAGTTTAAAAATGATGCATTTTTATTTTGGACGTTCTGATGTTAATCATGGTTTAGAACAGATTTTTATCGAGCTTTCTATTATGGTGGTCAGCATGCCTTTTCCTCGAGATATTATAATTCCTCAAATTAGATATTAGTTCAAAGATGCTTTTCCTTGTTATCTAGTATTAAGTTGACAATTAGAATATATGATTTCAGGTCAACTATTGCAGTATTGATCATAAATTTTTCTGTAACTTTGCATTTATATATCGAGTTTATCTAACATTGGATGCAGGGTCATGTCGTAATTTGGGTTGATACTTTATGAAATCATTTTACGTAAGTTTTGTGCTGGAAACATGAATCAACACGCATATTGGCAATAAGAAAAGCATTGAGAATTTATCTACCACCAATGACAACATTTTGGGGTTCTGAAACAAGTTTTCCCACAACACCTCTAAGCCAGGATGCCAAGACTTCAGCTAAAATTTTATAAATGTGGGTAATAAAGAAAATGTCTACAAACATTACCCTCAGTTTTGTCAGCATGATATCCAAGTGGCATTAGCGCTCATACCTTGCTATTCTTTGGGGGCTACAGTGGGGTGCTACATCTTCGCACAATAGGAATGATAAACCACATAGCGAAATTGGACTTGCCGAGTAGTAAAATCAAGCAGGACATCTCAAGATCTATCACAACTATAAGACAAGTATCAATCTCTTATTGCATTGCTCACACACCTCTCAACAACTCATGGCGACATAGGCCCCCTAACC
Organism: Nepenthes gracilis; assembly: GCA_033239525.1. Lineage (NCBI taxonomy): Eukaryota > Viridiplantae > Streptophyta > Magnoliopsida > Caryophyllales > Nepenthaceae > Nepenthes > Nepenthes gracilis. The sequence goes on from BSYO01000003.1 coordinate 28,941,095, forward strand.
TCTCAACAAATAGCAAAGATGCATGCGCATATGAGAACACTGCTGTAGAAAATAGTTCATCTTTCCCGCTCCATGAGATGGTTAAAGATGCATGCATGAAGAAGGAAAAAAAAAAAAAACCCTCTCACTCACTTCGCCTATAAGCAATGGGTATCATGTCTTGCAAATTTCTTCCCACCAAAGGCTGTAACAGATGCTGGATGATGTGTGCCATTAGCATATCGAACACAAGTAGGACAGTCTGATGTAATTACATTATATACATTATTCCAAACTTATTTAATATTTAATACTTTTGGTTAATTTGATTAAATTATATACATTATTCCAAATTATTCCAAACCAGCTTTTATTTATTATTTTTGTAGGGAAGTGACTACTAAAGGAAAAGGGGCAAAAGGTTCCTTTTACCCTACCCAGGCTTAATTGGTATAGTTGAAAAGATTAATTCAAGCCCACTGTCCCTATAATCTTCTCAAGATTCTAATGATTTCCAGAAGAAACACGTACAAGATAATTGAATTTCAGAAATCAAAAAAAAAAAAAAAAAAAGAAAGAAAGTTTTGTCCTTCATTGGTTGGAAGATTTGGAAAGAAATATGGCTTATTTGGAGACCAAGATTTCAGGCAACAATAAAGAAAACAAGGGCAACGTGACTCAGAAAGCATCTCCAGAATTCAGCTTAAAAAAACAACAACAAAAAAAAAAAAAAAAACCTCAGCTGGGAGCATAAGGAAGGCAGCACAGCCAGCAGAGAGTAAAAACTGGGGCAGATTTTCTTTTCTTCATCTTTTCTCTATTCCTTATTTGAAAAGATGGATTTAAATTTATTCATGGTTGTTGTTTATTCAAGTATGAACTATGTTTCCCTTGCGAGGAATTTTAGATGCAGCCTACATTAGACTATGTACTCTTAGAGTAATTTCATGCAAAAACATTTTCTTATTATGATTATTTCTCTTTATACTAAATACTTTTTAATAATTGATTACTATTAGAATGATTTAATAATGCATATTGAGACAAGGAGGAGAGACATGTATAATTGATCTTCAGAAAAGTAATATGAGTTTTATTGCAGATGGGAATATACAACACCGACTTATATAACCTTTGATAAGATAAATAAATAATATTGCATTATTATATAATTTATTCACATATAAATATAGTAGGCAAATATATAATCATAATTTTAATATTACTCGAGAGGGATTCCATGTCATCTTGATTGTCATTATGATTGAATATTATATGAGTAATTAAAAGGTGCTACATAAAAATACCTTGGTGAAATTAAAAAAAAATACCTTATTATCCCTCTTTATTGAATTTCATCATATTATTGTGCCAATTCATTATATTGTTTAGTTATTCTATTAGCTAACTTGTCATTCTTACATTCAATTCGGTTGCTTAGATTATATTAGGATAAGTCTAATTTTGGTAGTTAGCAAAAGTTCAAATCATTGGCTAAGATACTCTACTCACCATTTTATAATGTGTTTCAATATCCTATACTTGCAATTTTGCCCAGCACAGTCGATGGGGCCTCCAGCACCATTGCAGAAATCTATGTTTATCAAGCCTCTGTCATTAGAAAAATTAGATTAGTTTACTCTTCCATTTTAGGTTCTTATTAAATTCTCTGTGGTAAGCTATTGTGTCCTATACTTCAAATCCACCTTAAATGTCTTTGCAGCATTTATTGCACCTATAAATTTACTCTAAAATCAGCAACTCTAGAGACTACAAAATGAGAAACCATCATCTGTTCTCTCTCCCTCTCTCCTCTTCTCCCCTCCCCCTCCCCCTCTCTCTAAAACAATAGCCAATATATCCTACAGGCTAAAGAGAAAAAAATGACCATCAATTGCCCTATTTCCTCTCAGAAAATGGCCATTTCCTTCCACACAACTTCCTATTGCCCCTTCAACCATGCAAACCACAAAATTTTGCACTCATTTGCTATCATCCTTTACAAATCAAAGAAAACACATCAATAATGATCATGGCTGAAAATATAGTATGGGTATCTATGGCGGCCATATGGACAACGGACATGTCAAACATAACTATTGGCATTGGACATATTAAAAAAAAAAACAATTCTATAAATTGTAAGCTAATAAGTAAATATTAGTCGATTTATTGGCCAAATATGAGTATATTGGCGGATACATCACAAGATATCACCAATGCAATAAAATATCATACTTTTGCTATGTATTAGGAAATATCGGTATAAAAGAGGCCTAATATCGATATAAATCAGTTGATATTTCATTTCATGAGGATGAAGATATTGTAGGAAAAGATTATTCTCACATGGAATATCAGCATGCCATCAGTCACAATTCTCCGGTTGTATAACTAAAATAGATGAACAAATTTGGATTCAAATAAAAACAAAATGATCCAAAAGTTAATGCAGCAACGAAAAAAAATATATAGCAGGGAAGTAATTGTAATGCTACTCACTCAGCCAATGACCTAGTTTCAATCCCATCAACTGCTCCCTCCACCTTTTACCTCCAAATACTTCTACCAAAGACATTCAGAAATATATCCTGCTGAACTCAAAAGGCAAACACAAGTTGCAGCAAATCTGCCTCTTGTTTTATTACAACATCTCACAAGACTAATTGAACCAACTGAGTACTTAATCTCCCACATTCCATAAGGAGGAGATAAACACCAAGCACTCCAAAAATAAAGTAATATAGATGCAGTATTCTTGGTGCATAACTTTACAGTCAATCAAACCTGCAATATATTTGCGCACCAGGCAGCAAAGGCGGTCCATTCCATCCAATAGGAACCCAATAGTTGGATCACTTGGATCCTGCAATTGGAAATCAAACAGTAATCATAGGATGAGGAGGTCGGCAATTGAAGCAACAGGAGACAATGCAATGGAAAGCTACACTGTTTGAGAGAGAAGAGATAAAATGCAAGGCAGGGGCCTTGAGAATCACTCAGCTTACCCACAAGCCAAAATAAAAAAGGAAAAAGAAAAATAAATACAAAACTCTGCATACAATTTCCACAGAAACTGCACGTGTCGCAGCCTTAGATTTCAATGAAGCAATTCCTACATGTTGGAAGTACCACATCACCTCACATTGAGCTAAAGCCAAGGCTGAAAATACCATCTGGAGAAATCATCAAAACAGTGCAAAATAATAAGTCAGAGAGACAAACAGTGTCTTTAAAATCTAGTTGATTTCTGTTTTAACTAATTCCAACTAGGAAAATATGAAAGAAAGAATAAGAGGAAAGAACACAAAATACCCACTGTAAAGAAAAGGGAGAACAATAGATATCCTTTCACCTCATTTTATATTCCTGCCAACCAAGGCAGCATTACTGGTACCCTACTGCTAAAGATATCAAATTTAACACTAACTTAAAAACTGACATTAATATGTCCACATACCCCACTAGCTCACCCTTAATAAGAACAATGGCAAATTAGTCTTTTGCTTTCACAAAAGGAGTGTGTAACATTGATTATCTTCTACTTAACAGTGTCATTAACATCAACACATAATGTCCTATCAGGTTGAACTAGATCATGGGCAATATGAATTGGTGATTACTTGTCCCCAGTAAATAATGCTTTATTAACAAGGAACTAAAATCCTACTCCCCACAAAAAAGGAAGAAGGTCTGATTTGCTATATTATTTTGCACCCATATCTCTCATTGATTTCTTGCATCACTAAAATCATGCAATGGGAGATTCTTTTAATCCACAGAATACCTTTTGATTGCCTCCTATTCCAGGAAATGAGAAGGCTATGAGAACATCTTCTTTCTAAAACTGTATTCCTATTCTCTGCTATATATGAAGTCCTCTTTTGTCAAAAGCCCTTCACTTACTAACCACCAATGAGAAGATTAGAACCGTCAAAAATATCAGAATCAAAGAAGACAAAAAATAGAATCAGCAAACATGGAAAAAGATATGGAGCGTGGAATCAGTTTTATTCTTCAATAATCTATTAGATTTAGGTTGAGATTAAGAGGAGAAGCTCACAATCTAATCTTGGAACCAGATCAAAGCTTTCATCGCATCCCTCGACTTGATTTCAATCATTTGCGGTCCCTTTCCACAACAAGTAGACAAGAGTCAAAGTCCCTACCCACCAGTATTTGAGAAATGAACCAGCTGAGGAGAGTACAAATTTAACATCAACAAATAGCTAAAGTGATATGAGAAAAAGACAAAGAACAGCCCTATTTACCCAAGACTTCAACAAATAAACCACCCCAACTGAAAATTCTGCAAGTTCAACGTCCCTTATCTGAAAAACCGTATCATTTCTCACACGGTCACACCCCAATACCCTCATAGAGACTAAAACGTTTGATATACTTCCTCTTGAGCCATTGGTAGGCTGAGAATTCTGCCTTAACAGAGTCGCCTCGTACCCACAAATCACTGATAGGCTACAACTTAAGCAATAACAAAGCCTTAAGACTCACTAAAATGAGTTAATTATAAAAATTCACTCTTGATAATCTACTAGATTTAATGCAACATCCTCTGAAATAATTTTCAATTCTTTTTATTACATCATTCAAAGTTTTATTTTTAGGTCTATTTTTTTCTTTTTTTTTTTTTCCCTGATTACAACTAACTCATATTTCCTCACAATTACTTCATTTCATTATATTTAAGTATTTGAACTTCCTTAAGTGTCCTTCTCTCATATTAACTTCCATGGGTCAACTTATAAATATTTACTGATGATATCATTTATTATCTTATAATGTAACTCCACTCATCCATCATCACATTCTTATCACTATAACACTTAATTTTTGTACATTTTTTATTGCCCAGCAATGACAGTGTGATCTATGAATATAAGTATACCTAATCTATTTCTCAATGCAGAAAAATGTCATTAATCCATTTTACACAAAACCCAGCAGTTCACAAGATAAAAGCCTCTGTTTTAAGATATCAATCATCAGGCCATGCTCCCAAGCTGCTTCCAATGCCAAAACAGGGCATTTCAAGGCCAACTTTCCAAAAACCCTTGCCCTTCCATGAGAACAATCTTTTCCTGTCATTCTTTAGGCCGTTAGTAAGAAGCCACATAGAAACAAACCATTTATTCAGGCCCCAACAAAATCTATCATCCCAGAACTTCAAAACAGTCCATGTAGCATAATAAGCACTTCCAACAACTCTATGATAGCCTCTTCACAACAATCCAATTTAATTAAGATAAGACCCAATACAGGCACATCATATATCTACCGCAAATATGCCCTCACAGTTGCACTTGGATTTAGCAAAGGCTGAATAACCTCAGAATGTCATCTTCAATAACACCCCATCCAACAATTTGATCTGACCAGAAGTCAGCAGAGAACCCAGAGCAAATCAAAGGTAATAAACTGAACAAATTTCCTTCAGCATATGCTTCCAGAGAAAGAATCCAGGAACTTTTTACCGTACTTCAGGAAATCAATCCAAAAGTTCTCTGTCCAAGAAACCTCCTTAACCATTTCCCTAGTAAAGCTCAGCCAAAAACTCCAAAATCTTTAATTCCGAGTCCACCATCATAACAAAATGTATAACAATTTCCAATTCCAAAGCAAGTGATCTGGATCTCGTCTAGTTCAATGGGAAGTTGCTTAGTGGCTTAGTGTGATCACAAAAAGGTAAGCTCATGATTTGAAAGCTTCAGTAAAAGGCATTCTACTTTGTAGAGAAGTTGCCAAAGGTTTGGGCTGTCTTGAGCTAAGATTCCAGAACCCAGCAGGAACAGCATTGAACTAAATATAGCACATCAAAGAAATGGGGGCTGAAGAGTACCTGAATATTGGGAGCCAATAAACTGGGCTGGTCAGTGAAGAAGAGCACCATTCTTCCAATCTCTTGCTTTAATAATACTCGTCTCTCATGGTGTATGGCATCACAAGATTGTAAAGCTTGTCCATGCACTTCACTGGAAACAAAGGGTCAAAACAACGAACACAGAGGAATGACAACTTTGAAGCCAGAATGCTACACAACTAGAAAATTTTATGAATAAAAACCATACACCACTTGTCAATGGAAAAAATCAACATGAATCTATCTATTTTTTTCCTCCATTTCTTATTTCCCTTCCTTTTTGATTCTTATCTCTGCTCCAAGGAATTCAAAACTTCTAGATTTGCATGAACCAAAGCCATATAGAATCAATGTATAATGACTAAGCCATATGCACATATCCACTCACGATATGAAGCAGTTGACCAGCTGGCTAGGTTCCCAGCTAACATTCACCCAACACATTTTCCAGCCCATCTCATTGACAATGGATTGCTTTTGTTCAACTCAACCCTGACTGGTGATTCGCATGCAGCAGGCTTGTATGACTTTGTACAGCTTATTACAGTTTTCCTTGCAATTAACGGCTCATGTCAATCTGAAGAAGTGCTGAGATGTTCATGTTGTGCCCTGAAGAATGTGTAAATGCGGACAGATGTGTGTGTGTGTGTGCGTGCTTGCGCATCTGTTATTCAGGAACCATGTTTTCTTTTAGGTTAGGAATTTACAGTTCAGTTTTCAAAAAAAGAATAAAAAAAAATAGAAGTTTACAACCCAAAAGATTATTTAGAACAATACCTTATCACTTTCTCAACCTGCTTCGCTACACTATACTCAAGATCTGCTTCTTTTTGTTTTGTACGCCCTGCTTTGGCCATCTTCTTTGATTCTAATATACAGGGCAAGACATACAGCTGATAATCTTCATGCAGTAGCACATACTGCAAATTCATAACTCAAACCATGAATAAGAGATCAACAGAGCTCTAAAGTCTCACACCAGCTGACAAGTAAGGATCACCTCATCCCTAAACAATGTGAGAACTAAATTTTCCTTTAAGACCACCTGAAAACAAACATATCATCTATTAATACCAACAACTGAAAGTACATATCTGGCAGATACATTTCTTGACAATGAAAAGAAATCATCTAATGCTATTCAAAGAGTACCATGCGTACAACTACATAAGCATAAATTTAACATATTTAAGACTAAAATATTAGGGAGGGGAACCTCTCATAAAGAAACCAAGCTATTATAATATTTCAAGCATTTTAATTGTGCATAAATGAGAACGAAAGAAAAACCATGAAAATACACTGTCACTGGCACGTCAAGGATTGACAGAAGGATTTAGAGATGAATGACAATCATGGTGCTCAATGTAGCTCAAGCACAACACACAAGACAGAGGAGACAACAAAATACAGTTTGCAATATAAAAAAGAAGAAGAAGAGATAAATGGCACAAGGAAATGCATGAATGAGTCTACAATGTGGAATTGTTTTCACTTTCATCCTTATGACTTTTGACCTAAAACAACTTTATAAAAAGACAGAACACGTCACATGGTAATATGGAGTCATTTGGTATCATACCCATGCAAACTTCTATTGTAAATCATTAAAAAGACACGGTTACAATATGTTGTTCATGTCTTACATGTGCCATATGAATGGTTCACCCTCCAAGAACAAATAGCACTTCATAGGTGACTTCCTTTACTGGAATTTAGTGACAGGACAGATGATAAAATTGGTTTTGGCATCAGATCACAATTTACCATGAGGTTAAGGAGCTTGCAGAAGGAAAAATACAAACAAACTGAATAGCAGAGAAATAATAGAAGGATTAGACAGTAGAAAAGACAATGTAGCAATGATAAAAATGTGCGCTATGACGTCCCCAGGAGGTGAATATTACTACTCTAAGCAAAAACTTAGCTTCGGACAATTCCACTGCTAGAGATCTTTACTTCACTGACTTTTTAGACTGCAAGACTTTCAGTTTCCCTTTTTGATATGAGACAAGAAATTTCCCTTCAAAGACATCAAATGGTGTTCTCCCATTTTCAAGAATGGAATAGCACATATCAGACCTTCCTGGTCGATCTCAAATTCTAAGGCAGCAAGTCTTAAATCTGGACACCTAAACCTACATGGCTCCACCAATCGTTGCTGTGAAGTAGAAAAACCTAATGTCATGAAATTTTCTTGACTGTAATTCATTGGGAAGGTTTGTTTCTTCATTTAATGCAACATTTATTACCCAAATCTCAAAGAAGAGTGATGCATGACATAAAAATTACTCACATCCAATAAGTCCATTGGATTACCATCAAAACATTTTGGCAAATATTAGATCCTAGATTGACAAGTGTGTTGGCAATGCCAGATAGGTGTGTAAGTAAAATATGGAGAAGGCTTTTAACATGTTGACTTGAATTTCCTTCTCTATTTCACAGAGGATGGTTTTGGATCCAAATGGATTGAATAGACTGCATAGAAAACCAAAATTTCCACAGCAAAGTTTTTGGTGATCATTAATGAAGAACAAAAAGGCTACTGTAATGCCTGAGTACTAATTTTGGGTGATTCTATCAAGTTATTGGATAATCCATGTTAGGTTTTGAGTAATTGTGGACCAAAAAGAGACATTAAATATTTGCCTGTACGAAGAATGAGGCACGCGTGGCACCTAATGGTCGCTCAAGCGCACCCTCGCAAAGGCTAGCCACAAGTGGAGCACGAGATAGGTGATCGTATACCAGTTCTTTACTATGCACCAATTGTTTGGCAAAGTGTAGCCACAAGTGGGGCGCAAGGTAGCCACTCAAGAATCCCACAGTCTATATATATTGAACCTCAGTTGTTTCAGCTCATTTCTCACATAAAACTGAGGAAAGAATAGAACGAGAAGAAAAGAAGAGAGGGGGAGAAAGGAGAGAGTGATTTTGAAGAAAAGTCATAAATAATCATGTGAATTCATCTCCACTTTGTTTAAGACAAGCACTTTCCAAGTCTTTTTCTCTTCACTTTGTTTATAAAATATCAAAAATTCATCTCCATTCTTGGTTCAAATCTGTGGTTCTTTCCTCTCAACTCCTTATGTATTTAGCTTGCATGCATGGATATTTAGTTCTCATTTTATGAAATTTTGAAGTCATTTCCTAAGTTAATGAAATTTGTCTTGAAATTCTAAAATTTGTTGAAGAAATCCTTCACATGCCCAACTTTGTTAAAGAATTTTGCGAAATCTCCACAATCAAGTTTATGCTAAGTTATTTGTTTCCAAATTTTGGAAAATGTGTTCATTTTGCAAAGATTTCCATCAATTTCAAAAAGAAACATAGTGAGAAAATTGGGAGTAATATACTGTCGCATGTTCTTTATATTGTTGGTAAGCAAAGGTCATATACTTAACATCCACAAGTTTAAAAAGTGGTGTTTTGCCCTTATGTAAACAATCTGCCCACAAGATTAAATAGTTGCATATGGCTCTATGGGGTATAATACGAAGACCGGCATTCAATTTTTCGACACTATCAACAAGGAATATCACTAGATCTTGGTTCTAGGTTCTACATTTCTACACATAATATTTGTTATTAGCTTTATTTATGTTCGTAGTAAATTATTTGTAATTATTCATATTATGATTATATATCATACTGAGCTTTTAGCTCACTTTGTAATTTACCAAATTTCAGATTAACAGGTTTGGGATCACTTAGCATTAGAGTTGGACCTTCGGAGGGCTTTCACAATGATAATGAGCAAGATGTCTTGGGAATCATGTATAATTGTAGCGAGATACAATTGGAATGATTTGATTTAGATTGATGTATAATTTTGAATATGGTTTTACTGTGAGTGGCGGGGGGCTGTGCTCTCAATGACTACATATATCGATGTACCTATGGTGTTGTTTGGTTTCATTTGTAATACATTATCAATGATTGAGCATGGAGAAGTCAAATTCAAATCGACAAATTTGACAGCATCTTGAAGTACTAATATTTTTGGATTCACCAATGGATTTATGAGCACTATGTCATCACCCAATAATTATGTTTACATCAAATGTCAATGATCCAAATAGTGACAACTCCTTTGTCACCTCTAGAGATTTTAGGCAAGATAATCCACACTCATTTTTTCATATTGGCCTAAAAATCCTTAGCCCCTTCATTGAGAAATCTATTGACGGTGGCCTTTTATCTGATCTCGTATCTCCTTTTCATGAATTACTATCATTTTATCACATGTTAATTAAGATAATTTTTCAACTTGAGATGCAATTTGTTGTCTTTGGAGGCATATCTTGGTCTAATAGTGAATTTATCCTAATCTAACATCATTTGTGTTGCAGATGTTCGTGACAGTGATGTTTTGCTTCTTTTGTAGTTTGTAACAAGAGTAGTCCCCATTTTGGCAAAAAAAGACAGGATGAGTACTTATTTGGGCTTGCTTCTTGGTGAAAAGCATAAGGATGTGCCATATAGGAGTCAATTATTGCTTTTGAGAAAAATTAGGAGCATCTAAAAGGCAATATTTATCAAAAAGCGGTAGGACTACTCCTACTAGAAGCTCAAGCTGCTATACCATCATACTATCTCATTCCCTAATTCCTTCTTTAGCGTTGATGAAATATCATGTCAATCGCGACCGTTTTGGTATCAGCTATATCGAGTAAGATGTATCAATATAAGATATTAGGAAGCCAAAAATGTTCACTTAACCAGTCATCATATCAAAAGTTAGTTATTACTAAAATTTGACCATCATTAATCATCTATTTACCCATTTGAAGTGTTTTACTCAATATTATTTGAAAGAGGGATAATTCTTTCTCAATATTCACAAATGTAAGTACATACATTACACAAAGGGATATCCTTATTAAGAGAGGTTAAATCCCCCAAATTAAGGAAAAAATATCCTTGTGAATCTCCGAAAAAAAAAAAAAAAACAGCGGGAGGAAAATTTGGGAATGTACATAATTAATACATCTTCTTTCCAATAACAAAGGAGCAAATTTGGGTACTAATGGAGAAATAAATCACGAGATATCTCCAAGAATTAGATCTCAAGATTTTCAACAGTCCCCCTTAAGTTGGTGAATGTCTCCCATTCCTACCTTGCTTGTAAGTTCATGAAATCTTTAAGTGGGTAAACCTTTTGTAAGTAGATCAGCCAGTTGCTTGCTTGATGGCATGTAGGAAAAGTATTAATTAGAATGCTGTTGGGCTTCTTCTTTATAAAGTGCCAGTCTACCACAATATTCTAATATATTCATGTTGTGCAAATTCTGTACAATGTTGATAGCTGACTTATTGTAACAGCAAAGCTCCATTGATCCTTTGATTTTTATCTTCATGTTACTAAGGATGACCTTCATCAATCATAGTAGCTTGCATACTCTATGTGCCATAGCTTCAAATTCAACCTCAGCACTCGATCTTGCCACTACGGATTGATTCATACTTCTCCAAGTAATTAGATTTCCCCACAAAATGTGCAGTAACCAAATATAGACCATCTGTCTAATAGGAAAATTGCATAGTCTACATCAGCGTATACTTCTACTTGTAGTCCTCTCACTTCCTTGAATAGGATTCTTTTTCCCGATGTTGATTTTAGGAGGTGTACGATTCTTTGGATTGCCTGCATGGGCCTCTCCTTTGATTCATGCATAAATTGACTCACTATATTTACAGCATATGCTATATCTAGTCTAATATGTGATAAATAAAGCAACCTCCCCAGTCTTTCATATATTCATCTATCAACTGCACAATCATCAACCTCCTCCCCCAACTCGTGGTTCTGGTCAATCAGGGTGCTTGTTAGCCTAATGCCAATGTTATTTGTTTCTTTAAGAAGATCTAATACATATTTTTGTTGTAAGACGAAGATGCCTCCTTTAAAATAAGCCACCTCAATATCTAAGAAGTACTTTAATCTATAGAGTTCCTATTTCAAACTCCTCGGTGAGGCTTTTTTGGACACACTCCATCTCAATAGAATCATTTTCAATCACAACAATATCATCAACATATATGATTTATATTAGATTAAATGAATGTTGAAGCGAAGGCATTGGCAAAGTAAATTTTATCTTTACTGTTAGGTCAAGAAAGCCTCTTGCTTGGTTGCAAGAACAATATATTGACTATATTCTTCAATGATTCAGTAAAAAGGAAGGCAAACCAAAAAGATATAGTGTTTCAATTATAAAAGATGATATTCTAAACCTTGATATAAGTCGTATGACTCAAGATAAGAAAGAGTATATGTCAGAGGTTTCATATATTGGTGCTAGTGGGAACCTAGTGTATCCATTGATGTGTACTAGATTCAATATTTTTCCATGGGATTAGTAAGTAGATAACAATCAAATCCAAGGACAGAATACTGGATATCTATTAACACAAAATTAGTAAGACCTATAAAGTATTGGGGATACTCCATCTGTTACCAAGAAAGAGATACAAGAGTGAAATGCAAAATGGATGTTAATTTGGAAGTGAGTCCTAATGACTGCAAATCACCTTTGGTATGTTATCTTACTTGATATTAATGTCATACCTTAGAGTGGCAAGAAAGAAAGATGTATTATTTGTTATCAATGGAAGATGAATATGATGTTTGCTTAGCTGCAGTACAAAAGACTGCTAAGTTAAAGATAGTCCTTTTGCATCTAGGAATTCCAAGGGATTACATGAGATGGGGTCAATAATAATTTATTGGCATAGACAGGCTCATATTGCTTATCATATATGTCCAAAAAACCAAGGTCCAAACTTTTGGAGACCAACTATAACTTTGTGAGAAATATTATAACGTAAAAGAGATGCTCATGTGTGTGTGTGTATCAATGCGTAAGATAAATATGGTTCTCATTACACTGAATGCCAAATTAGATTAGATTTACATGGACATGTCAATCCTAGGTATAGCATAAATTGTGATTATAAGTCGGACCTAAAGAAAGTCATCACCAATAAGACGATAATTTAATTGGTCCTAGTATTTCTGTAGTCGTTTATCTTCATAAATTTTAATCAAATGAAAACCAAAAAACAACAAAGTTCATGGGTAGAGTTTCAAGGAAGTATTTTATAAGACTATGGCGTGATTGAAATACTCCAGTTGAGATGATACACAATCCTCCAAGTTACCTCATACTACTCCTCTTAAATCCTTTTTTTTTTTTTTCGGTTTGACAAAAGGAATACGGATCAATACTTAAGCAACCTTCCAAACCAGCAACATCCCACACTGATTTATTGAAATTTGACACATAATGTGAAGCTCTCACAATATACTTCTTAAGCATGCAAATATTATTTTCTCACGACATATATATGGAGAAGTAATGAGCCTAAGTAGGATCCCAATAAGATCACCTATCCCACCGGTGGATTTCATACAATATCATAGTCATTCCACCTCATATGCTTGGAGAATATTGAGAATTATTCAACTATCCACATCAGAAGACATTCTCCTAAAAGATGGTGTGACATGTAAGAGATGGCAGTGACTGCAACAACAACAATAGTTATAATACCCCAAAGTCCAACCATGCAGAGTCAGCTATATGAATATGCTATATTCATTTATATAGAATAGCACAACAACATCTGATAGTATAAGCAACTCCAAATCCATTTTTATCACGCAATTCTCAATTTTTCTATTTCTACTTCTCCCATTCTTCTCACCTCTAACAATATCGACAAAATCATCTTTTTCATCAATGTGTCAATAGCCTACATTTTCACCATCCAAATCATTTTAACTCACTTTCCTGATCTTTTCTATTACAAATGCAATTATAATTTTCATGAAAGTAGTGTCCATGATCCTAGAGAATTCATCACCACACTAACCCTACACTTGTAATTATCTATCAGAAATGGGTCCCTGCATCCACATTGCAGATAGACTGGGACAAATGCTGGAAGTGGCATTATATAATGCTACCCATGTTTTCTCCTGTATATTTGAAATTTCAATAGCCTTCATGAGAAGAGAGATCGAGATAGCCTATGTTTTCCACCTTACAGTTCCAATGGTCCTCCCATGAACAGAAATCAAATACTAGTTCCTCCATCCTATTATTATATTTTTGTGTCTCCATAATTCTTCTTCAACAACGCAGAAAATACATTATTGAATATAATAAACAAACTTTAATATTTATGTTTTGCCAGAATGTTTATTCCAATAATTACAACAAGTAAATACACAGAATGCTTCAGATAAACATACCAACGCAATATCAATGCTGGTCACACGTAGAAGCTCATCTGGACAAGCAAGGTACCCAAGAAGCACCCATTCTCGATATGAAGTAACGTTTGCTAAATCTTGAGCTCTCTGAAGATGAAGACAGGATACAAGAGATTTCTTTCAAGAAAATATAAAAGGAAAAAACACTAATTAAGTTCATGAAAATTTAATATCAAGTAAAAATCAAACTTACCATCGGATGCGCAGAATTCGTGAGTATATCTGGATATCTAGGGTGATAGGGGCTCAAGAAACCCTCATTTCTGAGCTTCCTGGTATCTGTAGATAGGAAAATAACAGGACCAATGGCTTCCAAGACCTGCGAAAGAAAATGCAGACTTCAACAGTATGCATCCTCTGAATGCAAGCTACATGCATTTAGCAGAAAACTGGTGATGAAATAGAATCCCAAGTAGAATTGAAACATCAACAGAGGACATCAAAATAATTCTCCAACATTTTAGGGAAGGCATGAAACCAGTGGTATTCCCAACCTTGTTGTTCAGAAGAGGCAAGTGAAAAAGGATGTTTTTGTAAAGCAGTCTTTGCTGCACAGCATTAATATGGAAAAGTTGCATTGCAGGTCATGCTGTAAAGAGTGTCTTTCAAGACAAAATGTTGCAGAAGCCAAGTGCTGTTTAGCTCAATCCTATTGAATGGAAAAGATTACAAGGGCCTAAATATTAATTTTCTTTTTTTTTTTTTTTTGGTCTGAACAATGATTTTTAGTTAATGCCTTGTCAAACAACTTGGCATAGTTCTTATTCCATATATGACCTTCCATAGAATCAGACCATAATTTTTACAGGACACACATATTGAAGTTTTACAAAAGAATGAGAATTAAGACACAATTAAGCTCAAAAGTATGTCACAACCAAATCGGAGTAAAATAGCAGAACTCAACTCTTCACCAAACTTGTTCTTCAAACTTCCATGACAAGTAGTCAAGAACTGAATATACATGCACAGCAAAAAAATAAATAAACAATGGATGTGCATGGAGAGAAGTTTGAGCGAATAGATCTTTAATTACCAATGTAGAAACAATGCCTTTGAAAAGAAATGAAAAAAAAATGGAGTGACAAGTTACTAAATCAGAAATAAAGTAAAGCTCACTTTCTGGTTAATATCATCAAGATACTACATGATTTTCGTGACTAAATCAAGAATGATTTAAATAACCTCTCCAATACGAGGACTGACAAAATTTAGATCTTCCTGAAGCCCTTTCAGTGGTGGATCATAAGAGTCTATGAATTGAACCAACCTGTCATTTGATTCACAAATAAGTATTAGATACAGTACATAAATGTTTTCCTTATCCCCGTATATTCAACCTAAAGAACAACAATATATGAACAATAAGCAACAAATATAAACTACATATAGATGAAGAAAGGCAAACTTTGAGTTAACAGTAGAAAAGATTATGCAAATTCAGTGATCCTGCTGAAGAGCAGCTAAAGCAGGAAACTGGTCCTCCGAACATATAATTACCAGAAAAAAAAAATTCCTTTTTACTGTATTTTAGTGGGGGAAGGAGGATTGATAAGAGGCAATTATACTAAACCAATACGATTATCCAAAGCAGAAGCATGTATGACAGAGCAACAAAAGAAGGGCAAAACATATGATTGCCCATATACTGTTCTCCATCACAACCTACAAAGGGGGTTATTCAAGTGGAAACAACACCCCATGGTGGGTGAATAAGATAAGCATGTGATATACCAAGTAAACCTTGAACAGTCATCCCTCTCAGCCAAAAAATACCAAACTCTTTAATGGTTGGTGATTTTCTCCTGGGGTAAACAAATGAAATTTCCCTCTCGTAGAATATATGTTAGAACATCAACACAAATCTATCACTAACTAGTTCTAAAATCATCAAAAGTTTGAACTGGGACTACCAAGTGCAATCTATCACTAACTAGTTCTACCTCCATCAAAATTTTCAACTGTGACCATGGATAAAAATATCGGTATTGGTCACGACTATATCGGTATCGGACATATCGGACAATATATATCGATATCGGATATATGAATGAAAAAATTCCTGAAAATTATAAGATAATAGAGCCAAATCAACCGATAAATCATCAATATCAGCCGATACAAAACATATCATTATATTATCATAACATCATAAAATATTGGTATATGGGGGGCTGATAATGCTACGTATCGGCCGATACTTCCATCAATGATTGTAACTATTAAGTGCATCCAAATATCCAATCCCCAAAAAATTGGAGCACAGGAAAGGCATCCAACATTGACATTTTCTAGCTAGTATTTGAGTACTTACGGTAATAAGGAGATGCAACTAGTAACATTCCCATATTGAATCTTCACATTCAAATTGAGAAAAACTTCAAAACCATATTGGAGCAAAACACAGAAAATTAACAATGTTTGCACAGAAAAGAAATGCACAAGCAGTCCACTAAGTCTTCTTTTTTGTTTCTTTTTGGTGAATGAGAATATTTATTGACCACAATATGAATGCGCCTCAACAACTGACGGCCATGTAATACCCAGAATAAGGTCCTTATCCTTTTATCTCATTGTGAGTTGATTCATTTTCCTGAGGATCTCTGAGTAATATCTATTTCAGGTTCTGAGGGCTACACCTTCTTTGTACTTTGAGTGGTAGCCATAGTTTTAATCATGGTGTCGTAGCATTGTGGTCACAATGTCACCGAATAATGGTAAACTATCGTAATGGAGTCGCAGTTGTATCCTAATGGTTGCAGGCAGCCACTTCAAATACTGATAAATGTCAACCAAAATGATACATCTTAACTGATATTTTGTTCTATGGTGGTAGCCCATGGAAAATTTTTAAAGTTGTTATTTAACTATCAAAAAAAATCTTTGCCTTTGAAACATTGCACAACAAGGGAGCCCACCAAATGCATAGGGCTTCCACATTGTATGATCAAGGAGGACCACATATAATCAGCCATAATGCTATTTTAGAGATATGACTTTCTTATTTCACACCAATGATCTCCATGTCCCAACAAAATAGCATTAATTGCAGAAAAGCTCAAACTAGATATTCCCATGTTTATATTCACCCTTATCTAGCTTGGGAATAATCAGAGTTTGAAATCACAGTGCCATGGTGTTACTGTGTCATGGTGTCGCAGACATACAGGCATAAACATAAGGGTCATTGCAGAGTCACGACCTCCTCATAATAGTCAAGGTGCACATTGCAGATTGATTTTAAATCTATGGGGATAAAATCACAGAACACTGCTCAAACATCCAAAATGTATTGTCCTTCCCTTCAGACTCAGCCTGATGAATTATCCAACCATCATGGTACTCGTGATACACAGAATCTGGCAAACTTGTTCCAGAATAAATCGTTTAGACTTTGTGAACCATGGTATCTCTACAGTTGCAATCAACTATCTGTAAAGTAGGTTCCCACCCCCCACAGGTTAGCCGTATTCCCAACATCTTTGCACTCTGATATGGGCAATATTCTTCGAAATACTACAAGGCAACTGAATCAAATGATCCTTGTTTAACTTTCAACAAAGGCTCAAACTATTGAAAACAAACAGGCATATTACAAGACAACCAAGGCCCAAGATTTGCCACTACATGTTTTTGAACTTCATGATCAAAAGACCAAAGCTGACTGTATGATCCTCTTCTACAAATCTGCCCAACACAAAACAAGCTCCCCTGAATCATATTCAAATGCTTTTTAATTGATTACTCAGTTTTTAGGCCTGCACCCCCCTTGCTAGTGCCTCCGACCAAACCGTTGGATCATTTCACATACATTTAAGGTTTCCAAACCATCTTAAGCATCCTTCCCATATCTTAGCCTCTATTTGTGCTACTTCTAACTTGCTACAAACTCCAAGATCAAATTTGAATAGAAATTTGGTTTCAAACATGAAAACTGTAGACACCCTAAATTTTGCAATTGGCCCTAAAGTACGCTTGTCTCATTTAAAAGCAGGTTCAGAACTCCATGCATAACATATTGAGTTATTTTCCAAATTATTAAGCTCTGGAAAAACCTCTTCCATATCAAATTGAGCAACTTCCATTATTGGTGCTATTCTTTGGGACAACATTCTCCAGCCATCCAGCCCACCTTTTACTTTATTCACATTCTCCTGCCTATCCCCCCTTTCATTGGATGATCATCACTCTGGCAACCATATGAAAATGCAACCAAATTGATTAGAGCAAATCCAAATGAGTAGCATGGAAAGGCTGAGTTCTGGATTGATCTCAACACCTTCATTTTCCACATAAAACATAATTAAAATAGTTCCAGTAATTTAATGGGCTTATAACCTTAAGAACCATACATGCTGGCTTTCTATCTGGTAAGTAACTATAGTCCCTAAGGGAAGTCCAAGCCACTCCTCACGCAGACTATGCAGCAAACTTAAGATAATAAACACGGTGGTTCGCATATGGGGATTCCTCATCGTAGGGTTCAAGGAAGGTCAAATATATACAGCCTTACTATTGGCTTTGCAAATAAGCTGTTTATATAAATCAAGCCCGTAGCCTCTGGATCACAAAGAAAAAACTGTTGCACAAAGGTTCAGTCTCTAAGCAAAAGCCAATCCAAAGCAGCGTAATCCTTTTGATTTAGAAGTCAACACAATAATATACTATAAAATGGATTGAAAAGTCATAGGCAAACTCATGGACATATGAATCGCTTAAATGCAGACTCACAGACAACAAACAATACAATTATACAATACAACCGACTAAAATTATAGGCATAATAGATTGTAAATCATATCACAAAAAATAACATATCTGAGGAGGCTATTACAAAACAATAAGAAAATAGAACAGTCCTACCGATGGTAGAAATCACAATCACGATCATTTCTCAACATAGCATGCAATAGATTGTACATTTGCAGCATCATTTTCCTTGGAATCTGAGAAGAAATCAACCAGAAAAATATTACTACACTGATATTATAAGCACCTGAAAAGCATCTGTATAACCAAAATCTCAGGCATGCATAAGACATGACTAGAAGAAATTAATTCTCCCACCATTCTGAAAAATTTGCATACATTCTCATTTAAAATGTTATGGATACTTCTCCACTAAGAAAACTAAATAAAGAGATTCCACCATTACCTAGAAAGTACAAAGGGTCTTCTCTATTTTAAGAAGGATGTTTAATCAGGTTGACATCTGTTTTCGGACAAGTGGTAAAACAATTTTTTAAAACAGCTGTACAAAATTTGCCAGCAATAGTTTCACTTCTATCAAAATGGTTGTCATTAGTTTTAGGTTACTGAATCACAATAAATCTCCCCTATTTTAGAGTCATGATGCATAAATTGGATCAAGTGCATAAAACATAGTAGCCAGACATCAGTAGAAAAATACTAAAGAGACGGTAAACAAGCATGAACTTGCCTTTTTAGAGAAGAGATTTACACGAACAAAAGAACAAAATAGATCCATAAATGCATGGAGTATAAGCGAGTTCTGATGAGGCTGCAAGAGAAGTTTTCCAAGTCATTAGACATGCCAATTGAAAATTGAGGACATCTTTATTCTTCAACAAGTGTCTTAGGAACTAAGTCCAAGCCAATGCAAATTAAGGGTCATATGGTATAGGCTACCCTGCCAGATGACATTTGGCACACAAGCATTAAGGCCATAATATGAAGAGAATACATTGTCCACTGTAACTCATGATGGGGCGGAAAGGAAATTTGAAAACTTACCAACAAGGTTATAACTGTACTGCTCAAATCCAATAGAAGTCGCAATGCTTGTTCACGAAATGCCAACAAGTCAAGAAGCAGCTGATCAAGGCAAGAAAATTAATAAACATATATTGAAATTTATCGTTCTATTGACCACATGCAATACACTAAACAATAATCAAGCTACCATCTAAGCCAGAATATATGCATACAACACAAATATTGCACAGATACCCCAATTTGACTCATCCCAAATTGGTTAAAAAAAGTTGAACTACACATGGCAATTGGAAATAAGCAGGTGAACTAGAACAAGCCCATGAAAAATCAGCAGAGGTAAACATCATTGTGACACTCTTGAATCACTCTTTCATCTCTTAGAAGCATGCTAGCTAATTCAGAAACTCTCTTCTTTATGTTCCACCGAAGTCTTGAGAGAGAATCACACTTTATCTGTTCTCGCTCACTCCATGCAAGCTTCTAAAAATGATTGAAATCATTAAGCATTCAAACCAGAAGGCCAAGCATTCAAGAGTTTCACTGTAGCCTTGAAGAAGCAAGCCTCTATTGAAGCTTGAAACAAATTAAAAGAGTAGTTACGTGCAAGAGAGCTAAAGCCTAAAATGATTAATGAAACCAAAAAAAAAAAAAAACTTGTGCATAGAGGCAAAGAAGAAAAAGAATAGCAATCCCTGAAAATTAAGACACTAGTCGTATGAGTATGTTTTTTAAGAAAAGTTTTGAGTGTTGTCACTGCTACACTTATATTTTTGACCAAAAAAAAAAAAACTAAGAAAAATACACGCAATTAGTCAATTAATTCATGGTCACCAATTCATAATTGGGTTTTCGCACAAACTATAGTGGTTATGTACATTCAATGCAACTATTTTAGGTTCCTATAGCCTGCTTTTCCTTGGCATCATTTTCAACTTCTTTAATTTTAAATAAGGAAGCATCTTACCAGAACCTCGGGATTTTTATTACATATAAACATAACCAAAACTCAGACGTACTATAACCGTTTGTTATGTCTACTTTGAGCATGCTGGTCACTCAATTTGTTCCCCTAACAAGTGTCTGGGTCATATATTCCAAAGGATAAATGTGAACAGAGATGATGCGAGTTCAAACCTGCACCCAAGGTTCCAAATTTTGAAGATAAACTTCAGCGCCATCATTCAATAAATCAAGGGCACCCTTGTCAACCTGCAAAATGTCAAACTCCAAACACAAGAATCAGACGCCCACAACATTCACTATATTAGGGAAAGTGATCCTAAAGTCTGAAGAGTCTCAATTCTTACGCGCTCGAGTTGTAATTTGCTGGTGTGCTCCGGAAACTTCTTCGACACCAACATACAGATCTTGGGGAAATTGGGGACAATGCCTGATTTCCAAAACGCGTCAGAGAAAACATGAGCGTCTGGGTCGGGATGGTCCATAATCTGATTCAATCTGTACATTTTAGCCATGAGGCCTTCTCCAACTTCAGTTAGTTGAACCACAAACTGCATGTTCAAACTCTTAGTTGACCCTCCTCCTGCTGAGCTCTGTGATGTGGTCGTTGTCGGGAAGGCCATTTCAGGGCTCAGGTACTCGGACCACCTCGACGGGATTTCCAATTCCCTCGACCTTGCAGCCGCAATCGGTGAGAATAATGGATCGTTCGGAGATAAATGTTGCTTGGATTTCCGCATTAGCTACTATAATAATAATAATACGAACACATTCTGCACGTGGCAACGTTTCTGCTAATTCAGATTGGTATACCTTAGTTCAGAATTTGAGCAAAACGTATACAAATCCCAGAACAACAGACAACAGAGAAAGAAAGAGGGAGGGGGAGAGAGAGAGAGAGGAGTAGAGTGAAAGCAAAGACAGAGACGGACCGTACCCACGCTGTTAGCCAACTGTGGAGCGCAAACGTTTTGAAGATGATTAAGGTCACACAGAACATGGAATTGGACGGCCGGCAGTTCAAATACTATGTTCGGAATGCCGCTACAGTTATTGCTGCAGGGTAGAGTCTCACACGTCCTTCTAAAATTAAAAATTAAGTGAAAAAATAATTAAAATTAAATAATTATTTAAATTATTTATAAATTTTTATTATTTACTTATTTATTTTATATTTTAATTACTAAATAAATATAAAAAAAAATGGCAACAAATCCCATTTGCTGGTACCTAAACACTAGACAGGACGGTGCATTCTATAATTCCTATTTTATTCACAAACTACTTTACATTTTCTTCATAGCCAATATTATTTGGTAATGGGTTTGCTCTTACTGTCTCAGGAAAAGGGCTTACAAGTAAAAAAGATAGGTTCAGAATCTGAACAATATCTCAATTGACTCAGTCACCCCAGACGGACTAGTAGACCAAAATAATATCGTCAGCCAAATTAGGATGGCCCACGATCCTCTTCCCACACGCCGAAAAAACCTATTATAATCAGTCGGAACAACCTGACAAATATTTTAATAATATTCACCCATATTCACACGGTCACTCCCAAAATGATAGCAGTAGCCTGGTGGATCTCCTCCAAAAGGTCATTGCTATACTAAACACCTTCCATGGTTGTGTCAAAGAAAGAAGGAAACCGCTAGCCAGAAGAGATTTTATTATCCATTCAGACAGCTCAGTGAGTGGTTGTCACCAATCAGAGAAGGTTGAACTGCTCGTCAATACTATAATTATCCTTTCACTACAGTAGGAAATAGAAGGCATTGAATCTAGAGAAGATAATTCTAAGCATGTGGAAAGAAGATGAAGGAGAGAAAAAAAAAAGGGGGGGTAAAGAGAAATCCAGCCTCTGGCAATGATGAATATGAAGGAGTTCTCTTTCATCTTTCAAAGCTATTTGCTAATGAGCATAGCTTTGATCCGTTGTTAGCCACTCTTCCCACGAGTGAAGACCCTCCTTCAAAGAAGACATCCCTCCATCTGGGCGTTATACTCTCCATTAAGGAAGCCTGCTATCCTTGAAGGCATCTTACTCTCCATCTTTAAGGTTAAATCATTCATCTCTAAGTCGTTTCTTAGCCAAATGTATCTCTAAACTCTCCATCGATTGTGCGCACCTTTAAGACGTTCCTCTGTAAGGTGCATCTCTAAGAAGCCCGTCAGCAAGACACTCCTCAAAACCATCTCATTGTTGGGTGCACCCAAATATTCAACCCCCCATTACATACATCCACGCATTCTATTATATTATCACATCTTTCCATCCATTGAGAAATATATCTAATTTAAGCGTTTGAGGATAAACCAAAAAGTAAATCCCGCTAATCCTCTAACATCTTATTTATTTATTATGTTGTTCAAGTTCTAGGTCAAAAGTATAGGAATCAAACCGGTTTCGATTCGACTTATAAAGAAAAATCGAGTAACTCCCTAACCCATTAGACGACTCGAATCTAGAAACCCATCATTTGAAAAAAGAATATACATTTGTATAAGCCCATTTTATATAATCTCAACGTAATTATATTTAAAATAATTCTACTACACCTGCGTTCTGCCTATAATCTTATTTTAAATAATATATATTTCTATTCACAAATATAAAAATTTAGAACAAAATACATAAAAGAAAAAAATTTTAAAAATATTATTTCACCTTAAATATTAAATAAGATATGACATGAAATTTATACATATATATATATACTTTGCTTAAAATGCTTTTTATCACTAAATTGGATTCTATCCTTACATAATATCATGCATAATTCCTATAAATTGGAACTAATTTACATAATCGAATGAACTTTTTAAGTTTGGGCCGAATGGTTTGAGATTATCACATAATAGACTTCTAGACTTTGATTTTTTTTCTCTATGCCTTACAAAACATTGAACCATTATCCTCTTGAGGATAGGCCAGCGTCATTGAAGGTTTTTGACACCTGGCATGATGCAGGATAACAAAAAAAATATTCTAATTCCATACGGCATGTGGCTTGCTTGTGTTTGGCTAGGTTTGCCTTCAAGCTATATCGATTTAGGCATAACTACAGTAAATAAAAAATAAAAAATATTTAAGAATAAAATCATACAAAATATTATGAAGAAATATATCACATTTTTTTTATTTTATCAAATATTTTTAATATTATAATTTATAGAAGTAGAAAAAAATATGTCATATAACTACAAGCTGATTAACCTGCGGTTTGGCACCAACAAAGTCATACTATACACGGTTTGATAGCATTATAATAGGTTACAGCATAACATAATATATAGGGTTTAGTTAATATGTTGTTATTGAATTCTATGTAAATCCTAGTACTTAGTTAAACACTACAAAAAGTCCCCATATCTTAGTAGAAAAATGAAGTGTCAAGCAATAAAAGGTTAGAGGGCTAGTGGAACACTAAACATTTTAGAAGGGGTTAAGGTGGCCAGGGGACAAGGGAGGAGATGGAGGTGCCAGCGGAGGAGAAACATGTATAGATTTGACATGTCTTTGGTATATAGTTTCAATCCTTTATATGTTTTATGGGGGTGGCAAGTGAAGACTTCCAAAGGAAGATGATATGAGATTTTAAATTCCACAAAAACCTCCTAAACGAGTGGGTAAAAGGAAGATGATATGAGAAAGTTTGACTGAGTTTTAAATGGATGAAGAACTATTTTACAGAAATAAGGTAACTAATTCACAATTTTTCTTCTTTGCTTTCAAATTTTAATACACTTACAATGAAATAATGAAGATATTATAATAACAATTTTGAAGATCATTTAGTGAGTTGAAATAAAAAAATCATGATTGAATCATAAGACTTACATATCAAATTTATAATCTAACATGTGAAATTTATATTTGAGATAATTTCATATTAATCATGCCAAAGTGATGGGAATGGTGGAATGGTATTTAAGAAGGGACAAAGCAACCCATGATGGTCTTGTATGATAAATTTCATACTTTAATAAATATATATGAAAAAAACATGTTAGGATATGTCAAATTGGTTTAAAGAATCACAAAATATATTAAATATTTTAATGTTATATCTTAAAAAAACGTAATATCGAATTTTAATAAAATATTCAGGGATTTAGTATGTTGAATTTAAGTTAGTATTTACGAATGTTTTAAATAATTATGTGGTTTTGACATTAATTGATATTTGGGGCCATAAGACTAAATTGCATGGCAAATCTAAGGTTAATCTTTTGATAAATTTGTTCAAAAGATGAAACTTGAAGTGCTTATTAAATCGAAGTTGTTGAAATAAATTTGGTGATTAGGTTAATATTTTCTTTTTTGAGAATAAAAAGGAAAGATATATTTTATTTCGGATAATCATTACTAGGATTAAATTAAAAAAATTTAGTCATTTCAACAAAATAATTATTATAATTTTATATTTAAAAGTTACATGGGTGGTTAGAATACAATATTATAAATAAAGGTTAGCATGTCTTCCGATGGGATTGAAACTTAGGATTTTTAATCATAATTGGTTGAATGATGATTTATTCACTCGTTTGACTCACTTTTTGACAACATTTAAGATTTATTTGTGCTCATTCATGTGACAAGTTTTTGGTAAAATAAAAGTTTATTTATTAAATTTACACATAACGTTTATAATTCTTGGAATAAACTGATACAAGAACCTCGTGACTGGTTTTGGCAACTTAAGGTTCACTATTTTGCTCAAAAGCCAAGTTTTTACATGATTTATTCGGGTGCACTCCGGGTTTATTTAAAAATTTGTGACTCCTAAATTATGTGTTTAAATACTTTGACTAGTTGGCGGAGAAACCTTTCTTTTTTAAAAAGATTTATTTATTTTATTTGCAATTTCTTTGATACTTGATTTGGTTTGGACACTTGATTTGGTCCCCTTTGTGACTTTTATCTTGTCACTCCATCGTTTATTTACTCAATTTGGTATATCCCAAGGATAATTTACATACTTTCGTTCATAATAAATTTGATAATACAAAATTTAAAAATTTTAAAATATATCAAATTGTTAAATCGGATATGATTTATCAATTGATAAAACGGTGCCCGCCTCCATTGTTAAAGAATACCGTCATCAATCTTGTCACCTATACACTCAAATCATGAGAATTGATTTTAGATTATTATGATTAAAAAGATGTATGTGATGGTTTTTGATGTTCAATTCAAATTGGAAAGTGCCATGATCTGGTGCTTCAAAAGTGCGGTGAGATTTTTAATACCATTATGCCATTTTTGCTTATTTCATATTGTTAGATTCATCCTCTAGGATCATAATTTTACTCATTCCTTTGTTCCTTCCTCTAATAACAATAAACTTGATTTTTTAAAATAAAAATAATATAAAATAAAAAACCCTTCGGCTTATGGAAGACCCCATTATTTTAATTGTATAATATTTTATACGTAACTCAGTCTTTGAGTATTCATTTTATTGACTTTGTAAATGATCATTGAGAGAAAGATGCCGGCTTTGAAATGTTTAAAAGTTTCTACACCTTAAGCAGTTTTATGTTGATAACCTATCTTATGTCAGATTACAGAAAGTCTAAAATATGATAATAGTTAGATTATTAGCATATTTTGTCTAAAGTTGATTATGATCGGAGTTAAGGTCTCACACTTAGGCTGTGACAGAAAATGCACCATATGATTGAAAACCTGTTATCCATTCTTCTTATATCTAAATCACAAAACCATAACCAAAACCAAGCCCAAATGATTTTGGAGGCTTCGTTTTTCAGACGTAAAATAATGGACAAGTGATGCTCGATTATCCAAGAGGGCCAAACCAAGCCCAATAGCATATGGACTTATTTTTGTGATGATGCAGACGAAATTTGGATAATTTGGATAATCCTCAAGTTCATTCATTTTCAATGTCACATACGAAAGAGGTGTGTTTGTTCATCGCAGAATAGGCAGATTATTCAGATGTCAGCCATTACTGCTCATCACGAGCTCCAAGTGTATCTGAGGTTGTTTGATTTATTTCGTTTTCAACGAAATATACTATGAGTGAAAACTCATTGAAGAACAGGCCAATTGCTCAATTTGCTCAAGACATGCTTTCCAAGAGAGCGTGGGCATGAATGGGAAATATTTGATGTCTTCTGATTTATTTTGTTTACATTGCAATACATCTTTTGGGCCATTAAATGCTCATGTAATAAAATAATGGATGGATTATCCAACATCACTCAAGACAAATTTAGCAATGATGCACAAGAAACATATCCAAATTCCTATAATCCATTTTGTTTTACAAGGAAATAAAACGTTAAGATACGAAGTGTCTTGTGTTGCAGAATATGGCCTGATGGATTTTGGTTGGAGTTCATCTTAACACCGTTGTTAAGAATTTCGCACTTGTTACATTAAGTTTTTTAGAAATGATCGATTGATTATGATTGATGAGCCAAACCTTAAATGATGAATATGATTCTAAAAATGCATTTCAACCTTTTGAAATGGCATATGTATTTGAATGAGGCACTTCTTCTTATCCTAATCCCACCAAAGAATATCTCTTTCTAAAATGCTACCAAAGTGGCAATTCTACTTGCACTCTATTTTCATATATCAAAATAATATCTTTAGCTAACAACTCCAACTTTGGGCGTCAGTATATCTATCAACCGAGAGAGAGGCAAGCCAAATGCCTTTATGGATGCGGGTGTGGAAAAGATGATATAATCGATCCAACTCACTCTAGTTTTTGTGATGGAGTGGATTTAAAATTAGGAAGTAATTTTCCAACAACTAGAGAAACAAAATGTGAGTGAAACTAATCGGCTTGGTAGAGAAACAAATGCCGAGTTAATCTAACCGACTTGCAATTCTAAATAATGACCAAATCAAACCGGATGGCGCCTTAGAAATCAACCAAGCGGCTTTAAGATCAAGAAAGATGAAAAGCCTAGAACACATTGGGACAAATCTATCATCTTTGGGTTGAATTTGTTTTCTGCACCAATGCCTTTCGTGTGCCGGTTAGAATAATTCAGTGGAATTTTGACGGAGTGCAAATTCATTGCAATTCCAGTGCCAAATTCGGACGGCAATTTTGACGGAGTGCAAAATGAGTGCAAT
This sequence comes from Nepenthes gracilis, assembly GCA_033239525.1. Classification (NCBI taxonomy): domain Eukaryota; kingdom Viridiplantae; phylum Streptophyta; class Magnoliopsida; order Caryophyllales; family Nepenthaceae; genus Nepenthes; species Nepenthes gracilis. The sequence continues at coordinate 28,969,061 of BSYO01000003.1, forward strand.
TCAATATTTTGGAGTCTGAATCTCGGGCGAAGTGTTGATCACTCAACCTCACCGGAGTGATTTTTGGAGTGAAGTGAAAATCGGTGGAATGACTTTTACGGGCCAAATGCTTCCTACTGCTTCCTTCGATCGGGAAAATCCTGAGTTGATTTTGAGAGCCGAGTGGGTCGTGGCCCAGTCTTTGCCAGTCGAAGTGGTCATGATCGGAACATTTTGGTAGCAGACAAACTTTTGACTAGTTGAGTCCTTTATCTGAATGAATATTGACCGGCTTGCCAATGACAAAGCACCGGAGTGTTTGGCCGGTTTGTTGTGAAACTAAATGCAGTGGAGTGGGTCTCGAGGCGCCAGCTGCTGCCGTAGTGAAAATCGGCCAGGAGAGAGATTTTCGGTGCGCTTCGATAGCGGGCGACATGGCGTTTGCACCTAGGGTTCACGATTTCAATCCTCCCTTTTTTCGATTCTGTCAAGAAATCGAAGGGGGTAAGGATGGAGAAGGCTTTGTCGACTTTAGATCTCGGGATTTGCCTTCTTCGGCGATAGTTGTTGTTGCCTTTCTTCGCACCTATCTTCTCCTTTTTTTTTTTTTGGTTGCTGCTGAGAGCCGTTTTACGATCGGCATTTGTGAGAGGAGATTCCGGTTTGGAATTAAAATCGGTTTTTGTGAGAGGAAATGCAGGTTGATTTTGAGAGCCATTGCTTCTTTTACACCTGGCTTACTCTTTTGACTGCCAGTGGCTCTGTCCTTGGTTGAGAACCAAAAAGAGAGGAAGATGATGAGCACCAAGTGTCAAGCCGCATAAAAGACAGCGCCGCCACCCCAAGAATAGCCCATGCGGCGGCAGAGCGATGGTTCCGCATGCAAACGCTGTCTGTCCGATCCTCTGTCCTTCTCCACCGCACCTCATCATACAATTTACCAAAATTTCGCCGATCTCCTCAAACTTGCCATATGAAACACAATACCGGCGTCATGACAGAGGAAGGAAAGATTTACATGCCTCGAATTTATTGATTTTTTCTCCGATGATGATGGTAATGGAAACGGTGGCTCTCATGACCGAAAAGCTTTGCGATTTCACTCCACCTCTTCATTTTTCAAAGATAAAATCGAGGGGAAATGTGGAGAAGGTTTCAACAGTGTCAGTTCTGGGCATCGTTTCCTCCTGCGACGGTGGTCGCTGCCGTTCTGCGTGCTGGCTTGTCGCCCTTCTCCTCTCTTCTTCTATTTTCATTATGCTTTTCATTTTTTTTTTATTGGAGGAAGTTGGGGCCAGTTTCTTGTGAGAGAAGATGCCGGTTTGGATTTGTAACCAATTTCTTGTGAGAGGAAATGTGACGAGCAACCTGTGAGAGGTGATGCCGATTTGAAATTGAAATCGGTTTCTTGTGAGAAGAAAAGCCGTTTGGATTGTGGCGCGAATGAAAATGAGTCGAGGAAGCCCTTTGTTAATTTTGTGCGTGGTTTGAGGAATCGAGGAGAGAGCTTTGAGAACACCCGGTGAAGTTATGTACGAGGCGATGTCGCCATCTGGTGACTTGGCCGTCCGTGAATGTGAATGTGACGAAATGGTGGCACGGCACCTACGCAAGCGCCGTCAGTGCCTTTTCTCTTGATTTGGAGATTTTCTTCCAGCGATGGCAGTGATAATGGCTGTGGCTCCTCGCGGCTCACGATCTTCTTTCTCCGTTCATATCTACCGACACGAAATGAGAGGAAATGGGAAGAAGGCATCATCAAGCTTGTATCAGGCTCGCCTTTTGCAGCGACGGTGGTCGGTCTTGCCGTAAATCTTGCGCCTTCTTCCTCCCGTCTTCCCTCTTCTTCTTTCTCATCTTTTTCTTTCTTCTTTTTTTATGAAAAGGGAGTAGAGGCCGTTTGACTAAGTCACACCGGCCGTAGAAAAGGATGAGGGCCGGTTTGACTTAGTCAAACCGGCTGTGGGCAATTTTTTTTTTTGATGAAAGCTAAAGCTGGTTTGACTAGTCAAACCAGCCATGGAAAAAAATTGGAGCCGGTTTGACTAAGTCAAATCGGCCGTGGCCCAAATCTGGGCATTTTTCTTTTTTTTATATTGGAGACCGGTGTTGAGGAGAAGCCCCCAGCGTTTGACGACTATATCGTGCACACAAAGCCTGGACTATTTCGGATGTATAATCTGCGCGAGCATTGATTTATTGCATGAAAAATGCACAGCCGATTTCTTTATGGGTATTTGCGGAGAATCATTAAGAGTGGTGAGAGCGTCATTTGGCTTGGCTCTCCGACTTCTCCTTGTTGGGAAATCGCGAGAAGATAGGAAGTAGCCCCACACCCAGTGTCAGCGCGCCAATGATAGGGGTGAGCACCGCCATCATTTGTTTAGGAAGTCGTCTAATTTCTCTCGTGGAATGCTTATTATAAGTGCATTAGTTTTGTCTTTATGCTTTTTTAGTGGTAAAACTCGGCTTTTGGCTTCCACGAGCAGCGCCAATGTTGCGGATCCAGTCGGAGTGGGATGGAGACTATTTTTGGCTGCTCCGTCTTTTAACTCAAGACCAGACAACACAAAAGAAGACAAGATGGTCGGAAGGCCACCTGCTAAATTAAAAGCTCTCCAACACTCAAGTTCAACGCTTTTTTTTTAAGAATAAAAAAGGAAAGATGTATTTTGTTTCGATAGTAATTTTTCGAGAGAGAGTTTCTGGGGCCTCTTCGAGGATTACTTTTTATATATGGCCTCCTTTCAGTTTTATAACATCTCCGGAAAAGTATAACTTCTCCGGATAAGCCTCTTAGTCATTTCAACTCCCGTCGGTTTTATAACTTCTTCGGTTTCAACCTCCAGTTGATTATGGTTCGTTTCTTTCGAACCGCAGAAGTTATCAGAAATTTTATCTATGGGTGGTTACGGGTAATGATACCCATCAGAAGTAGTGGAAATAAATTTGATGATTAAGTTAATATTTTATAATATATTATATAATCATTACTAATTTAATTAAAAAAATTATGTCCAAAATAATTATTATAATTTTATACTTAAAAGTTGCAGAGAGAACAGTATTATAAATAAAGGTTGAGTGAGAAGTAAGCCTACTTAATTGGTTGAATGATGATTCAATTGAGACAACATTAAAATTTATTTGTGCTCATAATGTGACAAGTGTAATAAAATAAAAGTAAGCGTATTAAATTTATACATAACGTTTATAATTCTTGGAATAAATTGATACAAGAACCTTGGATTGGTGTGAACTTAAGGAAAATATTAGCCAAAAGCCAAGTTTTACATGATTTATTTGGGCGCTTGTAAGCTAAAAAGTGAAATTATATGTTGGAATGCTTTATAGTTGGCCGAGAAACCTTTTGTTTTTTAATTTATTAAATTATTTGCAATTTCTTTGATACTTGATTCGGTTTGGACACTTGATTTGGTCCCCTTTGTGCTTTTATCTTGTTGTCCATCGTGAATATATACCAAGGATAATACATATAGTTCATAATAAATTTGATAATACAAAATTTAAAAATTTTAAAATATATTATGCGATATGATTTATCAATTGATAAAACGGCATAATTGTTATACCGTCATCAAGCGTCACTTATACACTCAGCATGAGAATTGACAGATTATTATGAGTTAAAGACATGAATGTGATGGTACATGATGTTCAATTCCCACCAATGGAAAGGTCAATACAAATTGACTGGTGCTTCAAAAGTGTGGTGAGATTTTTCACACCATTATGCCATTTTTGCTTATTTTATATTGTTAGATTCATCCTCTAGGATCACAATTTTACTCATTCCTTTGTTCCTTCCTCTAATAACAATAGACTTGGTTTTTTTAAAAATAAAAAATAATATAAAATAAAAAACCCTTCAGCTTATGGAAGACCCCATTATTTTAATTGTATAATATCTTATACGTAACTCGGTCTTTGAGTATTCATTTTATTGACTTTGTAAATGATCATTGAGGTAAAGGAAACCTTGAAATGTTGAAAAGAAATACCAGTTAAGCAGTTTTATGTTGATAACCTATCTTATGTTAGATTACAGAAAGTCTAAAATATGATATATAGTTAGATTATTAGCATATTTTGTAGCATTATGATCGGGGTTAAGGTCGTGGCACCTTAGGCTGTGACAGGAATGCACCATATGAAAAACCTGCTATCCATTCTTCTTATATCTAAAACACAAAACCAAAACCAAGCCCAATCAATGAGGCTTCGTTTTTCAGACGTATGGTAATGGACAAGTGATGCTCGATTATCCAAGGGGGACAAACCAAGCCCAATAGCATATGGACTTATAATTTTGTGATGATGCAGACGAAATTTACCCATAATCCTCAAGTTCATTCATTTTCAATGGCACATACGAAAGAGGTGTGAATGTTCATCGCAGAATAGGCAGATTATTCAGTACCGCTCCAGCCATTACTGCTCATCACGAGCTCCAAGTGTATCTGAGGTCATCTGATTTATTTCGTTTTCAACGAAATATACTATAGGGAGTGAAAACTCATTGAAGAACAGGCCAATTGCTCAATTTGCTCAAGACATGCTTTCCAAGAGCGTGGGCATAGACGTATTTGATGACTTCTGATTTATTTTGTTTACATTGCATTACATCTTGGGGCATGAGTGCTCATGTGATAAAAGAATGGATGGATTATCCAACATCACTCAAGACATGATTTAGCAATGATGCACAAGAAACATATCCAAATTCCTATAATCCATTTTGTTTTACAAGGAAATAAAACGTTAAGATACGAGTTTCTATGTTGCAGAATATGTGGCTGATCACTCACTTTAATGCAGCATGATTTTGTTAAGATGAGCACAAATATTTTTTTTTAGAATATCTTGATTATTAATGACACCTTATTTAATATTGTCTAAAATTATTGCAACTAAACTTCATGTATTACACTTTATTTCTTCTTATCCTAATCCCTTCAAGCTTAAGAGAATCTTTCTATTGTGCTAACTTTGCTTCTACTTGCACTCTATTTTCATATATCAAAATAATATCTTTAAGTAACATACCCTGATGAACCTCATTTCATATTTTTCATGAGTTAATCCATATCTAAAAAAAAAAAAGCTTGTAAACATTGTGATAATCAATATAAAAAAAGAAAGCTAGGTGTGAGGACAGTTCAGGCTTATTGTACTCTCCATCAACCCCTGCATTTGCTGCAATTAATTTAGCAGGTGCAAGCAACGCCTGCAAAATACACCCATAGAAAAACCTACTGGTCACATCAAACCTACTTTGACTTTTTTTTACTATATAAGAGTTTCCAATGAGAACTATATAATCATTTGACGTGAAAGATATATCACCAAAATACCCTTCTATGTCCTCTACACATTGTATGACATTCATCTAATGATCCCATTTGATTTATTGTTGCATACAGTTGTTCTTCAATTGTGAAGTATTGACACCAAGAGACTGCCGATGGGCATCATAGTTGAAAAGGCTGTAAGAAAATCCGCTCAATTATGCATGCTTGCAGTATAGTACTTATCATAAATCACAAAAGTACATTTTTCAGACAAGTTAGCAACACAACACCCATATAATGGGAAAAATTAGTCAGTCAACAATATTCTGCCAGCGGAGAGGAGGGTGTCATAATTCCTTTCATAGAAGAGGGAAAAACATTGCACTTGACTAGAAAGAAGAAAGAAAAAGAAGACAAAAAGTTCCAGACTTGGAACTTCAAATCAGCAGACTTACTTTCACAAGCATTAATAAAACCCATTCTACTACATGCACTTGTGCGGCGTAGATCCACCTGCACCGCCACTGGCATTATCTCCTACTGAAACAGCAAGACCAAGTCAAACACCCACACCCAGATGAGAAGGGAAACTGATCCAAAATGCTGGCATTCTTCTCAATCACGTTTAAAGGTATTTCCATCACACACAAGGGTCCCCTATCAGGAGAAGGCATTCCAGAAACCAAGAGCCAAGATATCATCAGGCAGATCCCAGATGCAACCATTGCAGAAGGAATTACAGGATTTGACAAACCGAACAATGTCAACTCCTTTCTCAGGAAAAGTGACAGATATGAAACCCCTCTGTCAGGGCAACACCACATGAAAAACCCATGGTTCACTAGGAACCATTCTTCCCATATATCTAGATTGAAATGTCTTCCCAGGAAGCACAACTAGCAACTTGATCTCGGCCTTTCGAAAAGAACCTTCCAGCCACTAATGCTTCACCCAAGTAGCTGCACTATTGAAAAGGATGTTCTATGGTTTTCACCCATTTTTTGCTTACATATCGTTCAAGCCCCAATTTATTTGGATTCTGCAAGTTAAATTTGCAGGTCCTCAAGATGTTTGCCAATAGTGCAGCTTCATTTGTCCATTGTCATATATCTTTTGATTTTGACACCCATATTAGTTTAATTGCATGCGCAACACCTAATTTTCGCAACATTTCAGGAACCCTACTTTGTTTGAAGTAGGGGGAAACTTCAGTAGAAAATGTATCCCGGACAATTGCTGCAGTGCCAATGTGTGATAAATGGGTATTCAATCTCAAGGTTTAATGAGAAGAAGAGAAAGAAATCCAAGAAGAAGAGAAGAGCATAAGAAGAAAGGCAGAGAATGAGACAGAAGCGGGAGATCAGAGGAATAGTCTCAAGACTCATTTATTATTTCATTCCTTCACATTCACATGCACACTCATCAATCATATTAGCTTTTATATCTATCAGCTGACTCGTAACAGCACTAAACCAAATTACAATCAGATAATAATCAGTTAATTTACTTCTTAACAGTCTAAACTGCTTATGTTGCTTCTGTCAATTGTTTAACTGACTTTGGCCATCTGTAGCTTAATCAACCAAAGCCTTTGCTGATCTGCGTTTCTTCTTGGGATGTGGCGGCTGACTTGGTTCATGACAATTTGCTCTTGTGATGTGGTGGCTGACTAGGTTCATGACACATACCCCATGGTGGACAACATCCTTGTCCTCAAGGATGTAAAGAAGGAAATTGGCCTTTAATATATTTAGCATCTTCCCACCTTGCATCTTCCGCTGTCAGGTTTGTCCATAGGATTAGAAGTTGTTTGACTGGTGCCATGTCTGTGAATTGTATTGGCAGCCAATACTTAGGCTGGAATAATAAGATTTTCTGTAGAGCAATCAGTTAGTGACAATGTTGGCTGTACTGCAATTTTTGTGCCAATGTAACTCTGGATGTAATTTTGCCACCGGAGGTGGTTGGAGTTGATATGCAACCTACATTATTCTGGCAATAACAGGAAAAGGGCCACAGTATTTGGAAGAAAGCTTAAGATTTCTTTGAATGTCAATAGAAGTCTGCAGGTATGGTTGTAATTTGAGATACACCAGATCTCCTATTGTAAATTGTTTTTCTGCCTAGTGTTGGTTGGAAGACAGTTGCATTTGTTGTTAAGGACGGCTGTACTTTGAGAAATCAACTCAGAGCTACTCTTTCTTGAAGTAATTTCTCTACAGAAGCCACTGCAGTTTGTTCTTCATAGTCCAGATCCAGACTAAGGTGAGAGGGATGATAACCATATAAAGACTAAAATGGACTCATCTTTATAGTGGTATTATGCCACCATTCAGCAAGAGACAACAATTGCAGCCAGTGGGTAAGTTTGTGTGCAGTTTTACAATGAAGGTAGTATTCTAAGCAATGATTGAAGCATTAGGAGGACTGAGAGTCTGTGGATGGTAAGCCAAGCTCATATGAAGTTAACTACCCATTCCTTTGAGTAATTCTTGCCAGAAAAGGCTAGAGAAAATCTTATCACCATGAAGGTTATGTAAAAGGGAACTCCATGGGACTTAACAATATTATCTAGGGTTAACAGTGCAACTTTGGAGCCATTGGATGGATTGATCTAATGCAAGAGGTGAAGATACATGGTCGATCTACCGATAACTAGCAGAATGGTGTTCTTGCCTATTGAGAGGCCTTCAATGAAATCCATTATGATGGGCCTCCAAGAATGATGGAATGGATAATGGCTGAAAAAGGCCAAAATAAGCAGTATTTTCCTTCTTATTTCATGGGCAAAAGTCACAAGAGCATACCATATCTTTCGATGGAATGGATAATGGCTGAAAATGGCCAAAATAAGCAGTATTTCCTTCTTATTTCATGGCCAAAATATGCAGCTCATTCAACCATGTTGGAATAGAAACACAGATGGCTAAATAGTTTGCTTGGTAAAAGCTGCATGACAGTGCATCAGCAACTGTATTATCTTTATCCTTTTTTGCATTCAATTGTATAATGAAGGTCCAACAATTTAGTGAGACTCTTTTGTTGAATAAGAATGGTGATCTTTTGTGCTAACAGGTGCTTCAAGCTTTGACGATCTATTTGGATAATGAATTTGTTCCTTTGAAGATAATGTCTCCATTTTGGTACACCATAATAATTGCCAAGAGGTCCTTTTTCACAAATGGAGAGGCCTTTTTTAGTAGCCCCAAAGGCTTCCTTAGGAAAGCTATAAGTTGGTTACAGTGTTAAAGGAGTGCTCTCATGCCCAGTTTGAAGCATCTATTTCTATTACAAATGTCAGCATCTGTTTCGATTACAAATGTCTCCCTTTGTTAGTAGCCACTAATGGACTATTGGAGCTTACGGAAAGCAGTTGTGGCCTGGTCATTCAAGAGGAAGATATCTTTCTTCCATAATTCAATTAATGGCTTGGTAATGGAGCCAAAGTGTTTGATAAATTTCCTGTAATAGTTTGTGAGTCCCAGAAAACTTCTCCATGCATGAATATTCTTTGCAACATGCATCTGAGCATTGCCTCAATCTTTGAAGGATCAGTAGTTACTCCCTTAGCAGATAATGTTTGAGATACTGAATTTGTTAACAAGCACTATAACATCTTTGCAAAAAGTTGATGTTGTAATGAGTATGATGAGGACAGTTCAGAGGTGCTGAAGATGTGTCTCAAGTAATGAACTATAAATTAGTATGCCATCAAAGAAAATGAGAACAAATTTCCTTAAGTGAGGGCCAAAGATATGATTCATAAGGGCTTGGAACATTGATGGAGGATTTGTAAGGCCAATGGGCACTACTTTAAATTTAAAGTGCCCATGATGAGTTCGGAATGTGTCATACAAATTTGGTGATAGCTTGCACACAAGTCTAACTAGGATAGAAATAAGGCTCCATGTAACTCATCTAAGAGATCATCAAATATTGGTATTGGGAATTTGTTCTTAATCGTATGATCATTGAGTTGTCGATTCTCTATGCAAAATCACCAACTACCATATACAAGTGGTTGTTCATTTTACATATTGAGTCCTATCAAGACTGATCTTAAAAATGTTATCCGTTTCATTCAAAAGGTTTCATCAGGTGAAATGATTCAGCAATCTCCCATGCTATTAGTCTATCTGCTGGCCAACTTCAGAAAGGAATCATTGCAGAATATCATATAGAGAACTATGTTTTTCAAAGACTTTATGTGTCTTTTAGGATCATTGGAAATGGATGTGCCCTGTCAGCATTGACAATATCAGCATGTGGAACTTGGCTAGTGTGTAAAGTGTACAAAGCCAAGTGATAAATGGGGCTAAGTGCTACATTATCCTCAAGCATGGTAAAAGGCACCTCCCCACCACCTCCAGTGCATGCAGGAGCCACTTCTAGCGCCACAAACCATTTGTTCAGAGTCATTAGAAGCACCTAGAACTAACTGATATATGGGTTTAAGTGCTACACCATATGGTGGAAGTCACTTCTAGGGTCACACATTATTCAATTGGAGATGTGCACAACTATGTGTATGAAGGGTTAAGTGAAATATTATGTTTAGGCATGGCAGGAGATACATCCAGGGCCTGTAGAAGCCATCTCTATGATCCCCCACCATCTATATAGACCCTGCTAATCAGGTATAAACATTGACACAATGCCACACAGGATGAAACTGAAGGTTGGGTAAAGTAAAAGACTTTGATTTGTATAAAAAGGAAATACTATTTGAATTACATTAGAGGCAAAGACCATTTGATATGTATATTAGAAAGTCATATGTTGACTTGAAATGGTTTTGTAAGTCAAGTTTCTAATTGATTTAGAAATTATTTTGCCAAGAATTTTATAGTGTGGATTGTCATTGCTCAGATGTTGTAGCCCAATCCTCCTTTATCTAACATTTTTCAAGTAATAATACATTGGGAGTTTAGACAGATATATGGCCATCCAATTGGGATCAAGTACGATAGATTCAGTTATAATAACTTCTTCATGTAAATACGCTTGTCATTTCTGCTAGAGTTGCAAGCTTGTAATTTAGCATTCAACTAGTGGGGTTTTGTGAACTGGCTCTCATGAGTAGGAAGTTGGGCCATGACATCCATATTCAAACCAAATCAGAAAGGGGAAAAAAAAAAACACTCTCTCTTGCACCTAAAATTAAGGACAAACCAGATTTGCAACACCAAAAATATTGATTACCACATCAAAGGTATTTAGTGTCCATTTGTTTCGCGCATGATTTTGAGTTAAAATGATAAAAACCTAGCAGTTCCCGGCTCATTTTGCTCAAACAGGTTGCCAAGTATTTTTGGGTTTTGACAAGTTCTTTCTATGGTCAAAACCGTAAAGGGAAAAGGCTCCAGCTCCTTTTCCAACAAATTCAGCTTGTCAGCCCCATCCCAATTTGAGAAAGACCGGGAACACAGAAATACCATGCATAAACACAATGCTTTGTCCAACCATGAGTAGTGTTAGAAGCTACACTCACACATCCAACACAATAAAAAGGGAATCAAGAGGGGAAGAAGGGATGGAACATACAGGCTGCATTTATCAAGCTCTGTCACCGTTATTTGGATAGATAAGATAGAGAGGGAGTGGTAGGAATTCAACATAGGTCATTGGCCCCAGTAGACAGGTAGCCAACCACAACTGCCATCAATTTCCCAGGTCAATTTTTGTGACAGTCATGCAATGAGAGATTATCTAAAAGAAGGCTACAAATTCTATAGAATACTGGTAAATAAATTGATTATATACCTTTCTTACTATTTCAGCACCAATTTGCTCATCTGGATCTTCCAAGAACTGCTTGATCTGAGGAATATCTTCTGAGAGATGGACCAATGCTGCACAACCTCCAGGCACCAATCCCTCGTTCATGGCAGAAAAAGTGGCATTTTTTGCATCCTCAATCCTTAGTCTACGATCCTCAAGTTCCACCTCCGTATCAGCTCCAACCTGAATAACACCATTGTTTACTGTAGCAAATAACTGAATCATATGGCCAATTCAAAGAATCAAATCAACCAATCAAATGAAGTTTGAGAGAGCTCCAAGCTACTACAAATTTCAGTAAAAGAAGACAGGTTAGTAGACAACATATCTTTCAAACAGGAACACAAAGGTCCATAGTTTCCATTGAGGTCCATAAGCATATTAAATTTTGAATATTAATAACTTCTCCACAGATTGAGCACCAGGAAGTAACAATGACAAACAGCTTAGTGTTTCTGCAGCAGGTTATACAGGTAGGGTATCATCTCGAAATACTGATATGGAAAAGGTGAGAAAGCTATGGTATGCCGAATGCTTTTCTACTAAGAGCAAGGGATTGGAGAATTTGATTCTAAGCTAAATTCCAAATTTATACAATTGTGTGAGGTTGAAGTTTGGAATTTTTTCTCCAAGCAGCATTGTAATTTCATATTTCTTAATGATTTGATAGGAATTTCCTTGAAGAATTACAGCAAATTTTAAATAGTATTCAGATTCCTCATAGAAAATGAATCTCTTTAACATTCTCGCTTTAATTATTGTATAAATGTGTAAGTTACTTACCAAAATGTTGGAAAAATGCCATAGGTGGAGATGATGTTAAGATGGACGTGGTGTCATAGAAGGGGAAAAGAGTCATAGTAATGTTTTATAGGAGAGTTGGATAGCTCCAATATAAGGCAAAATGCGAGAGTTGTGTTTGAGAAGGTTTGTCCATGTGAAGTTAAGATTACATTAAACCACTAATAGCATGTGAGATAATGGAAAAGCCACACTATAGGAGTAGAGGTAGACTGAAAATAATGTTAAGGAATCCATGATGCATGCTACTATTTATTTACAGGCATAAGAGGAACCTATAAAGCTAAATGGAGGTGAAGGATCCATATAGCCAACCCTCAATAATAGAAAAAAGAATAAGTTTGGCTTAGTTTAGTCGATGAATATGGATTCTAGTACTCACACTTACAAGGCTTAACTATTGTAAAAATCTAGAACATGATTTGATTTTAGTTCCTATCCTATCTCTTCCCACCTTATCCCTAAGTTCCTACTTAAAGTTTATATAATTTAATTTCATTCATCTCTTCTCCCTAATTCTCCAAAATACTGAAGCTCTAATTCCATTGGATCAGTCGCTCGAGATCTCCTTTAATCACAGCCCTTATAGCTCTGCCGTCACTGGTCTTAGTAGATTCTAGAGTGAAACTTCACAACATTTTAAAATAATATTGCCTTATACAATTAGGACATCATCTCCAAGCTACGAAGCATAGAACCTTCAGGGAGATGAGATATAGCATTACAAAAACTTTTAAGACAAGAAAACCACAAGAAACATTTTGAAAACACTACTCAAATTAATATTTTTGTGGCACATACTTTTCTAGCAGAATTAACATGCAACAAAAAGGTGACAATCACCTAAGGGATGAGGCAACCATGCTAGGAATTGTTTCCTTGCAATACATTTTTGCAGTGTTTTCCTTTTTGTGGAAAGGTGAAGGAGCTCAGCATTTCTTCATAGAAACATGTTTCACGCTTCCAATCCAACAAAAAATCATGCCACCAAAAAAGGACTATTGTCTCATCCTCACTCTGAATGTTAACCCTGACAACAGCTGTACTTGGCAATGTTCACTCACACTGTAGGCATTCTTCCCTCCTCCCACTCTGCATCTTGCAGTCCTCTCATCTTAGTCTCGCACTACCTCTTCCTCAGTCTGCCTCCCTAATGTCTACCTCTCTTTACAGAAACTTGGCTGCCAAGATTTTGTCGGTGACAATGACAGAGGCTCAATTCCCAGCATCTAGAGTATTTCTCTCTCAAGGTGCACAACTTGTGTGGGCTCGCTCAGTCTCCCTCTCCCTTTTGGTCTCTTAGGTTCTTTCACTCATTTTGTAATTGCTTTTAGTTTTTAAATATATTTCATACTGATACACACACATTTAATCTCTCTTAAATAGGCATTTCCATTTATATATTTCTGGCAAATGTTATTTCCTAGTTTCCATATTGGACCATTGCTGTGCTACATAGTTTTCCAAGAGTGTAACTTGCTCTTAAGTTCTAGATTCTGTAGATACAGATCCTGGGCCACAAATAAGATAGGGTGAATAATTATAGGACCCATAATAAGATTTTATCTTAGTTCCTCATGCCTCCAATAACCCTATTCCTTCTGTCTACTCATTCCTAAATTCCTACCTAATATATATATATTGATATCTCATCTAATTCCATTTATTTTCCTTCATTCTTCAAATTTCTCAATATTAATTTCAATCTTACCCCCCTTCAGTGTATTCCAAGATTTAGAAGATTTAAAGTTAGAACAATTTTGGATTTTCTACAAAGAAATGGAGTGATTTTATTTGCCATGTAATTTTCATAGAAAATTAAGAGGCAGATATTACAATTTAAGTAGCATTCAGATTCAATATAATTAGGACAAATTTTACTCTTTTGCGCATGCGTAAGTCCTAGAGACTATGGGGCAGGTTGGGTAACTTTCTACTTCTAACATTATATTAGAAACAGCTATTTTAAAGAAGCTATAATTTATAATGACTTTTAAAAATTCTTTTGGACCATTTTTAGTTTGTCTAAAAGAGCTTTCAAAACTTTTCAAAGCTCATCTGGCCTAGCTTCTGGTTTTGAATAGGAAAGTCTTATCAAGAAGCCTGGTCAAACACACACCATATATTCTGGTTCTATGTCTCATATAACATAAAGTTAAGTGATCCTGAAATTCAAGAATTACAGATGATCTTAAGTCATATCTCCTATGTTTCCTCTACTCATTGTTAGTTCTGATCTGAAGTCCATCAATTGCTTATCTATCTCATCCATTCCCGGCCCATGTCTCCTGACTCCCCAGACTCCTCTCCACCTATCTCACCCCTTCCTTTAGTTCCATCTTTTGAGGCAGGATTTCAGGTTGAAGGCCCAAATTTAAAAGACTTAGAATTTTCCTTACATTTAAATTTTATTTGAAGAAATTATATATGATTTATATGTGATTTCCATATATGATATTCCTTAATCGGATAACCCCCTTTTTTTAAGTCTTTGAATTAAGTTTACTAAGACAGAAATATGGATTTTAGCACACATATTAGACAAGGTTTAGGATAACATTCCAAAATATTTCTGAACTAAGTTCACCATCCTTCCTATTCACTTGTCTCTTCATCCCTGCATTCCTAGCTAATACCTGTCAGCATGTCATCTAATTTAAACTAACTCCACTCTCCAATTCTCTAGAATTTTCACACACTATTCCTCCTGTCTCAACTCTCAACCCTTTTCCTCCATCTTGCTTCTTGTGGGCATTTTCTGACATTACACAAAATTTAAAACTACAAAAATGGAGGTGACAGCATATCTTTTCTCTAACCCATCAAATACACAAGAATGAAATGACAACTTTAGTCCATATCTTATACTCAACAAAGAGTGAGCCATCCTCATCCTCATCTTGTACTCACAAATGACAGCCTTAATATCTTTTGCTACAACTCTTGATTCATTTTAGAGTCATCCTCATCTAACTAGCTACTCTAGAAGAAATAGAAATAATAAGAGTGAGCCAAATACCGAACAAATGATGATAAATCCAAAAATAAAAGGAAACGATAATAAAGACTCAGATGTACAATATATAATGTATAACAAGAATTACGAACAACAATACGATATCCAACAGATCAATATATATCCAAGAAAATATAATTCATCACATTTATGATTCATTTGCGTAAGAAAGGTAGGTCACTCCAAATACCAACGTAACAAAGATCATGAAATTTCACCAATAAGAGGCAAGATCCCTCATTATCCGATCTCCAAAAAAATAAAAGGGATTTCCTAGTCTACATATCAACGTGAACGACCAGAAAATCAAATACAAAGAAACAACATGAATTTCATTGAATCCGAATATAGTAAAATCCGACCGATGAATTCTACCGAATATAGCACGTAGATTCAACCGAATCACAAACTCATGAGGTATCAACAATGACATAATATCACAATATAACTCCTTGGACCTTATTCTGCCACCGTGAATCAAACGCCACGTATTTACGCCCCCAACGGCTGGGTAAGTACAACGAGATTATCCATGGTATCCCACTACTCTACAATCCTCTCATAGGCTGTACCCGTAGCATACCGATACCATCCGTGATCCCCTCGCCAAATGATATCCCTGATATCATCTCATACGATGGTTAAATAGTTATAAATATCCCTCTACAATAAATAATATACCTCATTATCACCATAATACGGAAAGCAGTATCGGATAAGTGTAGACTACGCTAAGGTGTCGTAACCTCCCATTCGATTAGATACATTAGTGTTTTCATACGCTCTTTTTAACCTTGACCGTAGGAAGCTAATAACTCAACTCTCACGTAATCAAGTATAATACAAAAAAGGCTTTACAATTTCAATGAAAGAATTGTCATTCGGTGCTAATAAAGACTATACACACACCATTCGAAAGTCACGCAAATAATGTTATTATCAAAAGAAAAGTAACAGTACCAAGGATAATTTAAATATTCGATTGAATACTCTAATATTTTATAAAATCATTTCTAAACTTATTCGGTGTTCCAACATTATTTCTAAGGCTACAAACTTCCTTTTTTTATTCTGAAGTTCCGAGAGAGATTCACAATTTTCAAATATTATTTAACTATTCACATTCTATCATTCATCTAACTTATACTTTAATATATTTATACCCATATTTATAAACCTTTAATACTTATGCAGTAACATTCATTTACCAGTAAATCAAACTATACACAAGACTTATATATGACACCCCTTTGTGCACATACATACATTATACCCTGCATATATGTATATATATATATATATATACATATACATACATACATACATATATAGATACATATACATACATACATACATACATACACATATATATATATATATATACACACACATACTATACATACCCATGCACACGGCTACTGCCAGCAAAGGTAGTAGCACATTTATACCGCTACGCATACGTATATACTATACATACGCATATACTCTGTACACCCACATACACGCCTCTTACTGTTCGGCCGTTTCCAGCGTAGCCCACTGTTTACCTCCATTTTTCAGGATACAACGCACACGATCTCTTCACCATTCACCAATTCTCACCGATTTAAACTAACCAACATACAATCAGGAATTTATGTACATTTATTGTATCAAGATTTGATCCTCAAGTCTTAATTTAAGTGAAATTCGAATTTCTGATTTCCCCTTTTTAGTCGAAGGCTCTGTTTTTTTGTCCAAAACCTCACACAACCCAAATCTTCCAAAATCAAATCATAGAAACAAAATTTTAACTCACGGATCTCACAATAAATTTGTAAGTTTTACATCCTAATTAATCTAAATCCAAAATCATATTAATTCTTTAAAACCCACGGCATCAACTGAATACCCTGTTTTCCCGTCTTCTTCATCAATTGCCCCAATTCAATTGAAATCCTCCAAAATTCAGCCCATATACAACTAAATCACACACAATCTCAACAAATCGGCAATAATAGGAATGAGGAATGTCAAGGATTATTTATCAAGAAACTCAAATCAACTTACCTCAATTCGCGTTCTTCTTCCGGATATGACGGCAACGCCATCAATTGAGGACGATGGTTTCGACTGCAAAGGCGGCGGCTTCAGTCCAGGTTTACAAAGTCAATTAGCAGCGGCAGCGGCAGCGGCAGCGGCGACGACATCGGCTGAACGGCTAGGGTTTCCTCTCTTCTCTCTGCTATTCCAATAAGTCTGCTTCCATGAGGTTGGCCACCAGGAGGAAGAAGGAAGTTGGTTTATAATTTCAATTTTTTTTTCCAACTGTTTGGCTGAAGAAGAGGAAGCTGCCGCGGAGCACAAGTCAGCCGGCAGTTTCTCCCTCTTTCCTCTCCTTCTTCTTCATTCGTCTCTCTCTCTTTCTCTCCCTGTTTTCACTCCTTCTTCCTCATCTTATATTCAAAATATTATTATTATCATTATTCATTTACTTATTTATTATTATTATATTTATTATTAATATTTTATTATAATATTATTTAATATTATTAATTATTATTAATATGTATTACTACTCCCATTTTATTATTATTATTATTATTATTTATTATCTATTATTATTATTTATAATATTTATAAATATCAATATATTATATTATTTATTATTATATTAAATCCATTACTATATAACCTAGGTCAAAATATTTGGATATTACTTATACACTCCTCAAATTTTAAAATTTAAGGGATATAATAATCTATCAATATTTTTCCTTAACGTTGAAAGATGATGCATGAGTTTAGTTCTATTAATAATAGTCAAAATCAACAAGATTTTCCCCGTTATTATAAAGTATGAATTTCAAAAAAATATTTTAATAGTGATTAATTTAGTTAAAGTGATTGAGTTTTTTATATTAAATGAGATTTTGAATTAAAAATTAAATATTGAATTAATGTAAGCTAGGCCAAATGACCCCCGACATATGCCTAACCCACGCAAGAGTGTGTTTTAAGTAAAATGTCTGCACCTAAAGTGCACTTGAGCAATATACTTATGTGTTTAGGATAAAATATTGACACATAATGTACACCTGTGAGACTTTGTGTGCAACACTGATCATCCCTCAGTGCTTAATCTTCACCTGACCGAAACTTTAGCTTGTATGAATTTCTATTACTTTGATACTATTAATAGTAGTCATTTTAGTACATTAAGGATACATATGTATCTACGATTAAAATTTTATTGATAATACATTTACTTTATACCCTTGTCACTTTTCTATAAATAGCTTTATTTATTGATTTCAGCTCACATTTGCTGAAATTTTAAAAGACAAGAGAAAATGAGAGGAGGGAAATTGAGAGAAGAGAAAGAAGATAAATAAAGATTTGGGATAAAATTAAATAATTTTTGAGTAAAATAAAATAAAAATAAGTGCATTCAAATTTTTTTTTTTGTTATTGCTCTTTTTTATAATTCTTAAATAATTTTTATTTTAAATATTTATACATATATTATTTTTATATTTAAATTATTTTAAATTTTACATACATGTAATCTTACTCATATTTTATAAAATTTTATTAATTACATGTCTTAAATTCATGTTAATGATATTTAAATATTATATTTCTGTATAAATATTTTTACACGTTTTTAAATTGTATATATATTCCTACATGATCATGATTTCCACATAAATATTTTTTCATATTTTTTATTTATAAAACATTAATAATAATTATATAAGTTATGCTAATTTCCTGTAATTTACCCATAATAGTTTTTGCATGTCTTTGAATTATTTATTAAAGTTTCTATATGTCTATGATTTTTTATTTTATTGTTTCAACATGTTATATATTTGAAGAGGAATGGAAGAAAATTATACATTTATTTTGAAGAAAGAAAATATTTTTTCTTGCACGAGAAAAATAATAGTGCATTGATATTCATTTAAAAATTTTTAGTTTTGACTCAAATAAGAACTATTATATAGAATTAATAAAATATATTTAGATATATCATAGTATATTATTAGTAAATTAAAATTCAAACATTTCATTTAAGAGTGAGAAAAATGGTATTTGACTACGACTTTGATTATATAAAAATAATTATAATTTAAATTTTGATATCCATAATTTGTTAGAGATATTATCACTGATCTTTGGTTATTTATATGTTAATATGATTTTGGTATGATTCTTGTATTTGCATAATTTTGACATATTTGACTATTAGTATTTGACTTTTACATAATTTATCAAAAAATTAATATTATCGACGTTTTAAAATTTTGATTTTAACATGATCTCAATATATTTTATTCGATATACATCCACAAATGAAAAAATATATACACTATTAAGCATTAGGCTCTTTTTAACCTTTATTTTTACTAACATTTCAGATTAAAAATCTCAAATTAACTTGCAGAAAGTTTAAAAATTCAGGAGAAGGCTTTAGGAAATTAATTTAGAATGCTTTTGATTGTACTGTAATAATTCAATTTAACAAACGTCATTTTATTTTATTTCAAGTAATATCTATTTTTGATTGTCAATCAATAATATCGTTACCACGGTAATAGTTAAATTTGATTATAAAATTTAAAATTTTAGTTTTGATGCTGTAATTTTCAATTGAGATGATTTTTCTTATATTTGATCATAAGTCAATTAGTTATTGATATTCAGTCACTTTTAGGTATAATTTTTAGATCCTATGATTTATTTATTATATTAATATTCTCTGGATGGTTCAGTATTTAATATGAGCTTACATTACCGTGTTCATTTAGGTTTAAATCAATAGAATAAAGAATTAATTTTTTATGTTTGAATCTAAAATTAAATTAAAATAATTATAAAAATTAAGATAATTAAGAAATAAAATAATCTGTCTGCTGACTGGGGACGTGACAGTCCTTTACTTAAACTTTCTAGTACAGTTTACTTTCAAAAAGACAAGAGAAACATCCATGGCAACTTTCCAGTGTTAAGCAGGCTCCAGAATAAAGCCTAGAGTATTGCCCAGCACGCTTTGAGGTTGCAGCCAAACAGATCTATAACATCACTAATTAAGCCAAGCTTAACAACTTTATCACGAATGTGTGGTCTGAGAGCTGCTTCTTTAAGCTCATGCAGCACCACAGATTCGGAGCCAACAACAAGAGCTTACATGATTATAGGAGAAGCAAATAAAGTGTGGGAGTTCAATAGGATTAAACCAGAGATGCAGTATCAAAGCTAGTTGACGATTTCTGACTCAGAAACTTAATTTTTAAGAATAGTTATTATAAGAGAAATAGCTAATAACAAGAGAATTATGCAATGCTACTTACTCTTAAAATAGAAGAAATATAAAAAAGAATGTGGCGGTGGCCGCTACATCCCTGCGCTGCCGGCCACTGTAATGGGCGTAAGGGTGATAGTAATTATTTCTAATCTCCACTTAAATTAAATTAGCTAATATTATTTTCAGATGATCTCTTTTTGGTTAATAAAACAAACCATAAGGGGAATCAGACGGGAAATAAATGCTGATCATTCCTTAAAGAGTCTTGTCCGCGAGGACGAAAACTCTCTTACCAAATTGCACTCAGAGAGAGTGATGGGGGAGGGGGGGAGACAGAAAATAAAAGGAAAACTGCAGAAGTGATGGCCCTAGATGGTTTTGAGAGATTTGTTCATCAAAAAGAAGCCGAGAAGATTGCTGAAGTGGTTTAATGATTTGAATCTTCTTCCTCGCAGAATCTAGTATATTGATCAGGATCCATTAGGGAGTTGAGCTCACCAGCATCACTCATCTCCACCTTTATGATCCATCCATTCTCATATGGACTTGCATTAACCTGCGTCATGATTTGATAAATTAAATAAAAAAATCCCAAAGGCATTGTTAGGAATAAATTAGCTCATTCGGTTCCTGTGAATTTGATTCCATAGAATTGGAGGAATTCCTGTCTTGGTATGCTATGGGAATTTCTGACCAATTTCTGCACATAACTCAGGACTTCAAAGAAAATGCAGACATTTCACCTCTATTACAGGAAAAAATAATGCTACATAAATCAATATTATCAGGTTCCTCTTGATAAAAATACATGATTAGCAATTCCATTGTGGGAAATGTAGGAATATGGGATCTAACAAATCCTCCAAATTTGTTGATTACACTTTGAGATGCATATCTAAAAGTTGTTCACCGATTCCGATTAAGTCATCAGTTAATTGGTTGTCGCAACCTGGAAACTGCAACTTATTCAATAGGCAATCAGTCTTTCGATAAGTCAATTATCATGGTGCCACGGGGGCAGCACCTCTATACAAAGCTTGGTGCACCTGAACAATAGAATCCTTCTAACGAGTGTTAGCATCCTTTCAAGACATGCCGCATTTTCCACCTTGCAAGGCTCCCCTTTACAACCTCCAGGACCCCAAAAAAAGCGTACTGATTCTCAGAATTTAGTCTTCTCAGAAGCTCTACAATCACCCAGTTATGTAAGATATTAACAATTTTAATGCATACCTTAATTTATATGATTCATGATGATTCTTCTATGAAAATTGCAACATAATAATAAAACTAATGACATACAACGATCATTTTAGAGAGAGAGAAAAGTTTATATGTAAATAAATAGATGAGGTCTCTCATGTCATGTTTATAAACTATATTCCATAGAGACTAATGGTTGTGTCTTTTCACAGATGAAAAGGCAAAGCCTTAAATGAAGGATCACCTGCCTTCATTTCCCCAAAATATTCTTTACTATTTTAAGTTTTAATTAAACTTTAAATCATGATTGTTAATAGAAATCCAAATTTCAAATATTATTGTCATATATAAGGCCCAATTAAATAATTGACCTAACAAAGTATTCTAAAAACATCTCTTATAAAACCCAACATAACACAATGACCAACAGCTTAGAACGTTGGATTCCCTGCAATCAACTGTTTGATGCTATGAATAGTGTAAAGGGATAGGAAGAATTGAAGTCATATCCAGATCCCAGATAGGCCGAGGAACCCCAATTTGGAGTTGCCAAGGCCTTAGTGAAGCCGGTTGTTCCCGATGGAATGACTGAAGTTCCAGAAGATTCAAGGCCCGATGGAACCATCAGAATGCTGAAGAACACCAACATAGCGGAGGACCACGTGCCTCTACATCACTAAAAAGGCCTGACAAGATGACCAAGGCATTGACCAACTCAAATTAGGCCCACAACAAGACTGGAATAGCAATTTAGCAAACGGACAGCAGGGCTATGGGTGCTACAAGAATGCAAAAATTGAAGATATGTGTCCAGCTATCACATCGAATTAAGGACAGACTAGCAGGCAAACCATGTTGCAGGTGACATAAAAAGCATCAGAGCATCCTAGCCAGCGGAAATCTGCCACGTGGAAAAGATCACCCAGTGATATAATATAGAAGATCCAACCAATGTTTGTCTTGCCAGACAGGACATCCCTCGGGATGCCTTTCCCTTAGCATATAAAAAGGGGGTCCTTAGAGAAGAAAAGGGGAACTGTTTGAGAGGAATTAATGTGCAAGGCAGGCCAATGCTCTTTTTGTTAGCAATTCCATGTCCTTACTTCATCCTCAACAAGTCTAGAGCCATGCATGAATAAAGCTACGCACCAACAAACATTTATGTACATGCACAAGGTGCCCTTGATGGTATGAAAAAGCTACTAAGAACAAAGAGATTTTTCTGAGCAAACGAGAATATACATCTACACATGCTTTAAAGCTTTACTAGAGGGAACCTTATTGTCCTTCTAGGAAAAAAACTTTCACCTAGCTCACTTAGTGGGTAGTAATCATCCTGAAGAACCATCCCATGCTCGGAGTAATACTTCCAGTAGCACCATTTTCTCCCTCTAACAACGGACTCTTATTCCAATCTATATATCTATTCACCATTCTTTCCTCACATGGGTTCGATAGCCTTCTCGTAAGGCTCCCATCTCCTTTACACCATTTAAAAACACCAGAATTACAGTGGCTTGTTTTTCCTACGGTCTTGTCTTCTGTCACATAATCATACTGACGGATGAAATATATTTATTTGAGTGGCAAAGAGGTCCCCTAGGGAAACATTCTTGGCCCTTTGTTTCCCGTCTTTGTTGGGTGTGAAAAATTTAGGTTCTAGGATCCAAAGCTTACTTTCAATAGGTTAGTAGCTTTTCAGGTAGAATGTTTTCAGGTATGCATCACTAGCGCCTTCAATGAGAAGTGCCAATGAAAAGCCTTCCCTAGAGAACACCAAAACTAACAAGCTTGTTTTCTAGAGCTCTCTCTTTCTCATTTTCTTCATTGCCTCCCTTTACACATAAAACATTCATTATTGTAAACGCGCAGCACATGTCCTGTCCAGCCCTGTACTGCAAATTTTCCATCCATTTTCTTACAAGCTTTTTCCAAAATTATTCCAGTAAATACCTTTATAGTTTTGCACTTTGAAGTGAAATTCTTCCCAGCCACAGTGGGTTGATCAGTTTGATTATAGGCTAAGAAGAGCTGGTAGTTATGGCTCTCAGTGCCCGTTAGTGGGTAAATGCAAGTGCGCACCACCTCAATTTTCCTTGCCAAAAGGATAGTTCTAAACAAATCAAAGCCTGATTCCACAAGATCGAAAGGATCATATATCAAATCTGATAATAAGGATATCTGAAGTGCAGATCAATTGGATACTACAACCATCTGCAACCCAGTTGCAAGCTGATGGTTCACAGAAGCTTGATTCAGCAAAATTGCTGTGCTCTCACAGAAACTGATACTCGTGGGCAGATGACTCTGAGAAAGGAGAAGCTCAAGAGGAGCAAGTGAAGCAAGATAATGATTTTGAAATTAATGTTTTTGAGGTTATAGAAAGTTGTGATATGGAAGAATTCCTAAATGAGATATTGGGGGAAGGACTTCCACTTTCAGTCCTGGAAAATAATGTATGATCCAAATGGACACAAGTTGCTATACACGAAATTCTAATGCTTGATGACGAGTCTTTAGGTATTCATATTGCTTCCATGACTAATAAACAGACACTCCGTAGAGTAGGGGCTAGATACATAGAGTCTAGGCCTATTATAATAAACGAATGGAATGAAAGTTTCAATTTGACAAAGAACGGGCAGCCTAACATACAAGCTTTCACATTGCAGGCTTTGGGGAAAGTCAAAATGCATGCAGCCTTAGCCTTGCATTCTAAAAATGTTTCCTTTATAGATTGAACATGTGGCTGGTTACAATGGAGTAACATTACCATTGTTCAAAGGTTCATACTTCAATTTCATAAAGAATTGATTCAACTTGTCTCATCCTGATCCAGTTCCCTAACTTGAAGTTACATTATTGGGGAGCAGATGCACTCAGTAAAGTAGCTAGCCAAGTGGGTAGGCCCACAGCAACTATTGAATGTAAGGCTACATGGCAGGAAATCTCTTATGCCCCTGTGCTTGTAAAAGTGAAGTCACAAAGGAAACATAGTGTGGCAATGGGGCCCTTGGGGACGTGTATAATAGATGTGTCCTAAAAGGCCTAAGGGGAAACAGCTGTTAAACCCAAACAAAAGCCTGCTGCTTCTACCACAATTAAAGTTAAATCAGATGGACTGACTCCTCCGGCTAGCAAATCCCTAAGGTCATTGCACAGTGCCCAGCAGAATACATTTTCACTCTGGAAGATGAAATCCATGTTCCAGGGAGAGTCTTAGGAGGTGCATGGAGCATATGGCCGTCAACCTACCCCTAACACAACAAGTTGAAATTTTTTTCTAGATTGATTAAGTTCTGGTTTCTTGCTTTATTAATAACAAGTTATTAATCCAATCCCCAAAGATTTATTTAAAAAATATCAAATTTAAGTAAATTGATAAATTATTAAAATTAATTGTGGACTCGGATCAAAAATTAAGTATTGGACCAAAATGGTTTAGGCTCGAGTAGCACCTGATATATACTTGATCCACGTATAAGGACATTTTAGATAAAATAGTTGCGCCTAAGATGTACACGAAGGGCACTCGTGCATATTTAGGCCAAAATGTCAGTGTCTAATGCGTGTTTATTAAGTGTTCGTACGCAAGCTGGAATTTGCCTTTGCACCTAAACCGCACCTAATTGGCACACGTGTGTTAATCTATTATAAATAGGCCTTCTAGCCAAGTTCAGCTCATTTTTATTGAGTTTTAAGAGAAAAGAGTGAAAAAGAAGAGAAAAAGAGAGAGAAGCAAGAAGAAAGTAAATTTGAAGAGAACTCAAGCTAATTTTTAATAAATTCAAGTGAAGATAAGTCCATCTAAACCCCTTTATTCCTTTATTGCTAATTTTTTCTAAAATCTCTCGAGTATTTCTTATTCAAATACTCATTCATATGACATTTTCTTACTCTATCTAATTTTACTTTGTATGCATGTCAATTTATTCCTATCTCATGGAACTTTGGAAAGTTCATGTCATAAAATCATACAAACCATATTGAATTGAAGAAAATATACTTTGACTTTGATGAGTAAAATGTTTCTCCAGCTTGAGAAAATATTTTATATATTTGGATTTCGGTGTAGATTTTTAGTTTAAACTAAATAAAGACCATTGTAAAGAATTGAAGAAATATATTTGGACATGTCTTAGTATATTATTTATAAATTGAAAATTGAATCAAACATTTATAGATCAAAAAAGTGGCGTTTGACCTCAATTATAAAGAATAATATGCAATCGAGCTACCCACGAGTCGCAAATAATGGCAAATGACCTTTAATTATGTGAAAGCAATTACAACCAGAATTTCAATATTTGACTCTTGTTAGTAAGGTCATCACCAATACTTGATTCTTATATATTTAAAAGACTTTCCTAAATTTCATGTTCTTATACGTTTTGAATGATTTTCGCATGCTGTACGATTTTACTGATTTTTATGAGATCACATGAATTTTGGCATGTCCAATGTCTATATATTTGCTTATGAGTTTCGCATGACTTATTGCAATTTTGATTTGATCCACATTTTGGTTTCTAATCATGAATATTGTCCTTTACATGTTTGTTAGTTATATCCACATATATAAATTTATACCAAATTTGCTAAGCTTTAGGTTCACTTTTATCATAGGTTTGCAAACCTTCTAGATTAGCTGGCTCGGATGTAATTGCAGAAATTTTGGACACCGGAGAAGCTTTTCAAAGAAAATTGTTTTAGGATGTTTAGGTGTTTAAATGAATTTTAATTATTTAGATTTGCAGGTTCAAAACTTTGTATTTGGCTAGGAGCTAAGAATAGTTAAATTTTATTATAGTGTTAGATATTATAATATTGGATGCTTTGATTTCAGTTTAAGATATTTTTCCTTACGGTTTAAGTCGAGCAATTGAGTAAGCTATGGATCCCGAATTATATTTTTAATAATGATTAATTAATTTAAATTAATGAAAATATCGAGGTCAACTAAGATATTAGGTCTAAATTTGATTCCTGGCCAAAATAAGTTAGACCAACTGAAATTTAATCAGCATCTAACCTATGCATATGTATATTTTGGATAGAAAAGTCGCATTTAAAGGATGCCTCTAGGGTACCCATGTATATTTTAGGTTGATTAGTAGCGCCCAATATATGCTTGAGGGACAGACAAGTATATTTGAGACAGAATATTAGTGCCTAATATACGCTTAAAAACACTTGTGTGCCATACAATTTATGCATTAGCGCCTGATAGGCGCTAATGCATCAGTTTTCTATATAAAACCCCTTTGATCGATTTTCAGTCATTTTTGTATGATTTTAGAGAGAATAGAGGAAAAGAGAGAAAGAGAGAGAAGTTTGTTGAATAAGAAATTAAAGAGATATCAAGAGAGTTTTTGACAAAATCAACTATAAGGCAAATGCATTCAAGCCTTCTTTCCTTTGTTGCTGATCATTTCTTACCTCTTTGAGCATTTCTTGTTTTAAGTACTCATGCATATACTATTTTTATAGCTAAAGATTTTACACTTTGTATGTATATAATCCTACTCCCATTCTATGAAACTTTTATGAATTGCATACCTTCAATTCATGTACATTGCATTCAAAAGTTGATTTTCTACAACAATATTTATATATGCCTTTAATTGTATTTAAATATTTTAGCATGGCTTTGGTTTTTAGATATATATTCCTGCATGTCTAGACTTGAAATAAATTGATGAAAGTATCCTAATTATATTGATTTTCTGTAATTTCAGCGTTATTATGTTTGTATAATTGCTGATTTCAAAGATGCCGGCGTCTCTGTTCATTCTGCTATGATTGTTGTCTTTGATAAACCTCAAAGAGTGCAACTCCAAGTCAAATTTTTGCTATATGTGAATTTTCCATTGTTCTATCCAGCACTGAGTGGAGACAAACTGGGCACAGCAAATTCATGGTGCAAAAATGTTTCAAGTTGTAAAAAAAAAACCCTTAGATGCCGTGTGGTTGGGTCAAAATTCATAATTAGAATTGAAATCTTAAGCCTAATTTCAATTCTATCGTTTGGTTTCAAGCAGAATTAAAATCAAATTCCAAGTTTCAATTCATCATTAGAATTGAAAAATAGTTTTTGATTTTTAAGAAGAGAGTAAAGAACCATAATTTTAAAATTGAGAATTGTATCTCAATTACACAAGACAAAATCAGACTATGCAAAAGCCAATGGATAAAATACTTCTATCTATTTAGATAGGGTAGCGGTAGGCCGACATGATTTTATTTTTTAATTTAATTTAATTTTTAAAATACCTAGAGTATTATTTGAAAATTTCAAAAAATAAAACTCAAATAAAGAGAATTGGCTAAAAATATTTTAAAATAATATGTATCTAGAAGATATTAAATACAAATGAATATGTTTAGGCAGGGCTATCATTCAAAACAAAAATCATGCCAGCACTCATCTATCATGGAAATTAGATTGAACCAGGTTGTATCGACTAGCAAGTCAACAAAAAAAATCCTTTTATAACACTAAGTGGGCTCGTCTGTATGAATTTATTTTTGACATTCCACTGAATTTAGTACAATTTTCTTTAAGGATTCAAGTACTTTTAAATAATTTTGTATCATATCATTCCAAATTATTTTTAGTTTAAATATTCTTTCTTTTTCTTCAAATCATAACTAACTCACATTTCTTCACATGTGTTTCTTTTAGCCAATATTTTAAGTGTCCGGATTAATCAGTGACATCGTTGAAAATATCGACCGATACAATATATATCGGCCAATATATTTTTGTATCGAGCAGTACCGATACTGAGAAATCCCAATACTAAAATAATATCGCGATATGTTACCGCATCGGTGATATATCATTAATATATCAACTGATTTTTGTTTTTAAACTTCAATTATTAAAGGGTGTCTCACTTCCCCCATTTGCCACTCACTCTTATACAGAAACCAAAGACTCGTGAAAGGAAAAGGGCAAGCCGCAGCAAAGGCAAAGTTTTCCCCTCCTCTTCAAAATTATCTTAATTTTTTCTATTCTTTAAATTAAACAAAAATTACTCAAACATACACCTTAATCCTATAATTTTAAATATTTTTCACATTCTAATTTCTCACATTTCATAGTGAATTTGATATTATTCACGAAATTAGTTGAGAAGGAAAAGAGAAAAAATTATTATTTTAGATCCATTTTTCTCACTATTTTTAACTTGAATTAGCCTATATATAGTGTTTCTAACAAATCTCGTATAAATTTTTAGGCTGAAAATGAGACCTAAGCCTTGCTTTAGAAACCCTAAAATTAAATCCGAGTTAAAATTTCAAGATTTTGTCAAATTATACATAAAATTCATAGATCTGTGTTCTAAAGTTTAATTTGCATATTTTTAAATTGAATGATATTTTTTTTATTTTTTAATGAGTTTTTTAAATTATTGTTAAAGACACTTTTGTTAGATAAAATCACAATGTTGTGGGTGATATTAGTTGTTGATATATTTAATATTTTTATTTTATTTTTCTGGATCTTAATATTTTTCTAATTTTTTAAAAAAGATTTTCTCAATTTTATATCTAGAATTTATAGATCTATAGTATAAAAGATTAATTTGAAAAATTTTATATTGAATTATGATTTTCTTGAATTATGTTTTTAAGACTTCTTATTAGATAAAGTAATAATTATGAATAATGCTGGTTATTACTTGTTGATGAATTTTAATATTTTTTATTTATTTTTGTGGATCTAAATATTTTTTTCCTAAATTTTTTACTAAAAATGCTACTCAATTTTATACTTAGAATTCATAGATATATGGTATAACATTTTAATTTGGCAAATTTTATGTTACATAATAATTTTTTTCAGATATTTTTAAAAAAATTAGTTTTGCAGACTTCTTATTAGATAAAGTTGAAATATTATTGTAAGTAATATTAGTTATTGTTAAATTTTAATAATTTTTTATTTATATTTGTAGCTCTTAATATCTACTATAAAAGTTTAATTTGGCAATTTTTTATACTGAATAATATTTTTTCGTATTGTTTTGAAAACAATAATTTTTTAAGAAAATTACGATAAAAACTTTTATTTGATAAAGTTTTTATGTTATGGATAATATTAATTGTTAATGAATTTGCATTTTTTTAAACCTTTTTCTTAATTCTTTTTTTCTAAATTCATGTTTATAAATCTTCTATAGACATTTCAAAATGTCAACACAAAAGGCCAAAGGCAGGGGTAAGAGAAGTAGTGGTGGAACAGAGGAGATTACATAGTGATGTGGGGTAACGGTTTTGTGATCCTATGCTTGGGGATAAGAATAAATTAAAATATAAATTTTGTAATAAAATAATTGGTGGAGGGATCAGTAGGCTGAAAAAGCATTTGAGTCACGTTAGAGGAAATGTTGCTCAATCGTCTACCTTCAAGTATTTTATTAAAAGGATTTTATTTTGTAATAAAATAAATTTTTTTTAAAGCTTAGCCATCTCATTTTGAGAAGAGCAGTAGTAGTGGTGGAGTGAGGACTGCCGGTGGTTAGGGACCAAGGATGCAGCAATCGTCTACCTTCAAGTAGGATCTATATGTATCTGGCAGTGGGAGGTAGTAGATTGACCTCAAGAACACACATGCTTGATTAGCAAAGATGGACTCAGCTTTGCACAAGAGTAAGTCTTATAATCAATTGAAAATATGAAAGTCATCAATAAAGGACTTGGAGAAGAGGATGGGATAGGCTATAGGTCGATTTTTGTGTTGAAATAACATTCCACCAAATGTTATTAAAATTAACCCATTTTATTAGCCCATGTTAGACACAACAGCCAAGTGTGGCATTGGAGTTAAAAGCCTTATGAGTTCATGACTATTTATTTGGAGGATGAGTACCAACAACTGAAGAAGTGGATTGATGGCTTCAGCGCTTTTGGAATGAGTGGGGTGTCACTATTATGCGCAATGGATGGACAAGAATTACACATAAACACCTTATTAATTTCTTAGTGTATTGCACCGCGGAACAATTTTTCACAACTCTGTTGATTCTACTAATATCCACAACAAGAACATAGAATGCTATTTCAAAATAATGAATAAAGTTTTGGATGAGATTGGGGAGAATAAGTTATCCATGTTGTTAAAGACTAGAGAGCAATGAAAGCTATTAGGCAACTCTTTATGCAAAAGATGAGGCGCTATTCTAGACTGGTTATAAGGCACATTGTTTGGACCTTATTCTGGAAGATTTAGTGAAAAAATAGTGTGGATAAGGTTCTAACAAAGGCGGAGAAAATAACGAGCTACATTTACAACTTGACATGGCAGATTGACTATAGAAAATTAATTATTAATGGTTGAGAGTTACTGTGCCATGCCATTAGTCATTTCGCCACTAACTTCCTTGAAATGGGTTCAATTTATCTCCATAGAAAGGACATGTAGAATATGTTCAGATCGGATAATTGCAAGTTCTCCAAATTCTAAAAGCAAAATCAGGCCTGCCACACAAGGTCAAAAAGATTATTTTTGGAAAGGCATTCTTGAGAAGGTCCAATTAGAATGAAAAAACCAATGATTGAAGTGCTTAGACTAATTGCCGATGATGAGAAATAGACAATAGGGTTCATTTATGAAGCCATGGATTGAGCAATGATGGTCATCAACGAAGGTTGTCATTCTTATATAAACATTTGGAAGATGATCGACTAGAGGTGAAATTTTCAATTTCATCATAATTTGCATACAACAGGCATGTAATAAAATTTTATTTGAAAATATTACTATTTAATTATATTTTTATTTATGTATATAATGTCATTACTAATCCTTTCATTTTCTTTCTTAGTTACTAATATGTGTTCATTTATTTATTGATATTGTTATTATTAGATTATTATTTAAATCCACAATATAAATATAGTGAAAGACTTTTTAACCATTTAGAAATTACAAAAGAGATAAAAAGGTTATGTAAAAGTTAGAGCCTAGCTTGAGTAGTCAAATCAAAGTAATAAATCAGGTATTATATAACTACTAACTATGTGACGTGTCTAATATACTACTGAGTATTGACAATTTCTATTTATATTATTTAGTCGTTGTTAATGGTGATAAACGAGATCATTTTGGAACACAACTAACACAATGAATCATTTTGTCTACGAATCTAGGCAAATAGTAAATTAGTAGGTTGTTTTGCCAATTGATTCTCTAATAATTTATATTTGAAATTTGCTAATTTTAATATTGTTTAATTTATATAATGCAACTAAATGTTGATTTCATTATGGATCTTTTGCTTTTAAGCTACAAAATTGCTAGTCAGGTCTGGATCAAACCACTACTTCTTCCAAGTATGAGAGAAATTAAAGTACTTTCACCCTTATAGAGACACAAAGACAAATAATAGACTAAAATATGAGAGATTGAATAAATTTGCCTATATTCACTATAACTTAAAACTAAAAATATGAAATAATTAAGAAAAACCCAAATTGAACTAGAATAACAATTTAATCTGATAAACTTGTATTATACATTGATAAAGATGATCCACTAGATTCAATGGTGGGAGTGGGTAATACCACTTCTCAACGAACAAGATAATTCAAAGTGGCTCACTCCGGAGCATGAAGGAAATGAAAAAGAAGGTGATAGGATAGATGTCGCAGCCACAAAACCCAGAGGACAACATTATGACAGCTCTACTTCCACAAACAAGCAAAGTTTCAATACCAGTAGTAATGATACGAGGAGTAGAGGTGGAGGTGGACCTAGTGGCGATAGAGTTAATGTTTGAGGTTGTGATAATGGTGATATGATGAGCATGTATAGCCTATTATTGAATAATTGGACGTCCCCTCTCCCCATATCTTGAAAACTGTTCTTGTGCCGGCCTATGAGATCATAAAATGGGCATTAAATCACTACAAGAGCCAGTACAAACTTATAGAAGACGAAGGAAAGACACGCAAACAGTTACAGGTTCATCGTCTAGATAGGTGATAGCTAGTTTTAGTGATTTTAGGATTTCCAAATCCTCAAATGCCAATGATAGTTCAATATAAAATTATCCTCACGCCTAGCCTTGGGATTTTTCAACTTACAGATATGAGCATCTTTCTCCTTCCTATTACTAATATGGGTACTAATACCCAATAAAGCTGGATTTTTATGGAGCACTGCAGGCCCTAGCTCATTTCCCACAACAACAACAGTCTAATCAAGAATAGTTAGGAAGCACCACCAATGACAAGTTTGGTTGTACATATGGATATTTTTTTTAATGACCAATGCCAACTCCAAGAAGAGTATTATCCAAATCAATTGTCTAATAATCAAATCAATAAAGACGATGCATATACTACAACATGAAGATAGATATAGTAACAATATCAAGGTAATTTGTGCAATTTCAACTTCTATTAATATAATTATATTTTGCTTATTAATTTTTGCTTGCTACTTCGCTAGTATTACATTGATTGAACGTCTCATTATGGCCCAAATATTTCTAAAATACTTGAAATATGTAAAATATGATTAAATTTTTATATTTATCTCAATTCTGACATTGTTATGAAAAAATATTGTATCCGATACAAGCGATACTAATATCACTATGACTGATACCAACACCAATATTTTCATTCAACAATCATTTCTATTTAAAGAAAAATATTGAAACACTAGTTATATTAAAAGTTTACGTAAAAAATAATAATAAATAATTATATAAACATTAATTACTAAAAGCATACAAATAATTATTGTTTGTATACCAGATATGTTATATTTAAAAAAAACAAATTTATATAAAATTTCATGCTTCAAACAATATAGAATTTGTTTTGGCTAATTATTTCATTTGCTTTTATGTATGGAGAAAAATTTAATTAGATATCAAATTTCTTTTCTTTTTCAGAATTGTAATTTATTACAAAACCCAAACAATTGAATTTGAATGCTACCCAATTTTAATTCTAATAAAAATGAAATTATACTTATAATTTTAAATTTTAATTCCAATTTCATAATTCCAAACAGACTCCTAGGCAGAGGTTAAAGCACTAAATAAATGTTAAAGCTCTTGATAAATTGGCTATCTCATATAAGTGACAGAGTGAAGGCTAACTGAGTGAAGCTTGAGGAAATAAGGAAAACACACTGTAGCATTAGATAGTTCCAGGGAATCTATGGCATTGAATGGTGGTAGGTACAGCTTTGAACCAAGGCATTGATATAGTTTTAGAGCTAGGAGTAATCTTTCACAGAGACATATCTATGTCACATAAATAATTGAAGAGAGGAAAGACTAGGACAAACACTATACTGAGGAGTTGGGGAAAGATCCACTCATCTTTTTCGGGACAAAACCATTTTAAGACTCCCATTGATGCAGAAAAGAAGTCTCAGCAGGTGCTACAAGATATTCTTATTGCTTAAGTGTCTCTAAACTGGATAGCATCAAGCTGAGCGTACAGTTTTCCTCAGGTCAAGGTGACATATGCTAAATATAAAATCTCTTTTCCGTGAGGAGGACAGGAAGATTGAAGATTAAAAAGATCTCATCTCACAAGAAATTGTGGGATATTATAAGGAGTTGTTTGGTACTACTGCAGATTCCATCATTAGCCTATTGGCAACTCTATGGATCAAAAGGCTATGTACATTTTAAGGGGAGGACCTGAAGGTTTTCTATTTCCAGTTATCTCAGAGGAGATTAGGCTGCATTCTTCTCCATCCCTAATAACAGAGGTCCAGGTCCAGATGGCTACGCTTCTCATTTCTATAAGAAAGCTTGGCATGTGGTGGAAGGAGAAAACAGATACAATTTTAGAATTTTTGATCCTGGGCTGCTCCTAAATGAGGTCAACTCTACCGTCACACTAGTGCCACAAATTCTTAATCCTTCTAAAGTTTGAGTATCTTCGCCCCATTGCATGTTGCAATGCGATTCAGGAGGATATCTCAAAGCTCATTACTAATATGCTTCAACTGGTCTACGTTAATTGGTGCTGCTCAAGCAGCTTTAATCAAGGGAAGAGCTATATTGAAAATGTGTTGCTGGGATATGGGCTTCATCCTATGTTATCATAGACAAAAAATTCTAACCAGGCGCACAATACAATCTGATCTCAGGAAAGCTCATGATTCAGTGAGTTGGAAGTTTATTAAGCAATTATTGTGGCTTATGGATTTTTCAGTAAGTTTAGAGTTCGTAGCATTAACTTGCTTGGCATCTACTAAGATCTCACATTAATAATACAGAGATGCATGGATGTTTTGAGGGGAAGAAGGGCCTAAGGCAAGGGAACCCGATATCCACATACATATTTATTCTTGCCATAGATTATCTGACTAGGAATTGATGGCTGAATAAAGAGTGTATGCAGAACCGTCCTCGGGTTTGGACCCTGTATATAAGAAGCTTGGTTGCCGGAGTGGAGCCTGATATCCCAAATGAAGGGTGGATTATGACTTTGATTTCGGAAGTGGAACACAGGATGTAACTGTGGCTAGAAACTGTCCAGATGCATGAAAGAGAAGACTGAAGACAAAAGTAAAGTCCATAGATAGAATAAGAGGTTAAGTTACAAATATATATGGATATCAACTTGGCTTCACCGCTAACTGCAACCACCTACTTCTTTAAATCATTAAATCCAGCACAATATGAATTCTGTGTTTGTATACAACTACACAGAATTGGATGAGATGATGTGCTGCTCTGAATGTGGAAGGACTTTTGAGTTATCTGGGATCATAGTCAGATTTAAAGGGAAAGTAGATTTGGGAAGTCAACGGGAAGATGTGTGGATCCTAGGTATGAAACAAACCACTTAAAATAAGAGAGTTTTTTTTAGTTCTTGTGAGGTGCAATGGAAAGCTGGTACTTTCTTCATGCAATTTGCCTATGATCATAGTCAAGTGCATGCTGAGAAGATTGACTGGGTTCCCAAAATATCATTCATCCTCTGGTCCACCATACAAAATAAGTTGCTATGAGAGATAGATTCTTCTCTAGGTTGCATCAACAATGATACATTGTGTCTTTTGTGGAAAACAGCCCAAATCCAGAGTCAACTTTTCTTCATTGTGTTTTTGCTTCAGAAGTCTGGAGTGGAGTTCTGCACGCAATTAACATGAGAGGCAAGGGCCAATCCTGTTCTGCTATGATAGGCTGCTTTCTAACAGCAGGCAGAGTTAAATGCAGGGAAAGCAAGATACAGAAGGCCTGCAATTGCTACCACATTTTGGCATGATGTGGCAGGAGATAAACTCTAAATTTCTGGTTCTCTCTCTAGATCCACAGAACAGCTTCTTGTCTTGATAAAATAGTTTATGCAAATTAGACTTTGCCCTTCTTGTTCAAATTTATTTTTCTCATTTTTCCCTGGCAGCTTTGCATATTAATTATTACTCAGAATTCTTAAAAAAAAAAAAAAAAGATTAAATGTTGATTGTTGAACAATGTTCAAAGATCCATTAACAGGGCTTCTGATATTCTTACTACTCAAGTAATGTTGCACTGAATGACTTACCAATCCTGGAGAGCTGTTGAGCTCGCCATTGACTTCAATCACTTTCCCAGAAACAGGAGAGTTAACATCACTCGTGGCTTTGACACTTTCAACTGCACCAAAACTGCCACCTTGTGTGACAGAAGCGCCAACTTCCGGGAGTTCAACATATACAACATCCCCCAAGTGATCTTGTGCATGGTCTGTGATGCCTACGGTGGCAGAATTGCTCTCAACTTTCACCCATTCATGAGAGTCAGCATACCTGAGGTCCCTTATAACTGCAAGTGAAAAAAAACAGTCCGTACCAATTCACTGAAATATCTCATAAATTGGAAATAGCTTATTATGCACTATCATCACCAGAGAAAAATCATCAACCTTATGCACACTAGTGTTCCTTTTGTATCAGAAGATAAGGAGATAAGTAAATACATAAATTCAAAGTAAAAGGGGAGTTTGAAGAAAGACAAGCGAAAAGCAGGAAATGTCTGGATTTTCCATAAACACACTAATAGTACATAATGCTTATAGCTCTACCCTACTGGTTGTGAGATTATTTTTTTCTACAAACAGCATAGACAGACCACCACAACAAACCAATCCAACCATGCGACATGGCATGCTTTAATGTATTTGTAAAGAAAGAGAGAAGACCTTATTAAGAAATCATAGATAAGAGTTGAGCAAAATTTGACGTACTGTAAAATCTAAATTCAGGGTTAATAAAAATTGTCAATGCCATTAAGTATGTACTGTTGGAATGTCTGTCCCTATTTTGCAAGGAGGAGAACAGGGGCAAGATTAATGTCGATGCCTGAAATTCTGCCAGTGTAAAGCTCCTGAATGTGTCACACAATCTATACAGACTATAAGAGAAGAACAGGTTCATATGTACCATATTCCATCAAATCTCATTAAGATTAGAAGCCATACGCACACAAGGTGCCATGACCCCTATTAAGTAAAGATTACCAGGCCACTCATTCAAATATGTCATTGTTCCATGAAGAACGAAAATAAGCAATGCCTAGGCCACCAGATTTAATAAGCCAAATGTCCAACAAATCATCAGACATGGTTGGTTCTAAACACACGTTAAAGCGCACGATATAAAAATGCATATCATGGATTCAAATTCCTCACGCAGTCGTGGCATGAAACAGCAAATCTTACAGCCTATAAATCATTCAACTACCCCACTCTTATCTGCAAGGCAATGCTGAACTAAGTAAAATATTTGAGAAGGAGAACTATCACACTACACAAAGAAAGGAGCATCACAAAAGCAAAAGAACCATCGACTGATTACTGAACTGAACGGTGCAGAGTTCAGCAATAAGAAAATATTAAAGATGAAAAGCAACCCCTCAAACCGCCACAAGTCTTTAGAAGCACAACGCCTTTAACAGCCAAATTTAATGAACAAATATGAAGTACTTGAAACGATCAAGGATATGACTTAGAACAAAAACGCCCAAATGAAGATCTACATCGTAGAAATCAATAAACATGGAAATCCAGAGATTCATTCTTTTACCAGTAGCAAAGCCTTTGTGGAAAACTGAGATCCTGAGATACGAAGCAGCCTTTGAAGCCCATAATCGTGAAGCCATGAAACCAAATTCTCTCTTTCTCTAACCCCCTCTGTGACTCTGCGCCGAGCGGCAGTCGACAGACTCTTGGAAAACCGTACTATAAATATTCAGGTAATCTAGGTGGTAGGTCTCTGTGTCAACAAACACACTAACCAGCAAGGTTGGTGGGTGCTTTCCTTTTCACCGGTGGGTGAGAGAGATGGGGCCTGTCAGTGATTAATGAATTCATGGATCGCATATATAACCGGTCATTTTGAGAACTCAATATTCGATGTGATGGATTTGAATCCGCATGCTCAACGAACAACGAGCCTTTTCGCCACCCCCATTGAGTACAAATACATCGAGTATTTGTATGCAGTGGATTTCCTGAAATATAAATATAAGAAACTTATTCATGAAATTTCGTGGTATGCATTTAAGCAAAATACCATGAAATTGATAAATTTTAGAGAATCACTTCCCATAAAAAAGACTTCATCATTGAGAATAATAAAGACACTAATTTATGAGAACTAGTAGCTAATGCTTGCAGCCCAAGTCTCTCTTCTTAAAATGAAGCAACTCTTGTTCACCTTTGATTTTTTTTTTAAAAAAAAACTTATTGTCCACCTTTGTTTTATATTGTAATCGTAATAGACGATGATAAGCCTTTGTAATAAAATAACTTTATCAATACTTTAATAATCTATTATCTATGATGATTGGGCTTCAAAAACCAATACGAGTTGGAAGATAGGGTCATCCTCTTCAAGTTGCTAGACATGTCAAATACTATTCCACTACCAACATGAAAAATGATACTTCAGAAGTGTTAGAAAAAATAATTTGCACGATATTAATTTTTAAAAAATATAATAAGTCAAAATATTTTTTATTTTTACTCGGTATAAGTTTATATTTATAACATTTATATTAAAATTAATGATTCAATCTGCATTTTTACTAAAAAGAATATAAATAATGAAATTACTATAAAAAGATTTTGTATCAAAATTTCACTTGTGTAATATTATGTAATATGTATATGATATGACTAAGTTTCACTTATGTAATCATATATTGAATATTGTCTTCATTGAGAAGGTAGCATAACTAAGGCCGATGAAGTCATACAAGATTTATGTTCAAGGGATAGTGCTTCAAGTAAATGAATTCCCACATGGTGGACATAGTTGGGAGGATGTTTAAATTGTGTTTAAAAAGTGTCACACATTAAAAAAATATATAATGAATTATAATAGCTTATAAAAATATATGTTCAAGGGAGAATACTTTAAGTAAACAAACTCATATATTGTGGATATTGTTAGAATGATATTTAAATTGTATTAAAAAAGTATCACACATTGAAGAGTATATAAAGAATTACTGTAACTTATAAATATATGCATGTGTGGATTCATATATTAGTTTATTTAATTAGTTTTATTATTTTCTAAATGTCAAAAAAATCTTAAAAAATCCTTCATAAATTTTTTTACCTCTTGTTTTTTCCAATAATATATAGGAAATGGACTCACAAAGCTTCAAGTTGTCACTTATTCAGGTTGTAGAAAAGTTCAAATCGAGTCTTATTTTAGATATATTCATCTATAATCATTTTTCTTATCTTTTCAATCCAAATATTTAGGGCCTAAAAATTGTATCTTCAAATTTTCTTCCCATTATACTTTTCTTTCCTTCTTCCTTCTGTTCTTCCATCACCTTCATTTCCCCCTGCCCTCTATTTCTCCCATCGTACCTCCTAGCATTTTTCAAGATAACAATGTCTCAAAATATCCTTTGACCAAAATGCATTGCATTGTGAGCTCTCCGTTCATAATAAGGTAAGAAAAACCCCAAGTACTTATCTTAAAATAATGATATCTAGATTGAAATAATTTGGTAAACTATCAAAAATACTTGCGAATTCGGATAAAGCCCTTGTTGGGGTCACTCCCGAGTGGCAGTAGTCCGCGGACTCCATTGGAAGAATGGACGAGGACTTTGTTTGAAGCGTTATATCCGAGAGGACGTGGACGATGACTCCTAAAGTGTAGGCGTTGACTCTACCCTCGTAGGCCTGCTGCGGCCGTTTCTGCAGGTGGGTTGTTCACCTACCCTGCTTGGAAGTTGTGATGGCCACAACTTTCCAGTGCCCGAACTGCCATCGCACGCCAGGCATGCGCATGCGCCATGGCGAGCCTAGGGCGTAGGTTACGTAACCTCTTTGCCCGGTAGGGTGGCTGGTTGTCCCACCCTACCTCTGTGTATATATAGAGCTTGTACCCTTGCTTGTAATCGTGTGTGTGAGGCTGAGACGTGTCAGAAGAAGAGATTTGAGAGAGAGCTGTGGGCAAGCTTTGTAAAGATAGAGTGAGAAACACTTTAGTGAGAGGTTGCACACTTGAGATTGTTTTCTTTCGTTTGAGCTTGTGTAACTACATGTAAACAATCCTTTTATAGTGCATTCTTTACTTTCGTAGTTTTTTCACTTATTGAAAGAAGGGTTTTCACATTAAATTTGTGTGTTCTCTTTAGTTCTCTATCTCTCTTTTTGTGTCCGTCAAGAGCTTTGCTCTGCAATGTGGCCGTCCGAGAACCTTGTCCGCTCGGTCGTGTGCCTTCAGCGCGTTTTGCTCAACAAGTGGTATCGGAGATCTTGGTTCTTTGAGCGGTGACCTTATTCTTCGCTCACGATGGAGGTTGGAAGTAAGATGATCTGTTTGAGCGAATCAAACTCGACACTTGGCGAAGCAGATGTCGAGACTTGCTTTCGTAAAATCCATGCATAATCCCATTTTTGCGCGGCAAAGCCGCGAGATAAAACGGACGAGTAGTGGATGTTGGAGCACAAGCAAGTGTGCGGCTATATCTGGCCGATTTGTGGACGACAACGTGTACAACCACGTTCGGGGTGAGTCAATGGCAAGACACTTTGGGAAAAGGCTGGAAAAGCTCTTTGCCACCA
This sequence comes from Nepenthes gracilis, assembly GCA_033239525.1. Lineage (NCBI taxonomy): Eukaryota > Viridiplantae > Streptophyta > Magnoliopsida > Caryophyllales > Nepenthaceae > Nepenthes > Nepenthes gracilis. The sequence goes on from BSYO01000003.1 coordinate 29,009,505, forward strand.
AATCCGGAAATAACAAAATTTTTCACTTGATGCGGGTGATGCAAGTGCAGTGGGGCCAGGTCATCTGTCGCCGTCCTGAGAATGAGTTTCGAGAGTGCGTGGACAAGGCCCGAATGGCGTGGGGATCAAGTTCAAGGATGAGGTCCTCGGACTATGGTTGCTAGCAACCCTCCCGGACTCGTGGGTGGTTATGAGGATCACTATTGTCAATCTGACTCAAAGGCGTGGTGACTTTAGAGATGGCCAAAGGAGGCTGTCTTTGAGCGAAGAAATGCGATGGCGTTCTCAAGGCACGTCCACCTCTCAGCACTTCGAAGTCCTTGTTACCTAATGCAGGGGGAGGAGTCGAGGCGTGGCCCCAAAGTCGAAGACAAAGGGCGGAGTAAGTCATTCCGTATCAAGACATGGAGTGCCACCATTGTGACAGAAGGCTACATCGAAGTTTTGTTACAAGTGGAGCGTGAAAGCTACCAAGCAAAGGGGCGAAGAGACATGGCGAAAGAGTCCTCGGTCTCTGTTGTGGCAAGAAAGATCTCCTTTTGGCCCGCGAGTCGAGGACTTAATGGCCGTGGGCGGCTTGATCCTCGGATTGGGTAGTGGATTACGGCACTTCAATCCCACGTTACCTCCGGGAGAGAATCGTTTCTCCACTTACCTCCGTGCACCCAGGAGTATTAAGAATGGGCAACACGACGCGTCAGGGTTCATTGGGCGTGGTGATATCACCTTCTTGATAAGCCTTGGAACCGATTGACTTTGAAGGGCGTCAAACCACGTCCCTAATATCGGATGAATATCATTTGGCGGAGACTGACTTGACGATGAAGGCTACTCTGCGTCTTCTCGCGGCCATGGTTTTAAGTTGAAAAAGGGCTCCATGGTGGTTGCCAGGAGTAAAGCTTCGAGGCCTTTGCGTCTCTTGAAGCCAGGCCGAGGTAGCGGAGGTGAATGCTACGGGGAGTGTGGAGTCCTCGGGCTGTGGTATAAAAGACTCGGACACATGAGTGAACGTGGCATGAGTCATCACGGCAAAGAAGGGTCTCATCCCACGAGTGGATGGAGACATGCGAGGACTTGCCCTCACCGCATGGTAGGAAGCAGCGCGAGTCTCTTTTCGGGAGATGTGTCTTCGAGAGGTCAGGGTTTGGAACTCGTCCCACTGCCCGATGTGTGTGGTCCCCTCCCGGAGAAGTCATTTGGGGGAGCACGGTATTTTGTCTCCTTTATTGACGATTGCTCATGGAAGCTGTGAGTGTTCCCTTTGAACACCAAAGATCAGGTTGTGGGAACCTTTGAGTAGTTCCATGTCCTCGTCGAGCGGGAGACCGGGAGGAGACTAAAGGCCGTTCGGAGTGATAACGGCGGAAAATATATTGGAACGTTTGATGCCTACTGTAGAGCTCACGGCATCAGACATCAGAAAACTCCACCTAAGACGCCACAGTTGAATGGCGTGGCAGAAAGGATGAATCGCACCCTGATGGAAAGGGTCAGGTGCATGTTGTCCGAGGCCAGGCTTCTGGGATCCTTTTCGGACGAGGCCTTGAGGACGGCCGCCCATGTGATCAGCCGGTCGCCCTGTAAGCCTGCGGGCCCGAGAAAGTTCCCGAAGCATTTGGGCCGGAAAGGAACCCGTCTGACCGTTTTCGGACTTTCAGCTACAAAGCCTTTGTTCATGTTCGAGAGATGAAAGAACCAAGCCGAGCCAAAGACTATGCAATGTGTCTTTGGGCCATGGCGAGGACGAATTTGGGTATAGGTTCTATGACCGAGGAAAAGAAGGCTGAGTGCGGTCCAGCGACGTGGTCTTCGTTGAGGGCGAGACCATCGAGGACATTGGGAAGGAGGCAGTCCCTCCCACTACTTCCCTGGACAGACGGAGTTAATCTTGATGTTGTCGTCCAGAGTGCCTTGAAGTCCGATGTCGGGTTGGGTTCAGTGTGGCGAGCAACCAAGATGAGGCGGTTCCTACGTCTCGGGACACAGTTTGAAGATTTGGCACCTCCTCGGGCCGAGTGGCCCAATGAAGATGGTCGTCGGTGATGCGTCCGTCCGTCCGCCTTCGGCCAAGTGAGTTTGTCCTCCTCATTGATGCTGGAGAACCGAGAAGATTTTAGCGAGGCCATGAGTAGCACTCGAAAGGATGAATGGTTTGAAGTCATGAAGGAAGAAATGATTTCTCTTCATAAAAACCATACCTTTGAGAGTGGCTAAATTGCCCCGAGGAAAGAAGGCTACGAAGAACAAATGGGCCTTCCGCTTTGAAGGCGGCCCGAGGACACAAGTAAGCCAAGACACAAGGCACGAATTGTGGTGAAGGGCTTTGGTCAGCGAAAGGTGTTGACTTTGATGAAATCTTCGCACGATTGTGAAGATGTCCTCGGTCGGTGTAGTGCTCGGATTTGCTGTGGCTTTGGATCTGGAGATAGAGCAATTGGACGTCAGATGACATTTCTTCATGGAGATTTAGAGGAAGAAATCTATATGGAGCAACCGAGAAGGATTTGCGGTCAAAGGGAAGGAAGAGAGTCTGATGCATCGTTTGAAGAAGAGCTTGTATGGGTTGAAATAAGCTCAGAGAAAGGTGGTATCGGAAGTTTGGAGTCATTATGGTCGGACAAGGGTACCATAAGACTTCTTCGGACCACTTTGTGTCTTTCTTGATTCTCGGAAAACAACTTTGTCATCCTTCTCCTTTATGTGGATGACATCTTTGGTGGTCGGACCAGATAGTGCTCGGATCATAAGTGAAAAAAGCAATGGGCGATCTTTAGCCATGAAAGACATCGGACCAAAAGCGGTCACGGGGATCGGAGAATTTCTCACGGCCAAGAGGGCAAGAAGCTTTGGTTGTCGAGAAGGCTATGTTGAAAAAGTGCTTCAAAGATTGACATGGAAGGGTCCAAGCTGTCAATACCCCTTTGGCGACCACTTTAGGTGAGTAAACAGCGGTGTCCGTCCTTGGACAACGAGAAAGCGAATGAGTAAGATTCCTTACTCCTCGGCCGTTAGCGACTTGATGGGCGCGGCGGACATTGCTCGTGCGGTTGGCCTTGTGAGGCGATTCCTCTCAAACCAGGGTATGGAGCATTGGTGCGGTGAAGTGGATTTTGAATATCTCACAGGACATCAAGGCGGGTTTGCGATTTGGAAAAGGGAGCCTCGAATCGTACGAGACGCGAGACATGGCCGAGGACGTTGATTCTCGGAAATCAGCGTCCAGGATACTTGGTAAAATTTGCGGGAGGCGGTCTCACAGCCGGTCAAGTTGCGGAAGTGCGTCGCTCTCTCGACTACTGGAAAGCGAGTTTATTGCAGTGATCGAGACTGTAAAGAAATGCTTTGGATGAAGAGGTTTTGTCGAGGTGGGTTTAAGGCGAGGCGTACGAGCGAGTCCTTTGTAATAGTCAAAGTGCCATTCACTTATGTAAAAACTCCTCATTCCATTCTCGGTCAAAACACGTTGGCGTGCGATATCGTTGGGTGAGAGATGTTTTTGATGATGACGACTATCAATTGGAAAGGTCGGTCGAGCGATAATGGAGTCGGATATGTTGTGAAAGGTTTTGCGAAGAGGAAAGGTGAAGCTTGTTGTGACGTTAGCGGTCGACCTTCACTCCCACTCGGTCGTGAGGGGAAGTTTGTTGGGGTCACTCCCAGTGGCGGTAGTCCCGGATTAGTTGGAAGAATGGAGCGAGGACTTTGTTTGAGCGTCGTGTCCCAGGGGCGTGGACGAGACTCCTAAAGTGTGGCGTTGACTCATCCTCGTGAGCTCTTGCGGCCGTTTGCTGTGTGGGTTGGTCACCTACCACTGCTTGGAAGTTGTGGCGGTGGCCTGACTTCCTAGGTGCTTTGCCATCGGCACGCTAGGCGTGCGCTGCCATCAGCGGAGCCTAGGGCGTAGGTTACGTAACCTCTTTGCTAGTAGGGTGGTGAGCTGTCCTTTTCTCTCTGTATATATATAGAGCTTGTGCCCTTGCTTGTAACTGTGTATGGGAGCTGAGACATTCTATAGGAAGAGCTTTGAGAGAGAGCTGTGGGCAAGCTTTATAAAGATAGAGTGAGAAACACTTTAGTGAGAGAGGTTGCACACTTGAGATTATTTTCTTTCGTTTGAGCTTGTGTAGCTAACACCTGTAAACAATCCTTTTATAGTGCATTCTTTCGTGATTTTTTTTCTTATTGAAAGAAGGGTTTTCCACGTTAAATTTGTGTGTTCTCTTTCGTTCTCTATCTCTATTTTTGTGTCCATCCGAGAGCTCTGCTCTGTGTAGCCGTCCGAGAACTTTGTCCGCTCGGTCACCGTGCGTTTCGCGCGTTTTGCTCCAACAGCCCTAGGCGTGGGATCGTTTGCAATTAGTTCCTAAAAAAGGCACATAAGCTGCACATCTACATTGTTAACTAATGACATTACAACCATTGCAAGTATGATAGGTATATGAGCTCACTTTAGATGGTATCTCCATCTTAATATAAATATGAATGGCATTCGTGTGCATTCATGTTATTATGATCACACACTAATGTATACATGAAAGTACACATACACCAATCATTTTGGCCTTTATGCATAATAAGCTCATGATTGATGCATATGCACCAATTTATATATATATAACTAACTTCCGTCTCTTTTAGACTTAATCTTACAATATTTCAAAGATGAGAAAGAAAGATAAAATGATAAGAAAAAAAGGATCTTACAACAAAAAAAAAAAAAGATCTTTGCAAATCAAATTAAGTCTGCTGAATTATAAGCCTAATTCCTTATTCTTTTGCTGAAATTTTGAAATATTTTCTTCATATTTATTTAAAATCTATTTTTTATATTCTTATACTCCATGCATATACTCATCTATATTTATTTGATATTTGGCTTGCATGTATTATTATTATTATTATTACTTGGATTTTAATAGATTTTGAAGTTATTTGTTCATATTCATATAAATTGGTCAAAAGTCCCAAAAGTTGTTGAAGTACACTTCACATATGTTCTTTATCTTGTAAGAACTTTTAAAAATTTTCTACGCTATGTTTAGTCAAGTTAATTTATTTCTAAATTCTAAAAAATATATTTATTTTATAAATGTTTTTTATTTGAAATAAATTATCATAAGAAATTAATGACATCTACAATGATTTTGTCCATGTACATTTTGTATTTGTGAAGGTTATATATGTATCACCCACGTGCCAAAAATGTAGTGTTTGATTCTATCCATAATATATAATATGTGAAAAGCGCACTAGCATGTTTAAATAGTGGCTAATAGCCTAGATTTATGGATATAACATGTGAACTGAATTTTAGAGTTTTAATCCTACTCGATGACATTTATTGCTGGCCATTTTTCATATTTTGTCTTCGTAAATGAGTTGTCTCATCTTCGTGTGTCATCTTGAATGGTGTACAGTCGAACCATCTCTTGGGCCAAGTTTTATGGACAAAGTGCTGGCCTCTTCGGTAAAGCAAGGAAATGATACTTGTTTCATTCATATTTCATTCATGATTCAGTATTTGTCATCTTATATTTTTGTAATAATTCATGTATTATTACTCACATTAATCATATGATTGTTGAGACTCTAGCTTATCCTTATAATTCATAACATTTCATATTACTGTTCTTGGATCGCTTACTAATTTTGGACGATGGGTGCTCTTATTGGAAGATCTTTCTTGAAAATGTTGTTATTTATGTATTTTGAAAATTGTCATTTAGGAAATAGTTATGCAATTGAAATATTTAGCATATATAAGTTGTTCTATGGGGTTGGTGGGCCATACATCTCTTTGATTTTTATCTTATCATTTTTTTGGCAGAATTTTGATATTGATGATTTCAATACTATATTATTATGATGAAAAGGTACAAAAAGTAGAGACAAATAAAGAAAAAAATTGAGCGCATTTTAAAATAAATTGACTATACACGTATCTTATTATCGAAAATACTAAGGATGTTTTTATAATATTGCGACATGTGATTGCAAATTATTAATCTTATGATACAATTGGGCATGACAAAAGGGCTAATCTTTATTCTTTAGCACAAGGGCTGTCATTGTTGAGGAGAAAAACACGATAGAAAGGTTTTGTACGCATAGAAATATAGTCCACCTTGAATATACCCTCTATCATTCATTCTTTTTCTGCGCTCATTGTGCATCTCTTTAATTTTGTCGTGGATTTAGAAAAGTTTTCTATTAAATTTGGAAATAAATACATGCATTGTGTTGGGAAAAAAATGGCATCACACAACGTCAAACATACACACCCACAGTAACAAATGAAGTAGAGGAAGAAGAAGAGTACACCAAGATTTACATGGAAAATCATTTACAAATTGAAGAAAAAAATCACGAGATATTTAATCCAAATTTTCACTATATAAGTTTTACGGCTATACAAACCCTAGATGAAGAGAATGGAGAACAAGAGCACAAAAACAATCACAGTATTCTCTCTTCACACACTTTCACACTTAGAAAAACTTACATACCTCTCACCGTCTCAATGCAGTATACATATTATGAAAATCTCAGAATATTCTATTCTCCGACAAAATTTGTCATTTCCAACAATATAAATATACTCTACAAATTTATAGAGCTCTGTAGAGAACGGCTCGCACTCAGCAGAGATCGCACAATATTTCCTGAGATCGCGCATGTTAGAGAAATCTTCTGTACTAGCATTGGATGGCCCAACTCTGATTACGCATTCTTGATCCTTCTTCTGCTTGCCTCCTTGGCCGGTCAATGCATTAACCAGCCACTTGCCACAGGAGTTTTCGCTGTACCAACGCGAAAAAACTTGATCCATTGGCCAGTCAATGCGTTGACCTACCAATTTGTTTCTTTGCCGGTCAATGCATTGACCGACAATTTTGCACCAAACGCCTTCAGCCGTTATCTACCATCTTGGCGGGTCGATTGGTTGACCGTCCATTTGCCACTTTAGCTGGTCAACAAGTTGATCAGTACTTCTTCCACCAAAAGCCTTTGCTCTTTTGCTAGTCAACGACGCATTGAGAATTTCTCCGCAAAGTCTACGGACACCACGCACAGACCTCATACTCGTCTTCAGGCTATCCTCAGACTAAGGTACTTCCACACGGGAGTGACCCCAACACATTGTACCATACATGCAGTATGGTCTGTAACACTTTCGAGATGTTAAAAATGAGTTGACGAAGCAAATATATATGCATGCATATATGTAACGCATCTCATGAACAAAGAAAGAAACTGATCTTTAGCTGGAAAAAGGAAACAAGATGGAAGTAGATATATTGGGTTCTACGAGGGAAGAGGCTCTGTCAATAGGGAGGATGCTGCTGGTAGGTTCGAAATCTACTAACTAGTGTTACGAACTCTTCGATATACCCTCGGAAGCACAACCGCTGAAATTGACAGGAGACGAAGGGCTCGGCCAATGATACTGACTATTACATGCTATTTTATTTTTTCCCTGGACATGTACCCCACCCCCTTTCTGATTTTGGTAACCCCTTCCTATTTTCTATTTTTGGTTGATTTGGCAAGGTTGTTTTTCTGTTTTGGTGGGCCACAAGCTGTTGCCCTCCCATCTTTAAGAGGCACGTTCCTATAGTTCAAGAAGGGAGAATACACAACTCGTTTCCCTGTTTCTATTGTCTTCTCTCTCGCTCTCTCCCTTCCTCTCTAATTTCTCTCCCCATCTCCCCTATCTCTTCTCTCCCTCTTTTCTCTCCTATCTCATTTCCTCTTCTCTCTGCAACAACTGCTCCATCACCTCGACACCTTACATCGCGGCCTTACTGTAGCACTACACCGAGATCGCTAGTATCATCTTCCATTGCCCTCTATTGATCTGCACTCTCTCTTTCTACTGTGAAGAACTCCCTCCAAACTCTTGTGCATCAATTGGTGCTTTCATTGAGACCACGGTAGAGGCGATGACGACCGAAGACCACGCACTGCAGGAGCTCAAATCTGCTGTTGCCAAGCTTTCAAAGAAAATACAGAGCGTTGTCGTGACCATCCACCGGCAAACGACGGTCACTCGGCAACAGGCTGACCAAATCACAATCACCGCTTCCACCACCGCATAGATCCAAAATTCCATGGCCGAAATCCGTCAATCGCTCACAAGACTTGAGTGAATACTCTTGCGCTGACGAATCCTTCATTATTCGTGGTTCCGCCAACAGTTGTTGTTCATCCCTCCATATTGCTCTCAACTACTAATTCGTTCATGGAGCCTTCGAGAATAAGTCCACAATTGTCTCCTCAAACTTCAACCCAAACCTCTTTCGGAACGTCACCCACTCCACCAGACACCACCACCGTTCTTCATCTTCCCTTACCTCAATCAGAAATTCCTTCCTTCAACGTGTCCATGCAACCACCTGCTGCTCGAACCGCTCCCTCCGTTTCTACCACAACACAGAGTCGACACTCCCTCGCGAACATTCTTCCTTCCTTGAACCAATTCGACCAACAACAGTATCGAGCATATCTAACAGAATCGCCACATGCAACAGGTAACACGTCTAACACTTCCACCCCTAAACAAATTCAAACCTCCATCACTGCAATTTTTCCTTCCTAAGCTTTAATCGAGAAAACATCTCCACATGCATCACCTAATTCCCAAATTAAAGAGAAACCTCTCACCGCACCTCTACGAAATCTTCCTTTACCACATAGCCTTCCAACTCCTTTATAGATCATGACTTCACCCCTTGCCAGAATCCTCACTCATACCTGTCCAAGTGTTGCAGAAATTATGAACTTTGGGGACTTGTCTGACGATTTCTTCCTGACCGATAAGGACCAGAACAAAATTCTAGTATCGGGTTACATCCCAGCTGTTGGAGATAAGCGATCGATTGTTGATGATGGTGTTGTCGTCATGTACGCGAAGCAATCCCAGAATCTTTTAATTCAAGCTTATTTTGTATGACTTCCTTTTGCTATTCAAGTATCAATGAAGAACAAGGATTGCTTTGAATTTCCTGACTGCTGTGTTTGGTAATATGGTTGAACAGGACCAGGCCAGAGGAGCCAGTGCCACATGTTTTCTTGAGGTTATGCATGATGCTTCGTACCTCACATGCTTTAGTTTCCTACGGGCTCCTGATTCCTCAGAACCGATGCCTGACCCATTCTCCCCTATTTCTCATGAGTAAGGAAGTCCTGCGATCCTTCAGGGCCATCGTGGAATGGCTGTACAGTCCTCCACCTATGAAGGGACCTGTGAATTGGTGGGACACAATTTCCTTGTGTTTTTCATTCACAATATTATAAGGCTTCCAGACGTTAAACCCAAGATCCACATCCAAGACAATTGGAGGATCATTGAATTCTTTTCTCACAATCCTAACAGCCTGCACATATTTACTCTTCTCTTCGATGCTGTGGGATTTTCACAAGCTTACAAGCTTATGGAAGATAATCTGTGTTGTTGGATATGCCTAGATATTATAAGTGTTGGACCGGAAGAGAGTGTTGTGCCTAGTGATCCTGCTATAATTGTTTTGTTGGAAGAGATGGGAACCACCGACTTGTGCAAGGGATTCTTCCAGCGAGGGATTTACACTGTGGAGATGGATGTGATGAAGGGAAAGATGCATTCACTCCTTAAGTCTCTGGAAAATTGTTTGGGTTATCTCTGATGCGAAGTTTCCTCGGGCGATCATGGCTGCCATTAAGTTTCCATCCGTGATTTCTCTTCCAATCCTTTGGTGGGATCTACATCTCGAGAACCCGCACTCAAGCCTGGTCCCAATAGCTCAGTTTTTATCTTAGCCAGCATCCTGAGCGTGGATGAGATTTTGGGAGGTGGGCTATGCTTGGAGAGTTTAATTATGGTGATGGAAGATCCAGAACTACCACACCATATGTTATTGTTAAGAAATTTTATGGCACAAGGCTTAGTTCAAAATCAACCTCTTCTTTATGCCGACCCTCAAAGGATTCAAGGTTTTTTTTGGGAACCTTGCCTAGTCCTATGTTATCCCAAGATAATAAGCCGTATGACCGAGTGGAATAGGAGAAAGGTTTGAGGATTGCTTGGCAATACAAAAAATATTTTGAGGAAGGCGAGGAGACTTAGGATAATAGAAATAACAAGCCCATCTACGCAATGACTATGATTTATGGAAAGGCACAGGAGGGCATATCCTTACCAGGAAGCCAATTGAATGTGTTAGCATGGAAGATTCCACCATTGATATCGTATTTGCTTGATTATGAATATATTCCTAACGATACACTACATCATGTAATGGATTGGGTAACACGTATTAAGTATCCCAGGGACAGTTTACGTGGCCTAGCATATCTTCAGGATGACTGCCATCCACAAACTACTCACTGGGATATACAGTCCTCAATTATTTTTCAGGCTAACAACTTTGAAGGTTGGGTTTCAGACTTTGGGCTTGCCAAGCTTGTGTTGGAGGCCGATGCACATGTTAGCTCACGTGAGATGGGACTCGACATTTTCCTAGTGGTTCGTGAATTGGCGGAACAAGAGACCAATAATGGCATCTTCAAAATGCTTCGTAGTGATGTCACTCAATTTCTTACATCTATTCTTATTGGCACAACTGTTGCTAATATTGGAGCAACTGCTTTAGTTATTGAAGCTGCAACTGAAATATTTGGTGAAGCTAGAGTCAGTGCTGCAACTGGAGTGATAACTGTTGCTATCTTGCTTCTTCCTGAGATAAACCCTATGGTTATAGCTGTTCCTAATGCCACAGAAGTTGCTAGATTCGTGGTTAGACCAGTCTTAAATTTTTTTGATCCACCGTTTCCTACTCCCACTTTCATAATGAGACATAGTGCTACGGATGTTCATAATGAGATAGTCAAAGGTGTGCCTGAGTTGGCTACCACCAGCAATCTTAAGCTGGTGCACTCAAAACTCGGAGGCAACGTTGTGTTTGAGAACGTGGACGTTGATGAAGTAGCTGAGATTGCTTCTGCTGCTCTATTCTTTAATCAAGGACAGCGTTGTTGCGCCGGGTTCCGGACTTTCGTACCTAAGCCGCTTAACCTTGAGGATAAGGTTATTTTGATGAGAACGGCAATGTTACGAACTCTTCGATATACCCTCGAAAGCTCAACCGCTGAAATTGACTGGAGACAAAGGGCTCGGCCAATGATACTGAATTTTACATGCTATTTTATTTTTTCCCTGCATATGTACCCCACCCCCTTTCTGATTTTGGTAACCCCTTCTTGTTTTCTGTTTTTGGGTGATTTGGCAAGGTTGTTTTTTTGTTTTGATGGACCACAGGTTGTTGCCCTCCCATCTTTAAGATGCTCGTTACTATAGTTCGAGAAGAGAGAATGCACAACTCGTTTCCCTGCTTCTATTGTCTTCTCTCTCACTCTCTCTCTTCCTCTCTAATTTCTCTCCCCATCTCTCCTGTCTCCTCTCTCCCTCTTTTCTCTCCTATCTCATTTCCTCTTCTCTCTGTAACGACTGCTCCATTACCTTGGCACCTTACACCGCGGCCTTATTGTAGCAGATCGCGGCCTTACTGTAGCACTACACCGAGGTCGCTAGTATCATCTTCCATTGCCCTTTGCTGATCTCCCCTCCCTCTTTCTGCTGTGACGAACTCCCTCCGAACTCTTCTGCATCAACTAGCCACAGTTATTTCTTACAGTAATAAAAGTTGCTTTGCATTATCTACTAATTTCATATTTAGAAGGAAATGATATGAAGTGATATGGGTTGAGGAACTCTAGATTTTCTAAATCACTCTCCCACATTAGGTTTTCTGACGGAATAAAATAAAATAAAATCTCTCATATTTTTTGAATTCATACTGGCCTTGCTTTTTCTTCAAAAAACTGCAGCAAGGTTTCCTCTCGTAAAGAGGGTGCCAAGGAGGCTATCAAAAAATAGTATAGGAATGTGAGGGCTGGGCAATACAGAAGCAGCACTAAGTGCACTAAGTGTTGGGTACTGTCATCTCCAGTTCGAGCGTCACATTTTGTCAGCGCTTGCTGGAGCTCTGGGTCAAATGTAGATTGCGTGTCACGTACTGTCAAGGCCAGTTCAAACGTAACGCTGCAGCCGCCTCGCGAGCCATATCCTTTTATCCGCCGCTTGAGCGGTAGTGTGCTATGTTCGCGTCAGATTTATAGCAGAATACAGCTTTGAGTCGTCTGTGAGCACCAATCTAACAAGTAGGAATCTATCATTGTAGCCTTTAGATTGCCACTTAAACACAACATTGTAATACATTAGTCTGCATTCGATTGAGTATATATTCATATATAACAGCCCAAACATTCTGTCCGCAAAGGGACATAGCTAACTAGAAAGAATGCTAGCTAGCGTTACACCCAGAATCTGCAAGAAGCACCTGCTGTATATCCTTTGCTCCTCCCTCCAGGCTCTCTCCTTTGTGAAGGCAATTCAATCTGCAAATGTGATTTTAAACTGACTCGTCATCTGATCTTCAAGTAACTGACAAATACATGAAGCATGCATTGACTATCAAAGTTCTTTCCTTAGAAACACCCCCCCAAGAAAAAAATAATAATAATAATTTCTCGGAAGCGGTAGTTCTAAAATAAATTGACAAACACTAAGGTGACAATCCCACTGGCCTGCTGCTTCATGATCTTGTGAATCTCGTACTCATCTCTGTGTACATAAAATGTATGTAATATGTAGTAATATATAGGTAGATATGTACCATATCGGCCGTGGCGGTGGAGGATGTTCGAATCCTGGAGGTTGGGCTGAGTTGGCTGCAGACGATAGGGGTAAGAATGGTGCGGTGCTAATGTGGAAAGCTGAAGCATGCTTCCAGCTTCCTCCTCTCCTCCAAAATTAAATGTGAATTGATCCATCACGGCTGCTGCCGCTGCGTGCTGTTCATGAACCACCTTCTGCTGCTGCTCTAGCGTGCCTTGCTGCCCCTGAATCTGATCCCCCATCAACTATATAGATCGCATATTTTACAACTTTATCATTAGACAACTGATTGGTAACCATATCTATCAGTGGATCGATTGATAAACTTCCATACTTGATATAATTAGTATTATTATTAAGAGCAAATATCACTTTGGCTTTACACACGTATGTATATTCTATAAATACGAAAAGAATTTGAGGAGTATAGATGAAAAATAGCAACCCTTCATTTACAGTGAAATGAGAGTTGCAGAGAGTCGAGAAAAGTGTTGGAGCAAAACGCGCGGAAGGCACGGTGATCGAGCGGACAAGGTTCTCGGACGGCTATACAGAGCTGAGCTCTCGGACGGACACAAAAAGTAGAGATAGAGAACGAAAGAGAACACACAAATTTAACGTGGAAAAACCTTTTTTTCAGAGGAAAAACCACGAAAGAATGCACTACAAAGAATTATTTACATGTGTTAGCTACACAAGCTCAAAGCGAAAGAAAACAATCTTGAGTGTGCAACTTCTCTAACTAAAGTATTTCTCACTCTATCTTTGCAAAGCTTGCCCACAGCTCACTCTCTCTAAGCTCTTCCTACAAAATGTCTCAGCTCACTCTTACAAGTAAGGGCACAAGCTCTATATATATATATATACGGGCGGGGTGGTCGGCCACCACCCTGCCGCCGTGGGTTCTGAGAACCCTACGCCCCTGGGCTGCCGTGGACAGGCTCACGCCCGGCGTGCTAGATGGCGAGGCACGGCACCTGGGAAGTTGTGGCCGCCACAACTTCCCGAGCAGAGTAGGTGACCCGACCCACCCGTAAGAACGGCAAAGTGAGCCTCGGCCGATAGGGTCAACGTCTACACTTTAGGAGTCCTCGTCCCACGTCCTCTCGGACGTGGCGCTTCAAACCAAGTCCTCGATCCATTCTCCCAATGGAGTCCGCGAACAAGCGCCACTCGGAAGTGACCCCCGACAAACTTCCTCACGGCCGAGTGGGAGTGAAGTTAGTCCAGAACCAGCAATGTCACAACAAGCTTCGGCTTTCCCCTTGCAAAACCTTTGTCAACATATAAAACCCATTATCGTCCGAGCGGACCTTTCCAATTGATAGCTGCCCATCATCAAAAACAACTCTCACCCAATGATATCGCACATCAATGTGTTTTGACCGAGAATGGAATGATGAGGTTTTCCATAAGTGAATGACACTTTGACTATCACAAAGGACCTCGTCGTCTCTTGCCTTAGACCCGATTCTTGGACAAACCTCTTCATCCAAAGCATTTCCTTACGAGGCCTCGGTCACGGCAATAAACTCCGCCTCGTAGTTGAGAGCGCGCGCCGCAACTTGGACTCTGAGACCGCCCCTCCTGCAAACTTCACCAAGTATCCCCGTTGATTTCCGAGTCAACGTCCCCGCCATGTCTGCGTCCGTGTCACGCAATCGGTTGAGCTCCCCTCTTCCAAACTCGCAAACCCGTCTTGGATGTCCGCGTAGATATCTCGAAAATCCACTTCACCCGCGAGACCAATGCTACATACACAGGTTTGAGAGGAATGCTCACAAGGCCAACCGCATGAGCAGATGTCCCACGCGTACACACGGCCGCGTACATATCAGTGCCAACGGCCGAGGAGTAAGGAATCTTACTCATTCGCGCCTTCTCGGAGTCCGAGGACGGACACAGCTGTTTACTCAGCCTAAAGTGGTTGGCTAAAGGGAGTGCGGCAGTTTGGACCCTTCCATGTTGAATCTTTGAAGCATTTTTTCAACATAGCCTTCCTAGGACAACCAAAGCTTCTTGCCCTCTCGGTCGCGAAATTCGATCCCAGAGAATGTTTCGCTGGTCAGGGTCTTTCATGGCGAAGAGGCGCGATTCTTTTCTTGAGCTCCGTGATCCGAGCACTATTCCGTCCGGCCACCAGCATGTCATCCACATAAAAGAGAAGGATGACAAAGTCGTTTTCTGAGAACTTCTGAATAAAGATACAGTGGTCCGAAGAAATCTTATGATACCCTTGTCCAGACCCATATGGACTCGAACTTCTAATACCACATTTGTCTCGGAGCTTGTTTCGGCCTATCTGAGCTCATCTTCAAACGACAGACAAGTCATTTCCTTCCCTTTGACCGCAAACCCTTCAAGTTGCTCCATATAGATTTCTTCCCTAAATCTCCATGAAGAAATGTTTGTCAGGACGTCAATTGCTCAATCTCGAGATCCAAGCGTCGGTCAAGGCACTACACGGACCAAGGACATCTTCTGGCAACGGTGCGAAGATTTCATCAAAGTCAACACCCTTTCGTTGACCAAAGCCCTTCACCACAAGTCGTGCCTTGTGTCTTGGCTTACTTATATCCTCAGTCGCCTTCAGGTGGAAGACCCATTTGTTCCTCAGAGCCTTCTTTTTCTTGGGCAATTTAGCCAGCTCAAAGGTATGGTTTTTATGAAGAGAAAACATTTCTTCCTTCATGGCTTCAAACCATTCATCCTTCTGAGCGCTACTCATGACCTCGACAAAATCTTCTTGTTCTCCAGCATCAGTGAGGAGGACAAACTCACTTGCTGGAAGGCGGACGGACGGACGCCTCACTCTGGATGATCGTCTTGCTGGGGCTACCTCGGCCTGAGGAGGTGCCAAATCTTCAACCAGGTCCTGAGATGTAGGAAACGCCTCATCTTAGTTGCCTGCCACACCTGAACCGCCGACATCGGACTCAGAAGGCACTGGACGAACAACATCAGCATCAACTCTGTCCGTCCGGGAACTAGTGGGAAGAGACTTCTGCTCCTTCCCAATGTCCTCGATGGTCTCGTCCTCAACGAAGACCACGTCGCGAGACCGCACCAACTTCTTTTCCTTTGGGTCATAAAACCTATACCCAAATTCATCCTCGCCATAGCCAAAAAAGACACATTGCATTGTCTTTGGCTCCAGCTTGGTCCTTTCATCTCTCGGAACATGAACAAAAGCTTTGCAGCCAAAAGTCCGAAGATGGTTGTATACAGGTTTCTTTTCGGTCCAAATCTGCTCTGGAACTTCCTCGTCCAGAGGCTTACAGGGCGACCGGTTGATCACGTGGGCGGCCATCCTCAAGGCCTCAGCCCAAAAAGATCCCGGTAGCCTGGCCTCGGATAACATGCACCTGATCCTTTCCATCAGGGTGTGATTCATCCTTTCTGCCACGCCATTCAACTGTGGCGTCTTAGGTGGAATTTTCTGATATCTGATGCCGTGAGCTCTACAGTAGGCATCAAACGTTCCAATATACTCTCCGCCGTTATCGCTCCGAACGGCCTTTAGCCTCCTCCCGGTCTCTGCTCAACGAGGATATGAAATCAAAGGTTCCCAGTAACACGATCTTTGGTCTTCAAAGGAACACACACGCTTCCTCGAGCAATCGAAACGATAAAGGAGACAAAATCTTTGTGCTCCCCCAAATGACTTCTCGGGAGGGGACCACACACATCGGTGTGGACGAGCTCCAAAACCTCGAACTTCTTGGAAGACACATCTCACGAAAAGGAGACTACGTATTTGTTGCTTCCCGCCATGCGGTGAGGGCAAGTCCTCGGCATGTCTCCATCCACCTCGGGATGAGACCCTTCTTTGGCCAATGACTCGTGCCACGCTCACTCATGTGTCCAGAGCCTCTTGTGCCACAAATCAGGGACTCCACACTTCTTGTGGCATTCACCTCGACCACCTCGGCTGGGCTTTAACTACGTAAAGGCACGAAGCCTTTACTCCTCGGGCAACCACCATTGAGCCCTTTTCGGCTTTGAAATCGCCCGTCCACAGAAGACGCACTGCGGTAGCCTTCATCGTCAGTCATCCCGCCAAATGATACTCAATACGAATATCCGGGACGTGTGGACGTCCTTCAAAGTCAATCGGGCTCCAGTGCTTATCAGCAAGGTGATGTCACCTCATCCAATGAACTCGGACGTCTCCTTGTTGCCCATTCTTAATACTCCTGGGATGCACGGAGTGTAAGTGGAGAATAGTTCTCTCCTGGAGGTAACGTGGATTGAAGCGCCAGAATCCACTACCCAATCCGAGGATTGCTCAGCCACGGCCACCAAGTCCTCAGACTCGCGGGCCAAAAGGTCTCCTTCTATTACAACAGAGACCGAGGACACTTCCTCGCCACGTCTCTTCTCGCCCCTCGGCTTGTCAGCGTTTTCACGCTTCCACTTGTAACAAAACTTCTTGATGTAGCCTTTCTTGCCACAATGGTGGCACTCCATGTCTTGATACCGAACGCACTGACTTACTCCGCCCTTTGTCTTGGACTTTGGGCCACGTCCTCGGCTCCTTCCCCGCATTCGGTAACAAGGACTTGGTCTTTGAGAGGTGGGCGATGCCTTGATAATTTGCTGCCGCATTTCTTCGTTCAAGACAAGACTCCCTTGACCATCTCTAAAGTCACCACGCCGTTTAGAGCCGTATTGGCAATGGTGATCCTCATAACCTCCCACGGTCCGGGAGGGTTGCTAGCAACCATAGTCAGAGGATCTCATCCTCGAACTTGATCCCCACGCCATTCGGCTGTCGGCACACGACCTAAAACTCATTCGGGTGATCGGCGACGGATGACCCGTCCTTGTGCTGTACTTGATCGGCCGCATCAAGTGAAAAATTTTGTTATTTCCTGATTTGGAGGCAAAGAGCTTTTCTAGCTTTTCCTAAAGCGTCTTGCCATTGGACTCACCCCAAACGTGGTTGTGCGTTGTAAATCCCACAAATCGCCAGATATATAGCCGCACACTTGCTTGTGCTCCACCGTCCCATCGCTCGTCCGTTTTATCCGCCGGCTTTCTTTGGTAAAAACGAAATATGCATGGACTTTACGAAAAGCAAGTCGACATCTTGCTTTGCCAAGTGTCAAAGTTTCATCCGTTCAAACGGATCATCTTACTTCCACCTCCATCGACAACAAGATCACGTTCAAAGAACCAAGATCTCCGATACCACTTGTTGGAGCAAAACGCGCGGGAAGGCACGGTGGCCGAGCGAGACAAGGTTCTCGACGGCTATCTGGTGATCTCTCGGACGGACACAAAAAGTAGAGATAGAGAACGAAAGATAACACACAAATTTAACGTGGAAAACCATTCTTTGATAAGGAAAAACCACGAAAGAATGCACTATAAAAGGATTGTTCTGAGTGTTAGATACATGTAAGCTCAAACGAAAAGAAAACAATCTTCAAGTGTGCAACTTTTCTCACTAAAGTGTTTCTTACTCTATCTTTGCAAGGTTGCCCACAGCTCACTCTCTCTAAGCTCTTCCTACAAAATGTCTCGGCTCACTCTTGCAAGTAAGGGCACAAGCTATATATATATATATATATATAGGCGGGGTGGTCACCAACCACCCTCCGGCCGTGGGTTCTGGAACCTACGCCCCCTAGGCTGCCATGACAGGCGCACGCCTAGCGTGCTAGATGGCCGAGCACAGGCACTGAAAGTTGTGGCCGCCACAACTTCCAAGCAGAGTAGGTGACCAACCCACCTGCAAGAACGGCCGCAGCAGGCCTACGACGATAGGGTCAACGTCTACACTTTAGGAGTCCTCGTCCACGTCCTCTCGGACATGACGCTTCAAACCAAGTCCTCAGTCCGTTTTCCCAATGGAGTCCGCGGACTACTGCCACTTGGGAGTGACCCCAACAAAAAGAGGTAGAGAAAAAATTACATCAGTCCATACTCTTACTAACCTCTGCAAATTTTATGCTTTTATTTTTTGTGTATCAAATAAAACCCAATAAATAATGTTTTAACATGCAAAACGACTTAATAACTGACATAAACACAGACACACGAACACACACATATATACATATAAATGCTAAGAAAGCCTTAAATTATAAGTTTGGCCTAATATAAGACATTACCTGTAAAGTGATTCAACATATAATTTTAAAAATATAATAATAAAAATTGAATCAATAATCGCAAACTTAACTACGACGTCTTACTAAATGTACTAACCCATTTGCATGATTTCAGTAATATTTATCCATTGCCTAGGTGTAGACACGTATATATTGCTTCTGCAATCGAGGATTTAAAATAGTATGTACACAAATACCAAAAAAAAAAAAAAATTACAGAGACTAGTACAATTATCAGAAAAATAAAGATGCTGCGTGTGGTTTGAGGGCCGAATGGTTCGTCTATGTGCATTTCTATACATGCTATGCTATTTCTTAACTTTTCAAGATCAAGTACAAATGATGGTCCAACGGACATGCTATACGACGGAATGCCCAATTCATCTTATGGTCCTTCCATTAATTGTGATTTCTCATCATTTTTAAGATACATGATAAAAAAACATAAAATATATAAAAAATATTTTAAATTTTAATGTTTTTATTTTTTTTATCACTTAATCACTCGTTCGTCAACAAATAGAGTTCAGGGATAAACGATAACAAGTCTCCCATGCAGGTAATTATCATGCGCACTTTTTCTATTCTTGGGTTAGTGTAGAACTAATGATACTTACCCAGCGGTACATGCTGCCATTCTCTTCCTCCAGTAATTTTTCCTGATTGTAGAAGCAGAACATTAAAAATAGAAAAAGGAAATGTTCAAATGGGACGAGAGTCAGGAGGGAGAAGAAGGAATTAAAACCTCTTTTTTTAATAAAAAAAAAAAAAGGAGCAAAAAATACCTTCTTCTGCAGATTGTGCAGCTGCTGTTGCAGGAGCTGATTCTGCGTTACCCCCACGTTAGAAATATCACTACAAAACTTAATATTCTGCAGTTTGATTATTTTGTATTATCTACTGTTTAATAATGACATTAGCAGGGTAATTAATCAGATTGTATTATACGAGAGAGTAACTTCATATTTTTTTTTAAAAAAAAAATACACAATAAAAAATAATTATATACAGGGAGAATAATTGTAATAGTTATGTTGATTCTCAATAAATATTGTAAAAATTACATAGCTACGACAGCCGCTTATTATAATGCTGCAGATCAATTACATCATCTTCGATTGTTTATTGTTGGAAGTGCTACATGTAATGCAATGAATGGCATTCCAGTCAGCTTTGGGATTATATAAAATCTAGACCCCGATCTGATGATTACATAAAATACTAACTTATTGGCTTCGTGAATTATTGGGGTGACAAAATAACGTTTAAACTCCCATATAACGTGATGGCCATTGATTGACCCATTTTAGAAACTAATTTAATTAGACATAAAACTAGGTATGGCTATGGATCAATCCTCGGCCGAAAGAGCCAAATTCATAAAATTCTTTGAACTCGTAACCTACGCCCCTAATCATCGTGCTTTTTCCTCTTGAACAATAAAATAAGTATAGGATAGTATTAATAAACTTTTTACTTAAGTCGTTACAATTTACTGTTAAATATTTAAATTTATAATACACTAACCATAATTGAACTCACAAGAGCCTAAAAAATATTTTCAAGAATACAAATATTTATAATCATAAAATAATAAAGTAAATTAAATATTCACGATTTTTCAGATACCAATCAAACCCATCAACATCACTCTAAAATCAATAAAATCAAAATCTGTATCATATACATACACAATCAAATCAAAGCATAAATAAACAAGTTTGTATTATTAAGTTAGTTGGCATTTATATATGATTTTATAATATTTGCATATATATTAAAGTTGGATGAGGCTTGGATTTAGGTTGAGACATGTAGAGTAAATCCAATCTAACCAAAACTCAATTACCAATTACGAATTTCGTGCTTTAAACCAATCTATATCGGTCAAAATTGATAAATTTGGTTAATTTTTGTTGGGTTGTATCGAGTTTAAATTTTCTGGAATCCTTCAATATATAATTGTGAGTAAAGCTTTTTTTTTTTTTTCTCTTGTCATCTCATCTCAAAACAAAACAAAAAAAAAGGTGAAAATTTAGGGGAATTTTTTTCCTTTTTTTTTTGTATTTTTTATTTTGGGCGTGAGGAGAGAGGGAGAGAGAGAGAATAATGAAGGACAGAACCTTTCTAGCGCGGACTTTATCGACAGAGGATTCAAGCTGCTGCTCATGCCTGTGTAAATCATCGAAGCTTAAAGACGTAAAATCTTCACCCAAATAGCGTCTTATGCTTAGCTGACTTTCGTGAATTAACTCTCTCATTCTATGCAGTTCACCGTAGATTTCTTCCTGCATGCCAAAAATAACCAAAGAAAAAACAATTATTAAACACAAAATTTCCAGATATTTTCCGGCCCTAAATTATTAAATTCGGTATTATGATAGTTGATTAATCATCAACCATGCAAGGCACAGATCAAATAAACTGATGAGAACGTTTTGATGTGTACCCGGTTATCGTGGTGGGGGATCCGAATCCCTTGAACAGTTTGGTACCGCTGTATGATTTGCTCCATGCTGTACTCACACCAACAAAACCAAATCCTATTCGATCACTTACAATCATCAGGATAATTAATAACCTAATTTTTTTTTTTTTTAATGAATCACGGAGCATCATAAGAAATAACGCGGTAAGCGTCAGAAATTTTCTCAACTTCAACGTTATTTGTTATTTTTAATTTGATCTTCAACGTTTACTTTTTTAATTCAATTCACCCTACAATTTTCTTCAGGTAAATATAAATCAAATTATTCACATTAGATTTAGATATTAGCTTAAGCACGGAGCTAAAAATCAAAAATTACGACATGTTTTTATACAAATTTTATATTGCAAACAATCAATTCCGCTCTCCCAGTTTTTATATAGCAAACCATATTTGTGCTTATGCAACTTAAGGAATTGATGAGTTGTGATCAGTAATAAATTTTGTAAGTGGTGGATTGGTAGTTTTTTAGCTTGCAATATTGTTAATTTCATGATCTTTAATATGAATACTTTGTCTTTCTTTTTACAACGTGTATCACTTGCTCCATAATTGTTATCAAACTGAATTCTCTAATCTATATAATAATAATGATAATAATAATAATAATCATCGATCTGATTTATTTGCTTTTTTTATTCTGGTTTTTTTAGTCTCCTTCAACAGTTTGTAGGATGTAACCCCCTGCCCACCTTTTGTTTGTCCTCTTAATTTGTTTGGATAATAAATTTCAGTGTCTTTTCGCGGTGAGGTCTTCAATCAGGGTTAAATATATGTAATTTCAAGCTTTGTGTTCTCTCCATTGTAGAATATATTATCTTTAATGATAAAACTAGTGATTTTCTCATAATAATAAAACAACTTTACTGTTCTTCCATGCATAATATTAATAAATAAATGACATTATACAGGCTTTGTGATACAAAATTAATGATAATAATGTTGTTTTATTATCACTATTTCAAACAAATTTTCCAAAAAAGAGAGATCTGCGAAACTTTTTTCGATCCATTGAAGCATTCTCCGTGTCTGATGGCTTTAGGCCAATGAATAAGAGGATATGATGGATCTGGTGTGGGTAATCATGGAATCCATGTTAACATGACTTTGATTTCCCCAGTACAGACCATATCTTCAACAAATTAATGGCATGCATGGACTTCATTATATATAAGTTGAACAGAAAAATGTATAGTACTACGAGAGAAAGAGAGAGAGCGAGAGAGATGCAAATGAGGACCTGTATGGAGGAGTGGAATAATAGAAGAGCTTGCCAGTGGTGGAGAAGACAATAAGACCAATCTGAGCATCACAGAGAACAGAGAGCTCATTCGTCTTCTTGAAAAGCCCTTGCCTCCTCTTTGAGAAGGTCACCTGCCTGTTGGTTGCGTTCTCTATCTTCTTTATCTCTATCTTCCCTCTTCCCATTCTCTCTCTCTCTCTCTCTGTTTCTCTCTCCCTTTAATTCTAGATCTGTAGGTTAATTAACATCACCCAACCCTTCAAAATCACTGAACAATTTATTTGCCAAAGAATGTACAAAAATTTCATGTATTCTATATATCTACGTTCCCTTACGTGTCAATTTAAATTCTCATAAAAGGAGGAGGAGATTGCATTTGAACTTATATTCTTATAATTTGCATATATGCACGGTGGAATGATGAGCAAAAAAACCCCAGACTTGAACATCATCATATTAATAAATAAAAAAACATTTAATTAAACAGTGACCGATTCTGACAAGAATGATCACATTTTTTTACCCGCGCTAAAAACATTTATTTGGAAAAACATAAATATACCACCACTCTACTCTTTAATTACAATCCTTAGCTTCCTAGTTGGATCCCGACGTTTTCCACGGAAAATGAATTTGACGGAAAATGTTACCATGAAAATATGACTAATCATTTGTTTTTTTTTTTTTTTTTTCAATCTCTATGCTAACTATTTTTTTTTCATTTTTTCTTTTTTTCGCTTTTCCTGTAACTTTTTCGGATCCAAACAGACGCTAACCAGGGGATTACCCATCTCAACTTCTCCAACACCAAGAAGGAGAAGACCCATCTGCTTAAAAAGCTGATGAGATCAAATTCTACCCATAACTCATTTCCCTCAAACATTGAGGGACAGAGAGACATTTGAAGGGGCGAGAGGGCATGGTGAAATAAAACCAAGCTTTACAAACCCCAAGACTCGAGGAATTATTGACCATTAACATAAAATGTCGCCAATATATATAGAAAAACGAAAGACAGTATATGTGTAAGCAAAATTCTGACAAGACAGATCAAGAACTTTGAATAATTAAACTCAGGAGTATTAATTTGGTAAAAGCCCATTTATGAATACTGATCATGAACAAGGGAAAACACTCTACTTAGAGTAGAAATTGTTTACCTGTAATTTAAAATCCTGCAGTAAAATAAGAAAATAGAGCAACTTTTGGAAAATCTTCAATTCATGGAGAATTCCATCTTTTGATATTAATCTGCAGGAACACAATATTATAGGGAGTGAGCAGTTTTAAGCTTACCTTAATCTGTCCAAAAGGAGAGTCTGAGCACAAACACAAAACCTAAAACTGAAGGAGAGAGGATAAAAACAAAGGGGGCAGCTTCAATTCTCCACCTGCACAAGGAACATTAATAAGCGGAAACTTAATACAAGGGGTTGGATATTTATAGTCTAATGGTCTAGCGGGTTTTCTGCTTTTAGTTTTAAAATTAAATTTGGGATAAATTATAATGTGTGACTGATGTCTAAGATGATTCTTAGCTTTTTTAAAAAACAAAATAAAAATTGTAAGCCACACTTGTTTTTTAAAAAAACATTGGAGTAACCCATGGGTTTTCGCTTTTTTTTTTAAAAAATGTAGGAAATTTTAAGAAGATTTTTGAATAATAGTTTTTTTTTATTTTTTTTTAAATATTGTAAATAGGCTATTAATGATTTTTCGGCTCTTAATAAATTGAAATAGCGAAATCGAATTCATACAGAAAGCCCTGCATGATAAAACTTTAGCTTTTATTGCTATTATCAGTGTAGGTTCTCAAAATTTTGGGCCATACAGATTATCTCTCTATTAAATTCTATTTAAGGGTGTCCAACTTTAAAGTTGCTGCAATGAAGCATTTCTGTAATTGGAAGTCAAGCTGGTGAGGTCCAACAACCCTTGGTTAAACTTAACCCGGTTCTCCAAACCCAAGGTTTTCGTATTTTAAAGGGTTAACTTTTAGGGTTCTTTGTCACTAATATTGGAATTGCTGCATTGAAAATCGGGCGAATCAATTAGGGTAGGCATACAAGCGCTCGAATATAGCCATTATGCGCAATGAAAATAAAGAACACGCAAGGTCATGTCGGCATACAGTTTGATTTTACATAACCCACGTAACCTTGACAAAGCCTGAGGATTTATCTGTCAATAGAAGAAACGATGGTTCTTAATTCACTGTTTTTTTTTTTATTTGGTTCAGCTTTATTTTGAACTTTAATTTCTTCTAAATTAATCTCAGTTTCTTTTGGAACTCGTTTTATACAAGAGAAAAGATCAAGCAGACTTGACAATGTTCTAAATTATATGTGGAAAAAAAAAACAAAAAACCAGTGATGGTGATGCTAAAAGACTTCAAATTTTTCAAAATGAAAATTTCACTCAGATATGTATTTCAGAGATTTTTTATATGAATTAATGATTTATAACCTGGTGCCTAACATTCAATCTAATTGACGTGGGTAAGAGTTTCGCTAAAGCCTTTAAATTAAAATGATGCCCTCACCGATAATGATTGCCATCCTCCTTAAATCTTTCAGTCACTTCCTTGTGTACATCTTTTCCGTTGCTGTTGGGATAATGAGAGGCTGCTATGAGTATCTTTTCTCTTTTTTCTTAGGAGAATTAATGCATCAGTATGTTTAACTAATAGAATCAAAGTTAAGGCTCTAAACTATTCTCTTTCGACTGATTATTTGTATTGCACTATTTAATCTTTTTACCATTTTTTCACAGTACTTGTACACCATCGATCATTAACAAATGCAATTAAAAATTAATGATAGCAGAATATGATAAACTCGACAAGTTATTTCTGCATAGAATAAATAACGTTAAGATAAAAATAAAGCATAGTATTAACAAAAATAAAATTTAAAATAAATTGTTTAAAAAACAGAGAGAATAAGTCGATAAGATTTTCTTTTATACACACACGAACATAATTGAGAGGAAATATTTATATTTCCCAATTCACGATCTTATGGCTTAATTGATTTGGGAAGGTTGCTGATGCTTGCAATGGCTTGATTTTTGGGAAAGCTGCTGATATAGGCTATCAGTTGTCGATTATTATTAGGTATTGTTAGCAATTCATGTCTGCGGGAGAAATTTTTGAAGACTATATTACCAAACACTCCATTGGGGCATAACCCTGGTATATAAATTAGTTTGTCAGGTTAGTATCACGTTAGCTAAATTCAAATGTAAATATGATAAGGGGAAAAGGAGGCTTTTATAGAATAAGCTCCTGTCACATAATATTTATGGGACGAGGCGGTCTAATGAGTAGAAACACAGTGGACATTTTTTTTCTTTTTTTTTGCCTACAAACCTGAGTATTGCATGACTTATATTTGAATTAATGTGTTCATTTTATGTGCTAAAGGGGATTGTATTTATATATTTACTAGGTCATTCTTTGGAATAGGTTGTTAACCCTTTGATTTCAATAATTACTCAAAGTAATTTTTCATTTAAAATAAGTAACAATTCAATTTTAGTAACCACTTAGATGGGATCAATGGGAGTGAAGGCCCTTCCTCTATCCGGAGGGATGTGACATTTATACCTTCATCAATAGATTATAAGTGATTCTAGATATAAATTTTTTATTTTAACACGTTTATGTATTATTTTAAGATTGTTATGCTCGTCAATTAAAATACAATTTTAATACTATGTCTTATCATTTGAATTTTGAGGTTCAACTAGCTATTGTTGATGATTATGGGACTAATGAGTTGTTGAATTTTTTTTTTTTTTTTGTCATATGAATAATCATTTATATACTTTAGTTTTTGGCATTTTTATCATGGTATGATAACTCGACGCTTTTTGATGAAAAATATTTAAATAGATGGATTGTCGTTTTAATAGTCCATTATTCTAAAAAGTTAGGTCTAAACTTTAACCTAATTGACTATCATTCTAACAACTTTATCATAATAGTTTGCCCTATGAGAATTCAAATATTCTAACAATAAGAATAATATGATCGCTCGCCTTCCGACAATTCAATCTTGTTCAGTTCATTCAAATTCTTATACTAATAACAGCTAGACCTACCATATTTGTATATAATGTGCCTGACTAATTGAATTTTATTTGTTTGTATCTTTTCTAAAATATATCTTTATTTGCACGTGCCAAAGCAGTATATCAAGAATTCATTATATATATATATGTATTTATTTATTTATATGATAATATTAACTGCCAAACATGGGGCTTTTACATTCATCCAAGAAGTTATATTAACACAGACCAAATTTATTACTAACTTGCTTAACCTTTTTTCAAGAAATAAATTAGTAGCTTAATAAAGAAATTTACAAACAGAGAAAATCAACAATTTACTTCTCGTAGCCATATCTCGTTAACATCATCTTGTAGTCATTTTACCTAATGTAGTCAGTTAATTTATTTTATATGGAAAATTTTAGTCGCACGAATAAATTTGTTAAAATGGCATTCAATGAAATTAGGCAAGTTAGAAAAAGCAGCTTGATGAGTCCTAGCGGTCAGAAATAATGAGTGTTTAGAATACACACAATACGAATGAGAATATTTTAGTATTTTACTTAATTTGTCTTATAATAATAGGCACTTAAAATGCAATAGTCAATAGAAAACATATATAAATAATAATAATTACAAAGATACATGTAATGAGTGCTTATAACTATTTCTTACATATAATGAATAAAAACATATCTAAGAGCATATGATTTTTTTTTTATTTTTTAAATTTAAAAAATAAATTTTTATCCAAAAACATTTAAAAAAAATTAAATAGTAAAATAAATATTTTATTATGAATAAGATGAAAATAAATTTTGTATTCTTATAAAGCAGATATGTACTTAGTATGTTCTATTATCAATCCCAAGAGGCACAAGTTTGGATTATGTGGATTTTGATTGAAATCTAACACAGTTTACAAAATTCAAATGATGAATCACTTGAAATAATGCTTAAAACTCACTGAATCCTAGTGAGCTAATTCTACGAAATATCTATATATTTTAGAACTTTCAGTATTTTTCTTTTTTGTTTTATAATTATTACTAAGATATGATGTTTTTAAAATTTTATGCATATTATATAAAATATGTGCGTATGGTATAATGTTCATTTTGATATTGAAATCCTTGCATCAAGGGCATTCTGAGCAGTCAATTGGCCGGCCAACAATATATATATATATAAATGTTTGTACATATCATTTCTATTTCAATATAACTTCGTACTCATGTATTCCGACATATAAATATATATATGTAAGGCTAGAAAAAAATGAAAGTTTTTAAATTACTAACAAAAATATTTAAAAGCGAGTGATGTTATTAATGTATTTTTTTCTTAGCCACTTTGAATTTATATTTAGAAAAAAAAAAGTTAAGTGTGTTTAACTGGCCCGTGATTGAAACTCACTTCATATTTGAGGTTATATCTTTTTATTTTATTTCTCTTTATTAATTTTAAAAATATATATACATTATCCTAAGCAAAGTTACTGCATTTTATATTTATTATTATAATATGTCCACTAAAGCTATAAATTATATATTTATGAATAAATATTTTCTGGTAAATTATATGAAAAAGATCAAGTCAAAGAGAAATGATCTGACCAATGAACTAGCCAATTAAGCTACGATTCAGTTGAAAAATTATTCATAATTTTGTTGACTGAAACATAAATGACCCTAATATGTATGCAATCTGTTCTACATAGATACACATAAATGTTAATTGATTCTATAGCATAAATTTATTATCTTCAGATTCTAATTAAATAATTATTATTATGCTTATATAATTAAGAGAGTGTATATTATTTTTATGGTATGTTTGATTATATGAATAAAATAAAATAATTATTTTCAAACAATACAATAAAGTAAAAATAAAGGTCACAGCCAATATTCTTGGATATCATGCTCTGTGGTTGCATCAGTTTTATCATTTCCGGCGTGCGAAATTGGATTAATAATTAACTTTCTCTTGTTTACTTTATAAAATTAAATAAATGATAAATCAATATAAAATAACCTTTTTCCATTATCACAAAATATTTTTTGGTTTACCGCTTTCACATCTTCACGCCCGTCCCCTATCGTCGATACACAGTGTACTTTAAATATGAAAATTATAAAATAGTAATTATTTGGTCCGAAAGCTGTACTATCTGAGAGTTAAGAATTAGTAAACCAACACATTAACTTATTCTTTTCATAAAAGAAATGATATTTTTTTCCTTCTTGGCAGTAAATTTGGATGAAAATTCAGTTATGTTATGGCAAGCGCGATGCCTACTGGCATTTGGAGGGCAGTGAGCAGTGTGGGGGAGTAACAGTTGGTCAACAGAGAGCCTGCAATTAGGAAGGTGTAATTATTAACGCAACAGACCAGATCAGTGGGTACTGAAAACTGCAAGTAGCAGAAAGAATAACACATTACTCCACAGCACGATAGATGTGTTTATAATGGGAGTGAGAACATGGGATTTGCCAATTATGGGAAGATCAAAAGGGGCAAATTCAGCGGGGGGGGACAGTAGGCAGCTGGGGGTGGTCCGTCCATGGCGGTTTCACGTCCATCTCATGCATCGCTTAATTTCCGATTCTTCTGCGCCTCCCTCGTCGTGCCAGACATATTACCATTTCCACAAATGCATGGGGGTAACTTTTCCTTTTATTTATTATCAATTGAACCAACCGATGAAACATTTCGCCCATCACCTTTGAATCTTAAGCATACTGCCAATGAGCCCAGCAGATGGGATCGGGACATGTTCACCCGAAGCCTGGCACTTTTTATGTTATAAATAATGCCCCGATGGAACCTTATTTTCTTTACTTTGGGCTCAGACTTAATAATATTAGTAGTAGCATGTCCTACAAACCAATTGTATTTGATTCAACGAGATACTATTTATATACTTTCAAAATCATGTTTATAAAAGCCATGCATTTTTATTATATTTTATTTTGCATGATAAAATCTTAAGATTAAAATCATTATAATATTATATTTTTAAAGTAAAAATGTTTAAAAATTTAGCCTGAAATATTCTCAATTGTAATATTATTTAAATAAAAG
Source organism: Nepenthes gracilis (assembly GCA_033239525.1). Classification (NCBI taxonomy): domain Eukaryota; kingdom Viridiplantae; phylum Streptophyta; class Magnoliopsida; order Caryophyllales; family Nepenthaceae; genus Nepenthes; species Nepenthes gracilis. Next base: position 29,039,213 of record BSYO01000003.1, read on the forward strand.
ATTAAGGATTTGATTAGATCAGTACATGTCATACTAACCAATTATAAATAAACTGTTACTTCTAATATAAGGAAAGATGTCTCACATAATTAGTTGAATTACTAATTTATATATCTTTTGCCATGGTGAAATATATATTTGAAAAAAAATTATTTTTTTAATTGAATTATTTGTTTAAAATTACACAAGTATAAACATTATAAGAGTTAACATATTTTTTATACTCAATAGTTTGTCAAAATCTAGGATAATGGTAGAAATTTTATTACATAGTAATTGTTATGGACATATTCTTTTAATGAATAATTATTTGTTCACTCTATTTAAGTGATTATGATAAATTATTATTAGGTGTCACTCATAATTTATAAAAACTCTTAATTAATTATTATAAATAATTAATCTTAAAAGAATTAATAAGTTCAATTCAATTATAATTAAAAGGTATTGTAATTACTTAAATAAAATTTAATACCAATTTAATTTTGAGTCTAATGGGTCTCACATATTATGAGATCACATTTGTTATAATTTAAGAAATATTATCTCATATATTAACCATGATTATAGCATTAAAAAAATAATCTAAACGGTTGTAGATTATAAATTTTGAAGTAATAAATGATTAAATTATTGATATTTTAAAAGATTTTCTTTTTTATTATAAAGTGAGCCAGTGAAAATAGATCGAGCCACTCTATTCCATTAAAAGGATATTGAAATGAGAGGGCCAGTACCCCCATTTAATTTGTATTAAGAAGGAATACTCCCTCTTCATAAACTACTCTCTCCTTAAAGACTCGGAGAGAGCCATGGTTCCTTCCACCTCTCTTGCTCCTTTTCTTTATTTTCTACAAATACGAAGGTCGTGTATCTGTTAATGATACACTTGTGTGCTAAAACTTCTATCTCATTTTTTTCTCGTCATTGTATTTGATTTGAATGTAAAGAAATCTCAAAAAATATCATATTTTCTCTCTTTATTTTATTTTATATGAGTGCTAAAAAAGTAAAAAAAATATCTCATTTTTTTTTATCTCTCTTTATTAATTATCGTTGCAATGGTATATGCATAGATATAATAGGTTATATGTATTTCTCTGGCGCCAATCTCTTATTTCATTTCAATCTTTTGCTCAGGCAAATCCTCACACAAAAATTAAATAATTTTTGGATGACTCCTTTCACTACAACAATAATAATCTTTAGTCCTAAAGATTATAAATTTGTCACTAAAATTTTTAGTGACAAAATATTAATTTGTTACTAAATTGTCACTAAAGATTTGTCATAAAATTTTTAGTGACAAATTTTTACAATAATTATTTCTTTAGTGACAAAATAATTTTGTCACTAAAGAATATTTGTTGGTGACAAAATAATTTAAAATTTATCATTAAATATTATATTTAATAACAAATAATTACCATAAAAAGTATATAATTTTATATTTAATTTATATACTTTAATAGGCAAAAATTTAACACAAATATCAAATTGATTTCAACACAAATATCAAATTGTCTTACAAAAAATTTAAAAAAATTCCAGCTATGCAATATAATAATGTGGGATGCCAAGAACATGATATGTGCCGCTGACCCATGCCATGGCCGCTACTTGCCGGCTTCTGCCATGTTCCGTGGCAAGATGAGCACCAAAGAGGTTGATGATCATCAGCCCAACCACACACCTCCATACTGCACAAACACACCCAACACACAATGCCCACACACGCACACACATAAACCCACTCACACAAAGGTGAGCTCGGCCCAACCACACATCTTGCACACACACACCCATTGCACTCACCCTGCTCACCCATCTGGGCACACACCCGCACACAGGAGGAAAGCTTTCTTGCACTGGCACATAGGCAAAGGAATGGATGAAATGGAGTTCACCGAGGCCGAGAGTAACATGAACGATCTCCTGGCTGAGTGCTCATCATGATTTTTGTTGAGAACTCGAATATGGCTTCTTCATACCGATATTTTGATTAATACTTTGATTCTCGCTACTCAGCCTCACAATGTTAGTCGTAGACGGAAGTCGAGGCTGCCAAGACCCTAACATTTTGCCCAAAATATTATTAGATCAAAATAATTCACACAGCTCAAAGGTACCAAGTAACATTGTGATTCACACAGTAATTACTCAATCAGATAAAAAAAAAGATAGCACTCAAAATTTAAAGTTTATAACCTGAACTTGTATTTGCATGTATGCCTCTTTTGAATCTTTTGAGATCATCGGATCCGGCCTTTTATTTTTAAATGTTCGGCATTATAGGCAATGAGTTAGTTTCAAATAACTCTAATATGTAATCCGAGATATCTCAATATAATCTAATCATATTCGGGAATAAACTAAACAAATATGGGAAATAATATTTCAAATAACTCTAACATCCACTTGTTTTAGCACACGATCGGTCGAGGAAGAGAAAGCCAGCTGGCCTTTTAAGGCTTTAGATTGGCTCGTAGTTCTGCTAATAGGCCCACTAGATTGATCACAAGCTCGCTTCCTGTTCTTGTCAAACGGCCTTACAACTTCCGTCTTAATGAATAACAAGTAAAGTGTACAGCCAAGTCATAATAAAATTTAGAATGGAAATCCAAAAGTCATAATATCGTAGTTCTTTTTTATTCAGAAGGCAACTACTCAGATTACCTGAAACTTAAATAATGAACCACCATCCACTCCTTCGACACTTTTATCATTCATTTGGTTAATTGCATTCTCCAAGTCCTACAAACAATTACTATTGATGTAAGATATAGTTTGGATGGGGTGTAAATTTGCCCACCCATTTTACAATGGGTTAATACAAAGAGCTTCCAAGCAAAATAATAAACAAAGAGCATTAATGCCATTTTTCATTGTAAACAATTAAAAACATAATAAGAAATGATAGCTATAAACTTACCGTTTTTTTAGTTTGCATTGTATATAATTCTTCTTTAATCAAAGATCGCATATCAGAATATATATCAGCTTTCAGCTCGACAAGCAATTTAGAACGAATCTCGACTTCTTTTTGACTTAGCAGATCTGCTAACCGTCGTTGTACTTCAGCCTCAATCTGAGCATTAATGTCATTTTCTAGGCATATTGGCATCTTACTACAACTTTCTAAACAGTTATTGTCATTTCTACTTGGCCGAAGACCTTCTCCCATCCCTCTTATGTATGTAGACTTACATCCAAGAATAATTGAAAAAGCATTCTCTGCCATCAAGTTATCAGCACCATTTTGTTCAACCTGAGTCTCGTGTAATTCTAACAGCTTCTGATATGCATATTCCGACTCATTATCAACCCAATTTCCATCTTTTCGTTTCTTTTCTTTTACAAACAATTTCAAGTATTATGGTAGGCTCGATCGATTCTTCGCGATGTGAATGTTGGTCGCTTCGCTGTTTGTAAATTTTCAAATGTAAGCAAATAACAAAAAGATGTCATATATTAAAGATGGCCATTACCATCTTATGCAAAGTACGTTCAACAGATTTTGTGCCAGCGCAGCTCATCATTCTCTATTTACTTCTATTTTTTGAATTATTTTCACTCATATGCTGCATTTGAAACAATAAATAATATTAGTCATCTGAGTACATATATGTGTGTGTCTAGGAACCAGTACAAAACATTTGTATTTATTAAGTAGTGTTATTAAATAAAGAATGATATACTTACTCGAAACTTTTGACTTCCCCAATATTCTAGAACCAACCATTTCCATTGTTCAATATCTACATTAGGAGGGCAGTTTTCAATCCGCTCCTTATCAATTCTATATTTTTTGTAGTAGTCTCTTCGCAAACCAAAACGCCAAGTACGGAATCTTTTCATTAATTCTTTCTGAATTGCCATATTTACATGATTTTCATTTGGCAAGACGTATTTTTCCTACAACAATCAAGCAATGGCAATATGTTATACATACCAAATAATACAAAAAAAGAAATACAACCAAATATATTAACATTATATATATATATTAAATTTCCCTTCACTTTTTGCATCAATTTCATCTTGATATGAGCATCCATTTGCTTCCAATTATCAACATTAACAGGACAGTATTGTTTAACAAGATAGCTTATTTCTGTGATAAATTGTTGTACAGTTTCTCCAACAATACGGCATAGAGATGATGGTAGATCAATCTTTATTAGTGTAGGATTATCATCTCTCTTGCTTTTCCATTTAACATAACGTGTTCTTCCACGTATTGGTTGAACTGTTAAAAAAACACAATATATATAAATCATTAAATATCAAATATATTTATGCCAAGGTTTTTCCGTTTATACCACGATCTGTTTGTTCTTTAACCATTTCTTGAATTTGATATTCATTATCCATTGAAACTACAAATCATACTAAATTACCCTTGATGGATCTCCCCAGCTTGCAAAAGGCACACAATGGAGGCAAAGGGGTTGTCAAGAGTTTTCAATGTCAACACAATTTACAATTTTACCAACAGAGTAGTGTAGACATGTTAAAATTAATATGGGCATACAAGAGATGATAAAATAAACAAGAAGCAAGCAGAATATATAAATAAGCATCTGCTTATTTCTTCTCTACGACAACTATAGAAGAATAAATGCAGAAGATAACTTCTGCAGAAGATATTCATTATCCAAAAAGAAAAATTGCTATGCAAGGTATGGGAGATGCAAAAATGATAAATCCAGTATCTTTGACAGCCTGAAATTGGAAGTACCAGTAAGCACCTTCTACAACTTGTTAACATATAGTCAATTGAATAGTTATTAACCAGCATTATAATAATAAAAAATAAAATAACAGCACATAATAAATACATACCTTACATAATTGTAATCTTGAACAATCACCACATCAATGACTCATCTTCTTCACTACTAGACTTGTACACATCTTTAGATCGACCAGTATAATTCATATCTACAATCTTTGGTTTAATATCAGTTCTAACTAAAGGCACCGACATATCACTCAACTCTACTACATAATCCAAATTTGTTTCTAATGTTGGCTCATTACTATTAATCCAATAAATTTATTGGATAAAAAATTAATAAGAAAGTTTAAAATTCTCCAAAGTGGTTTATAAACAACCTTTAACATGATTTTTAATATACTAAACAATTTACTTTTCAAATAAAATCCTCTAAAGTATATAAAAGAGTGAAAAAAGTGATTTTATGTTATGGGATTGAAAATTTTGTTTCTTAATATAATTATTCAGAAGCATGAGAGAGGGATCCACTTCTCGAAAGCTATAAGTCAAACAAGTAACAAGAATATTTCCCGCAGACCCCTTTTATAATTCTTATAGTGATAGTTCATTCATTGTTTGCGGATAAAAAATTCAATTTATTTACATTTAGACTATAAATGTTTAAAATTCATTTATTTTCACATTTTAAAATTTTTGTGGCATTTTTTATTTTACTCTGACCATCTCTTTTAGTGCTATGTTTATCTTACTAAAAAAAATTAAGCCAAATTTATTACATTTTAATTAAGTCATGAATCCATTAAAAATAACACTGAAATGGTTGAAAAAAGGTCAAAATACGTATTATATAGTTATCCCATATAATCACACAATACAAAATATTAAATATATTTTCTTAACCATCTAAGAATCACCTAGAGATTATCAGACCATCTTCGGCTTAGTCTCTCACACACTTCTTCCATGGCTGTCGCCATATAATAAAGAATATATAGCCTAAAACTCCTCACATATACCGTATAATATTAATTTAGAATAGTGTTTATTTATGTGGATGTCGGGGAAAAAAATCCTTAGACTTTCCCACACTAAGCCTCTTTTAATTATTGTGTTTGCATGTTGGTGAATAAGGTGATTTTATTTTATTTTTTTTGGATTTGCTGTGGAAGTTTTTGGAGTGGTGTTTATTGATTATGGGCTGCCAAACATTTTTGTTGAATTGTGCTCGAAATTTCAGTCAAGTAGGCCCTATTCAATTTTCAGAACAATTGTATTTGAACGGGAGATTGCTAATATCCTGAGCTTTTATTTAGAGTTACTTTTGAATGACTTATGTTGCTAATGCAATCTCCATGTAGTCGCCGACGATGATGAAGAGAATGCGACGGGAGCGGAGATCTGCAGAGGAGGGATGCGGCTGACTTGTGTTGGGAAAGAGGGAAAGAGAGGGAAAAGGGAGAGGGAACAGGGAGAGTAGAATAGAGAGGAGAGGAAGACGCAAGAGAGGTAGAAAAAGAGAATATTAATTCCTTGCCTTCATCATAACAGTGGCCACAATTATATACGGGAACGGGGAGTAAGGAAAACGGGAAACGGGACAATCTTCCACGGGGGGGGGGCAGTAACCACTTCCTTGCCTTCATTCACGTGTAACAGTAACCATATACGGGACGGGAACGGGGGTCTTGTAACAGAAAACGGGAAACCAGGAACGGAATTCTCTAAGGAAACAAACCAAACAAACCAAGGAGAAAATGAGAAAAGAAAATAATTAAAGGTTCGTAACATTGCCCGCTCCTTCAAAACAACCTTGTCCTCAAGGTTGATCAAGAGAAGTGCCGGTGGAGAATTAGCAACGGCTTTACCAGTGTTCTCTCGGGTCCATTCCGCAGCGACATAAACAAAAACGGCATCCTTCTTAATAGGCCAAACCTCGGAGACCCTCGTTGTTGCACCCTTGGATAGGTGAGGATAGCAATCTATATCATCCCAATTATCATGAAAATTTCGTCCAAATTTGATATATGTTTTCTTCATCAAATCTTTGTGGAGAAATGGCGGCTCGCCCAGCTTCGCCGGGTAACCGACCCACAAAATGCTACTTACTTTGTCATCATCTTTAGCGGAGGAAGCCCCGAATCCACTTCCGGACATTATGACAAGAATCAAGGGTCCTCTGGAAGCCTTTGCAACCCGTGACAAGAAGTTGCTGCTGCCCAGAAGGAGAAGATCGACTCGGTCCCGGATTACGCCTCATAGATTGATTAGCACCCACTCTCGGAAGCTGTGACATCAGGTGCAGTTGTTTGCTTTCTTTGCATCATCTATCTGTGCGGTGGCGCAAGCCATACTCACACAGCCTGGCGGATTGTTTGTTGATGTCCATGCTGAAAGGCCTTGCAATGAGGTTGTATAATTGTATGGAGTGCCATATATGAATAACAGCACTTTTGCCAGGCCGTGTTTCGTTAGTGCGACATGGTTTCTTTCTCCACCCGGATCCATTCTCACCATTTGGAAGTGCTAAACGCCACTTGCAGAATTTGCAATCATATCGACATACCGTTGGCCGATGGCGCTTAGCCCGATGCTTAGCCCATGATATTTATCCGTCAATGGCGGTGAAGATTTCGTAAAAATTGCAATGGAACTTTTTAAAAAAGAGGGGCTCTCCTTTGGTGTCCTGGCACTCCACAATTAGCAACCCTCAAGCCATGGCAAACTCCCCGAGATCTATATCTTCCCGAGTTAGGTCAGGAAGAGATAGATCCCAAGAGAAATTCCCTCCAATTATCTCAACTGCTATATCAGAATTGGCCCTAGGAATCCTCTCTGTAATATCAGGCTGTAAGTCCTCAAGACTAATAAAAGATGCAATTCTATCAAGGGAAACTTTAGTCTGAATTATCATAGAGATTGGGTCGGGTAGATTGCTTATAGGAAGGCATCTGGAATTGGTGAGTGAAGGAATGTGATGAGACAAGGTCTCATGACTAACTGGAATTATAGCTCCACTTTCATGATCAAGATCTGATGATTCATCCTCCTTAATTACACTCTTCCAATTGAACTCTTGTGGCTTTGGAAGTCTTGCAATGCTCTGTTTGTGCGATCCATGTGGCACAACAATGGTGTAAAAGCAAAGCAATACAATGACCCATCGTGTTGATAACGCTCTCCCACCGCCATGTTCCTCTGTGCATTTAGACTTCCAACAATGTGTATATTGTTCAATTGATAGCAAATACCATGCTGCTCCCAGAACATGACCTGCTAACATGTACAACAGCAGGTTGTATGCAGCCCCAGCCGATGCAGTCTTTGTGATTACCCCCGTAGTTTGTACAATTTGAGAATTCAATGGAAAAATCTGATACAATCTGAGAACATATTGAAGCAAATCTATCAATGCAAGAGCATTATTATTGTGACCTGTTTGTGGGTTTCGTGTCGCTGGAAGGATGAACCAAATGACGATCTGGTGCTCAACACGGGCATCATGGGAACTCCTCAAGTCAGCCTCTACAACATAGAACGCAACAGCAGAGGTCGATTGAAAGGTGTATGAGTATGACCGTGAAGATCCAGCAATGGGTTTTTCATCCAGCAGTACTTTCACGCAGGAGAGGACAGAATTTGCCACAGAGGGAAGACTGTATCCTCCTTCCAAGGCAAGAACGATCTTCCCATGAGCGAATTCCATTAACTCATCCTCTATGGAACCCATTCTATGAGCGAATTCCATATTAATGTTCCCCTTAACATCAGTTGCAACAAACACAATTTTCATTCCACAACTGGCAGCACTAGCAGGATTTGTTCCATGGGCTGAGACAGGTATGCTGCATACCTTATGGTGATGATCTCCTCTCGCCTTCCATGTGAAGAACAAAGACAACAGCAACATTGAAGTAGCCATTCCAGGGAAACTTGTGCTCAGTAAACTTTTTCTTCCTTGCTTATCCATCTAGGATGATGCGATGATGTCAAAGGCGGTGAACCTGTTTTTACCCCCAGTTGAGATGTCCAAGGAGTGCGAATCTTTGAAGAAGACTTGCGGTTATTCTGAGGATTTGGCAAGATACCAGTCCACTCCTTGTCAACCAACAACTTCAAAGCCTTGCTTGGGCCCAACCGGGTGTGTACCCAACGATCATTGCCATCCTTGAGACGAGATCAGCTTCTAGTTGAAAGGTCTTTGTTCTGCCAAACTTACCAGCCACTGATCCAACAGCAAATGAACTACGAATTGGAGGCCCATGACCCTCAGTTGTACTCCTGCCGCTTTCATTCTTGTGGTGATAAGGGGTTACAAGGACAGAGCCATTCAACGGTTTGGGGTGAAAAGACCGCAATTAGGCCTGAGAAGCGGGGTGTATGCACTGCGAGATTTCGGCCGATCCCGAGTTGGCCGTGAAGTATCTCCCCGGTTGGGTGACAACCCATGGAATTTGTAATGCCTCTCAAATGTCGAGTGCTGGAAATGCTCACTATTGAGGGTAGCACGTGTTCATCGTCCAACAACAGAAGAGACTGATGAATTGTTTCTAGAAACGGTTCTGTTGGAAATCCGTCCTTATTGGAGCCAGATTCTGTAAGTGGAATGAGAATCTGACCACCTTCATCTTCCGAGTCCCCATCTGGCGGTCTTAAGTTCTCACCCAGCCGCTCGGGTACCAAGCTGTGTGGATTAGGGAAATTTGACAAAGTTGTGGCAGTGTGTGGCTTAGAACTTTGGGAATCAGAGGCTTCAGTCGAAGGTGAGAAGAATGAACCCAGGGATGGAAACCATGGTGGTTCTGGTGGCGCTGAAAATGAAGAGAAATTTGCGGTCGACAGGAGTAAGCGGTCGATACAGGAGTGCCGAATTTGTGTGGAGGTAGAAACGGAGGAAGCAATTCGAGCGATTCGAGCATCAGGTGATTGTACGGACGCATTGCTCGAAGTAAGGATAGTTTGAGAAAAATTGGTAAAGGTGGAAATCGAAATCGGTGATGAAGTTGAAGGCAACGAGCAATTTGTAGTTGAAACTTGTTCGGGAATGAGAGCAGAAATGGCGATTTGAGGACCCGGTGGTGGTGGTACGGAACCAGTGTTGGAAGAGGAGGCAGGAAGAGAAACGGGACGATGGGAAGTCATCATAGAGGAAGCTACAGGAAGCGAAGGTTTTATGACCCCGTATAGTGCTTTGCTCGAGACGGTGGATGGAGGCGGAGTTCCGCCATGGATGAGCGGAGTTTGGTGCGGTCGACCCGATTTGTTCGGCCAGTGAAACGCGGTGGACATCTGGGCACCGAATCGGTCGGTAGCTCGTCGAGAGCCTTCATCTCGTTGATAAAGGTCTGGCGACCAGACTTCTCGAGCGCTTCGAGAGCTTGTGCTTGATCTCCTCTCGCATTTCTCTCAATGAAAGCACCATTTGATGCAATCTCCATGTAATCGCCGCGATGATGAATAGAATGCGACGGGAGCGGAGATCTGCAGAGGAGAGATGCGGCCGACTTGTGCTGGGAAAGAGGAAAAGAGAGGGAAAAGGGAGAGGGAAGAGGGAGAGTAGAATAGAGAGGAGAGGAAGACGCAAGAGAGAGGTAGAAAAAGAGAATATTAATTCCTTGCCTTCATCATAACAGTGGCCACAATTATATACGGGAACGGGGAGTAAGGAAAAAGGGAAGCGGGACAATCTTCCACGGGGGCGCAGTAACCACTTTCTTGCCTTCATTCACGTGTAACAGTAACCATATACGGGATGAGGCAGGGGTCTTATAATGTAAAAACGGGAAACCAGGAACGGAATTCTCTAAGGAAACAAACCAAACAAACTAAGGAGAAAATGAGAAAAGAAAATAATTAAAGGTTCGTAACACTTATGTTGCTAATGCATGGCTATTTTTATCAGATTTTATTAACGAATTAAGTATCTTGCCCGTTATTCAAAGGAAAGGTTAATTATAGTTGATAGAGGGTCTCATTTGTTACCTCATTTTGATCTAAGGATCTAATATTGACTAAGAAAAGTGCTTTAAATACGTTGGGGCCTTGTTCAATTTCATTTTTGCTGTGTTTTCTAAAAGAGAGGAGAAAAAAATGAGAATGAGAAGGAAAAAAAAGATACAATGTGTTACGCCCCGGGTCCACAGTTGTTATACGGATTAGGGAGCCTTAGGATTCCTCGTCGTCCTGAGGCGATCTCGAGTAGGTCCGATTTCCATCTCTGTAAACTTGAGACATATACAACACAATTAACAAATAAGAGGTTAGAGGTCCAGTGGTGTTTCTCCTACCGAAAGCATTCCAACACTCAAATCAACAAACTTTCCATAATAAATGGAAAGGGGGGTTGTGCACGCTTAGAGGTGCGCGGGAGTATGCTGTAAACTTGTTAGGAATCCATGAATGCAGGAATGGGAGGTTAGTGAGCGGATGAGGGAGGCCTGGCTCCCGTAATGCACCGCGGTGGGTGGCTAACTGTGATGGCATATGCTAGGCTGCAGAAAAGCGGTAGTTGGCAGTATTTGTGAGAGCTTGCGCATGCAGGGGCGTATGTCTAAGTGTCAGGCTGTGGTTTTCTCGGTCTCCAATTAATCGAACTGATCAGGGTAAGGTGCAAGGATACTCTTTCTAGCCAAAGTCTGCTCAGAGTGCCTTCTGTGTTTACCGAGTGATTTTTTCTCCCTCTTCCCTCTGCAAATGAGAGGGAAATTTATGGCTCCTCCAATTAGAACCCTTGGTCTGCTTCTTGCGCTGAGATTGGTCAGAGAGCTACTGTTAGCGGCGTGAGCGACGGCTGATAGCGCTGACTCTCTTCCCATTCGCTTGCCCTCTCTGTTTCCCGTAAGCTGTATTAATGGGCTGTAGGCAATTTCTATTGGCCGCGTGCCTGGGCTGCCACGTAGGCTGTCTTTGGATGTGGTCCGAACCTGCTGCGTGGGTTGTTGCTCCTTGGATTGGGTTGGGAATTCTCTTTGGGCCTTCATGTTGAACCCAACACTAGCCCCCATGCTTGGGCCGACTTGTGGTCGCGGCCTGATATGTCCTTATGGGTCCGGTTCGCAGTTGCTCGGTGTTTGTCGAGTTTCACCAGCGTTTGTCACCTTTTGGTTTCGTTCATTCCCTAGGCAGTAGCGCAGGCCTTTATGATGCTGCGACGATTCGTTGGGAAGGAAGGATTCGCACACCTGAGGTTGCCTCACGCCAGGTGCCTTCCCTGTTTTGTGAAAGACAATCGTTGGAGCGCGCGTCTTGTTAACTTGTGGCAGGGTGCCACCTTGCCTATAAATGGTGGGCACTTTCAGCTGGTATAACACATCCATTGGCTGATTTTTGTTTGAGCAATGCAGAGACTTTGGTGCGTTTTGCTCCTAACAGGAGTTCGTGAAGGAGTTGGATGGACCAACTGGAGAACTGGAGCTTCTGCTGAAGACTAGACTCATGCCCTTTTCCTAGGCAATCCCTCATGCTTATGAGGGTGGCTCGTTTGCTCTGCTGTCGTCACATGCCTCCCCCCAGGCCACGGTGGTTCGTAGTGCGGTGGAGGATTTCGGCGGAACTCTCACAAGGCCTTTGCCACTTCGTGAGGTGCGTCGCACGTGGTCTCCAGTTCACTTGAACCGCTTGTCGGCTGTACAAGAAGTAGAAATAGGAGCTCCAGTTGGGGGGAGCGCAAGTCCTTCCCCTACGTCCCTGCCAGAGGCTCTTGAGCTGGGTGTTGGTTCGGCCCCTGCAATGGATATTGAGCTCACCGTGGTTGTCGACAAACGCTTGGCTGCTTCTAGTTGGCATGGCTTGGCTTGTTCGGTTACCGTCTGTGGTAATCCAATGTAGATCACGTTCGCCAAGCTCTCGGGGCAGTCGATCGGGGCTGACTCCCTGTGCCGCATTTTCTTCTCTTTTCTTGTATCTTTGTTGTTACAAATTTTGTACTTTGTAAAAAAGGTCATTGATTAATAAGAGAAGTGGCACATTTGTTTTTACTCTTCTGTCTCATTACATGCATTTTCCCTTACTGACGGTTTCTTTGACCATACTTCGTGGGTAATCCGCTCCTTCCATGGTGCTGCGCCCCATTTTGTGCATTCGAGCGCGCTCGAGTGCTCGTGATCGGCTTTCGACCATCATTATCCTCGAGTCTGAAAAATAGACCGTCAATGGGATGATGTGGCAGGACGGGACTCCTGGCAGCCAAGGCTCGGGAAGCTCAAATGCAGTAAGTGGAGGTCACATCCACCAGGTTGCCTGATGTATTAACTGTGCAGGAGATCAGAGGGTGCCACGTCATAGTGATCTATCTTGGAAAGGTGCGACTCTTCAGGGACTTGCCACGTGGAAGGAATGGGTTGGTTTCCCTAGGCACGGTTCCATAGAGGCTCTTGGGCTAACTACACTCCACGATTTCCTCAAAGAGTTCTGTGTCTCGTAGTAGCTTTGAGAGTGTGGGAAAAACGCAACTCTTGTCTTTCTTCATCCTCTATGGAGCGTTCGTCGTCTTTGTCGGGGCCCGAGTCCTATTCTTGAGAGTCTGCGGGAGATATACATGCTTTGTGGATTCGCGACGACGTCGCACCTGCCGCAGCGGTGGCAGGAGGTGGAGGTTCAGAGACCACCGTTGTCGGGCCTGTGTGGTTCTTGCGGGCCCCATTTGGCTTTGAGACGAAGGGTGCATCGACATCCTCGTGGGGCTTGAGGCCCGAGAGGAGAGGTTCGTCGGTCTAGCAGGTAGCCCGGGTTGTTGAGGACTGCGAGGCTAGGGTACAGGCTTTGGTCGGGGACGTCGAGCAGGTAACAGCCCGTGCCACGCACTTTGAGGGGGCATGGTCTGAATCTGAGATGCGGGCGTGCAGGCTTGCTGACCCTAATGTGCAAGTACGAGGCTGCATCCCGGCTGTCTAGGAGGAGTTTGAGTCATTTCGGGTGCACTCCGGAGAGGAGCTCACGTGGCCGGAGGCCGAAGTTGAGGTCGAGGCTTTAGTCGGTGGAAGTGGCGCCCGCACCGGAAAGGAGGTTCCTGACGATCCATCTCGGCCGTAGGTTTGCTAGGGCCGGGAGGAGCCGGACTTAGTGTTGGCATCCCGATTCTCAAAATTGGGCATCGAACCCAGCTCCCATCTCGAGGAATTTGCTACTCCGGATTCTCGAGGTCCCAAAGGGGGATGATCACTGTCCCGGTGTCACACTAGCCTAGTTCTCGTAAAAAGTTCACTAGTAACATGCGTAATAAACTTCTTACTTGTGTTGTGCTGTTTGCTCGTATCCGTTCGCTTCCCTGCTTTTTTTTTGTTGGCGTTGTTCCCTCCCCGCCATTTCTGACAGTCAGGATCCCCGCATTAAATGCGGGTGTGACAGTCGTGATTTTATCAGGCGGCTAAGGGGATGCTAATCGATGGCCTGTTGAAAGGCATGATTGCTCAATGCTTGGGAAATCGTTGCATCCTTAACGAGTGGGCACGCGGCCCACTTATAGGGTAAGAGTGTCGCCGGGATTTCCCCGCGTGTTGGCGTCTTGCCGCCTATATAAACGGCACCTTGGTGAAGTCGTTCCCTTTAGTGCTTTTTCACGTTTCAAAGTCACAACCCTTTCCATAGTGAGTGAGATGGCAAAGAAGAAAGAATCCACTTCATCTTTGCGAATTGCCAGGTCGAGTAGTCAAAGGGTAGACAATAGGGGCTTTCTGCTAACTTTAAGCGCCATTGCTGCCTTGATGGTTGATTATGGCATTCCTTAGGACATATCACACCGCGCTCCTGGCTTGTATGTTAGGGCTCACATCCCATCAAGAGGGTTTCGTCACTGTTTACGAGCACCATCTGAAAGGCGGGCTCCGTTATCCTTTGTTGTGCGAGTTGACCGCCTCGGTTGAGGCTTTGAGCTTTCCGGTGGTGAGACTTCATCCGAATGCTCATCGCCACCCAGTTTCGTTATGTGTCTTTGCTTGTCTGCATTCTGTTTCCTTTGGTTCGATAGCGGCAATGGTAATCTTTCGCTTCTTGGAGACCAATAGTGAGATCTCCATGTCCCCGAGAGCCGATTTAAATTCTGGGGGACCAACCCTAATTCAGTGAAGAATTGAAATAATCGTTTCTTCTTTCTACAAGTGATGTCAGATTCAGAGTTTTCTCGGGAGTCGGGCCTGATCCCACAATTCTTCCACAAGGATGTGTCTGACGAGGAGGTGAGCAAGCCATCAAGCCCCTGATGAAGACGCTCTCCGTTCAGGGGTACTACCTGACATCTGATGCCCTTGCGGCTGCCAAGTGGGGTCCCATGTTCGGTTGGGCCGTAGCCAGCCTCTTGAAGAAGAAGCCCACGGATATCGTGTCCTGCAGATCTTCGGGAGAAGACCCTGAGGAGACCTGCTCTCTGGTAGAGTCGTCTTCTGACGATGAGGAGGAGGCGGCCTCGTTAAAGAGGCTGAGAGAGGCAGGAGGCACCTCCACTCGGAGATTGCAGAGGTTGGCCATGGGGTCATTCGCACGGTCCCAGAGTCCGATCCCAGAGGTAGCATCCAACGTCGAGTCACGGGAGGGAGTCGTTGGGTCCATATTGATTCTTGCTGTGGCGCTAGCTGAGTACAACGCCCCTCCGCTAGAGTTTCATTCTAGAGGAGAGTTCCCCGTGGCTCCACTCGTTGGTCTAGAGCCACCGGAATTGACCGTTGAGAACTTGCCTGCTGTGGAGTGCGGCGCTTCTTTTGCTGAGGAGGTAGAGATCGAAGTGGGGCAGAAAACCATCCCGCAAAGGGCAGATGAGACTTCAGGGGCCGCCGTCGTTGCAGTGGCTCGGGTGGCGGAGCCCCCGAGTGTCCCCATAGTACTTGATACTCTAGGCTATCTCAGTTCTGAGGAGGCCACGGTTGAACGCGCAGTTCCCCATGCTTACTGGCCCCAAGAGGAGGAACCAGTCATCCGGATGCATCTACCGTGCAGGTACAATTGCCTTGAGCTGGGTACTCACCTTCAGTGCGGAGTTCCAAGAGTTTCTAACCTTCTCTTTTGTTCGCTGGTTCCTAGTGAGGTTGATTCTTTTGACGGGCTGGCTACTTACGTGGTGGAGACTGCTCAGCTTATGAGGGCCAAGGTCGCTTCCCTCCAGTGAGAGAGCGAGCAGCAGCGGGAGGAGATCAGGCAAGCGAAGGATGACAGTGGCCATCAGGCGCAGGAGGTCGCGGTCCTGAGGCAAAAAAGTTGAGCGACTGGAGAAGATGGTCACCACTCTGGAGGACAACAATTCCCGTCTGTCGTGAGACCTGTCGGTGCGACTTACTCCCTCCAAAATGGATCGCGTGACGAAAAGGAGATACTGGGACGGTATCCGCCTATGCTGAAGGATTGCTTCGCTTGCGGCCTCTGACATTCCAGAGGGTGTTTTTCACCCGGATAATTCTGGGGTCCGCGATGGGTGTCTCTTGAGGAACTTTCTCGATGAGGCGGGCTCGTCAGACCGTGAGAGGTGGCTTTACTTGTGTACATCACCTTTTGTCCCTTCATTCTCTTTTGTATCGCTTGCCCTTGTCTTGCACATGTGAATGAGAAGTTGCCCTTCTTTTTGCTTCCACGTCTCCAAGTGTGATTTTAGAGAGTACGTCTCGTGTTTTTCAGCTAAGCTCATCAAGCTATTGTGTCCAAGGCCCCAATTCGACGCCGTCTTGTGCCGTGCTCATCCTCCATGGGAGGATGTCGTCGCATCTCGCACGTTTAGTGGGAAGCTTGAACCAGTAGGGTGGAAGTCGTATCAATTCTCATGGAGCCTCACTGATGGCCAGCTGGGTTTTTAGACCGCAGTAGCCGGGCTCCGAGTCTAGCTCGTTTCACGCACGATTCTTACATTATGTTCTCGGCCCCCGCTCAGGGCATCGTCGCTCTCCAGTGCTCGGTCCTAACCCACGACCATTGTAGACTAAGGGTGCTCTTCTTTGCGGGAGAAGCTCGTCGCACGCTTGCAATTCTTGCCCCCAAAGGTTTCGCAGGCCGTAAGTTGGAAGCTTCAAAGGCCCCCAGGCTTGATGTTTTGACCACCTAGGTCATTGGCGCGTAGCCGGGTTGGTCAACCGTCTGGGTCCTTTTGACACAGAGTCAGGGCCTGCGCGCAGCTGTCTCCAATCTGTCTGATGCGTAGCCATAGTGAAAGGGGTTGCTTCGACCGTTCGACGCGGAGTTGAGATTTTGAGATGGCCTGCTTCGGGTCGTTTGGCGCGGAGCCAAGTTGTTTGGGGCCGCTTGGGCCGTTCGGCGCGAAGCCGAGATTAAGAAGTGGCCGTCTCCCGGCCGTTTGGCACGGAGACGAGATCCTAGGACAGCTGTTTTTGGGCCGCCTGGCGCGGAGCCAATGATTCATTTTACAGATGGACGTTTGTTCCCCCGGTTTAGGGGTAGTTTAGGTCATTCTATTTTTGAGAATGTCACGCATGCAAGCATTCAAATGATTGGAAACACAAACTAACAGAAACGATTAATTTTATTAAATAAAGGCACAATACACGTATAGGCATTCGTCATGGTGTGTGTGTGTGTCATACCTTGGCCCTTGCAGCTCTATTGATAGTATTTTCTGAGATTGGTGGCATTCCAGGTCCGTGGGACCAACTTGCCGTTCTAGGCACGTAGCTTGTATGTTCCACTCTGGAGAGTCACTGAGATGAGGAATGGGCCTTCCAAGTTGGGGGGAAGTTTTTTCCTGTTTGTAATTTTTTCACCGCCTTTACACTCCAGAAGACCAGATCTCCAACCTCAAGCGGACGAGCTTTCACCCGCTTGTTGTGGTATAGCATGATATGTTATTGGTATGTTGCGGTTCGCAGGCGGACCGTGTCTCGAACTTCCGGAGCTGGTCGAGGGATTCTCTGAGTCTTTTGAAGTTCGTGGCTGGATCGAAGCATTCGATCCGCAGGTTGGGTAGTCCCACTTCAACGAGGACCATGACCTCTGCCCCATAGCAGAGGCTGAAGGGTGTTTTCCTCGCTGGTTCCTGCGGGGTTGTTCGATATGATCAGAGCACGGAAGGTAACTCATCGACTCACGAGCCTCCTGTGTTTTCTAGTTTGTTCTTCAATCCGTGCAATAGTGTGCCGTTGGTGACCTAAACTTGCCCGTTTGCCTGGGGGTAGGCCATAGACGTATGAACCAGCCTAATGCGCAGATTGGTGCAATGTTTAGTGAATCACTTGCCGGTGAATTGAGTTCCATTGTCAGTCACTATAAACTTAGGAATCCAAATCGACAGACGATATTCTAACGGAGGAACTCTGTTGCCTTATGCTCGGTGATCCGAGCTAGCGGGACTACTTTGATCCATTTAGTGAAGTAGTCGATGCCTACGATGAGGAACTATTTTTGTCCGGAAGTTGGAGGAAGCGGTCAAAGGATATTGAGTCCCCCACTGCGCGAACAGCTAAGGGGATTGAAGGCTGCACAACTCTGTGTGAGGTAGGTGTGTCGTAGGTCCATGGACTTAACAGTTTTCACATTTCTTCACAAACTCTAAAGCGTCTTATTTCATTGCGGGCTAGAAGAGACCCCATGCCTAGTATTGATTCCTTCGACCAGGAAGTGTTGCGGATGAGCGAAGGTAACAATTGGATGATCCCATATTAGAAGTACCTAACGGACGAAACTCTGCCCATAAACGCCGAGGAAGCCAAACGGATCAAGAAGTCAGCGGGCTGGTACACGATCCTCGATCGGAGGCTATATAGATGAGGATACTCAACTCCTTACCTAAAATGCCTGACCCTGGAGGGGGCTGAGTACGCCATGAGTGAAGTCCACTTAGGATTATGTGGTCATGGCCGCAGCCCGAACTCCATGTCAAAGTCTCCCAATTCTATGGCCCATTTGACTAGCCGCCTGGAGGTCTCCGGTTTCTACAGAATTGACTTTAGGGGTTGGTCCATCAAGAGAATGATCCAGTGGGCATGGAAGTAGGGGGCTAGCTTCCGCGCCGAGTAGATGAGAGTCAACGCGATTCGCTCTGCGCACGGATAGCGGCTTTCCAGGCCTGTCAGTACTCGGCTTATGTAGTACACCGATAATTGTGCTCCCTCGTGCTCGCTGACCAACACGGAGTCAAGTGTCGTGTCTGAACGTAGCAAGTAGAGGTACAAGTCTTTGTCCGCGCTTGGCAAGCTCAAGAGAGATGGGCTGGCGAGGTATGCCTTCAGTTCTTTAAAAGCTTCCTCGCACTCCTCTGTCCATCGAAATCTAGGTGATTTCGTCCCTCGAAGTGTCTTGAAGAAGGGCAAATATTTTTCTGTGGCCTTAGATAGGAATTGCGAGAGGGCTGCCAGCTATCCTTAGAGCTTCTGTATGTCCTTTACCGTCCGCGGAGGGCTCATGTTGAGAATGGTCCTGATCTTCTCTGGATTCGCTTCAACGCCGCGTTGCGACACAATGAAGCTCAGGAATTTCTCGGATGTCACCCTAAATGCGCATTTGGCGGGGTTGAGCTTTATCCTGTGTGCTCGGAGGACCTGGAAAGTCTCCTCTAGATCTCAGACGTGACTGTCGGCCACCTTATTTTTTTACGAGCATGTCGTTGATGTATACCTCTACGTTTCTCCTGATTTGAGTTTCAAATATCTTGTTTACGAGGCGTTGGTAAGTTACCCCAGTGTTCTTGAGGCGAACGGGTATTACCATGTAACAATACATCCCTTGGTCAGTTATAAAGGAGGTGTGCTCCTCATCGTCCGGATGCATCCTGATCTGGTTGTAACCTAAGTAAGCGTTCACGAAATTTAGTTGTTCATGTCCAGATGTGGAGTCCATCGGCTGATCGATCCGTAGGAAAGAGAAGCTATCTTTCGGGCAGGCCTTGTTCACGTCGGTGAAGTCCACGCACATCTGCCATTTTCCATTACTTTTCTTCACAAGAACAATATTGGATAGCTAGTCTGGATATCATACTTCCCTGATGAATCTGGCGTCCAACAACCTCTTAACTTCTTCCCTTATGGCTATTATTTTTTTGATAGAATGGTTCCTACGCTTCTACCATACGGGTTTGTGGCTAGGATCGAGACCCAACTCGTAGACTATTACTCTAACCGGTATCCCTAGCATATCGGTAGGAATCCATGCAAACACATCGAAATTCTTCCGTAGGAAGATAATCAGTCGATCATGATCCTCTGGAGGAAGGGAGCTACCCAGGTGTACGCATTTCTCTGGCTCGGCAGAATCTAGCGCTACCACTTTGGTTTTCTCTCCCGACTGAGCCTGCTGCAGCGTGGTCTCGTCACGGAGATCCAAGTCTTCATCCAAATGGTTCGGCGTTGCGGGCGCGACTTGGGACAAGTAGCACGTCGATCCCATTGCCTGGTCTACGAGTGACTCACCAACGTCGCATGGGGTTAGGACTTTTAGCTTTAGGTGCGGTATCGAGGCGATAGCTCCAAAGGTCATAAGGAATGGTCTCCCCAGAGTGGCGTTGTAAACGAATGGTAGGTCTATGACAAGGAACGTTACCCCTCGCATCGCGATGCGCAGGTAAGTTCCTATCGTGACTTCAAGTTGGACTGTCCGTTACACGAGTACAGGCTCGTTGTCCCGACCGTATAGAGCCATCGGCCGCTTTCAGTTGGCTTCGCTTTAGTCCAAGTTTAAAAAATGTAATCAGATACAGTAAATTTTGAGAGCTTTAATTGTCAATAAAAACTTGCTTCAGCTGGTAGTTAACTATGCCATCTGAATTAATGACGGATACAATAAGGGGGTCAGAATGGGAGAATGTTACATCTGTCGTATTGTCGCTACTAAAGCTAATAATATCACTCCTATCGCTAATGACATCACTCATATCCCCTATCTTTACTCTTTTGTTGCTGGAAGTCTCTTCAAGGCGTGTTTGTCTGCTACTTTTGGCTGACGCGGTCGAAATCATGCTGATCATGCCTGCGGCCGTACGGTTCCTGGGTGGCTCGCTTGCCTCCCTTTCCAAGATTACAGGGGCTTGCCCTGAACCCTTTACAAATAGTTTGAGGTGTCCGCGGTGGATTATGTTTTCTATCTCCTGCTGCTAGGTCCGGTAGTTTTCCGTGGAGTGTCCGAGGCAGTGGTAATACTGGCAATACTTCTTCTCGTCACTGCAATTCGAACCCTTCGGCGGTTTCAGCCACTTGAAGAACTTTTCGCTCTGAATGTGTATCAGGATGTTCACGTGGGTATTGTTTAGAGGAATCAGGGACGTCGGTTCGTGCTCCTTCCCCGATCCCGGTGAAGGGCGTGGCTGCTTGCGGCATTCCTGGAAGCGGCTGCTATCGCCTTTCCTCTTCTTGCTAACGTTGGGCCTGGGAATCTCCATGGCTTCCTCTATTGAGATGTAGTCTCAAGCGATGGCATTGGCTTCCCGAAAGATCTGAGGGCGTCGATGCGATAGGTACTTGAAAAAGTCCCCCGCCGCCAACGTAACGACGAAAGCATTGAGCTTCAGCTCGTCTTAGAGTTGGGGGATCCTATGCGCCTCAGTGAAGAAGTGGTTCAGGAAGTGCGTTAGACTTTCGTTCGTCCTCTGTCAGAGACAGATCATGTGCTAAGGCTACTTCTCCTCTCTCCGACTTGTGGTGTACTGGCTCAGGAAGCTGTTCGTAAGCTCGTCGAAGGAGAGGATGGAGTTCTGTGGGAGGCCATAGAACCAAAGCAGCGCATCCCTCTAGAGGGTGATGGGGAAGCTCTGGCACATCATGGTCTCACTTGCTCCCTGGAGGGACAGGTGAGTGAGGAAGTAGTTGAGGTGGTCCATTGGATCTTTACTCCCGTCGTACCCTTCCAGCACAAGCATTTTGAACTTTCAAGGGAGCTGTTGAGTCCGGAGATTCATGGCGAAGGGTGACCTCCGTAAGTCTGCCGAGGATCAGACGGGCCTCTCCTTGTTTAGGAGATCCCAAAGCCCCCTCACCCTTTCCTCCATCAGGGTACCGGACTCGCTTTTCCTTGCGTTAATGAGGTCGCGTAGCTCCGTGCGGCCCTGTTGGCATTGGTGGATTCGTTGGTAGTGGCGATCGTCAGGGCGGGGCAGTCGCGTGCGGTCGGGGTCTTCGGCCGTTGTCCCCCGTTAGACGCGGGAGTTGCGGGAGTTGCGCCGCTCTATGCTTCCCTCCTGCTCGTCTCGGCTAGGGTGGCTTCCAGCCGTAGATTGGGCTCTACTGCTGGAGGCAGCCTTGGCCCTGGTGTCGTCAGGCTGGTCTGGTCTTCTCATAGGGGCTCTTTCACGATTCCTTCCTTGCTTGGAGGAGGACGCCTGAGATGCTGGAGGAGGATCCCACATCCACGGTGTGCCCGTCCGATTGCAAAGGGCCTGGATCATTAGTTTCATGTCGCCCATATTTGTTGCGAGGTGGTGGATATTGGGCTCGGGATGGGCGTCTACGGGGCTACCCACTGAGACGTCGTCGCTGCGGATGACTGCTTCTCTTGCTGGGGCACTCGCTTGTACCCTTGTGTTGACCATTTTGCTGTAAAATATTGAGTTGTGGGAAGGAGATGCTAGGCTTCTTGTTCCATCCCCACAGACGGTGCTAATGTTAAGTCCCGGGTTCGCGGTTGTCATACGAATTAGGGTGCCTTCAGATTCCTCATTGTCCTGAGGCGATCTCGAGTGGGTTCTGTTTTCGTCTCTGTAAACTTAGGACCTACACAACACAACTAATAAATAAAAGGTCAGAGGTCCGGTGGGATTTCTCCTACCGAAAGCACTCTGATACTCAAATGAAGAAACCTTCTGCAATAAACGGAAAGGGGGGTTGCGCATGCTTTGAGGTGCGCGGGTGTATACTGTGAACGTGTAAGGAATGCGTGAATGCAGGAATGGGAGGTTGGTGAGCGGATGAGGGAGGTCTGGCTCCTGTAATGCACCACGATGGGTGGCTAATTGTGGCGGCCTATGTTAGGCTTGATAAAAGCGGTAGCTGGCAGTGTTTGTGAGAGCTTGCGTATGCAGGGGCGTATGTCTCTGTGCCAGGCTATGGTTTTCTCGATCGCCAATTAATCGAACTGGTCAGAGTAAGGTGCAAGGATCCTGTTTCTAGCCAAAGTCTGCTCAGAGTGCCTTCTATGTTTGCCGAGTGATTTTTTCTCCTTCTTCCCTCTGCAAATGAGAGGGGGATTTATGGCTCCTACGGTTAGAACCCTTGGCGCGAGAATCTTCTTGCAGGGATATGTCAGTCGCTGACCGTTGACGATGGTCGCCGATGTGTCAGTTGTCACCTTGTGGTGGCAGGTAGACTGTCGGGCATCACTAGCCACATTTGGTCTGCTTCTTACGCTGGGATTGGTTGGAGTGCTGTTGGTAGCGGCGTGAGTTGCGGTTGGTAGCACTGACCCTCTTCCCATTGGCTTGCCCTCTCTATTGCCTGTCAGCCGCGTTAATGGGCTGCAAGTAATTTCTATTGGCCGCTTGCCTGGGTTGCCACGTAGGCTGTCTCTGGATGTGGGCCGAACTTGCCGCGTGGGCCACTGCTCCTTGGACCGGGCTGAGAATTCTCTGTAGGCCTTCATATCAAACCCAACACAAAAAAAAGGAAGAGAAATACCAATTTCTGTAGCAAAAAAAATCAAAATATTTTATATGTATTAAAAAAGTTAGCTTATTTTGTAATTTTTTTATTATATATTGTCAAATTTTTGATTATTTTATTTCTTTTAATAAATCTATAAGATTATATTATCTTAAGTATTCATGAACGCGATTAATCTTGCTCCTTTGTAAGTTAGGTTGGCATGCATGAGAGAGTCTACTTACACTAGAATTATTATCCCAAATTGGATCCTCCATCCATGTATAAATATTGTTTTTTAGGATTTAAAATTTGCTTACCCAGACCTTGCTTAAATACACACAATACTTTTCATGGATTTTTCTTGACAGATTTTAGTATTTATTCATCTGAAAAATATAAAATATGAAATACACATAATAATTTTTAGTATTGTTCATATATACAATATTATCGGCGCTTTTCTACCCCATAAATTATAATCTAGAGAGTGATATTTTATGATATAAATACCATTGAATTGATTTTTTTTTTATTTTTTAAAATATTGACATCTAATATATAAAAATCTAAGTATAAAAAAATATTTAAAGGACTATTTTTATCACTTAAATATCTGTGACATATTGGGCGTAGTAGCATATTTGAGACTCACTTTTCTCATTTATTAAAAGAGATTAATTCAATGAGTTATTTTAATTTTTTTAAAATATTAAAGCATAATGTATGTAAAATTTAAATATAAAAAATTATAAAAATTATTTAAAGAAGTAATTTTATTATTCAAATATTACCGGTTGATACGGAATGAAAAAGATTAAGGTAGCAAAGGATAGTGGAAGAAGAAAGTAATTCATCCATTTGAATGCTCCTTATATCACTACCCCAGAAGATACCGTAAGATATTTATTGTTGTCGTTTTCCTCCATTTTCGTCTCCATTTTGTGTTTGGACGTATGGATGATGTTAACCTGCTAAAGGAATCCATGCTGTATCTGATCTATTGGATTGGCAAGGAAGAGTGCCGATTTAGGGCAGGACAACCTCCTTGGGCTTTATTTTGAACTTTCTCCATTTCGCAGTTCCGCCATTGGCGAATATTGTGAGTTTTACTCTAATTTATGCCATAGATTTCATCTTTGGCGTTCAATTTTTACTGGAATATTCTTAATTTGTGAAGTTAGATACTTGTAGTCATTGAATTTTGTCCGATTGTGTCCCTCTTGACTTTCCTAAATCTATATCTGAAATTATCAGCTGCTTCCTGTAAGTGTGCAGTTGGCACCTCGATTTCTCGCTTTTTTCTTTCTCCTCTCTTCACCGTTTTCTATCTCATCTGCAATACGATTATCAACAATTTCTGTGACATGGATCACTTGAATAAATTGCATTTATTTATTTAGTTCAAGTGTTTGAGTAATATGCAATTGTCCGGCTGAATACGTCTACTTTTTCCTACTTATCCAAGTAAATTCTGGGCATTTCATATTCCCCTCACCCTCCTATCACAAAAAATTAAGGAATCGAAAAAAAAGAAAAGCCCTTGATTTTGATCTTAGCTTCTATTTTTAGTGATCTCATATCCTCAGGCACGCACTATAGCATGATACTTCTCCTCTTCTTGTCTGCTCTTGCAGTCTCATTCCCCCCCATTGGTTTTATCCAGTGATATGCACCAGAGTCTGTTACAACTTTCAGTTAATTCATTGGAAAAATATGTGTTGTCTATATATTGTCCAAAGCCTAAAAGTAATATGATTGTTTGTAATCGTGACAAACAGAAGTTTGCCACATACTTGAAGAATCTTTGGAGCTGCTTTACCCTCTTCAAGTTGTGCATTGTGTAATTGAGGGCAATAATTGAACCAAATGTTGAGGGAGTAAAATATGGAGAGAAGCATATTGAATCTGAGATCAAAAACCTCTTGTTCAACACAATCAGAAGAATCCGCTTTGGATTTGGAAAGAAATACCGGCAACAATATTAGTTTCCCTTCTTCTAGCCCATCGCCCCTTCAAGGCTTTGCATCAGGTTGTCATCACTCTGAGAGTAATGCTGCATACTTTTCATGGCCTACATCCAGCAGATTAAATGATGCAGCTGAAGATAGGGCAAACTACTTTGGGAACCTGCAGAAGGGTGTTTTACCTGAAACACTTGGGCGGTTGCCTTCAGGGCAGCAAGCGACCACTCTGCTTGAGCTGATGACCATTAGGGCTTTTCACAGCAAAATACTTCGTCGATTTAGTCTTGGTACAGCAGTTGGTTTTCGAATCCGGCGTGGTGTCTTGACAAATATACCGGCTATTCTCGTTTTTGTGGCTCGGAAGGTTCACCGCCAATGGCTTAGCCACATCCATTGCTTGCCTACTGCTCTTGAGGTAGAAACAGTCTTGCTACTTAACTTAATTGCTTCTGGAATTGCATGGTCATTATGACCATCGGCCTTGTGCTTTAATGGAGAACATCTATTTCCAGTAGCATTTTGACTGCACTCTCCTCTAATTCTGATGCTCTTGTCAAATTTGTTTGGGATGGTAATTCTAGTCTATGAAGCACTGTAGTATATGACATGAACTCCTGAATATCTCAAAGTTCCTAATTATTGATACTCTTCCAACTTTTTGGTTGAATTATTTCCACAGTTCTATTCCTTCAATTGCTGACTTCGTAGCTGGATTAGGAGCTTAAGGAACTTTTGAATGTTTTCAACAGGGACCTGGAGGCATATGGTGTGATGTGGATGTGGTGGAGTTTTCATATTATGTTGCACCGGCACATACACCCAAAGAACAACTATATAATGAGCTTGTTGATGGCCTACGTGGTAGTGATCCATGCATTGGTTCAGGTTCTCAGGTTTGCATCACTGGACCAGCATGTGTTCCTTGATTTTCTTCTATTTGAAGCCGTACTTTCTGAATTTCTATTGAGAATTAAGAATTTAGACCTACTTATAGTACATGCCTAGAGTAGGATAACCACACCACATTAGAATAATTAAATGCTTGTGTAAAAGTAAATGGCATATGGTCTTATTGACAAAGGAAAAGTTAACAACCAATGAGTTCAAGAGAAAAACACTGTTCTTAAGCTAGTAAATGACAAATTCACGAAAAAAGTTAATTTACAGCCCGGGTGATACAACGTTTTGAACTCTAGCTGACTACCCTTGGCATGTTACCCTACTGAAAAACTTTTTTGATTTCTCACTTGGCAGCGGATTAAGACTCCTTTTGTACTTCTTTGATCTTTTTGACTCAAGAATCTACAATAGCGTTTGAACTCCGTTGTTCTCGCCACCATAAAAACTCTGAAGGCTAATAAGTTAGGATTATGTTTAAAGGTTTTGTGGACGTGGGAATTTCAAAGTTCATCATAAGCCGTCATGGAGATATAAAAATCTCTCAAATTTTTGGTAAATTCTCCAGAGGTAGTGTTCTCAAACCTTGAAGACTTAGGCTACACTTGGAGAAGTTAAGTGGTTGTTAGTAAATAAATTGCAGTGAAAGCAGTTTCAAAAAAGTTTGAAGTGGGGACAATTGTTTTCTACTTCTGAGTTCTGGTCAATCAAAGTGGTTTCAAATATGTGCATAGTGGGAGATGAGTGCATTCCACTTGAGCCAAAATCAACCAAATTTTAAGTGAAACTTTTTGCCAAAAAATCAGTACTGAAGCAAACTTAAGCCAAACTCGTGCGAAATTCTTTGCCACTGTTTTAATGCTCAAGCCAAATCATGCCAGTACTAAGTGAAATTCCCTGCAATTATTTTGATACTTGAGCCAACATTGAGAGAAACTCTTGAGTAGATTTTTGGTGCTCGAGCCAATTTCAAGCAAACTTCCTGACACTTATATTCTAATAAGAAGACTCAAAATACAATACATTGTCATCGAATTTGTCGATCATTAATAAACTAGACTAACATTCAGCACCCAACTCAATGCCTGACCCTGTGTTGCAAGAAGACTATTTCCATGGTTTGAATTCATGACTTTTAGGCATAAGAGAGCAATCTTATCGTTGCCTCAAGGGCCAAGGCTCACAATCTGATTCTACTTTACTTGAGCTTGGGTATTGAGTGCCAGACACAGCCCTGTTCCAAGTGTCAACTTGAATTGTTTTATTGGATATTTGAATTTTTGCAAATTTTTCTGCTAAATTCCACTTCTTTGAAGAGGTCAAGTGTTAAACTGTTGTTTGAGTGTTCTTAATACTTTGGAGTAGAGTGAAGAGTTGAAGTCCGTATGATCTTATTAATTTGTCATAATTTTAAAATTGGTGGCCCAATGCACGTGGCTCCCACATTGTGAGTCGTGGGAGGGTCATTGTGTGTCTGAAGCCATGACCTCCATGATACTTTATAGCAATCTTATCATCATACCAAGCTAATCCTCCAAGTCACAATTTATTTAGTTTATTTTACCTATCAAAAAATTATTATGGTCTGGCTGATTAAGAACACTGCAGATTAATCTTCACTGAATATGTAGTTAGTATCGCCTCCATTGTAGCACTAGCTCTTACAACAACTAACAATAACTACCTTTAGGCAGTACTTGTTACCTGAGATTAGGAATAGTGTTCACATAATTGTCAGGTCAGCAAATAAGGTTTTTAATGTACAGGTTTAGAGCTATTCAAGAAGCTGTGCTCCTGCTGGTGTTGTCATTTGCCTCTGGCAGATTGGTGGAAAGCTTGAAGAAGTTGAGAAGCCACTAACTTCGATATGTATATATATATTTTGGTAGACTAGTTGTTTGTTGTTACATTCTAATAGATTTGTCATCTGTCTTTAAAAAGGGAAGCTTTTGAAAGTGTGTGCCATTTTCTTAGTGCTTGAACAGTGTGGCGCTCCATAAGTGTCCATATTTTATTTTGATTTGAGTATTTCTGGTAGAGTCTGGTATGTCGTCTCCCAATTACTGATATTGGTTCCAAATGTATTTAGTGATAGTCAGCTAATACTTCACATCAGCTTGTTCTAAACCAAATAAATTTATCTTCCCCTTTGTTGAAGCAATTGATAAATTCTTCACCACTAGTAATTTCTCTGTTACTCAACTTCGTGCATCCTATGGGCATCCAAGGATGGCAATGAGGTGGGATGGATACATAGGATTATGGGAATGTTCCCTATACCCATATCCACGAAGTAATGCTTATAGTGTATACCTATTGTACCCGTGTTCTTACAAGGGTACAATGGGATATTCATGCCCGCACCTCTACCCATCACCCTCTTTTTTGAACCATACCAATTAATCTGAAATTTTAAACACTATGAAGATTTTCCTTGTTTTTGCTCTTTAACATTTAGAATACCCATTGCCCTGAATTTGAGTAATTTCACCAGCCACCCATTGTTTTTCTTTGAAGTTTGGAAAATATTATAACTTGATTTTTTCTGACCATGGAATTATGAGCTATCAGGTCATAAATAATAACTACTGTTCTTTTCATAGGTTACTCTGTATCTGTGATGTCAGTTTGGTAGCACAAAAGGATTATTGAGGAGGCTTTACCACATATTTATGCCACAGGTGCAAGGATTTTGAATGTCTGAGAACCTAATTATGCCACTCTCTCAGGCTCAAATGCCCTCACCTTGAGGGCAAGGTGCTCTGAAGGAGGGGGTTCTGTTAGCAAATCAAATAAAATGCGGAAAAGAGAAGAAGAGTTGTGAAGGAGAGCATCGCGAGAGGAAGTATCTAGATGGCTAGTGGAATGCAGGAGAAGATGCGCCGGAGGAAAGCATCTGTTTTCTATAGTGAGCCGTTTGATCAGTGGCTGTACAGGTGGGAAAATCTCAGCCCTCAGATATAATAAAGGAGATCTGAACAGATGGGTTAATCCTATCCGTTCTTTGCATCAGTAAAGAGAAGAAAAGGCAGCGTGGGAAACAGCCCATAGTGAGCTGGCAGGGAGTCATGGGAGTAAGTTGTGAGCAGGCAGTCCAAATAGAATTAGGTAGCTGGTGTAACAACTTCAATGGAAGCATAAGGGTTCAACAGCATTGGCAAGTCTGTATTAGCATTTTAATTGTATTAGTTAGAGGGAATCAATTAAGCATGGGACATATTCCATTTAATTGCTACAAATAGGGTATGTAAAAGATTAGAGGGGATGAAAAAATACTTAATCACTGTAGTAGAAACTTCCCTTTTAGACCTTCTCCATTCTCGAATTGGGAAAGGTATCATCATTTTCTTGTTCCATGTTCCTTCATTATTCTCCTGCTTCTGAACTCTCACCAATGAAGAAATAAAAAAGACAAAAGAAGAAAACAAAAAGAGATCAACGAAGAAAGTAAGGAGGAGAACAGTAGAAGTTACAGTTTTCCAGTTCCCAAGAAGTGTCCATTATTCAGAGACATCTTCCCTTGTCTCTATATTTTCCAAAACACCAAAGGCCATTTCTGTGACTTCTCAAAGTTTCCAAAAAGTATGACAGCTCTACTTATAATCAGTCTGGATCGAGGCAACATATGCCTTCACCAAATCAAATTATAGCTAACGCTAGATCTGCCCTTCTCCACTTGCATATATCAGAAAATCAAGAGTGGGAGATGACAAATAAAGTAATAAGATGCATCACTAAGGGAGGAGATTTGCCAAATGTAGCCCAACTCAAGAGTTGAAGAGATAATTACATATGGTGCCCTTTGTATGTTACTTGACGTGAGTTTGGAAGCCTTTAATGCCCGGTGAACTAGTTTGTCCTCTAAGATCTTTGGGAACACTCATATATTCAATGAGAGAGCAAGAAAGTTGCAGGGAAGGAAGGAATGAACTATTTATAAAGTTGTCCAAAATATTTAATATGATTTTCTGTTGAATGGGACAGTTCAACTGGCTGAAGATTCATGATTATACGGCGGGAGGACATGACACAGACAACCAGCCATTGCAATTTGTGTTCACTTATCTTCAGCAGTTTGGAGTGTTGGACACCCTTTAGTGAACTGAAGGTTCAATTTTATTAGCCTGCCCTGAAAAATAAGGTCCAAAGTGCTCAAAGACATGCTCTCTGGAAAAGTATGTGTTGGAGGGGTGATATGTTGCTCGCTGTACACCTAAGATCCAAAAATTTCTAAGCCACATTTCGGTCAACTGAACATTGATTCAGCCACTTATGGTACTATTGTGCAAGTTCAGATTGGCTACACTGTTATTGCATCAGCTAGCATAAAAAAAATCCAAGGAGTTTCTTCTGTCAGTTCAGGTGGCTGAACATGTAAGGCTTGAATTCAAATGCATGATTCAAAGATGTTGGCGTGGCCTGACTGTATATGTTCAGTTGACTTAAGCCATGGAAGCAACTGCTTAGATTTTTTATGCCAAGCCAACTGAATTGTTTTGCAGACGGCTACTTGCACCTGGAAATGTTCAAACACAAATGCAATAATCAAAGGTGCAAGTATGATCAAACCTAAGCATCTTAAATGGATGAGAATATCAGTATCGGTATTAGTTATTACCATATTAATATTGGTTATATCGGATAATACATATCAATATTGGATATATTAGAAGATTTTTTTTAAATAGTAGCTGGTAGGGCTATATTGATCAATATGATGTTGAAACAACAGTATATTGCAATATTGTCATGATATCGGGAGATATCAGGCCCTCTGATGTAAATATATATTGGTTGATATTTATTCAAAAAGACTTGTAAAAGGTGGGCTATTGCACGAGGATCCATATCGTGATGTATAGAGATGTGTTTCATAAAATACATATGTTATGTTCATTTTGAGGACTTATTGTTTGCTCTCTCAACTTTGGAAGTACATAATAAAATCAAAAGTAGACCAGACACTTTGATCTGCACAGGATGATTTGTACGTCCTTTTATCTTCATATAATTGGAACCTTCCAATGCTTTTCAACAAGCTCCATGCTAGGGTGCTTCATTTGTACATGTTGGTATCATGATTCCCTACTTTGGGATGATCAAGTCGTTTTCCATCATCACAATCACGGTGGTAATTTTTACTGATAAACTATGCTTTACTCTTATCAACTATTAGTTTGGACGTAGCAGATTATATTAATTGGATATGTCGATTGCTAAAGCTACTACTTAAAAATAAGAAATAAAGATGGGGAAAAAGAAACGAGAGGATGAAAAAGACAGCTGAATGTTGGTCTATCCCCAAACCTAAGGCTTTTGTCTGAAGTGCTTTTTCTGTCGTCCAGAAAACATCAGTAACCAGCCACAGATCTATTGTTGTCAAAATGTAGCCTTCACCTGATAAAAACCCTGTCTGATGGCAACGTGTTGGATATTTGTTTTGAGCATTTTTTGTTCAAAGTCAGTTTCTTTCAATGACCTTACTTCTCTCTGAATGTGCATCACAGTAAAGTTAGCATGTTATTTCTGTTGAAATTAATCCAGTCATACTAGAAACTGAGACTATTATTTTCTTGGAAGGAAAGCAGTTGCCTTGCATCAGGGTTCAGTGAATTGACTTGCTTTCTCCTAATATGTTTGCATTTTTATGTTAATCTTCTGTTTTTCACTTAAAAATGAGCTAATGTTTTCTTTCCGTTTATGTTTTATAGACTCACTCTTTGAACCTTGATAGAGGAGTCGAAAACACTTCTTTATAACAGTGCATCTCTTCTGTTATATTGTTGTCAATCAATTGCTTTGTTTTCACCTAGGTTGCAAGCCAAGAGACCTATGGTACATTGGGGGCTATTGTGAAAAGCAGAACAGGGAACCGAGAAGTTGGTTTTCTCACAAACCGACATGTGGCTGTAGATTTGGATTATCCAAACCAGAAAATGTTTCACCCTTTGCCTCCTAACCTTGGGCCTGCTGTATATCTTGGTGCAGTAGAGAGAGCAACATCATTTATCACAGATGATCTTTGGTATGGAATATTTGCAGGAACCAATCCAGGTAATGGTTCCAAAAATATTGGATTAGTTAGATTCTTGAAACACTTAGGCAGTATTTTTGCACTTTATTTTCTGGCAGTAGTCCAAAAACTTCTGTTTATGTCTGCTGATGCATATTGCAAGTCCAAGTCATTTGAGAGAATATTTCATGTTAACAGTCTATATGTACTCATGAGCAACTTAATTGTGATGTTGGACAAGCAACAATGATCAAGAAACCCCTTTAACAGAAGTTCATTTTTGGTTAATTTGGAGGGTTTAAGAGAGTTTTGCTGCTAAAACACCGGAGAGCTACCCTGCTACCCCACATTTCTTATGTTCTGGGGATTTGGTCTTAGATGTGGATTCAATTTTGGGGTAGACATTGAACACAAATTAGTATGCTCTGAACCTGTTATTATGGCTATTTCAAGTAGCAAACTGGAAAATCTACTAAGGGTCCTAAGGTGACATCCACTTAGAATAAGCTTGAAATTCTCGTGGACAGAACAAATTATCAATCACTGATTCTTTGCTAAATCATGCTAAAGTCTATCAAGATTTACGGTGTTCAACTCTTTGTAGAGGCATCAATAGTTCGAGGTCTTGTAGAAACCTCATTCCTCCTCCCCTGGATCCTTAGTTCCTTATTCTAGTATAACATGGACTTGTTTACAAAATAGAACCTTCTTTAGAATGGGATGCTACCTTGAACCCCATGTTGGGCTTGACTTTTGAGCAAAAGAATTTGCTAGATGGAATATGGAGACCCTTTTTAAAATAATAATAATAATAATAATCAAAATAAACACCTATGAAAGTAAATTAGCACTCCTTAAGTATGGCCCGGCAAAAACCTATAGAAGACCATAACCTGTAAATAGCACTCCTTATGTAATCCTTCTCTTGTCTGTGCTGTTTAAATTCTTTTTGGCACTCATTTCCTGCTTCCTTGAAGCGTTTTTGTGCAGCTTTGAGAGGGAATGCCAAAGCCTTGCAGCTTATTTGGGCTTCCATAGTTTTGAGTACTTTGCTTCTGTTTTGAACTGGCTGAATTCACACTATTATTAATTTGATTTCGAGCTTCTAGAGGAATAAGATGAAAGAATATAGGCAAAAATATCAACTAGGAGGGAACAGCTTTATCTATACAAATTGATATCAAATCTAATGAATTATACACTGTTGGTTCCCGCATAACAAAAGACATCCATTGACATTTTCCCAAAATTGCGTAGATCTTTTAATATGTATAATCTATTTCCGTAATTGCAAATGTGAAGCAAGTCTATATCTTACTGGTGAAACAGAATACTAGAAATTCAAGATGTCCACTCTTTGAGATCATTTGTACAGTAAGCCTTTTTTATCTTTTCTTTTCTTTTTCCTGTTTGGGGCAGGGGGAGGGTTGGGAAAAGGGAATTTTCATGAATGATATTGATACTTACTGTATAAGTTAGAAAGTGCTTGCCCAAACTTTGGTCATTGATGCAGGAGTCTTATATACTTGGTTTATTTTGTATGGTTTAAATTTACCCTATCAATTTCTTTTACATGACAATTTGCATTGCTAACGCTCATTTATATTCTTTAAGCCTGTTTGAATTTCAATTTGGTGTAAATTTGAATTCAACTTAATCTGTCAAATTGGCATCTAATATGTGGATGTTAAAATTTGCTGATCATGGTTAACTCCAGTTTTTCCATTCTGCAAATTACCTCCTGAACCCTATGGATACCCATTACCTTTTCCTGTCCCTGCAGAAACATTTGTTCGGGCTGATGGGGCTTTTATCCCTTTTGCTGAGGATTTTGACACTACCTATGTGACTACAACGGTCAAAGGTGTAGGCGAGATTGGTGATGTCAGTATCATCGACTTGCAATCTTCAGTTGGCAGTCTTGTTGGTAGGCAAGTGATAAAAGTTGGAAGAAGCTCTGGCTTGACTACTGGGACTATAATGGCTTATGCTTTGGAGTATAATGATGAAAAGGGTATTTGTTTCTTTACTGATTTTCTTGTGGTGGGTGAAAACCAGCAGACCTTTGATCTTGAAGGTGATAGTGGAAGTCTTATACTCTTGGCCGGGCAGAATGGAGAGAAGCCACGGCCAGCTGGGATTATATGGGGTGGAACAGCAAATCGTGGCAGGTTGAAGTTAAAAATTGGGCAACCTCCGGAGAACTGGACAAGTGGTGTTGATCTTGGTCGCCTTGTGGACCTTCTTGAACTTGATCTCATTACGACTCGCGAAGGGCTTCAAGGTTTGTATTTCAACTCTTTATCTTTACTCTTTAGTGAAGATGGGATCATGCCCCTCTGTTCAAAGTTCAAACTTTTGAAAGGTTGCCGATTGGAGTTTATTCAATCTGAATTCACAGAGAGAAGTCCGAAACCAGCAGAAAAAGAATCTATCCTGAAGATGATGTTACTTGACCCGTTTTAAAGATGTGTGAGAGTACAAAGTGTGCTCATCAAAATTTATGCATTATGATATAAACCCAGAAAAGGGATATGAACCTGACACAACATGACTTGATTGCTGATATGCCTGAGTGCATTACTTGAATAGTTTGTTGTAGCATTTGAACTAATTCATAGGTATGAATGACCTTTTATAGGACTTGGTGCCCCTCAGACAAGCGATTTATTCACTTGTGCATTTCCTTTCCCCTGCTCTCATTTCACCATGCGTTTTGCACCCTGCATGATCTGTTCCTATATGCGGTCTCAATTGATTAAGGGATGTGATATTCAAGCACCCCCCCTCCCCCAAAAAAAAAATGAAGAGAAAAAAGATGCTTAATATTTTTTTATCAGTCTAATTTATTGGGCAAATGCTGCCATGCTTTATGTATTTTTACTAGCCGCTGTGCAAGAGCAAAGAAATCTTTCAGCAGCAGGTGCCAATTCTACAGTGGGGGAGTCATCTCCACATGCAAAAGATAAAACTGAAGAGAACTTCGAACCTCTTGGTTTGAACATCCAACAGAGGCCGTTAGAAGTTGAACCTGTTCAAGGAGCGATTGCGGCCTTCATGGACATAGAACTCAGGAATGGACATGAATCATCGACTCCAAAGATAGAGCACCAGTTCATCCCGAGTTGCAGTGAGTCTCCAATGCATGAAAATGTCCAGCACACTGACCCGGAATTCAGTAACCTGTTGGCATTGAGGAACTCTTGTGATGAAGAGATCTTGGTGTCGTTGCAATTAGGTGAGCCCGAATCAAAGAGGAGGAAGCAGTCTGATTCACATTTGTGCAAGGATGATCCTTGTTAGAATCCTCTGTTTTTCACTGTGGGCATAGGAGTCCAGATCGTGGGATTCTTATGGCAAAATGTAGTCCATGGTTGTTGCTATGTGCCAGTGACCATTTTCAGCCGTCAGCCTGGACTACGTACAGTTTAATAGACAAAATAAGATGTTTTTGGTGCAAGTGTAATTTCCATTTTGTACGTTGTGGCGCAGGCCATATTGGAAATTCGTGGAATAAAATTGTACGTAAATTGTGAATTTGAGCAGTGGCCCAAACTTGTTGCTAAATACATCTTTTCCAATCGACTTATTTCTCATCACATGTGATATGTGCTTACAAACAGCGTGAGCAAAGCAGAAAATAGAAGGGAAAATTGGGGAGGAGGAGATCTGACGAGGGGAAGTTTCGAGAGGGAATGGGACAGAGAGGGAGAGATAGAGATAGAAGAGAGCATCAGACGAAGTAAAATCTGTATTCGTTCTTTGCTCCTGTACACAGCAGATTTTAAAGGAAACCAAATGAACGAACTATAACTGAACAGTAACCGAATAGGAATACTAACTAACCAAATAAAAATCTGGAATGGGGGAACTCTAACTCTGACTAGTGCACGGGGAGGGGAGAAATCAACAACTAACCAAATAAAAATTTGAAAAACAAAAAAAAAAAAACAGAGGATGCTAGGGAATATAAGCCCAAATGTCTTAAGCTCGTATGTAATCACTAAATTTTAGGGGTTGTTGAGTTTTCTGAGTATTGGTTCTTAGTAATTAGTTATCTTGTGTTATCGCAATGCCTACATCAATAAGTCCGATAATAATATGCATCTCAGTTTCTAATAAATCAAAGATTGGACCCGGATACAACATTGGATCCAAATGACCCGTAAGAGAGTGAGTTTGATGTGAGTTGTAGACCTGGTCCACACACTCAAGGAAACTTTTTTTTTTTTAATATGCAAAAATGGCAAAAATCTTCTGATTCAAGTGATTTACAACCTTTCACATAAAAAGGCTTATGCATCCCCTACTCAAGTAAATACATTTTAGAGCCATTTTGATCAATATTTGTGTTCCATGCTTTCTTTATAGGAAAGTAAGAGTCGGTGATTTTATAGGTAACCAATATTTCTATATGTAAATTTATAGGCTTGATAAAATCCATGAAATTTTTTTAACTTTTTTTTTTTGGTTAGTGTTTGGTTTGATATTATTTCATAGACCTAGTCTACAAATATTGTAGGGCCCTTCCAACAAATGTTTTTATAGGATGCATCAATCTATTGTAATTTTTTATCATTTATATTTGTATATTTTGTTAATGGTGTTACATAGAACATACCGTATTGAAAATTTAATTAATAGTCATAATTGGCTTGGATAATTGGATATTTTTCTTGTAAAAAATAATTTAAATAGAATAAAAATGGTATGCAGTGTTTAGTATCAAGTAGGGTTCTACCACATTAAACAGTCAACTTTCATCTTCATGTAGTTGATATAATTCTTTCCACATAACGTCATAAACTACCATTTTTGAAGAGAATATGTTTAATAAATAGAACGACTTTCTTTAATTTCTTTACATAATGAGAAATAAATTATAAAATATCAATGAGATAAAATATTAATAATATCTACTTCTTTTGAATGTATCATATTGATGAGAATCTTATTTCTTTCGATGGAGAAGGGTGTCATGTATATTTTATATGAAAAAATTTATTATTTAAAATTAAAAAAATTATATTTTAAATAAATTAATAAAATAACTATTATTTGAAATATTGCTAAAAGTACTAGAAAAAAAATATTAAAAGTTTAATATTATTTAACAATACTATTAATTATTCTAGAAATTATGGAAGTAACGTGTGAGTGTTAAAAATTTTTAAAATAACCACACCTTTAAAATTACGAAAGTAATTGCTAAAAGAATTTTTTTTTAATTTCTAAATTTTAGTAATCTAATGTGTGATAATATAAATATATGGTAGATTATTATATGATAACCACACATTAATAATTAAAAATATAAGTTTTTGTATTTATTAATTTAAAAATTAATTATTATTTAAATTATAAAAAAGGCTGACATCATTATTTTTAGTAATATGTTAAAATATTTTTACATATTTGGATGCTCTATATTTTTCTTTTGAATTTGTAGCTTTTGCCATAGAAAAAGAGCTCTTTTAAGTGGGCAATATAATTTATTAGCCATTTCAAATCTAGCTTCGGATCATATTAAAAAATTTATAATTCTACATGCTTATAATTGTTACTTCAATTTGAATTGATGATTATGTTGTCCCACTTATTTTTTATGTGCCGCATCAGATGGAAAATACATTTCAATATATATATATATATATATATATATATATATTTTAAACTATTAAATAGCTTAATTTTAAAAATTTACTATATATTATCGAAATGTTTTCTAAGGAAATTGCCAAAACTACAAAATTGAGGCATTGGGTATAGGTTATAATTTTAGTACTTTGGAATTATTATCATTATGTGATGTGATAAGTAATGGAGTATGGGAATAGGATTGCCAAATCTCTTCACCGTTGAAATAAAAAATTAAATACTATAATTAATAATTAAATTTTTTAAAAAATAACATTTAAATTACTGATAAAATTTAACAAAATAATGATTAGTCAAATATAGCATCGTTTGTAGACAGTTCAAAAAGTAGACTTTTTTTAAATAAATAAATAAATAAATATATATATATATATGGGCAGCGGTATATTTTATTTAATAACTTTAAATTTGATAGAAGTTATAATAATAAAGTCGTGAAGGAAAAAAATCATCATTATATTTAGGTTTCTATTAAAAAATAAAAACAAAATTATTTTCATGATATTTATATCATAAAATACAATTTATACGCGTAGGAGTCACCCCGGCGTGTATTATAAAAAGGGGAAAAAAATACCGTAAGTTAACTTACGCTGCATAGTACGGCCGGAAGGGGAGCGACGGAACGGCCGAGTAGCTGTGACCGTTGACGCTCTCTCCTCCTACCCTTCTTAGACGATGTGCTGCGTCTTCAATTTCGCGTCCATGGCGCACCAGTGAAGCCTAGAATCCCTCAGTTCCAGGTCCACCAAATGGAAAAGCTTGAACCATCGAAGGCCAGAACAGTTATCGAACTACTCGCAGAGTTCGACCTCTCACAGGCTTCACTCCCGCCGTCGTCTCACTCTCCTCCACCTTCTTTTTGCTCTCTCGCAATCTCCACGCTCCCCGATTCTCAAACCCTAATTTACGTTGGCACTGATTCCGGAGCTCTTTTCTTGCTCTCTGTCGACTCTAATTTCGATCTACCATCGCCATCGTCATTTTATAGTAATAAAGTCAGGCTTCTGAGATTTGTATCGGTTAGCAATGGCGCCATTCATTCGATCCACGTAGTTTCTCAAATTGGGAAGATTTTGGTTGTATCCGATGGCCATTTGTATCTAATCAATTCACTGTTGCTGCAACCAGTCAAAAAGCTAGGTCTTTTGAATGGGGTTATGGCTGTTGCGAGAAGGGTGTATAGCAGTGATTCTGAGAGTTCGCATTGGATTGGAGCTGGACGGATTTCGGAAAATTCTAGCGTGAGTAAGAGGCTTTTGAAAAAAATAGGAGGCGGGATTAGATCAAATGGAGTGAAAATCAAAGACTTGGAACTGAACAGTAGTGAAGACAGTAATTGCATTTTCGCTGTTGCAACTGGGAAAAAAATCGTATTGATAGAGTTTATACTAGGTAACAGATTTGATAGGAGTGATGAGGATGTTGATGGGTCTTTTGTGGTTTTGAAAGAAATTCAGTGGGCTCTGGGCGTTAAGACCATGGTGTGGCTCGATGATGCGATAATTGTGGGTGGTGATAGTGGGTATTATTTAATTTCTTGCATTACGGGTCAGTGTGCTTTGATTTTTTCACTCCCTGACGCCTCCGGCCCTCCTCGTCTTAAATTACTACTTAAGAACTTTAAGGTGCTTTTGTTGGTTGATAATGTGGGAATTTTTGCGGATTCTCATGGGCAGCCTGTGAGTGGCAGCTTGATATTTCGCCGGGCTCCAGATTCGATTGGGGAACTGTCTTTGTATGTGGCGATTGTGAGGGATGGAAAGATAGAGCTATACCATAAGAAATCAGGGGCATGTGTCCAAGGGCTCTCTTTTGGAGGGACTGGAGTAGGTCGATGTGTCCTTGCCAATGAGGAGGTTAGTAGTGGAAGTTTTCTTGCTGTTGCAACACCGTCCAAGGTAATGTGCTTTCTCGACACATTTTTGTTCTGTGACAATATGTTGTTAAATATTTCTCAAAAAATTACTTTGCTTAAGGTGCAAGTAATGTTGTCTTAATGTTTTATTTGCTATTTCTAGCTTGTCAAATCCCTGGTATAAATACTAGTAAGTTGTTGTTGCAATTCTGCTCCATAAACATAGAACTCTCTTTTCCTGGTGTTCAAAGTATTTGTTTATACCAAGGGAAGCTTTGATCCCCCTGATGAACAAAAGGTTCAAAAAGAAAGATGTTGCCTTTTGTTGGATAAATCGTTCAAGATTAAGGGTTAAGTATATATTGTCTGAAAGGTTAGGTTTAAAAAAGGGTTGTTTAAGGCAAATACTTCATGTTTTAAGCCAATATATATATATATATATATATATATGAAATGTGATGGGACGATAAAAGATCAGCAGGTCAATATGCAGTGATAAAAGATCAGCCTTTTAAACCTGGGAAACCATAAAACATCTGTATTTGGCTGTTCAGGAACTGTCACTCTCTGGTTCTATGAAATTTCTTTGCAGAAACGAGAAGTCTGGCCATACCCCCTGTTTCTGCACAATATACTAAGCCAGCTTAGTTGTAGTGATGAACTGAAGATGCATGAGTTGAGCAAAAAATCACATTTCCAAGGCTGTCTAAATTATGTCGAGACTGCAATGGCAGCTCAGATTGGTTCTAGTGAATTTCTTTGCA
The DNA here is from genome assembly GCA_033239525.1 of Nepenthes gracilis. Lineage (NCBI taxonomy): Eukaryota > Viridiplantae > Streptophyta > Magnoliopsida > Caryophyllales > Nepenthaceae > Nepenthes > Nepenthes gracilis. The sequence continues at coordinate 29,079,596 of BSYO01000003.1, forward strand.
GATAAGTGAAGGATGACACATACTCCCTCTTTCTGCACAATCTATTAATCCAACTTGATTAAATGATAAACTGAAGATGCACTAGTTGAGCCAAAATATGTAGCTCCAAGGCTGTCTGAATCATGGGTCTCAAAGGGGTCTGGAAACACAATAAGAACTCTTGAATGGAAATGTAAAAGTGTTGAGGTAGCAGGTGCAGCTCAGATTCATGGAAATTCTATATTATAATTGTGGGTCTAGGGTTTTGATTCTTTTGATATAGTTAATTTCACCACACATGTATATCGTTTATCCCAATTGATTCAGGAATTTTGGCATCTGTTGCACTCTAATGTCTTGCCAATTTTGGCTGATGACACCTATTGCTAGGCAATGCCAGCAACAAGATGTCATTGGTGTGTTGCATCGTTGTTGCCGTTCGCCTGATCAATTAGATCTCTCAAAGAATCTGGCAACAATAGAAAATGACGCTAGTGTGTGGATTTGTTTTAGCTTTGGTACCAAGTTGTTTTTAGACTTGTCTGATTTGTTCACCAATGTAGAAATCAGAACCAGTAAACAAGAAAAGAAGACAGAACGAAAGGGCATTGTAGTGAATAGAGAAAGATGAAAAAGCAATGGGAAAGTAGCCTGAAAAGAGATGGTTGTGGTCATCCAGGTCTACACACCTTGTTTGAATTTGTACTTTTACTTGGATAGGTACAATAAATAGTAGATAAAATCAACACAAAATAACCTATGCCTCTTAATATCATCACATGCTGGATTGATTAGAGAAAATTGTTATAAAGTCCTACCAATATATAGGACAGATCCCTGTGTATTCCTTGTATCAAGAGGTGTCTTTGTACATTTAAATTTGGAGCCTCCAAGGAAAAGAATGCTCTTTGTGAATGCCAGAGATTACATGTTGCAAGTAAAATGAGGTTTGTCTGGGAATTTGGGACATTTGATTCTCATCTGCTTGAAATCACTCCATCTCTCTCTCGCTCTCTCTCCATATTTGATTGGAGGTAGGAGTTCTTCATACACAACTTCCGTTTTTGTTTTGAGAAGTAATATCATTTGTGATTGCATCCATGAAATCCACTTTTCAATATATCCCAATTTATATACTTTTTCTTACCGGCTTCTCAGGCATGGATCTCTATTTTATTAAGTCTGCATGAATAATCCATCACAGCTTGATGCAATGTTGTTAAAGGTGCATATAGGCTCGGGGCTCAAAGCCTGGCAATGGGTGCCTCAACATACATTGGTGAGGCTTATTTCAATAGGCATGCATCTAGGTTTTAAGGCGGGTGCCTTTTTTAGGCTCAAGGAGTGTCCCTTGAGCGCCTTTTGTTCCCTTTAAATATAATTATTTGTTTTTAAATTATCTATTATATTTAATCGTTACCTATAATACTAATTTGGTGTTTATGAAATTGGGATTGATGAAAGTAATGAACGGCTAAAAATAAGAAATGATGTCGACCATGACATGGATAATGGATTTACATTTGAGGATAATTTTTTGACAAAGAATTTTATATTTAAAATTATTGGAGTAAATGAGGTTACACATTATATTAAATTGAAATAATGTGAATCTTGAATGATGATTACCTCTTGGGCTACTCCATTGGAGTCTAAAAATAATGAAGATTAGAGAGACATGTAAATATGAAGAAGTAAATTAAGGCTATAAATTAAAGAAGAGCAAGACATGAACTTTTATTTGATAATGATAAATATTAGTCTTTATTATGAATATTTTGATGATAATATTTCATGTTTGTTGATGAATTTATTATTCTTGTACGTTTGTACTGAATTGTACTTATTAATTGCCATTTTTTATGTTGTTGGTTGAACTATAAGCATATGATTATTACCATATATATTTTTTGGTGTTTTAGTTTCAACAACCGAAACTAATTGTAAGAACATTATAAATACATATTTCATAAATGAGCACATCATATCCCCAAGGACCCTTTGCACTGCCTAGGCTCTAGGGGCACTTTGTGACTTAATGCGCTCTTGGCTTGAAGTTTGCCTTGATGTCTCTGCTAAATGATCAGTGCTGCTGCATACTAGGTTGTTTGCTATCGCAAAATGTGTGCTGAGGAGCAAATTAAGGACCTGTTGAGGAAGAAGAATTTTGTGGAAGCCATTTCCTTGGCAGAGGAGCTTGAAGGTGAAGGTGAAATAACCAAGGAAATGCTGTCTTTTGTCCATGCTCAAGTGGGGTTCCTTTTGCTTTTTGACTTGCATTTTGAGAAAGCAGTAGATCACTTCTTACTTGCTGAGACGATGCAACCATCTGAATTATTTCCATTTATCATGCGAGATCCTAATCGCTGGTCACTTCTGGTATGTTCTCTAGATATTTATTGCATTTTTCAATTCATGGAGTCCGTTGTGGTTTTTGTTTCTGTTTGCATATCATCTACTGCGTCAACACTATGATGATACCTATGCTTGCTCTAAACTGCTAATTATTGAAGAGTTTGTAGACGAGTAGATGCTTCGTAAACTAGGTTTTTCCATCTAATGTTGGGCATACAGTTGCCATGCACAGTGGATTCTAAAATCAATTTTGTGACAGACTTTAGACCCTGCTTTTCGATTTTTTATCAGCTTCTCTTCTGTTCTTGATTGGATAATTTTTGTTGCGGCCGTTGATGGGGAAATTGAAACTAGCTGCTTATCTACATATTTTTACTGCTTTCACAGCAAATCATTGAATGGCAGAGCCAAGGGGCTGATACAAATATTACTATTGAATAAATGTTAATTAATAAAACACAAAATAACTTGATTTTTTTATCAGAACAGACAAAACAATTCCATTATCCTCCTAAATTTAGCAATTCTGGAAATTTGTTCATGTAGTTTGAATCAATGGCATGAGCTTGTGCATGTGGCTCCTACAGTGCTTGCTGAGTCTACGAGGGATCAGTTTGTTTTGTGTGATTGAACCTATGACCTTTAGGTCACAATGGAGAAATCCATTACGCCAATACTCACCTTCACTTCATGTGGCTTGAATCATTGAAACATATTGACAGTCACGCCAAACTTTGGTTATTTAACTACCTTTGGAACTGTAAGGAAAACTTGAACTTCGCTTACTAAGGTGGGTGGAATAGGGGTTTGAAGATCACCTAACCTTTTCAGATAGTGTAGATAGATTTAGATAGATAACGAAAAAGACATTGGTTGGGATCATGGGACATTATTTTATACTCCTTTTGGGGTTTTCTCTTGCTGCTTCTTATCAGAGGGGGATGAAAATAAGCCATTGTAGGCTGAAGGGCTCAATGTCAAACTTCCTCGCAAGACACTAGAGTGAATTGGTCAACGACGTGCTAGTTCACAGATGGCATAAATGCATTTTGCCTTCTTATCATATGAAATCCAGGGTGGCTGTTCCTTTGATCATTGGTATGCAAAATGTCATAGCCATTTTTGAAGATGAGTTATTCTTGCTGATATGTTTTGTTGCACTTATATATATGTTTGTTCGAACTGCAAGCATAGAACTTAAGTTGTATGTTTCAGATATCATAATTAGGAACAAAAATTCCTTGAAAGCTTATATCTCTTCTTTTTTATCATTTTTTGGAAGGGGATAAGAGCTTTTAATAGTAGAGTGCCAGAGGCATACAGAGGTGGTTGAGGAGAAGAAAACAAAAACTAGGCCACAAAGTATGCATTCTCTAATCAAACGTTGTCATAAAAAGGCTTTTTCTCTTGATGTTTCACCTTTCCCTCATCTTTAGAAACTGCAAGGAGCCAATTCCCATTTTATTATTGTGAGGTAGTGTGCTCTTTGATGCTATTTGTTTTTGTCTGAGAATTTTTTATTCGTTTAAGGCTTGACAGAATTGTAAGCTTAAGGAGGTTCAACAAAATAGAAGAATTAGATGGAGAAATGGGTTCCAGGGTGGTGCTGTTTCTCACATGATTATGGTTGATTGATTAGTTTTTTTGGCTGTTAATCATAGTCGATTGCTACTGTTAGAGCTACAGTTAATTTTGTGCATTCTCCTATTATGTTATATCATGTGACATCCTTTATTTTGGTTTCCTTTTTCTGATATGAAGTTTCATATGCCAAATAGTGTCACTCACTTACTGATAATATATTTTTGACATATTTTTTCTTAGCCTTTACCACTCATTGTCACGTTTGATTTTTATAGCCTAAGATTGAGCGGTGCATCCTTGCCTATTAAGAGCTGGATGGCAACCAAATTGACCGTCGAGCTTACTGAGGTGTGTGGGTCAATCTTAGGATGCAATACAATGAGCAAGCAATTGTGTTGATTGCGTAGAACTTGAATAAGTTGCTAATTGAGAGCGTAAAAATATATACAAGCAATTAGTGGTAATGGGTAACAATCGGATATGAAGGAAGATTTTTTGAATTCATTCCTCTAAATGGAGGGTTTTGGGCCTTTTGGTTTTTCGCACTAGTATACGTTGAAATACCTAAACTTTTACAATGTTGTATTTAACTTTTTTTTACAATTTTAAAATTCTGACAAATTTCACTTCAATTTATGGAAACATTATAAGGATGCGATAAAACTATATAAAAATTTACATGGCTTGGTTTGGATTTTATGATCCTCTTAAGCTATTGAAGTCATTGTTGACTTGATCTTTGTTATGGCTTTGATCATTCATTGCTTCGGTATCACACCTCTAGCAAGCACCTAGCTTCTCTCTTCTGTTTGTCTCCCCTTCTTGTTCACTACTACTACTTTGTTTTCTTCCTGGTTGATATAATCCTCCCATTCAACTATGATCTCTTCAACTTGGGGCTGCTTTATTTTGATGTTGGTCTACTAAGAAAGGTTGCATGAATGGTGTTCCGGCAAGAAGATATGACTTTATAAAGCTCACATGGAAGAGGCGGTCCTTCATCCCCTCAGGAGGATATATATTGTATGAGGCCTTCCCCACACAAGCAAGGATTTGGACATGGTCTTTATATTTCCAAAGGAGGCGCTCATCTTTTCTGTCGTGGATCTGCATCTTCTCTTTGGGAGATTTCACTGATACAAGATCCCCACATTGAATTACACAGGCTGACTCTTTTGATATGTCCACTTCTTCCTTCAATGAGATGCTTTCTCTAGTTACACTTTGGCAATCCTTATATTGTGCTTCTATTTCCGGGCAAAGTTGTAAGCACAAGGACATTTCCCCTTTGTATGGATTGGCCACAATTTGTCAAAGAAGTGGCTATTAATCTGTTATAATCTCAAAAGAACTCTGATTTGAAGAAAAAACATTTGAGTTAAATCAAAATTACGCAACATCAAAGATATTTCATCCAATCCTTTTGATTGGCGCTCATAAAATCACTCATATCCTCTTCATGTAGGTCATTGAATCTCTCCATTTGACTGTCAGTTGAGGAGTGTAACTTGATAAATTAGTTTGAAGAGTTTTGAACAAAATGCTCTAATGAAGTGGCTATCTTTATTGCTCACAATGCTTTGTAGTACACCCCAATGCTTGATGACATACTTGAAGAAAAGGGTCACTATCTCCTCCCTGAACATTTGTCGATGCTGGAACAAATGTGGCGTACTTTGAGTAGCGGTCTTATAACCACTAAGATGCATGAGTACTCCCTGACCATAGGTAGCCCAATGATAAAGTTCTAGGACACACTTTCTTAGGGTCTACTAGGGATGGTGAGGGGCTTAACCTCATTGCTTTATGATGTTAGATCTTTCTGCTGGCTGTGTGATCAGCCTTCATATAACTCATTACGCCATCTTTCATCTTGGGCCAATAGTAGGCCTACTGCATTAATGTCAAGGTATGTTGCCACATTGAGTGACTAGTCTAGAGGGCGTCATAACACTCAGTCCTTGAGGTACAAAAACCTTGGTGCCCTATTATGAAGATCAATCTATTATCAACCTAGAATTTCTGAGTCTGCTTTCTTAAATCAGTTGAAGTAGTCTAATGGACATGGGATCCTTCTCTACGTTCATCTTTATGTGTTTCTTGTTGGTCATGACAATATTGATCACCGATAGTTGGGCTACTAGAGACTTGGAATTGAGGCCTAGTCTCCAACTAAGGGCATCTACGGTCTAGTTGCTGCGTCTAGCTTTATGTTACACCTCTGAGTCTAATTTTATTAAGAACTCTAGCCACCAAGCCTTCTTTGAAATCATCTTTAGTTGCGTAAGGATGTGTCTAGTAGCAACTGTGTTAGTTTTTCGTGAAGACAGTTGAGGAAGGAATGTCCACATTATGCCACAATGTATGATCGCTAGCAACTCTTTTTGGGTTACATAATGTTCTTTTGCCTTATTCAACTTTATGCTCTTGTATGATATTGGATGGCTTTTTTTCCACATGACCTTTTGAGAGCAAAATCTAATGCTTCAGTTGCAACTCAAAGTTCTTTCTACCTTATGGGAGGGCCAATGCATGTTCTTTCATCATTACACACTTCTATTCATTCAAGGCTATTTGACATGCATATGATCAGTCTCATTTCCTATCCTTCTTGAACAAATCTATCAAAGGTGAGTCTTTGTGTATCCTTCTATGAAGTGCCGACAATAATTAGCGAGGCCAAGGTATGAGTCCAACTTTCTCATATATGTTGGAACTTGCCAATGGAAAATTGTTTGCACCTTCTTCAAACTCATTTTGATCTAACCATGCCCCATTGCCCTAAGAGGCAAATTTCCTCTTGAACAAAAGAGCACTTCGCAGCTTAATATAAGGATTGGTTCTCCTTCAACATCTGAAGTACAAGTCTCAAATGCTTAAAGTGATCTTCAGATGAATAGCATATTACAATGTTGTCTAAGTATGCTACTACGAATCTGTTCTACTATTCATGAAATACTTTGTTCATTAACACGCAGAATGTTGTTGGAGCGTTGGCCAATTTGAAGGGTATCACAAGCCATTCAAAAGCTCTGTTCTTATAATATGTGCAGTTTTTGGCTAGTCTCATTCTATAATTCTGACTCGGTAATAACCTGACCTTAATGAGTTTAGTGAATTATTTTGCATTGCTTAGTTGATCGAGTAAATCAGAGATCAAGGGCATAGGATAATGATTGTTCACGGTCACCATCTTTAGAGCCTCATAGTTGATGCAATGATGCAGGTTGGCATCTCGTTTCTTTTGAAATGTAACAAGGGCTTCTTGAGGTGCTTTATAGGGGCAAATGAACATTGAGTTGATTAACCATCTAGTTGCTTCCAAAGCTTTTCTAATTCCAGGTTTATCTTATCTGCTTGTGCGGGATGTTTGGCCCTTGGTGTCTTTTTAATTTGGTGATGTATGCTTTCCATCTGTTGTCATTAACTCTTCAAAACCTTTCCAGGAGGTGGCTGACTTCGGATGGCGGCATACCAACTTTGATTTCTTTAGTCACTTACAAGGTTGCTAAAAAGGTAGGCTCACATTTCTTTAGACTGAGTGTGGAAAGCCCATTATCCTTACCCTTTTTCTTGGACTCTGTCGGCTTTTGAGAAGAATTCTCCAGGTATAGTCTTTCACCTATGATTAGCATTGAGATCAGGTTAAGCATGGGCACTCCCTTAATCACCTTAAAGAGGTCAATTCCCAAAATTATGTCAAAGTCATCTATAGGTAATACTATGAGGTTTAGCTTGCCATTCCATCATCCAAGTAGTACAGGCACTGACTACCCCATTGGTGGGCTTTGCCTTTGAGTAAAAGTCCATGCTGCCTCCATCTCACTGTAGAAGCATATCCATCCAAGCTGCATCACTTTCAGCAATGAAGTTGTGAGTGGTACTCGTGCCAGTCATGGTACAGGCACTCTTTCAAGTGGACTTTAACTTACATGAGGTCTGTGGACTTGGTGGAAGTCTTTGCACATTTCTCCATGCCATAAAGGATGTGGACATGTTAAAATTCTACTGGCTTGAAATATTTTTTTTGATAATTTTTCATGCATCTGTGAATTTTTCTATGAAGTATGATGATTTTAGACTGAATTTTTTGTTGTTATCGAAAAATTGGATACCTCATTATGAAAATTGAGGCAATTGTAAGTATATTCTTGAAAATTTTATAAATGCTTAATATGGTGTTTAAGCTCCACCGCCCCTAGGTGTCTTGCTTTGAGACTCTACACATCGCCTAAGTGAGCTTCCATATGATGGGAAATGAGCTCTTGGGATGTCACGAGGACGATTGAAGATCTCCATGAGGCTAGGTTCTGAGTGGACACTATCCAATGAGGGTCGAAGGTCTCGATAGTGTGGGTGAGGTTCTTGATGAGGCTTAGACCCATGATTGCATGGAAGATTGGTTTTTGTATGTCCACTCATTGGAATAACGTTCTTAGGGTGAGAGATGAGCGGGGAGTCTTGAGTAGAGTTGCACTCACGACTCTATCAGTACAGAATGGGTAACACTAGACTGCTTAAAGATAAATGTCATGGTTGTCGAGTATGATGTTTGTCGATACCTTGGGGTTGATGCATGCATGTTGGAACGACTAAGATGCATTGTGATGCATGTTGCCTTTATGAGTGTTGGGACTACTATTGGACATGAGCCGTGAGTGCCCAAGTGTTGGGGATAATGTGTCTTAGACACAAGTGACGTACATTGGTAGGCTTGTGAATTCTCTTTGTAGACTAGAGCCCAAGTGCTTCATGTGATGAGGTGCTTTGAGCGTTGAGTGAGTAATGAGAACCTATCAATGGGCAAGCGTCATCTTGTTGATGAGTTTTATGTTGGGAAGTAATTAATATGCTGTGGGTACTTAACTAAGAGGTGTGGGAGCCTCAAAGTTATTGTGGACGACTTGTGACTTATTTAGGGAGGTTTTGATTTGCTAGCCTTGTGTAATTAAGTATCTAAGATGGAACTCCTAGATCATCAAGTTGAGAAAGGTTGGCTTTGGCTTATGAAAATCTTGGGGCCACATAGTCAATTGTCAATGTGTAAAAATGGGATCATGACAAATTGCACCCATGCAAGTATGATCCACATTGTTCTCATCTTTTGTTGACTCTGGTTGACTTCCTTCTTTTGTAGCGCACCCATTTGGTTGACCTTCTTTTGTAGCTGCATTGTGCGAACACTGTACCCTTCTTATGAGGCCTGTCATAGGAAACACCTATCAGAATGCGTCTTTTTCCTTGTCGACATCTAGTGCTTTCGTTGGAGTTCTGGAAGCTTACAGGTGATGAATTCTTTTGGAAGTTACTTCTTCCATTGTTCGCTTTACTTTTAGACTTGTTGATGTTGGATGCACTCTGTGTAGGCTTCTTTAAAGGGGTATCATCATTTCCTTAATTGCACTTACCCCTCTTGTTGTCATTATACCTATTCTTTCGGCCATATCCTATGCTAAAGTCAAATCTTACAACTATTGTCTAAACAATTCCATTTGAGCTCACTATTGCAAATTATCAACAAAATGAAAGAGATTGTCCTTGACATACATGCCCTTGATGTCTAACATATAGGCCAAAAAAGCTTTGACTGTCTCTGTTCCCATGTGCTTGATTTGCTTCAAATTTTTCCAAGCTAGGAATTCAGTGGTCTTTAGATAAAATCGTGCCACCATTTTTCTCTTGTGCTCGTCTTACGAGTCAATGTTTAATCTTCTGTAAGCAATTTCCTCATATGTGGGGCATTGCTATAGTTTGTTGTCATTGATTAGGTACATTATTGCCATGGACACATTGGATTGCTCAGTTTGTATTTGCAGTCCAAAAATACTGTTTTAAATCAAAGATGAAACTATCAAGCTCATTGAAATCTTGTACGCCATCATATGAAGAAGTTCTGGAGGTTTGACTCTATTGTTGCCAAAGGCCTGCCATTGCTCACGACAATATGCACTAGAAGGCTCAACTTAATGTTGAACTCGACACTTTTGCCTCTAATACTCTTATCGAATTAGGAACATTATTAGTTAGGCCATTGACCACCTCTTCGAGGGACCTCCGTTAGCTAGTGAAACTATTCCCACATCTTTCCATATTATCAAATGATTTGTCTTGGGCTTCTAGCTTGATCACATTTCTTTGTAGAGCTTCAAAACGAGTCATTTGGTTGGATGTACCACGTGAGTTGTCTTAGTAGTCGCTGCTTGTGTTATCTCGATCTTATGGTATTAGCTTTTCCAAAACCGTGGCCTTTCTTACTGCTCAATTTTGTTAGTTTGGCGTTGATACTAGCTATCACGGTTTTATTTTTATAGCCCCAAAACTGTGCAACTTGTACATGCCTATTTGCAGCAGATGCTAGCCAAGTTGACCATCGAGCACACTAGTGTTAGGGTTAATATTGAGACACAATTACTAGCAAGGAATAGTATCATGTACATAGAACACAATAAAGTCACCGATTGAGAGGATAGAAACACTTGCTAGCAATTAATAACAACAATTAACAATAGATATGAAGGATGATTCTTTACTTCATTCTCTTATATACATGGTTTTGGGCTTTTTGATCTTTGGCACTAGTATGTGTTGAAATATTCTAACTTTCGCAATAGGGTATCTAATTTTTTTTTACAATGCTAAAATTTTAACTAAATTCAACTAATTCATAAAAAATACAAGAAAGCTAAAAAAATTATATAAAAATTTTCATGTCTTGGTTTGAATTCTATCATGATGAGGCTGTCTAGTGTATAACATCCTATTTTAATAGAGACATTATGGGCACCTAATACAATTTGATAAATAGTACAACTCTGTTGATTGTAGAGATTGATAAATAGTACAACTCTGTTGATTGTAGAGATTTATCTGAAATCAACAAAAGTTCATGCATACTTTTGAAAGATGAGGAAACCGAGGGATAATATACATATGATCACAAGCAGACCGCATTTTATAATCCTTGGTTGGTTTGAATCTGCTTGATACGAAAGGGTCTAGGAATTGTATGTTTGCGCGTAAGTTATACCTTGGGCCTTTGATCTGCTTATTGTTGTTTTACAAGCCTAAACGGTTTATTATTATTCCTTGGTAATTTTATATATTTTTTTGAATTGTAAGTAAATGCATGATAGAGTACAATCTAGGCCATAGTAAAAGGACCTAAAAATAGACCTAGACCTAAAAGGCATAGTGCACAAGCTAATCAAATCATGGGGGTCTAGGGAGGGTCTGATGTAAGCAATCTTATCCATACATTGTAGATTGGCTATTTTCGTTGGTTGAATCTATAACCTTTAAGTGACAATGGAGTAACTCAACCATTGCTTTGAGGCTCGCCCTCTTATATCCGAAAAAAAACCCGAAAAGATGAAGCCATACCAAGAAATTATGACCAAAAGCAAGCAAGAAAGGAAAGCCGAAATATTGAACCCTTCCTAGTAGCATGAAATAAATCCAGACATCAATGCTAATATCTACCTTTAAGGTTTCCTAGTGAGCTATTCTAAGGATTGACTTAAAGATTTGCAAAGTTTTCTAAGGATTGCCTAGGAAATTATTCTAAGGATTGCCTTAAAGATTTGCAAATTTTCTCCGATCCAACAGGCTGATTTCATACTTAAAAATGAAAAGTATCCTATACATCAAGATCACTGTTTGATCTTTGGGCATTTATCATGGATTAAATGTTGGTATCAATATTTGTTGTGGCCGGATTGTATTGGCTTTGTTGGGCAATACATATTAGTATTGAAATTTCACTGGTCACAATTTTTTTTTCCCTGTGATCACATTAAAAGTTATGTTATAAAATTTAACCATTTTTAATTATATATTTGCATTTTTAAAGAGTTATAGTTTATCAAAATTAAATATGATAGATATCTCTCTAGATCATTGACAATAAATTTTTGATCTATGTATTTTTATACTTCAAGTCTTCCAAAGTATGTTGATTTAAGCTTATTAAAAGATTTGAGTATATTTGAATCATGTGAATTCAGACTTCTAAGGGTGAAGTAAAGAAAAAAAGTTGGCTGATATATTGTTATATGCTATCTATATGGAGATGTAAACATTTTTTATGGTATTGGAACCTTTTGATACCGATTTCTATTAGCTAATATTTCAAATATTGTCCAACATTTTGTTCCATGGTAAGTATGGTTTAGTGAGGAATGTCTTCTGCTAGGACTTCTTACGCCAAGAGAAGACCTTGTATTGTTTGGGGGGATGACCACATAAAAATGCGAGATTGGTTTTTCAAGTTGATGCTAGCTATTATGGGAGGTTCAAATGTGTTTGGATAAGAAGGGAACTTCAAAATTGAATCTGGTGCCTCTCTCTCTACTGTGGAGCATAGTCTTCACTGTGCTCAAACTGAATAGATACTTGCTTGATATGGGTTTATGGAAAAGATTAGGAGGAGCATATTGTTCTTGGTCTGCTGAGTTAGTATTCCTAAGTTTTGCTGATAAGGGCTGAGCTGAATTTGTTAAGGCTGAGGCCTTGAGATCAAATTGTTTCAGGTAACTTCCTTCTTCCATCTTTGCCAAGTTTTTGAGGGTGACTCAGTGCATAAGGCTTCTTTCATTGCAGACTCTAGAGAAGGAAGAACGATTATGAACTTGCATGATTGGGAGAAATGGATTCTCTTGGGATAGAGAGCTTCTGATCTGATTTGTATGAAGAGTTGGCAGCGGAATAAGATCACTCAGTCTGATCTGCAAATGCTTAATTTGTGGAAGGTGAAACAGAGTGGATGAGGCCTGGTACCTCATTGAGCTGTTGCCTCCCTCTAATAATTCAAGTTGATTGCCAATCCTTTTCCTTTGTTGTTTGCCCAATTTTAGATAATGTTGATAATGGCTGATCTTGAATGTTCAAAAGAGGATTTCCTTTTTCCTTATAAAGGGTTTTTAAGTGTTGGGGGTGGGAGAGAAAGGGGACTTCTCTTTCTCTTGGGATTATTAGGCAGTTGTGTGGGTTACTACTTACGGTACGTTTGGTTGTTGGAATGAAATAAGGTCGGAATAGAATAGTTATTCTAAGGAATAGAATAGGATGAGAATAGAGTTGGAATTGTTATTCTTATGTTTGATTGTTAGAATAGAATAAGGTGGGAATCAATATTCCATTATTTAGTTTGTAAAATAGTATGAGGAATAAGGTGAGAATAGTGATAATAATAATAATAATGATAATAGTAGTAGTAATAATAATAATAAAATCTAATAATAATAATAATAATAATAATAATAATATGTGGGAATTGTTATTCCCACATTTGTGGAAATAACAATTCCTAGAAATATTTATTTCCGATTAAATTTGTAACCAAATGGAAGAATATCTATTATCAGGGAATAGAAATTCTATTCCCATCTTATTTACTCCTACCAAACATGAGGTTGATGGTTCATGTACCCCTTAGAAACCTATTTGTGTTCACCTTCAGCTCCATCGCATCTCTCTTGCTCTATCTCTCGCTCTCTTTCTCTTATTTTTTCTTGTGCTGATGCTGTGTACTATACATGTAGGTTCCTAGGAACCGGTATTGGGGTTTGCATCCCCCTCCTGCTCACATTGAGGATGTTGTAGAAGATGGATTGTTGGCTATTGATAGAGCTATTTTCTTGAGAAAAGCAGGTGTTGAGACTGCTATAGATGAGGAGTTTCTTTTGAATCCTCCGACTAGAACTGACCTCTTGCAGTCAGCTTTTAAAAACATTATCAGGTGCGTGTAACTCTATTGCCAACTTTTCTATAAATTTTTATTGTCAGTAGGATATAGGTGAATTTAGCATTCTGCTTTATGGTGACTTGTGCACAGCTGAATTTCAATTTTTTTCCCCTTTATTCCTCTTGTTGACCTTCTGTAGAACTATAAAATGGTTTGTTCGGAGAGTTTTATGTAAGCAGATGTAAAATCTTATTTGGGCTGAAATAATTTGTCTGCTTGTTTCTTGAGATATTTTTATCATTAACCGCTGTAGGCCAGTTCTTTTAATACAATTTCTATTGACTCATCCTGAATTCTACTGTGAGTGTTTATTTTAATAGGTACCTACAGGTTTCCCGTGATAAAGATCTTAGTCCCTCAGTGAGGGAGGGAGTTGACACACTGCTAATGTACCTCTATAGAAGCCTAAATTACGTTGATGAGATGGAGAAGTTGGCATCTTCTGAAAATAGTTGTATCTTGGTGTGTACTTTTCTCTTCAGTTATTTTCGTTGCACATATTAATGAATAGTCATGGAAGGATCATATTTTTGCTGTCTGTAGCACCTTGGCTTAGAGGAGTCAATGAAAAGCTTATTATTTGTCTCAACTGGTCATATTGTTCAGTTGTCCCTAATCTTGGGCTAGTGCAAGTGGTATTTATGTTTAAGGAACCAGGTTGTCTGAGTAGTTAAAGAAGTTGATAAGAAACTAGGTGCTCTTTAAAATGAGAACACTTAAGCTTGGGCACACCTTTATCATCAACTAAATTGCTCCAAACGTGTATTATGCAGAACTAATGTATCTTTTAATGCTAAATTAAATAACTTCGTAGAACCTGCACCAAATTACTTGAATTGATAGAAGAAAAAAATGCATCAGCATAAAGTAGAAAAAATATTCATTAATCGCTGTTGAAAGTGGGGTTGAACTATCTTCCAAATAAGAACTTTGTTGTAAACAGATATTTTGTTTCAGAATCTACACAGGGGGTGGACTCTGCATTTTCTGTCCTCAGTGATGCTTAGGTCTATGAAATCCAGAGCAAACCATTCAAGATCTTCTCGCACGTGTGAGATGCAGGCTTTTGGAATTATGGAAATTATGGACAGTGGTCGTTCATTCACATGTCGTATAAGAATATATTGTGATGTATATTCTTATATTCAAATTAATTGGTCTATGTACCAGATATTTGGTCATTATATCGGATGATGTTTCCATGTTAGATTACAATTTGCGGAAAAATTTGTGTCCAATATGTCCATACCTATACATGTTAGCCAATATCTCTGGTATTGATATAGCCACCGCGATACCGATACCAATATTTTATTTATCTCACATGCAGCAGCTTTGACATGGAGAGAATACTCTGATTTGTTGCTACAGTTCAGAACAAGAGTGAAGCTTCCTTTCTGAAGCTGATGGAGTTGTGGGGAAGGATAATAGCTGCATTTGCTGAACAGAATCTCTTTAGGAAAAATATCTTTTCTCTTATGGTAGCCCTTTTCAGTCCCCTTACATTACGAAACATTCATTATTGGATTAGCCAAACACTTACCATGTTTCTAGCGATTCACCTAAAGTTAAGGATTTATCAATGGGTCAAGACATCGAGTAAAGTCTCTGGCATATCCAAAAGCAAGGTGGTTAGGTTTGTCATTGTAGTTGAACGCAATCTAACAGCAGAAGTCATTTGCTTGCCACAGATTTCATCTAGGAGTTTGCAGCCAGACTAACCATGGAGATGGAGAGAAAACTAATTCCAGGCATTCCTCATCCTTCAAGATGGTGGTGTTATTTTATTTTTGGGTGGTTTTTCATTAGTAAAATGTTGAAATGATTTGGAGGCACCATAGTAGGAAATGCTAAAGTTGAGACTGACTGCCTTAGTATAAATATCATGGGCAATCTCTGATCAATGCCTGAAAAACAGAAAGTTGTTTCTCAGGTCTTTCCTTCATTAAATGCAGTATCATTTATCACCCCCCAATTATAATAAGAAAATATTTAAGAGAAAAAGAGGGAGGAACTTATCTTGGAATCACCTTTTTGTTGAACCATTCTCATGTCGTCAACTGTGATATTACTGGTCCTGCCTGCATCCATTGGATCCTTATCGAGCTCAAAGCAGTCAATCATGCAGCTCTTGATAATTCACGGTACAAGGAAAGCTGATTTTTCTTGCATGGTATTCAAAGTTTTGTTGAGCTGATGCCTCTTTTTTGAAATTATCAAGTATAAGACTGTGCTCCTGAGCGGTTTCCTCCTGCTAAAAGTGAAATTTTTTTAGGAATACCAGAATCCTTAATATTCTTCCAAGTTCCCAGCACAATGATTTTCAGGTCTATTTTTTACAACATTAAAATATGAAACAACAGAAAAAACCATAGAGTTCTCACTCTGTTTTGCATCAAGTAGACCTAGGAAACCACATGCATTTTCTGTGATACCGGATTTTGTGGGCCAAAAATTGTTAAGGTGAGGGTTCTTTTTCTTTTCACTGGAAACATTTTGGAAGAATCTTGCTTTTGCATTTCTAGCAGATGCAATTTATGTAGGAGGCATAAGGGAAATTAATGTTAGCTTGATAAATGGCTTCCCGTTTTCGCTGGCCAATGATCAGTTTTGATTCCTACCAATTCTTTTATGCTTATCTTACAGATCAAATGGATAATGATAATAAATCAGGTGGGACATAGGAGACTCAAGGAAGCTGTAAATCATCTATTTCTTAGCTTTCCTTGTACTAAGAAGCTCTGGCATTTGTGCTTCTTGCTTAGAAGCATCAATTGGGTTCATTGAACTTCCACCTAACAGATTCTTTTTCCTTAGAAAACTTGGCTGAGGGATAATTGTCTAGACTAGCATGGTGGCTGATGAAACCAACAGGTATTGGTATCTGTGGAAGGAAAGAAATCAGAAAAACCTTGGAAGCAAGGAGTTGTCAATTTAGACAACCAAAGCTCACTTTTAGTGTACATTATATGTTTGGACTACATGCTCAGGAAGGATCGAATCTCTCTCTCTCTCTCCGTCTCTGCCTTTCAGAGTGTGGTGTGTGTTTGGTTGTGTTGTAGGTTTCTTGTTGCAAAAACTTACAAGGAAAAAAAGAAGAGAATTACATTGGTCTTTCTGTTTCTAAGATGAGTATTGTTCTGTAGGAAATTGCTTAAGGATTCATTGCTTGAAATCTCCTGAGGCAAGAACCTTTTTCATCTTTGGGGATCAGCCACTTCTTTTGTGTGAATGGGTGGCACCCTTTGTTGTCCTTAACATAATTTACCTTTAACAACTAAAACTAAGCTTTTTGGACTAAGCAGACTAGGCGAATACAAGCCAAAAGATCTGACTAAGCTTTGTGTCATCTGTTGGCTACCTAACTCAATCCTATTCCCTTAGTTGGGCTTGGTACTGGCTATTGGGTAGATAAAATCAGCAACTCTCATCTTCAGAGGCCCTGTTTCCCCTATTTGACTTTACCGGAAGCTTATTTTGAGGCCAACTTAGTTTGAGTTTACTGATGATTGTATGTGGCTTTGAGATAGGGCCCTTTTTTTTTGTTGTTTGAAGGCTTTCGTAAAAGAATTGACACCTTCTTAATGATGATTCTAATGTACCTATGAAAAGAAAGGAAAAAAAATAAAATGTTCTATGCTAAGCTGCAGAATCTTGTCATCAAATGTTATTTCTACGTGGGGAGTGTTTTCAGAAGAGTTTTCAGAAGACTGCTTGAAGGATGACCATTACAAAATTGCATTTGCAGTGCAGGAGGAATTGGACACTCTGTTAGAAGATTCTGGGCATCTCCGGGCACTTGCCTTTCTTTATGCTAATAAGGGAGTTAGTTCGAAGGCTCTTGCTATTTGGCGTGTTTTGGCCCGGAATTATTCATCTGGCTTGTGGAGAGAATCAGTGGAGGAAAATGACTTAAAAGATACATCTGTAACAGTTATCTCTGGTAGGAGAACTGCTGCAATTGAGGCATCGAAAATTCTTGAAGAGTCATCTGATGAAGATTTGATTCTGCAACATCTTGGATGGGTATGTGACAGTTGAAAGTTTGAATGGTTGATGAATAGATTTGTGGTCCTTTCTAAACTATTTTCGTTGTCATTTCTAGATTTCAGATGTTGACCAGGAACTTGCTGTTCAAGTTTTGACATCTGAAATAAGGACCAATCAGCTTCTACCTGGTAGGCCTTGTATGAAAATGTAATGCTTGCCTACATTTGGTTTCTTTGGCAGCAGTTCTCCCCTACTTTCATCAAGTAATAACATTCTATTTGTGCAGAAATGTTCTCATGAAAATAGTACGAAATTTCTGGGGAACAAAAGTATTGTAGTTGTGTTGTGTTCCATTTTTTTATCCAAGGCTTTGCTTGTTTCTCATATTTGTTTTATAAGATGAACTCTGGTGGTATTTTCATAATTAAATGGTAAAACCGTATACTGTGAATATATGTACCCAATAATGAATTATGTAAGTCAAATAAACCATTCTGTAGTTCTTATGTATTTTTTTGAGTTTTAGACATGTTTAATTAAATATTTCGCATATTAATCTATATAGAAAACATGGAAAACCTTTCTTTAGTCCTTGCAGAAAAGAGAAGTGAACCTTGGGAGTTATAACTTATCAGTGGTTCAACAAATCATATCCTAAAGGTTTATCCTGGTGAAGCTTTTGGCTAGTATTCTGTAGTTTGTTGTTTTTTATATCTTCTTCAGTGGATACCTCATTCCCAAAGGTTACAGGGGGGAACCCTTTAAGAATAATATCCTACCATACTGTGCTGATGACAAGGCATAGGCTCAAGAAAACTACTTGTTGAGTTTTCTGATGTTTGAGTTTTTGTTGATTGCACCAGTTTGGCCTTAGTCCAAGTGGTAAATACTAGGTTGAGGCCCAGAGAACAAAGTTCCTAGCCCCTTGGTTCATTTCCCTCCAGTATGTGAAAAATTATCCAACAAAATACAAAAAAGGGGTTTGTATATTTTCATTTGATGGGGAATCCAGACCAAGTGAAGTATAGTAAGCATGTCTTTTTTTCTTTCACTTAGTACCTATTGGTGTCCAAATTGTAATTTTCAAGTTCTGTTGTGTGGCCTTAATGGCGTAGTTTTAATGATAGAGTGCATTTTCTTTCTTATCAAAGGCCAATATAACTATCCTTGGGCTATATGTATCAGTTCTCTTACCAGTAAAAAAAGAGAGTAAGCTGTCCTGAATATAGATTTTAATAACCTTATCAAATGAAAATATTTCAAGATCATATTGCATATTCAATGAACTACAATCAATAAAAGATGTAGAAAAACAAAAGATAATTGGTCATATACATTGCTGGTTTTCAAAGGACACAGCATGACACCACCCAATTTAAATTTTCCCATGCCCAAATTGAACATGTAAACTGTGGTTTGTTCTTATATATGTATGGCATGTGCTAGATATCTACTTGTAGGCCATTAGTGTAATGTGAACAAGGTTTACGTACATTTCAGCTACCTTGGTCGTTTTTATTGAATATCCTTTGCTTGTTACACAACTTGAGCAGGATGGTCCCATCCTAGCCTTGGAGATGTGGGTGCTGACAGTCCAGAGTGCTGATCCCGTGACAAATAGTGTGAAAGCTTAGCTCAGTCATTGCTTCACTACTTCTGCCTAGGTGATCCTTTGGAAAACCACAGCATAATGGAAACGGGATGACAGAGGTATGGGAGTTGATTCAGATGGTGGTCATGATGCGTTGGAGTAGTGGTGTCAAGGTCGGAGTACATTGTTTGTCGTTGGGAAAGCTTTAAACATTGCCATTGTGGGTGACCTGGACACGGGTGTTCCTGGTTGACGGTACTAGTAACCAAAGGAAGTGAGGCAAACTACTTGATGAGGGTGCCAAGAAGTCCCATGGGAAAGAGTTTCGTGGAGCAATACCCCTTCCAGTTCTTTGTGGGCCACATTAAGCCATATGGGGCACTCCTTATTCAGATGGATGATCATGGGTCATATATTTGGTGCAGGCACATAGTTTGATAGTCATGTTGATCGGTTTTGGTTTGATTTCCTATTCTTGTCACCTAAATTGAGTAGGATTGTGACCAAAATCTATCTTTGGTATCTCAAGATAAAGGACCAGATGCATAACCATAATGGAGGAGTAACTGCTGATAGTTTAAGTGACACTTCATGTGGCCATCTTTCAAAGTAGTCGTGCTCCATTAACAAGTCATTCTAACCACCACTTGTATATCTACCCCCTTTCACCAGACAAAAAGTCAAAGAATTACTGTTCCTTGCTTAAGGCAGGCATAACATGCAATAGTCTAAGCAATATTGTTGCAATTTGAGCTTGGTCAACGACTGCGGACTTGAATTGTCATGCTGATTTCCAAAATCATATGAATTATCGTTATGAATAACCTCATAAATAAAACATCAATAATCATTGTAAATACTCTTTACAAAAATAATAGTAAAATAATAAAGTCCATTGTTCATCATCATCAATAATGGGACAACCCCCGTGAATAACTTCTCGAAAACTAGCGATGTCTATAGAATTGAATAATCACCAACTCCAACATAATATATTTGAGCTCTGAGATTTTCATCATGCAAGTAACTTAGCTAAACTCGATCACCAATTAGTTCTATCCATTCAACATTGATCTGAAGGTAAGAAAATATAAAGGTGAGCCAAATATTCAATAAGTGATATATAAATATTATGATATAAAACAATAATCATCTTGGATACATAACACCAAGTAATGCAAAAGCAAGATCATGGGTAGATGACTCAACAATACTGTATCGGAGACCCTTCCACTTGTCATAACCATGACTCAAGACCATATATGAAGAGTGGCAAATTGATGGGCTTCCACTAAACCCGAACATTGCGAATAAAATAGGGATTCTATTGAATTTGGATCTCAATAATAATTTAGGTTTTATTAAATCTATCTCAATAGAGATCTCAACAATACGAGATATCACAATAACCTTCTTAGATTTTTTTTGGTAATTGTGAACCAAAGGCCGTGTATTCACGCCTAAAGGTTGGGTGACTACCACGAGGTAAACAACACTCACAAGGTTGATATGGGACTAAATCCATGGTCTCTTGAGGCTTTGCCACTGCGGGTATGCAAACGTTTCAATCAAATCCTATATGAGAATCCTCAATTCTCAATATAAATACTAGCTCAAGAGAATCCCAAACTCTCTACATATGAATTAGCTTTACTCTTTGAATAGCTAATTTACTCTCCAACCATGTCAAACCTAGTGTTGCTTGCCATGATAGCCGTTAATACTACGCTATATGATGGCCATATAATCACCCAATCATCTTGTAACATAAAATGATAAGCTAATCACCCGACTAAGATCTCAAAGGCCCATGACTACTACCCTTCCCACTAAAAGAAGACTACTCTTTCTTCTATACTTAGTACATAAATTAATAGGTCGATCCAAGGTCTACCAAACACCATTATACAAATTATATACAAGTGTGTAGAGAGGCCATACTTAGCCCCGACACCACTTGGTCACTTAACTTATTCATCATAACTCCAATCATTGAGATGTATAAAATACACATGTCTTCTCTTCATATTATAGGGGCACATAATCATATTATAGGGTCACTTCACTTACCATTTTGCCTCTACTTGTCATTAAGGTCTCGGACACCAAGCAATTTTGTCAATTCTCTAGATCTACTAGCATAATCTACTTAGATCATTAGAGAACACATAGATCTTCCACATATGAGAGTATAAGCATATAAATTGACATATTAACATTCAACTTAACATGCTCAAGCTATGGCCAAGGAAAGTATTTTTTACCACCTTATAGATTTTCTCACATATGATACTTTATCCATTTGAAGGCATGACGATCCATAACATATTAAATTATAAACATGCGAAATTGGCCTTAAACTCTTAAAATAGTAACTCATGCCATGACTATAGAGATCCTTGTCCCCATTTCTAGATCCATACATATAAGTTAGTCTCCTTATCAAAGACTTATGGTTTTATAACACATGAAGAAACTGGCGTGAAAAATTTATATATGACACTTAAAATAATCCCACAAGGTTACGGCCAAATGGAAAATATCCCACTCTTTGACTTACTTGAATATTTCATGGATCTCATCTTTTTATACCTTAAACATATGGATCTACCAATTTAATGCAAGACCCAGTTGGTTATCATGAATGTCAAATCATCATATGAATAGATACTTCTAAAAATCATGCTAGAAGACACAAAAATCATATCAGAAGACATTGAGATCCATAACATATTAAATTATAAACTTGTAAAATTAGCCTTAGACCCTAAAATAGACAGTCATGCCATGACTAAAGGGATCCTTGTCCCCATTTCTAGATCCGTAAATATACGTTAATATCCTCATCAAAAGGCTTATGGTTTTATAACATGTGAAGTGATTGGCATGCAAAATTTATGTATGCCACTTAAAATAATCTCACAAGGCTACGACCAAATAGAAAATATTCCACTCTTTGACCTACTTGAATATTTTTTTCGTGGATCTCATCTTTTTATACCTTAAATATATGGATCTACCAATTTAATGTAAGTCTCATTTGGTCATCATGAAATTCAAATCATCACATGAATAGAAACTTCCAAAAATCATATTAGAAGGCACAAAAATCAAGACTTGGACATGAGATGAGAATTAAATCATAAAGATTTCTTTTTTCTTTTTTTCAATTGGATGAATTTTCTCGAGGGGTTTGAATTAAAGGTTTTAAAATTGATACATGACATCGTATTTAACATATTAAAGTCAACTTTAATCAGTAGAAAAATATCCAATTGGAAGAAATAGAAAGATTATCAAGAATCGTGAAATTTTCACTTGCCTCAAATTTTCTTTTTCAATGATCAAAGCATGCATGAACGATCTCCCGGATCTCAACAAGTATGACTTTCTTTTTACAAGGAAGACATGAAACTTCTCTTCTTTTTCTAATAAGCATGACACAAGCAAATTAGAAGGAGAAAAGAGCTACAATGATTTCTAGCACTAGATTTCTTACCTCTCCTCCTTTTTCTTTCTCCTTTATTTCTCACGGTTGAGGATGTGAATGGCTGCCGTCTCACCCTTTTTTCACTCTCTCAGTGGCTGAAGTAATTTTGGGAATTAGGTTTTGCTAGAATTTAAAGTAACAGCTCGGTTAAAATGAGAAGAAAAAAGGAATTAGTTAGTGTAAATAAGTTGATTTCCAAGAGGGGCCAGCCATCAAGCTTAATTCAGCTAACATAGTATCTGTCCTAACTTTAAGATCAGCTGCATAAAAGGGGGTGGCTGAAAAGAGGGGGAAAGGGGCATACCTAAGTATATAGAACATTAGGGTTAATTTAGGGTTTTAACTCCTAGGATTTTTCCTTTTTTGGTTTTTGTATTTTAGCATATTTATTTAATTAATTTTTATCGTGTAATTAGTCTAAAATATATTTAACATATTCATAATGAAATCCAATTAATAAAATCATGTACTAAAATACCATATGCTATTGCTTAAGAAATTACCAAAATGCCTTCTGGTCCTCTTCTCAAATTTAACTAGCCCAGGGTCTTTATGAAGTTAGTCTAGGTCTTTATACAAATTCTTTGCTTCAAAAGATGTTATTTGCACCATTATTTTCATAAAATTGATATCTACTGATTGGGAGCAATCATTCTAAAAGGGGAACACTAGGGTGCTACAAACACAACTTGCCCCTATATGAATGAAATGTACAATGATAAAAGCCTAAACCAATGCTATTTTGGTTGGATTTGGGTCACTCATCTAATAGTTTCATGAAAATGGTGTCAATTGGAGTTGGCTAAATAGTTGCAAGTGCTAAGGCTTTTAATACTAAGAAAATGACCACTACATATACTGTTAATACTCGTACATGCTCTTATTGAGGGTTATATTCAGTTATCACAGTTAGCATGTGTTATCAATATTAGATTGCCTTTTCCCCTCATTTTCACAAATTTTCCACCTAAAAACAATTCAGAGCTAATATAATACGACCACTAGATAATTGGGAAAATAAACAAAGTTTTTAACATGAACCGATTAAGGGCTTTGGTCAAAGGATTTGGGTATTTCAGTTGAGTGGTTGTTTATTTCTATAAAATCAAACCCAACTTCATATCAGTCAGTGTTTTTTAGGCTAATTCTTGCACCTGTCATATTCTATTGTTAGTTTGGACTTGTCTGGTAGAACTTTTAGTTAGAAACTGGCAACATCTAAACCTTGGACTACATGACATGGATGGCTTCCATTGGGCCTTAGTGAACTATGGGCTACAGAATGATAAGCCCTTTTCCATCCCATAGATCTGCACCTCTTCCCAACAAGTTTTTTGAATCCCTGATCTCTTGAGATCTCAAGTTCAAACTGTTGGTGAACTAAAAACTACTAGTTTATGTTATCATTTTAGGATACTCCAAAAATTCTGAACATCAATATTGAGTCATTCACTAGCTAGAGTGTTGTCTCATAAACTGATCGGCCAATTCCTTGGAAGGAAGGGGTGTGTCTGGTTATATTGAGTATAAGAAAGTGGATGCAAAGCATTTTAGAAAATTCATCCGCATATTGTGCTCTCCATTTTTAGCTAAAATAAATTACACTTTTTAGTAAGAAAAAGGCTTAGCAAGCATTCAAAAATCACCGGGTTATTAAGTATTTTGGTTTAAGTTCTCAAAGCTAATTGCAAAAGGCTATGACGAAATGGCTGGTATTGATTTGATTGATGATTTTTCACAAAGTATTCTTCTTAGTGGAGAAGTCCGAAGTCTGTCAAATTTTCATGGATTTCTAAGGCTTGTAGAAAATGAGACTTTAAAAGTAAAGGCAAAGTAGGCTATGGAAGAAAAGAGACTCCAGAATTTCAAAAAAAAAAAAAAAAATCCCAAGAAGACAATAAACATGTCAAGACTTAGTGCTTATTCAAAAATTGTTTATCACTTTTAGTTTGATTTTCTTTGATTCATCCTAAACTTGGATGGATGATAGAGCGTAAGTGCAAATGGATTTGTTCAACTTAACTTGTAGATGCTTAGAAAAGAGATATAGTAGAAACAAAGGGGATGCTCTCTAAAAGATCTGCTTGGAGCTGCTCACTTTACTTGGAAATTGCACATTGTTTATTCCAATGCTCAAACAGAAGTTTTCAATCTTAACTACTCAGGAATGTCTCACTTAATTGATAGTTTTAATTAAGAAGGCTGAAGTGCTAGTTATGTAATCATTACCGGGGCAGGCAGGATTTTATTTTGAAAGAGTCCTACCATGTTAAGGAATAGTACATAACTTGCTTGTTGGCATAAGAGGGATAATAAGAGTTTGAGGTGGTAAATTGACGTTACAATCACAACTAATGGTCCACTTCTGTCACTAAGGCAACTGTGCGCAGCATGACCATGATGGTTCTGAGGGCGATTATGCCCCGTAGTTCACTGTGGCCATATTATTATTGAATATGGAATTAGTCATATCCAGCAAACGGATTATTATCGGTAGTAAAGCTTTTTCAAACAAGTGCAAGCCTATTTCATTGACACTTGCACTTACTCTTTTCCCAATGTGACAGAGCTAGTACTAATATATTCTTGTTTGTTTTTTGTTGGCATCCAAGAGCTAGGTTTGTTTCCCTTTTCCTTCCTTTTTTTTGTTGTTTTTGTGGATTCTTCTGCGTGTTTTAAGGATGTTGTGGTTGCAAGTCCTCTTTTTTGATGACTTCAGTTTAAGCATGTTTGATCATAAGCTAGTCACATTTGTAATATTGCATTGCATAGACCCATTTCTTCACCAATCCAAAATGGCGGCGATGATATATTTCTGACCATCATCCAACCATTGGATTTGTCAATTTTGTTTCAGCTTTGGTGGTGTTTGTCTGCATAACTAACACATTCTTACCGTGTACTTTTTTTTTTTTTTTTGTTCTTTTTATGATCGCAGATGATGTAATTACAGCCATAGATCCTAGAAAGGTTGAGGTTCTCCAAAGGTATTCAAGTTATATGTTTCATGCTGAACTTTTTTTCTGGTAGGCATGTCAGCGTGTCATTTTTGGACACCTAAGGCTTCAATATTTAGGAACTTTTGAATAGTAATTGCAAGACATTTCAACAGCTGCAACTTCTTTTAGCTGTTCCACTGTTGTATCATCTTCTAACTACCCATTGTTTTCATGGGTCAAATAAACTGACAAGTTTTTCATTCACATTACCACCCTAACTGCTGTCAATATATAGACAGATATTGTTAACCAAACACCAATGAATTCTGTGAATTTTAAAATGCTTTCCAACAAAGTATTATAAATTCTGTAAACTAGGAAAATTGTTTAAGAGTTGAAGGTCAAATTGCTATGACCAAACAGCTTATGCATTGGTCTCACTTCAATGTAGTGAAAATAGACTTCTCCAAGTCAAGGGCAGTTTTACTCAACTCAATGTTTTGCCACAAAGCAGCTAAATCAAGCCTCTCTCACCGAGTCCCACGTTGTACATATTAACTTTGAGGCTTCTACAACCCTTCATCAAATAACTAGCCGCATTTAACGAATTTTCCGGCATCCATCTGCCATCAAGCTAGCGCTTGCTGCCTTGATAGATTTTTTGCCTCAGTTGACAGTTGCACACATCTGGTAATAATATAATACCTCAGCATATGGTGCACCCTTGCCCCCAACTATTGTGAGGGACTCACAAGCTCACCAATTTACTATAGCTGTGTCCATGACATGCTATCCCCAACACCCAGCCTATCCAGCGTTATGTCCAGTAGTGGTCTCAACATTCGTGAAGGCAACTTGCTCTGAAAGTTTCTTGATCACCTGGGAAGGATAGCATGCTATAAATCTCATGTCTCAACAAGGATCATACTTGGCAACCTCAATTACGTTGCACAATTAATGCGGACATCCAAGACGAAGACTCGCTTTTATTTGCCTTCCAAATTAGTTTTGATTTTATTTCCATAGCAACTTTGATTATTAATTAGATTTGATTTGATTTTATTTTTCATTTGATTTCCTTTCCACTTTTGAAATTATTTGATTATGATTTGTTTTTAATTTTCTTAGGTATTGATTTCTCTATATAAGAGCTTCTATTACTATTGTTTAAGGACATTAATGAATGAATGTTTTGAGAAATTTAGTGCAATTGAGCAATTGTGATTTTCTTCCTCCTCTCTTTCTTGGTATTTTCTTCTTCTTGTCTCTACCTCTTTAGTCTCTCTTTTTTGTCTCTTGCCCTCTAATCCTTTTCCCCTATTTTTCCTCTCTCCCTACATCAAGTGCTCAAACTTTACTTGTTATTCCTTGTTTCAGTCCTCTTGGTGCTCAGAAAATGTCATTTACCTTAGAGAACTCGTTGACCCAACATCACTGTGGGAACTGATAGTGTTGTCGTCACACATTGACTATGTCGACACCCATGTCACTGCTTCTACAATGCCACACCCAGTGAGTCACAAAAACACCCCTAGTGCTTGTTTAGAGATCTATGCCATAATTAATTGCCCTAGTATCCAAGTTCATAGACACCGTGACTGGCAGACCGTGACATTATGCAGCTTTAAATCATTATCCTCCATATTTTTTTCATGAAGCACCAGATCAAGCTTGAAGTCTTTAATTTTGAAATATTTAGCAAATATTTGCCTGAAAAACTAGAATATTAAAATCAGATTTTGTTCTATTACTGCCAAAATTTTGATCTATAATTGTGATCTTCCTACGTCAGTTATTTTGCTAAAATGTCTTGGAGTGCATTAAATTCTTAGTATTTTTTGGGGGCAAAATTTGACAAAAAATGTAAAAATGTTCTCATCTTACATGCCTGCAGATTGTTATAATAGGTGGCACTATCAGACTGTTATTACTGTGGTTGTATATATCATAGAGACGAGATTGTCAAAGTTTCTCTAGGTGTTACTTTGCTAATTGGTTTTGAGGATCCAATATGTTACGATTTTGTGTTAACATAGCCCCTCCTTTTGAAATCCTTAGCAATTATTTATTCATTTACTATGCATAACCCAAGTATGAACAAGATGATTCTTGAAGCTGTCATTAATGTGTCTTGAACAAGCTCTCTTTCTTTCTCTCTCACTCTCATTTTGCTATCTATTGTTAATGAAATAAAAAACCACAAGTAAATCAAATGCTTGCATTCATGTTTGTTTAAATAAGTTGTCTTTGGCAGCGTTCTCTCACTGAGGTACTCTAAGTGATTCACTTATGTAATCAGTTTTATCAGAATTCAGATGCATATGCATACAGTTGCACATACAAATATAATGATTAAATGAAATTATTGATTTGGAAATTCTTGCACCGATAGGTTTTGTTACCTTGGATCCACAATTCAATTAAAGACACTGAATATTTGTTTAACAATAAGGTTATTTTATTGTGCCTTGGAGATTACGGATTCAAAGAATGAAAATTACCTCATTGCAATGGAGGGATAATGTTATTCAAAATTGTCCCTTTCTAAACCAATGCCGTGGCATCCTTGTGGACATGAGTCTAGATCTATAATTCAACAAACTTGAAAAAAAGAAGAGATGCATAGAGTAAGGTGTGTTTGTTCAAATGGAGAAATGCATCTAGGCTGTAATCATTGTCAAATACTGCTAGAGATTAAAACTTTATGGGCCATTTATATGAAATGTATCCAAATTTGAATGACATCAAAAAATAACTCGTAAACCAATGGCATCTCGATTTTTTTTTATAACAGTACATCCCCTGTGCAATGTGCAACGTCTGGTGCCTCATTGTTCTGACATTGTGGAGATGATGAGTTTGGCGGAAATATCAGTATGCTTGCCGTCTATACCAAAATAAATGAAGTTTTTAGTATGAATTTTCGAAATTACATGTCTCAATGAGTATTGATTATAAGTACAATAAAAATAGTAGTGGAATAGTTGTTTTGGTCACAGTTTAAGAGGAATCCAGCGACACTTACATAAACCAAGAAGCAAGGGAAGGTGATGCCCTACGAGTCATGATGTTGGATGAGATTCAAAGTGATATTATCTAAGCACTTGTCTCAAGATCACAAATGCACCAAAACCATGCATCTATCTGGTTGTATACATGCTCATGCATTTTCATTTATTATATGCATGGTAGCTTGAGGTGATCTGAGTTTTAAGTTGAGGAAAGGTAGTATTTCATTTGATTGAGATGAGATAATTTCCTTTTTAGGATGTAGGATTATGCTATATGAGTACATATTGTGTGCTTGGCCATGATACTTAAGTGTGGCTTAGATGATGCAGCTATGAGTAAAAATGATTTGGCAAAGTTTGTTGCGTGATAGAATCAAATTGCTCATTAAACATTTTAGTTTTTCATGTCCAATAACTTTTATAACTTTCTATTTTTTGGATACCTTTTACTACCATCAAACAAGTGGCTTAGTGTATGAGGCTTCCACTTTGTGGGGCCTAAGGTTTAAATGTTAGCAGCCTTATCCTTGTATTCTGTATGGAATGTTGCCATTGTTTGAACTTACCACTTTCAGGTTAGAAATAAGCAACCTTATGGTTGTGCAAAGGCTTATCGCCAACTAATACTACCAATGAATTGGATAAAGTATTCTTATAGACGATTGTGCTCCCAAAAATTTTAGATCAAGCAGACATTGTTTAACAAATCTGAAGTTCAAATTTTTTAAGGTTGGAAAGGTCTGATAAAATTGCACTCCTCCGATCATATATGCATGAATGGCAGATAAATCCCAAATTTGATGTGAGGTTTCAGTATGAAGATAGAGTTAGGCTTCATTGGGGATTGTTGTGTAGTAAATTTGGGGTTGTGGCAGTGTTATTTATTCTGATGGGATTTACTCCAAATTTGATGTTACCTCTGGTTGAAAATAGTCGTTTTCAGTGATGGTGATGGAAAAGGGTTTATCCAAAGTCCAAATGCTTATTATTATTTTTTTTATTGAAATTAGCTTATTGTTATGCTAATATGCAATTTCCTACCACAATCCTTAATAGAGCCTGAATCCAATGCTGGTTTTGTAAAATTCAATTCAAAATTATTACTATCATGCAGAAAACTGTTAATGTTAAACGTGAAGTGAATTCCTCATTTATCCATACATAAAGTATGTAAATTTAACAGGTTGCATTTATGTATTCAGTAGCATGTATCATGGCATGGCATGAGTCTAAAGACTCTAGACAATATCAAAGTAAATATATGCCTTTCTCTTTCATGTACATGGAGGCCCACAATCCCGTGCTTCATGGCGTAGGGTCCTTTGTCATCCCTTTTTAGATGTGAGGTGGAATTTACACCCAGCTTCTAATGCCATTCATAAGGGTTATTGGCTAAGTTGCTGGTTCTTACTAAAACTACTGGTGGATTTTCTCATACTTTCTGTCTCTTCTTTCCATTATTCTTTGTAGACTACAAACGTTAAAAAAACTCCGCTATGTTTGTCCCCTTAAAAAAGTTACATTAAACATTTGGCTTGGTCTGAAATTACCTCTTCACGGATTCATGAATTTTGAAATAAACATTATGGGAAGGATTATAACTATGTGAAATATTAAATATAATGTGGCATCACTGGGAATTTTTTGCTTTGCAAATGACTTTTACCAGAAGAGGAATGTTGATTGGGTCATAAGGCGCAGATTTGTTAATCGAGCTTCAAATCTTGTTGCACTGTGCACCAGAATGAGGTTATGCATGGGCCTCATTTCATAGAAGACACCTTTCAAGTTTTCCTTTCTGCTGCTTCTTTAATCTTAGCATGTAAATAGAGATCAAAATGTGTGTATTTTTCGCTGAGTAGCCTTGTGTATTTATTTGACCTTATAAATTCAAAGCATACATATGCTGCCATTTACTCTGTTGACATCATTGGCTTACCAACCATCCCCTTGATTATTTTTTTTTTCCTCAGTTGAATGGAACTTTGTCCTTGTTTGTACTTCTGCTGAATTTTTGTTAGGATGGATTTCCTCCTGCTTACAGACCCAACATTATTACATGAATTTTGAGGTTCTTTTTTGTAGATACCTTCAATGGTTGATTGAAGATCAAGGTTCTAATGATTCTCAGTTCCATACATTATATGCTCTCTCGCTTGCCAAATCAGCTCTTGAAGCCCTTGAATCAGAAAGTGCCACAGAAAATGCGGATAACAGGAGAATAAAGAAGATGAAGAATTATGATTATGAAAATAATGCAATTTTTGATAGTCCTGTCAGGGAAAGACTGCAGATATTTCTGGATTCCTCTGACTTGTATGAACCAGAAGATGTCCTTGAGTTGATTGGAGAATCGGAGTTATGGCTGGAAAAGGCAACTCAAAACTCTTTCTAGTCTTTGGTGCTTTTTTTTTGGTCATGACCTGTTACTTTGTGACTTGTTTTTGTTGAAAACTAGATACACATGATGTTTATAATGCATAGCTAAACAACGCTAGTCACTTTCTGAAGATTTGGCACTGGTTGGTCATGTGCAAGTTGTTGGGTGTATATGCTTGCGTCATCTTGACTCGCCCTCTCTCTATTCATTTGGTATTTGCCCTTATGGAGCACCATTTCATTCATATCCCGACAAGTTGTAGTTGGCTATTCGTTTTCTTAAATGATACATGATTTTTTCGTTCTCTTCTAGCAAATTTTGAATGAAAAGTGAAGCAAATAGCTCAATAGAAAGATACAAAAGTGGGAGACTGGGGAATAGGTTGAGTATCTATTATATGGCTATTGTTGGATCATTTAAATTTTCAAACATTCCCTTTGTCTAGTGAGGTAAGTGGTACTGGAAATACAGTAGATGATCCATTTAGATCACTATATATATATATTGTAAACAGTAGAACGTTGGTTATTTTCTTATGGATGCTTGTCTTTATTGATCAGCTATTTCAATTGGAGCATTCTAGTAAGCTTTCTTTCCACTATTGTCCATTAATGGGTGTAAGGGCTAATCATTGATGTTGAACACTTTCTCAATTGTGAGCTGAAAAATTGGTTGGCAACCACAAGGGTAGCGAGGACAATGGTGTGAACAAAAAAGTGTGCAATGCCTCCCTCTTATTCCATTGTTGCTTGTTTGGTGGGGATCGTATTTTCTGTTCTGTTTTTTAGTGAGGTTCTTCAAGAAATATTTGAATTTTGCTCCAACATAGAAAACTTGGCCTATATTCAAACGTCATTTTCCTTTAATATGCCATAAATAAGAGAGAGACCTATATATTGCCTTATATAGTTCTTATATTAATATGGTTCGTTTTTGAATGCTTTCCTTTAATATGTATGTCCCCTCTCTTTCTCAAGATTGATGGACCCTTAAACCAAGGAAATAAAATGAAGAAATTTGTGCATTTTGTTGTGCTTGTATGATTTTATTTTTAGAAACCTTTATAAATTGCATGCCAAATTGTCTTTAATGCTCTCTTTGACGATCAATTATATTGAGAAACTGTTTTGTCTAATTGCCTTCTTCTAACATAATTAGGCCAATTGTGTCTATTTTTTTCTTAGTTATGGTCAAGATTGATCTTTTTTGGATCTACTGATATTGATTTCTCCAATTGCCTTTTGGTTGTTTTTCACAGGCTATCTTGTACAGGAAATTAGGGCAGGAGCTACTGGTCCTTCAAATTTTAGCTTTGTAAGTATCGATTCTCTCCAAAAGAACGTGATCTGTTGTATCAAGTTATCACCTTTTGGACTATGTAGGTTAAATATTTGGAGCTGCAAGTTGTGGCTTTTGACATATTTATGTGCACAAGACAAGATGAGAATTGTCTCCAGACAATTTCACTACTAATTTTTTTCTGATCATATTTTTGGTTAACGTTTCCTGTGGTCCAAATTTCCATTTTGTTTTTTTGATGAAGAACTACGTGCTAGTTTTTTCGCTATAAGTTCAAATGGATATGAAAATCATAAGCATGCTAAGATTTAACTGTTCTTGTCTACTGTAAGGTTGAGATATTATCCGTGAAGTCATGTCTGTTGTAATTAAACTGCCATTAAGTGACGAAATTTAATAACACTTACAAATATCTTGAGGCTAGTGTATCAGTTTTGATTCCAAGTATTTGTCCCCTTGTGAATATCTCAAGTCATCCCATTTGTAAAGCTAGGTAAAAGGGTTATTTGATGAATAATAAATATGTAATTTTTCTATGAACGTCTAGAAATTCAATTAATTTACTTTTTAGCTGTTTTGTTGAGTGATAAGATGAGTAGCTGATGGTGGTTTGCTTTGATGTTTGATTGGTTGAAATTTTGCTGAGCTGAACTTGGCCCCCAAAAAGGGACTTGGCCAATGCCAAAGCACCTTTGTTGAGTGTGCTTTCTCTCTCTTTTTCTTCATCTGCCTCACTCCCTCTATTTGAATTTTGAGGGGAAGATCCTTTGCAATCTGTCTTTTTCTTTTGAGTGTGCTTTCCCCCTCTTTTGAGTGTGCTTTCTCCCTCGTTTGAATTTCAATTTCTGGGAATGGTGGCTATTTGAGTCTTTATCTTGGTTGGAATTTTTGAAATGAAGATGTAGTCAGATTTGCAATCTGTCTAGGGTCAGGTTTATACTGCCAGGGAGATTTTGTTTTTTAAAATTTATTTGGGGAGATATTTGAGTGGAGGTAGATAATGGTTTTTTTGTGGGATGTACTACTGGAATTATGGAAAATCTTCTTTCATAGTTTCTTCTGGTTTCAGCAAAGAGGGTTGCAAATTTGATGAAAATGGATTTGGAAATTTAGGGGTGTGAAGAATTGAAGGGATTTAGTTATGAATTAATCTGTCTTCTTGGTTACGGCTGGTGCTTTGTTGAATATGGTGGTCTACTGAGATGTACAGAGGAGTGGAGTTTGAAATTGAGGCAGGGTTTCATGTGGGCTTGTAAAACAGAGGCCTAAGGAGGAAGAAGGCACAACGAAATGAACTCGGTCTAGTCACTTTGATACACATTTGGAGTATAAGTGAGCAAGTTTGAAATATGAATGTTATAATTTCTTTGATCAGCTGTTTGTGAGGCTAACACATCATTGCAAACCAATTATGAGTCACTGGACTGGTTCTAGCTTAAGTTACTGGCTTAACAGCTAGAAATCCTTGATACATCTGTTGAAGAGCTCAATGGCATATGGGGTTAGAAATTTTAAACCACGCAACAGTGTGTGAGCCATCCAACTTCATCTTGTCTTCCTTGGTGAATGAATATTTAATTTGAACTCTCTTTGAAGTCTGCGGGAGGTAGCTGTGTTTCTCTTTGTAATGGAGACACCTGTCTTTAGTGAGAGGTGGTGGATTCAGAAAGTGATCAGTGAGATTGAAATGTTCAACAACTGTTTAATTTCCTGTGATTGTGTGTGTGAGAAAAACAAGTATGTTTAGTTAAAGGAAATAGAATTTGGAATGGATACTGTTGATTTGGCTATTTCATTTAGCAGTCGGTTTCAGGATCTGATTTATGGATGCTGACAGCTGGATCTGATCGATGATTGTGAGAAAATATAAAATTGGTGGTGGTGCCTTGATGATGTGCATTCTGCTGATGTTCGGCTGGTTCCATTTCATTCCAAAGTCTGGAACCAGTCCATGTTCATTTCTTCTGAAGGTGATAGATGTGAGATTGAAATGAAAGATAACATGAACAGAACTCATGGAGTAGGTCTATATTCACAAACGATACCTCTAAAGGTAAAACTCCGATATGATCCCATTCCAATTTCATTTGCTAAATGAAAAGTAGTTCATAGTTGGAGAAGGTTTGTATTTTCCATATGTTTAATTGCCTCATTTATATTCTCCCTTTCCTTATTTTTTACAAGTTTGGGAATGTTATAGAGCAAGAGGCTACTACTTTAACACTAGACGTGACTTGGGTTTGGAATGAATAGTGATTGCTTTATGAAGAATTTCCGACAATGGGATTTCGTTTGCAAGCAATCAAGTATCATGATGATAATACTACAGGATGCAATTGATGGTAGAATTTTATCAATTTCTGAAGTTATGTTTGGGCGAGGAATTTCTAGAGGAAGTTGATTTTGTTAGTGTTTAAAGCTCATCTCTGATAAATCTCTAACCTTGGGTAAACTAAAGAACTAAAACTTCGTGTCATTTGTTAAGAGCACAGTCTCTTTATGACATGGACATGATTAATCTAATTAACACCCCAAGGCTCATTGCATGTTGTCCCAGTTCATACTGCTCCCACAATGCCTCCACCAACTGAGACTCTGTTGTGTATGCTTGTGCTTGTGCCATGTCTTAAGAGAGACATGAATGTGAATGCCAACCACATTTCATCTAACTTTACAAGTTCTAAGGTCAAAGTGAGTTCTTGTTGATTATAATATTGGATCATTTGAAACCAATCTCTGAGGCTTCTGCGCTGAAGTTAATTCATCATTGATTATTCACCAGTGACTTTCAAATTTTACAATGCATTGTAATTTTTAAGTTATCTTCAGCTTGCTTCAGTTTTAGTTCCCACGTGGATAAAAATATCGATATCGGTATCGGTATTAGTCATAGTCGTATTAATACAGGACTTATCGGATAATATGTTCGATATTGGATATATTAGATATAAAAATTTTAAAAATTATAAAATGATAGCACTGTGTTGGTTGATATATCAGCCATATCAGTCGATATTTTAAATATCAGCTAATATATCAGTTATATTGGCTGATACGGAAATATATCGCAATATTTTGGCAGTATTGGGAAATATCAATATAGGGGGACCCAAATACAGGTTCATATTAGCCAATATTTTTATCAATGATTCCCACACATTCTCCCTTTGCCAATCATTGTGCTTCTACGTGATCCAAGTTGCTCAATGTGCATATAATTATGTTTTGTGATGAATATATTGGTGGGTTTAGCCATTATTGGTGGCTATGGTGTGGATTTGAGGCGGGTTGGCTTAGGTTGAACTTTTGCAAGGGTGCTACTTGAATAGAGCTGTCATGGGAGTGCTGCAGATGCCAGAAGTGTATATTAAGGTTACTTGTTTTCTAGTAAAAGGTTTCATTAATTTCTAATTCCAGCTTCTAGGCTAAGATGTTTGGAGAAGATCTGGCAAAAAGCCCTTTAGAAGCTTATGTCATCATGCAATTAAGACATGATATTCTTCACTTGGTCTAGCTCTAGATTCTGAAACAAGTACTGGTATGTTAGGACCAAAG
This sequence comes from Nepenthes gracilis, assembly GCA_033239525.1. Taxonomy (NCBI): domain Eukaryota; kingdom Viridiplantae; phylum Streptophyta; class Magnoliopsida; order Caryophyllales; family Nepenthaceae; genus Nepenthes; species Nepenthes gracilis. The sequence continues at coordinate 29,115,511 of BSYO01000003.1, forward strand.
CCTGCAAAGCAGGTAAACTAGAGATAGGAGTAAGTGAGATAAAGAAGTTGAGCAAGCCTTAGAAAGCTTTATAGAAGTGAATATGGTCTAAGTCCATTTCTTTTTGAAGAAGAAAGCTAAATCTTTGGAGTCTAATCAGTTGGCTAAGATCCATTTAGAGTGAGAGGAAGAAAAGAAACTAGCTATATAAGACCTTGAGGGTTTCGGGTGCAACCCAAAGAGCGAAAACTTAGAGCTTAGGCCTCTGTTCATCTGGACTGGAAAAAGGCTCGGGCCAAGAGTAGTGTAGAATAGAACTTTGAAATGCTGGGTGGCTTGGCCAGCATGCTGCATGATTCGCCATGGTGGTGGAAATTGTTGGCAAGTGCCACGTTGAATTAGGGTGGGAGTCTTTTGTTAAAAGGGAAGGAGGAAATAATGTTTTGTGAAATGAGAGAGCAAGTATGCCATAGTAGTGGATGATTGTTGTCGACTGCATTGTTGGTTGACGAAGGAGTCCTTTGTGCAATGAGGGAAGGAAAAATAGAGGAGGAGTTTTCAACCCTTTTCTAGTTGATGAAATGAGGAACTTTAGTTTGTTTGCTGTTGGGGCTGGGAAAGAGAAAGTTGAGGGAGATTTGAAGCCCTTTCTTAACTAGCCAAACATGGAATCTTAATCTATGTATTGCTTGTTCAGGAGGGAGGGTGGTCTGCAACCTTTGCTGGAAATAGAAGCATTTGGGGTTTTGAATTCCATCATTTTTCGAATACCCCATCCAAAGGCATGCTCACAAAATGACTCCTCATTTATTGTTATTGTCAGTTGTTGAAGCTTTATTGATCTGTTCACTTTAAGGACACATAATCCAAGGCATACGCTGGGGAATTATATTAAAAATCTTCAGTTAGAGGCTAAAGAAGGCCGACAAAACTAAACATCGGGAAATTTCATAGCGAAACAGTACTTTATACTGGCTACCAGTTGAGTAGAAGTCATCTTTTTGCACTTGAAAACCTTCTTTTCCTTTCCTTTCATATAAAAAACAGTTGTAGCCATGGCAGCTCTCCTCTTCAGACAATTGTCCTAGGCATGCACACATCTGGCCAGGCTACCAAATTTCTGCTTGATTCCAGGCTTGAAGATCTTTTACATGGAGATGCCCCTTACTATTTTGGCATGCACACACCTGACCAGGCCACTAAATTTCTCTGAACGAGAACCCGAGAAGGCTCCCTCAATCAAAGCTTCTGTGTGAGTGCAAATATATGACTCCATAATATTTGCAATCTGAAGAGAATGGCTTTTACAAGTTCCCTCAGCAAATCGCACCACTGAAGAATCCTCTGCTTTTCCTCTTGTGATACACCCTAAAAGAAGTTTTTACTCTTTAATTAGTTAGCTACAAAATTACTACTCCTACAGAACAGGTTTAGTTGCTTTTTTATCAACTGTAGTGAAGAGAATTCTCTGTATCTGATTATAAGCAAACATCTGTAAAGCATGTGTTGTTAAGATTTTTTTCACGCAGGATGTTGATGAAGCTGAGGCTACTCCTTTAGAGATTCATTTTTCTAGGACATATCCACTGTCAAGACAAAATAAGCTACTTGGCATAGCTTCCCTTTTCTCAAATCTCTCCCACCTTTGAAATATCAATGTCAGGCATGATTTAGTCACCCTTGGGAAATGTTATTGGTGTAACACAAGCGATGATTAGCCTGCTCAAATTGTCGGGCATTCTAAACTGCTTGAAAATGGCCTCCAAAAAAGACCAATCCGAGGAATCCCCAGCTTTATTAATGTCAAATTTTTGCATGCTTCTAGATGATGTATTACTCCTTGCATTGCCTTTGCTAGCTCATAGCCAAGCAAAATATTGTCCAGGATTAATCTGCCTTTGATGCAGCCTTACTAGGTGTGATTCACCAAATGAGGAGCAATAGCTCGCAATATCTAGGTGTCAATGTCATGTCCCAATCCCAACTCAAATTCGATTCACAAGTGGCCAACTCAGATATAATATGAGCCTGCAAGGCGAATTCCAAATAACCCACTCCATTCTCCGAACTATCAATAACTAAATATCGAAAATTGCATACTGAAAGATTCATTGATTGCATAATCGCAAACATAATTATTATGCATGCTTTCGTCGTGCACTTTGATCATGATCAACTCTAAACCCCTTTGTACTAATCCACACCGGAAAATGCTAAAGAGTGAGCTCCAAATCACCTAGAAGTTAGTTAACTGTAAAGATCTATTCCTTGATGCCAAAAAATAATGATAAAGCATTAAATTCAATTTCGAATTTGAAGAATGAAATTGTTACAAGGTCATATTAGCTTTCAGCTAGAAGGAATAAATGTACACTACAAGGATCATCTTAATATATTGGTTGTATCAATAATATAGCAAAAAAATTTAAAGATGTCTAAATTGACTATGAGCATGGATTTAGTGAACCTTGAGCGAAACGTGTAAGCTTTGTAACATATGCTAATGTTCGGTATCATCGGGTCATATCATGTTATGTATTATGGTCATACATATGCGTAAAGCGGCTCCCAAATACTGCATGTTATGAATTTATGACTATGATATACAAGGCCCATGTCCATAAGTTCTTGTTCATAATAAAATCACATATTTCATATATGCACTCATGATTTTCAATAAGCAGGTGAAATTGTAAGAATACAATGGGCCTAACATCATACAACCATGGAGAAGCCCAGATAATGAATTGATGTCACACAATTCAATGCAAATAACTACTAGTAGGATTTAGAAACATAGAAACAACTCAGTAAAGGAATAAAAATAAGAACCTACTAATATATATAAAACTAATGGTCACTATTTTCTTTACCACATCCTTTCCTTTCTCTCTCTTCCCTTCCCATTTCTTGTAGGCCTCCCTAGCTTCCTTCATTTTTCCCTACCTTTTCTCTTCAACTTTTCACCTCCGCTGGCTGCTTCCTTGCTACTCAGCACACAGAAGGTTGTCAGCCTTACAAGTAGCTTGACCCTCTCTCCCTCTCTCTCTGTTTCTCTCCTTTGCTCCATCATTTTCTCATGCATCATACTTAAACCTCTAAAATTTAAATATAAATACTAAAATATTTTTTTGAGAAAATTATAAATCAACTAAAATATACCCACTATTAAATTTGACCAAATTGAAAAAAAGCAAAATGGGTCATCGCATTCTCCCTCCTTACAAGATTTTATTGCAGTTAAAAGCCCAATACTCGACTCAATCCTCTTATATTTCTAAGATTTTAAAGATTTTGTAATCCTACCATTCAGAAACCTATACTTTCTCCTTAAACCTATAGCCCTTGAATCATTGCTTTGATATCACGAAATGTCACCTATAACCTCAAAATTGTAGCTCAAATACTACCAATTGTCACACCTTGACCCCTCCGCAAACAGTCAATTCACAATATTGCGTGAATCCTGGTAGACCATGACCTCTTAAGAGTAACACCAAACAATTTAATGCATTCACCAAAATATCTATAAATAGATGTCTATAAATTTCATAAAAATTGATTTCTCAATTACGTGATCTAAAAAAATAGTCAATATTAATGTTTTTGCTATTCACTTTGATTATGATTTACCTAATGGAATGAATTATCAACTGATATGTATATATATACATATGTACATATATACATATATACATATGTACATTAGTATCCATTCCCTTCACATTGATATTTTCTAATATCACAGCAAAATTATGATATATTGCCATATTGATGATATACTATATTTAAAATATTGGTTGATATATTCCTAGATTTGGCCAATATATATGCTGATATTTTTCTATTAGTTTATAATGCAAAAATATTTTTGATTCCGATATATTTAATACCGATATGTATTATATAATTTGTCCAACATTGATATGACTGCGACCGATACTGATATTAATTTTATCATCCATTCTTCCTCAAGGCATTCATTCCTTGAGGCCAACAAATAATGATGGAAACATAACTCAACTTTGAATCCGAAGAAGGAAACATATATTACTAGGATCATCTCAAAAAATGGAACCATATTGATTTTATAACCATAACATTTTAGCTTAAGTCTAAGTAAATTTGATCTTGGATTTAGGAAAAACATAAAGCTGGGCAAGTAAGCATCGTAACACCCGAGAATATATGGAATCATGTAATCATATGATGTCATGACACTTGGTCATACACGTGCATACTGGCTCCCAAGTACTTCATATCATAAGTATATGACTAGTACATGTAAGGCTTATGTGCATGAATTCCTTTTCCATCATAAAACCATATATTTGAGATATAAACTGTTCATTTCAATATGCAGGTGAAATTATAGGAATGCAATGATGCTAAGATCAAACAACCAAGGACAAACTCAAAGAATGAATTGACACATGATTCAAGGAAAATAACAACTGAATGCTTTGGAAACATATAAACAACATAGGAAGGGGGGAAAGAAGGTAAATGTCCACTTGTCCAAATTAACGGCCTACTAGCATATTTAAAAATTCTGTTCACCAATTTCTTTGCACAACCTTTTCTGTCTCTCTTTTCCTCTCAGCCTACTCAGATTTCCTTATTTTTTCCGCTGCTTTTTATCCTTTTCCCGTCTCCCCTGACTGCTTTCTTATCTACTCAGTGGTGGCATGAACTGACAGATTTCCTTCCCAAAATACTTATCTCTCTCTCTCTCTCTCTCTCATCAAATCACCCATATGAATAATTCCTAAAAATTACCCATATGTATGGGAAAACTTCTGATACCCATTATAAAATATCTCATGCAAATGCTATTATTTTAGTGAAATAATGCCACATAATTAAACTGACCAAAGTAAAATTATTGCAGTTCATCACACAAAATCTTGGCAATTACTTTATAAATCACAGTACAGCAAGCTGTGGGGCCTGTATTCACCCACCTTGGCAGCTGTCACTTTGGGAATAAGTCTTTGGAGTAGCATTAGTTTGTTTTAGCATTCTTCCATTCTGAAAAGATTCTAGCAGAGTCTGTGATGTCTTTCCCCATAATTTTTGTTTAGTTCCTCTTTGTTCCCACAACATAAAAATAATTAGGTTTAGCTTTGCCTCTCTCTCTTTTTATTCCTTTTTTCCTTCTTAGATCAACACTGTGTATTCATCATGCCCAACGTAGTAAACAAATGTTAATATGGAACCAGGACTAATGTCAATGGTTGCAGCAAATGACCTACATAGGTGAATGAACGATATGAGTGAATAGCGATTGCAGCAGAAGACAATTTTCACTTTGGTAAGGGGAGATGGACAGGATCTGATGATGCATTTATTTCATTCCTTCTTTGTTTTTGTTCTTTTCTTGTTGTATCTATTGTTGTCTTCAGTTACATGACAAAGGTGACAAGGAAAAAGGTTGGGCTGTTGGAGTTACTGTTTTATGTCCCTGTTAGCTTGGTGCACATGTGATGTGTTATGTAGGGCCTAGATTCTGGAGGATTGCTTTTATTTGAGAGTGAAAAAATGCTCTAAAGTTGAGTACTATGATGAGTATAGTGCACATTAACTCGTGTGTTTGAGGGATCAGGCTAAAGGTGGATCCTGGAAGTATCTCTTGTTTTTATCTTCAGTGACATCATTTTGGTATGCACTCTGCATGATTGCATCAGCTCTGGCATTCAATAGCTGTGAGCATTATTCCAAAGTCCAGATTTATATAAATGACATTTATTATATAGGTATGGCTATCATCCCAAGGCATAGTATTTAAAGTCACACTTGGAGGAGTCTGATTTAGGGATTCAGATAACCTAGCAGAAGATGGTGTCTGATGGAGAATGCATTTTTCTGTCCAATGTTTATTTCAATATATTTTCCCAGAGTTGGCCATTTATTTGGATTTCTATGTCAGGAAGCTGGAGGACTGTGAAGCTGCTGAGCAATATTGTGCTGAGCTTGGCAGACCTGATGCCTACATGCAGTTGGTTATCTTCCCTTTCATTTGCTTTTTTGTAGCTTCTTTTGAACTTGTTTTCTGATTATTAATTTTATGTTTTGATCAAAACAGGTTGCTTGACATGTATTTGGATCCCCAGAATGGTAAGGAGCCTATGTTTACGGCTGCTGTTCGTCTTCTCCACAATCATGGTGAATCACTAGATCCTTTGCAAGTCTTAGAGGTATATGATTAGATTCTTATCCTTTCTTATGCACACACAGACACACAAGCAGAACAGAAGAAGGAAAACCTGTGGAATATTCTTTGTACTAGTTCTTTTTTGAGCTGACTCCAGGGAAAGCCTACATTTTTGAACAAGATTGCCCTCTTGTCATCTAGCCGGCACAGGTAATTTAGCTGGTTGAACCCCTTGGGTTTGCTCAAGGGAAGCTTCCAGTTCGTGACCCTAGGGTTACCCAAAACATAATTTTTATGGCTTGGGTCATGTTTGTAGGGTTCGGTCCACTTTCTCATACTGAGTGTTAGGTGGGGCATCAGAAGGAATTTACAAATAATAATAGTAATAAGGAGAAAGAAGATAACTCCTAACTATACCGTTTTTTTTCTCTAACCTAGTTTGCCATTTTTGACTATGTTGCAATGCTTTAGGGTAATATATCTTAATGTGCATAGGAGTACTAGTTATATGTTTCTTATAATTTTTTTTTTTTATTCAGAAAGTATCTTGCTAATCTATGTAGTTTTTCTTGATGCAGAGATTGTCTCCTGATATGCCTCTCCAACTTGCTTCAGATACGATACTAAGAATGCTAAGAGCTCGACTTCATCATCATCGTCAAGGACAGGTATGTTTTTATGTGCATGAGTTTCTTCACACCTATTTTTGTTAATAATTTTTTTCTTTTTTCTACTTTTTTTTTTTTGGTGAGAGGGTGATGTAAGGGCAAAAGGCCATTGTTGTTGTATCTTTAATTAATCTTCATACATATGGGTTTAGTTTTGTTTTAAGTATTTATATTTGTTTTACATTCTGAAAAAGTTACTGTGTAATTAATAGATGGAGATTAATTAAAGATACAACCTTGGATAAAAATATCGGCTAATTGGTATTAATTCTCTGATACTAATATTTTCTTGTATTGCAACAAAATCACTGTATAATGCTGTATCAATGATATATTAGCTAATATTTATTTGTTAGCCTATGATTCTTGATTTTTTTTTCATCTGATATATTTAATTTCAATGTGTGTTGTTAGATATACCTGATATTAATATAACCATAAACTAATATTGATATTTTCATCTATGATATAACTCGATGAGTAATTAGATAAAGATTTGACTCGGATCTTTAGTGACCCATTTTTAAGTGCAGTCTAAATTCTAAGCTATACTTTGCACACCACAACAGAAGCAAGAGGTGAGAGGACTTAGGCATGTTCTTCCTGGAGGATTCCTTTGACGCGGAATTTAGTAGATTCAATTAGCCAATTTGGAAAGATTGAATTGTGTTTCAAACTAGCTAGCCTGAGAAAGAGGCAAAATATTGGATCTGTTGAGACTTGGTGGAGGTTGGAGTACGTCCTAACTCCGAGGTCCCTCTTTGAAGTGAATCTAAGGGCATATCAGGAAGACAGACTCTGTGTCTTATGGAAGAAGTAAGTAAGATCACTGATAGTGCCAATGGTACCTTCCCTAGAGGGACTTAATGTTCTCATAGGTTACTCCTTTTCCAGCTACGACATGGAGACTTTGCAGGAATACCTTGAATCTGTGGTTGAGAGTGGTTTTCTCTTATATTTCCTAAGTACTTCTCTAGATTTTTCCTCCCTCTCCCTTCTTCTCCAAAGTTTCCTTCTTATAGAGGCGTTCCTAACCCCTAGAGTGGGTTTCCTGTTGGAGTGAAGTTAAGTGGGCAGCACAATATTCTTCTGTCCTAGTCAGCTACTTTTCATCATGGCAAGACTAGAGTGGACCAGATTGCCTTTATAGTGCTTCAATTTTTTGTATGCCATCATTGGCTGTGGGAAGCTAAGCCGATTCCACGCTTGCTCCATTGATGGAAACCACGACGGTGCCTGCCTTCATTTGCCTTTGTAGGGCGGTTCTGATGCACCTTTTGCATTGTTGATGTTAGCATCTCTGTCTCGGCCTTCTGCAAGCCCTTAATCCACGTCGAGGCTTCTCTGGCCTTCTTTAGCACCCTGGGTGTCCCGTCCAGAGCCTTGTCCCTCTTGTACTTTGTCATTCTAGGTGCCCCATCTGGGTTCTCAACTCTACTGGGAGTTTGACTTCTTCAGGTTCCTTGGCTTACTTCGATTCCTCAGCTTCTTCTGGTGCCTAAATCCACTATAAGCCTCAGCCTCTTGGGGCTTTGGCTTATTTTGGACCTTGGCCTCTTGGGACCTCAGCCTTCCCATCTGAGTCTTTAACACCGTTTCAGTACACCCATCTTATTTGTGATTTGGGTAAGATCGAAACTTTACTAGACCCTATGACAACCAAGTTAACAGGATGATGAATCATAAACTCTACTTGGGGTTTTGAAAGAATCAAAGGCTTCACAAAAGTAGCCTACCACAAAATTCTGGAAAGATAAAACACTGTAAATACTCTCACTTGATTTAGCAACAACCATGAATTTTAAAAGCTAACAGGACATCAACCTGATTGAATAACTACATAACTGGGTGTCATTTTTATGAGCTTAAGATGTGTCATGGAGACAGTGTAGGTATTTATTAGAGCTACTGACTACATTTACATAATTTTGGCCACCAAGTTGCTTCCTCAATAGGTCTGTATTTGTGCACGAGCTTAAAGATGACTTTGAGCTCATATTCGTAGCCATATGTTTAAGGCATAATTAGAATTGTAAATAATGTGTATGCTTTGAATTTCATTAGAATTTCACTCAATATTGGCTCATGTATTAATTTTTCTTCAATTGTGCTCGGACTTAGGAGAAATGACCAGAACAGAAATTTGATATTGTCTCGAACAAAAATTCACGGTTCGCTTTGCATAATTTTCGATGGATTTATGCTTAAGTGATAATGATATTGTATACTAGTAGACTCTTCTTCACAGATCATCTGATTGTTCGAATTTTGCCATGTCATTTTTGGTGGCCAATATGGTTATTACATGGCCTGTAAATGGGACACAATTGAGGCTACGCATTAGCCCTAACTTGACACATCACATGCATGAGAAGGCCAAAGTTGTGTGCTTGAGGTGCTTATAGTTTATTTGTGTAGTTGAGCTGCTTACTCTACGTATTTTGCATTCAGTTTTGGCGAGCTTTGTAGTACAAGTAGATGTGAAATAAATTTGTGTTTGATGAAGAAAAATGAGGAAGTTTCTTTGCATAGTGAGGCAATTATTTCTAAAGCTTCCAACTTATGTTTGCAAGTATCACTAATATTCCTAGTTTCCAACTTTGTTTGCAAGTATTTTCTTTGGCTTCTATCTTTGTTTTCCATATTGTTTCCTTTTAATTTTGGCATGATGGAGTCTGGTGGTGATTGAGGGATATTTTGAAGACCTATGTTAGACTTTGATAGAGAGATTTGTATATTTCTCATATCAGAAATTATTTTTCTTTTGATAATGAAAATTTTGTGGATTGTGTAATGGTTACTTGCTGGAAGATCTCTTAGGGTATATTTTGTATGCTGTATCAGAGGGAGCAGTGGAAGCGTGATGGTTACTTTTTTAGTTATGGGTTAAAGAATAATTGGTGCATCATCATTATTCTGGAATTTTTTGTTGATGTTTTGTGTTATATCTCGGGTTGTGGCACATACAAAAGAACATAAACAAATATCCAAGCATCTTCAGCTTCAAAATTTATTACTTTTGGTTTCAGATTGTGCATAACCTATCCCAAGCTGTGGATATTGATGTGAGGTTGGCCAGATTGGAGGAGAGAGCACGCCACATACAAATTAGTGATGAGAGCATGTGTGATTCTTGTCATGCCCACCTTGGAACCAAGCTTTTTGCTATGTATCCTGATGATTCCATTGTTTGTTACAAGGTTTGTCTTGGCATCTGATATGGTGTAGAATCATGATTTGCTTGTGATTGCTTTTTCCATCTTCTGGTAAGTATGGCCATTGAATATTCTGCATTTATTTAGCAATAACTTAACAATTTGCTATAAAATTGACTTACTTTCTTGCTGTGCACTGTCTTTTGATTTTCATTTATGCTGAATAGATTAAGTACTAGATTTTACAAGGACTCTGTTTGGTTATAGATGTTGTTTAAAGCAGCTGGAAAATTCAAATCATTGTCAACTGCAAGGATGTATGAGCTAAAATGTTTCGCAACCTTGTTCTATTGCCAATACTATGATAAACTCTTTCCTATATGTTTTAATTGCTTATCCTATTCTATGCCTTATCAGCACGATCTAAAAGGCTCATATATTTGTGCATGAAATTATATTGGAAAATATGTCTAAGCTATAGAAAAATAACTAGTTAACAAGCATTTGATATCTACAAGAATTTGGGGTACGTACAAATAAAGCCAAAGCCCAGGGAAGGTTCATACTGACAATTCTGGTTTATGTACTAGTACAATAGTAATGAGCTTACAGGTTACTTCTGCGAGAGATTGACCAGAAAGTGGGTAAAATATCCTTTCTGAAGTTTGATTCATGTACTTTTTGTATCAGACCTTTAAGTTCATAATTCTAGTTTTTGACATTCAGAGGATAAAATTTGCATTGAAAGGATTCAAAATTCTACAATTGGCATCATTATTCTTAGCCAAGGTCTTTTTTGTTTTGTTTTGTTTTTTTTCTTTTTTTGCCTTTCGTTTTTTGGTAAGTTGCTCTTCCAAGTTGTGTATAATAGCTGTAACTTTCTATTTCTTATTTATTTTCGTTGTTCTTTCAATAAGGGGAGGAGGCAGTAGAACTGTTGTTATGAAGTGCATGAGTTAATCTGTGATATGCCGTGCAGTGTTTCCGTCGCCAAGGGGAATCCACTTCTGTTACAGGGCGCAACTTTAAGAGGGATGTGCTGTTCAAACCTGGCTGGCTTGTGTCCAGATAGACTTATTTTGTAAAAGCTATGTGAACTGCCATGCAAGCCTCAAAGTCAGCTGCAGGTAAATGTATCATCAATCTTTTCAAAAGAGTAGCTGCTGTATTTTTTTTTTAAATAAAAAAGCTGCATTGGCTTATAATGTGGGGTGCAAGTATTGCCATCTTTTTGTAAAAGTCAGTTCAGTTCCCGGATAATAACGACAATGCTTTGCAATATCCCTGGGAAATGCAGCCATCTTATTGTGGAGGTGGGTGACGTATGTGTTTTCACAATTAGATGTAAGCGGAATTTAAATCTGATTTTGATACTATTTCTGTGTGTTTGTCCGGGCACCCTGCTATATCCTATCCATAAATTTATATATGTTTTTCATTTATTAGGAAGGGAATGCTGAGGACTTCCAGTTGGAGATTGATTTACACTCTTCTCTCGTGATTTGGTAATATCATGATGGAACCCAGTTGGAGAGTGATCCCCAGTTGTTGGAATTGGTTATATGCAAAATGTTTTGTTTTTGGTAGGCTGATGCATAATTAAGAGCTGATGAATATGTGAGGCCATCACATCGTGGGATATGAAGCGGTCAGGTGTCGCAACTTGTTATTGCGTTATAGAGACTGTCTGCCAAACTTTAATTATGAATTTTAGACCACAAAAGCACAACCTTACTCATCCATGTTGTAAATATTCATTTATTATGGTGGAGAGAGATTTTGTTTTTTTTTCATGTTTCGCTATGAAACTGCACAGGTATGGTCGATAGTGCCCGTGAGTTAGACAAATTGATTCCAGTTGCCTTTTCCTGTCGTCGAAGTATGCGCATAGGAATGCTATAGTTGACACACCGGCTGAGCTGCCTTATTTTTGTACTGAGGAGATATGTCAAGCGAGTCTCCACCCCCTTACAACTACGGACGCAGGCTAATTTTGTGTGCTATGTATCCTTTAAGTGTCTTCTCTCTTAAGCGCGTCAAATCCTCTCCCTGATTACGCCTTTAACAGAAATGCATCGCCATGGGCTGTTGCTTGTGTTATAATTCGAGATGAGATGTATGGTCTGTTAATTAAACAGCTTCATCTCTCCTGGGAGGTCATATTTGGTCATATTTCCATAATCAAATATATAATCTTTATTCTATCTTATTCAATCTGAAAATAGGAGAGGTCAAACCCCAAAACAAGCTTTAGAAGTCCTCCAAAATATGCCACCCGTTCCGTTTAGCTATTCTTTTCATGGGTTGGGAATCAATCAACTTCCAAGTCCCAACGGAGAAGGGCAGCCAAAATTTTATTTAACCTTGTAGGGTCGGAGCTCCATCCTTAACAATTATTATTAGATCTTTAAAGGCTTAACAGTTTTTGTTTTATATTGTTAAAAAAATTATAAAATGAGTTATTTTTTTTTTTTTTTAAAAAATATATAAAATATTAAGCTATTAAAATATCTATGTTGTTAAAAAAATTATCATAACTATTAATATATTTTGTTAATTTTTACAAAAATATACGTTATGGACCATTGGATTGGTGGGAGGAAGGGAGCTGCGGAGAGTAAAATTGTTGAAATAACACTCCATGAAACAATTTTTTTTGTTTCTATAACAAGTACGTCATATGTATATGATCAAAAAACTCAATTCGATCATCCCTTCCCGAATTCATTGTCCAGCTGAAATAAAATACTATTTTTATTATTTAAGCTCTATCTACTGAACCCAAATTATTAGAGATTAGAACATGTCGTAAAAACTCAATACAAATCCCTGTATATTATTTTTATAACATAATCCTATTTATTAAAGAAGCTTAATTAATAAAGAAGCTTTATTAGAACACCTCCCTTTCTGCCCATTGCCCCACCCTTCTGTTCGTGCTCTCTCCCCACCCCCCCTACCCTTCCATTTTTTATATTAAACCCTAAAATTCTCAGGGATCACCCACTTCCATGCATATTTTCCATAATAAGCACATCAACGTGGAGCAATACCACAACAAAGTAGTCTTTTCACAAATACCTATCATCCGAAATAGTCTTTTGATGCTCGCAAACTTTTTATACTTTTTTTTTTTTATAGGAGCTTGTTTTAATCTGTAAAAACTTTTTAAAATAATATGCAATAGGCTCTTTCTCTGTTATATTTAAATTTTTTGATTATTTTATGTAGATTTTTTTATTTTATTTTAAATCATACGTTTACATTATAATTCTTATCTAAGGTATAGACCGTCGATTAATTTTAAAATAACTCGAATAGAATACGTTTTTATTATATAGAAATACAGCCTCTATCAAATTTTTTGGATAAATTTTTTATTGTAAGTTTTAGTTTATATATAAAATTTAGTTTATTAGGTGGGTAAATTTAGATTTGATTTGAGGGTCTCTAAATCTAAGTTTTTGATATATATTTATATAATTTTTGTTATTATTATTAAATTTTGATCTTTCAGCCTACGTCCCGCACAAACATAAACAAATCCGAACTATTGACTTTATGAGAGTGATAAACAAGTTTATTCTTTGAATTTTTAATTACTCAATCGAACAGGCGAAAAATACGAGAGAAAATATACCTCTGAAAGACAATGCTTCCTGCCATTAAATTTTTAAAAACTCATCGTACAAACGATTTTTTAAGCAATATTTTGTAGCAGAAGATGCGGACAATGCACCGCGAAACCAAGCTTAGTAGCTTCATTCGACCGAGAGCGCTCGATTTCGACGTTAGGTCATAAAGTGGGCCTTCCGTTAATCTAAAATTCTGGTGTCGATGGATGCGAACAATGGAGGGATTACAGGAAGCATCGATCTCAGTCCTCGCGGCAGCGATGAAGTGATCGATCTCACTGGCCATGTCCATCACCTCCCTTGCTGCGTCAAGTTCACCGGAACCTCGTCCGTTTCTCACTATTTCAAGCCCAGAAATACCGGTATTCTTTTTTTGTAATTTTTTAAAGAATTCCTTATCTATTTCTGACTTGTAAAAATTTCTGTTCTTCCATTCAGGCGTTGAGGTTGATGGTTTAATTGTGGAGGAGGCCTTCTTTAGAGGGAGAAAACTACAGGGAACAACCGTTTCAATGCCGGAGACGTATGCTGGTAATTTTGTCCTTGTTGTCCATATGAACGGAATTTGTTTGTGAAAAGAATTACTTTACAAACAGCCAAATGCGGAAGAGTAAGACGCAAGACGCGAAATTTGATAAGTGCGAACTAGAGAGAGGATTTTCTTATCAAGCAACGGTAGGTACGCTATAGTTTGCACTGTGTATTGCACTAGACTATGCGGGTTATTGGTTCACGGTTATTTGCGCATTACTGCTTTACTATATTAAGAGCTCAATACAGGAAGATATTAAAAGCAGCCAAACGGAGCTCAATTGCATGCAGAATCTGTGTGCTTAAATTGGGTAAAACCATGGTTGTGACTCCATTATTTTTTAGTATTAACTCTTTGCAATTTGAGTGCGCTTCAAGTATACTGCATAACCAAATGATGAAATTATAGTTGAGAATCTGAAAGAGATATAGGATTGAGATTGGCTATTCTTGTCAATATGCTTTCAATGTACCAAATCAGTTATTTTGTAGCAGTATCATCCCCATAAATGTGAAAAATCTGTCTCAGCTTTTCTGCAAGGAGTCAGAGATTCAATGATGGTTTATGAGTGGAATTGTTCATCTCCAGGATATCTGCGAAGATGTCCAGGTTTAAGAGCTTGACCACTACTAAGCTTTATTGGCTCTCAGCAGATTTGTCATAAATGAGAGACATGCTTTTATGTATGTCAACTGGTTCATCTGTATATAATTATTTATGTTGTAGTGAGATGAAGCCTAATTGTCACAGTCCACGGTCTTATGAATATTCTGTTGAAATAGACTCTGTGGCTCCATGAGTCCACAGTCAAACGGTTATTACAGTTCCAAGGATCCCAATTGGTAAACATCTAGCCTCACAAAAAAAAAAAAAAACCCTTGAAAACCAAAACCCTAGTAGGGTTCTCCATCATTGGATTTAACTTAAAGCTCCTACACTTCAGAATGAATTCTTGCAAGTGCAAAATATGAAAAAGAACCTACAAATGGGGCATGCATCCTGTTCTGTAGAATTCTTGATATTGACAGAGTAGTACGAAAGGACCAAGTCCTTCAAAATGCTTGGTCCGGGTTTCTGCCAACTAGATTGATGACCCCTTTGGATACCAGCATGCCATCCAGCTTTCCCACAAGGCCTTATAGTTTCAGGACTACCTTGCATCATTTGGACATTTTTACCCACCTCAGATTCGAAGGCTCTTCCTCTTAGAAAGCATATAATCCCGTAAGTGCAGACTCTTTTGTGTACATAAAATATGCCCTTGAACTTGAGCACACTAACTTTTATTGAAGCAGCGTGCCTCCCACTCATGCAGGCAGTTTTCTTCCATGACGCCTATTAGTCATGAAGTTCCACTAGGAAGCGCTACTGTGTGACTACATACAACGTAGGCATGCTCTCTTCATGATTGTGCGTCCTGGTAGCTCTCGAGCATGACAATTGATTAGTATCTGTGCTACAGGCTAACCTTAGCTGAAGACGTTTGGCTCATCGAAGGTCATTGGCCTTTTGATATTCCCAAATGAGTTTTCTCTGAGACTTATATGTGTACATCCTACTTGTCACATCTAATCGCACACATGACATTGAGTGTAAGACTTGAGTGAGCTTGGCAATAACAACAGGAGCTCTTCTCATTTTTGAGTCTAAGGTAGGAACAAGGGTCTAAAGGGCTTGGCTACTGGGAAGTGCTAGGTTGATTTCTAACTAAACCTAGTTGCGAGTGCTATGTTGGATAAAGCACTAAATTGTGATCAGAAACACAGTGAGGAAAAGGGCCCAAGGGGCTTGGTTTAGAGTTGGTAATCTCCTCAAGTGTTACACTACCAAACCTATTGGCTCCTTATGTAATGACAAATTAATTCTTGATCTTATGGAGGTGAACCTATTGTTGGTCCCCTAAAGTAAACTTATTGGCTTTAATGGCTCCAACATCAGATGTGATTCCTTGGATAATCGTACCTTGCTTAATTACATAAATGTGACTACATTTTTCCAGAAATGCTTCTCTATAAATTAGTGCACCTAACACATCCACTAGGCCCCAAGTGCCAACCCAAATGCTTGTCAAGTGTCTATCAACCACACTAGCAAATATGTCAGGTCTTGACAATACCTCAACATCGCAAGTTTTCATAGTACTCAATTTTAGATAATGTAGCATACCCTTCTCTCTTATGTAGTCAACCCCACCCCAATCATGGAAAATGAAACTGAGAGCAAGTGCTATGAACTATTCATTTCAAATCTAGTCATCTCTCCCTGCATCTGACATGTGTTCCTTTGTCATCTATTTGTTATTTGTCCTCCCTAGGCTTATGAATGGAAGACACTATATAGTTCCCCTTTTGGCACATTTTAAGTGATCTTTTTCAGTGTACAACTTTATGTCAAATTTGTTGCCTGTAGAAGATTGTTCAACATAGGGACATCTTGATGATATGGTTTGCAGGATTTGTCTTGGGAAAGAAAAATCCTGGGAAAGGTAAAGCTCAGAAAATTTTAGGCAAAGGCGAAGCTTTTGAAAGTGAGTGGAACTCAAACAGTTGGGAGATGCTTGCTAAATGTCGAAACATGACATTTTGGAACCATGACAGCCTACCTTCACAAGATGATGCTTCCATGCGTTCGTTTCACTGGTTTGCTGTTTCAAAAGCAGTAAGTAACTATATGGCTTACATGTCTTAAAGACAATGTTTTCATTTTGGTTTGTGGATGTCTTCTATGCTTCTTGCTGTGTATCTGTCTCTGACATTTTTATAAAACTGAATTGATTGAAGGAAGATCTTTTAGTTCTGCATTTGTGCTGCTGAACTTTTGAGTTGCACAACGGTAAAATATTTGATGAAGCAAAGTAGGAGTATATTTTGAACTAGAAAGAGGAATTTAAAGCAATTTCATGGAGTGATTCTGTTTTCGAAAGTGCGCCATGATGTTGTAATTTCATCATAAATCTGCAATCAAAGGGGTGCTTATATTTCAGCATTATCAGTGTTCATTTCAGTTGCTAATTTCATTGTGTGTTCACTATTCCAAATAATTCATGCATTGACATTTGACATTGATACATGAGAGCTAGGAAACATTTTGGCAGTCTACAAACATCTGTTGTCGGTCGAGGCTTTATAACCATCATGAATTTGGGTCGGAATGCTAATTCTAGAATTTGTTGCAGCAAAAAGCACTAGAGAGAGAATGGAGAAAATGCATGAAGATGTGCTGGTAGTGAGTGAGTAGACTAAATAGCAGCGTCAGTGTTGATTGGCAATAAGAGGGGAAAAAAATGGAAAGCGGTGTTGAAAGGAAAGGACTGGGTACACAAGCCTTCCATAATCAACATACTTGAACTGTCACTACTCACTAGTTCAATTTGTGTAGCTTCTTAAGTAAACCCTCGTGATGAGTAATTTCCTTTCAACTCTCATGAGAATGATTCTCAGTCAATTATACACAAGAACTGCTGCAATCCGGCCGTGTTTCTCAGAAGTAAGAAATTTCTGTGTGCTGTTCACACTGACTAGAATTAGAGTAAGGATAGAATATTGACTGTCATTTCTCATTAATTATAAGGGTATATATACAGGTTACATATAATAAATGTAGAATCAAATATATATGGGAATATAATAAATCACAATAATTAGTCTTATAATATCTGCTAACCATAATATTTGCTAACTCTCCTTCTCAAGTTGATGCATAAATGTCACACGTGCCCAATTTAGATAGTGATGTATAGAACGAGCATCTTGTAACAGCATGGGTTGTCATATCTGCTAGGAGCCAATTCATCTGCACTATTAATGGAAGGAACCTTTATCATACCTGAACCTAAGCTGCTTTTGATGAAGTTTCTATTAAGTTCCACAGGCTTAATTATTGTGCTGCACAGGGTTGTTTGTGATCTTAATAGCCATAGTGTTATCATAAAAGAGTACCATAGGTGCTTTTGGGCCAAATCCTACCTCGTCTAAGAGTAACCTCAGCCTCATTAGTTCCCTAATTACATGATAGGTTGCACAATACTCCTATGATAATGCTGCCACGTTCTACGTTAGATAATGCTCCCATGTTTTGTGCTAAATAATGCTAGCACATTCTGCTTCTTGCTCCTACAAAAGATACATGCCCTGGGATAAAATTCCTAACCAATCTAAATCCAGCAAAATCAGTTTTTGTGTAGCTCACAATATCTAGATGTCCTTGTTTGCAGGGCATAATAATTTTGCTCAGAAAGACTTCAGGTAAGCTAGAGTACGATTCATTGCAGCCATGCATCAATGGCTCGCTTTATGCATGAGTTGACTTATTGAACTCATTGCATAGGATAAATCAGGCCTGGTAGTAAATTTTTTTTTCGATAAATCTTTGATATCTTTCTGTGTTTGTTGGAATTTGTTCGGGATATATAGACAGGCCATTATTTAGCTCAATGGGTGTCAACAGGTTCACAAGGAAAGTTACTAGTTTTAGCCAAGAGATACAATGTATCTTTCCATTGGTGAAGGATGAGACCTTGCTTGGACCTAGATAGTCAACTGTCTAAGAAGTATTTGAGAGCTCCCAAATCCATTTAAAATTCCTTGGTCAAATGGCTCCGAAACCTCTCTATTTGCTGGCATTACTACCTGTAGTATCATCAACATAAACAATAAGTACATTAATGTCATTGCCATCTCACTTATAGAATAGAGTGTTATTTGCTCAATTTTGTCAGAGGCGTTATGGGTGCTCGCCTAGGAGAGGTGAGGCACAGGCGCTTGGGCCATGCCTGGGCCAGGCGAAATGGAGATTAACTTTAATCTATTAAAGAAAGAAAGGAAAGGAATTAGCTCTAATCTTGGCAGCAACTGTTTATTCAACTTTAGGAGTCTAGGAATATGAAATATTTAAACCAAGAGTTGTCCTTGGACTTTGATGTACATGAAGTCTAATCATTTGTAAATACTAAGGTTGAGATGCTCATGCTCTGTTTCTGTGAGGGATTAGTTGTATTGTCCAAATTGACAATTTAATATTGATGAAACTGATGAAAAAATAACTCATTTGTTAGAATGGCTGTATAGATATCTGAATTGACCAGAATGAATGAATGATGCATAATTGTGGCATGGACTTGTGGATTTTTGAATTACCATTTGACTGATGAGCCTTTATAACAAGGACTTCAGACTTGGTCTTGAGCCGTATTTAAGTCCTTATAGCAAAACAAGCATGTCTGTAGGTTTCTTGTAATCTCCACTGCTCAGTTTATGGATGAGTTTGGATGGCTGGATTTTGCTTTCTAATTACTGATACATAATGAGGAAGCTGACTGGCTAAAGTGGGAATAACTTCACAACCACCCTAAGCTATCACTTTTTGAACCTTTAACCATAATATCCTGAGATCCTCTTGGAAATGGGAAAGTTTTTGAATGAGCTCTTTGTGATCAACTGACTGCACTACTGATACTTTCTTTGTGATGTAGCTGCATGAACCGGTGAGTGCCGAAGATTTGGCTTCTGCACCTTTTTCTCAAGAGCAAAATTGATAGCAAAGTCTGGGAATGCAGTTATTGGCATGCAGTCTACTATCAACTTCAGGACGCATTTCAAGTTCTCATGCTTGATAAAATTCCTGATATGAATTACATGGTATCCTTCTTGGCTTTTATGTGTTACATTGCAGCGATCTGTCTTTGCTGGAATTTTTCAGTTTTAGCTGTCTACCTAAGTGCATTCCTTGTTGACCCTCCATATTAATTTGATATAGGTATTATATCAAAAGAGTTCAAGCAAATTCTACCTTCATTAAAATCTTGTGTGACCTATCTTTTAGGTGGGATTATTATCAGCTACTGGTTCATGAATCGTGTTTGTAAATATCACAATGAGATTTTAAGACTGACCTTGAGGGCTTTCCTCTTGATTAGCGTCACAGCTACAGGGTAGATTGAGCCTTTAAAGAGATTATCCTTTCTAGAAGATTAAAGAATGAAATCCATGGAGGAAAAATGAAATAAGAAGTTTTCAAGAGACAAAATGTTTTTAATATTGATTGAACTCTTTAGTATTAGTAAAAAAAATAAAAAATAAAAAGAGCTATGTTGTGTAACTCGATCGAAAAAATCAAAGACTTAACTAGCAAAATTTGTGTCCATTGAATTTGCACATTAGACTCGTATCCTTTTGAAAATCTTACTGAATACTTGTATGGATAAATTTCTGGCGTTATTGATTCTCACCAAACCAAATTTTGCTCTATTTTTTAACCCAAAATGAGAAGAAGTGTTACGTCAGTTTTGAGTATTGCTCAAACCTGGAAGTTTACTACTGAAAGATTCATCAAAATAACCTTCAGAAGGTCAGATTACACCTGATAATGGGATTAACTTAACCACTTGCCAATTTCAGTTAATCCCATGGTCATCTTCACCTTCTTTTCTTGTTTCCTTAGAATAACATGCAAGAACAATCTTTTCCCTGTGGAACAGAAACCGAAGATAATTTCTCAACTTCTCTATCCATGTGGTGCATTTGTCATAACAGGGTGTCAAAAGAGACAATCCACGCCTTATCATCAGCATTTTTTCTCAACTTCTCTATCCATGTGGTGCATTTGTCATAACAGGGTGTCAAAAGAGACAATCCACGCCTTATCATCAGCATTTGCTCTCTTTGATCCCCACGTTATTTTAGATTTGATAAGTTAAAAACATGGCGGTGTCTCCATACACTGAGGGTTATGAAATCATCGTGCCAGAAATTAATGTTATTTGAAGCTGCTTCTACCAAACTCTATCCATGCAGAACATGAAATAGAACATTTTCAGAATAATTTATTCTTAGCAGCAGGTTGTGTAATTCCACAGCCTATTAATGTCCGGCAGTCCCACTTTTTAGTCATAATTATTTTGTCAATTTATTTTACTGTTCCTCGAATATTGAGACTGGGAATCAATATGTACTGCACATGCATTTCGATTAAACTGTATTTTTTGTACTTCGTGATGAGTAAGAATACACCAATCTGGCATTTGTACTTTGCTGTGTGTTTGTTGATCCACGTAGCAGCTTATTTGAATCTATTCAGTGGGGTCATATTGAGCACCCGCTATTACAAGTGATCCCAGCATCGCCCATATTTTTGTTTTTTAGATCTCTGTGTTATGTTAATAAATTAGGCTAGATGCCTAGAAAATAAACGAAATTTGACTAGACGATATGTGTGAAATGGAATTGGCATCCCTAATAACCCTCCTCCCTCACCCACCAAGAGAGGATCTGGCATTTGTACTTTGCTGTGTGTTTGTTGATCCACGTAGCAGCTTATTTGAATCTATTCAGTGGAGTCATATTGAGCACCCGCTATTACTAGTAAGTGATTCCAGCATCGCCCTTATTTTTGTTTTTGAGATCTCTGAGTTATGTTAATAAATTAGGCTAGATGCCTAGGAAATAAACGAAATTTGACTAGACGATGTGTGAAATGAAATTGGCATCCCTAATAACCCTCCTCCCTCACCCACCAAGAGAGGGGTTATCCATGATAATAGAACAAAAGGTGGGGGAAGTGGGATCGATGGGAGCGGTGGTTGGAGTAGGGGGGAAAACTATCCTCTTCTTTGATCTTCTGACTATTAAATTTGTAGCTATTACATCAAACGTCAATAATTATCTTTACAATTCTAAAGGATATCGATTGTAGTATGATATGAAGGTTAGAAATTTAGTGATGTGCCAAAATTTTATCAAGATTTAGCATACAATGTATGATGTATAGCTAAAAATAACAATATCTTTGACTGATATGATAGGAAAAGGAAAGATGATTACTCTAGTGGTTTGCATAGCTCCCTTGGCTACATGGGCCATGCATTGCTAAAATTCATATTAGGGGCCCTCTTTCGAAGGCTTCAGTCTCTCTTTATTTTATATTTTTTATAATATTATATAAAGGGAAGCAAGCTGTATCCGAGTGGTGTGGAGGGGACACTTTGAATGGTCTACTACTCCAAGTGGGTTATCTTTCACAAAATTTTACGCACGAGGTTGCATGCTTGATCATATTTAAGGGCATTCATATGGATGGGAAGTGCCGATGAACCTCAGGCATGATTTTGGCAAAGGAAACAAGCAATAGCACCAAAAAAATATGAAGAAAATTGTATTCTCTTTTCCCTGTCAATGTTCTAAGCATCGTGATGTTAAAAATAAGTTTACACCATGAAAATGGATTGCATACAATCCAATCCATTTTGGACATAGGGGAAACTTTTGTAGCATGTAATTATTTGTCAAGATATAAGGGGAAAGACGGGTTGCTAAGGAGGTCTTAGCCATTAAATTCTTAACGAATAAAATTTAATATTAAGAAATTAAAAATGTAAATAATTGCATTAAATAAAAAGGTTGACAAGAATACTTACACTTTCTTAAGAAATATTACTTCTCCCGAGTTGGATCTTTGTAAACCTGAGAGGTAAAATTGAGGTGTAGGGGCTACTAAAATTTAAATAAAATTTATCTAAAAAATTTTAAAATAAAAAAAAATTATATAAAAATTAATATGACTTGATTTGAATTCTAACACTACATGCCCCTAATCCAGATTTGAGGAACCACTATTTTAGTGGGAAGCTTTCTCTTGAGAGAGCCTGAGAGGCTGTTTCATGACAAACATAGCATGATGTATTCATTGAAAAATTGGGAGTCCGAATAAACCAGCGAGAGCCGATGATTTCAGATAATGTGACACTGATGAGAGGGCTAAATTATGAATTACGGAATCAACTCAATGACAGAGTATATGGTTGGTTGAACAACAATTAATGATACGAGGCAGACAAATACATTGAAAATTTATTATTACTGATACTCACAGGAAAATGCCAATATATGTCATGACTGATTCTTCTGGCTAAAATTCATTGTTAAAAATACAGCACTAATAAATTTTTACAGAGGCAGGAAAACAAAGGGACTAATGTCAGATATCTGCGTGGTAGTTCTCGGGCTTAAACCACCACGAGAAATCAATACCTTTCTCCTTCAGTTTCTCCGTTGCAGGACCAATTCTCTCCAAAAGCTGCATCCAGTAAACATAAAAGTATAGGGATCAAAATAATCTTACCCAATACATATAAATCGATAACATACTGCTCCCCTGTAGTAAGCAATCACATCTAGTTTCACATTCCCAAATTCCAAGGAGTTATTCCTTCAGATTATGTTGTGTACAGGAAACTCAAAAGTCTTCCAGTCCATATAGCTAGCTCCCCACCCCCCTCTTTTTAATCCATTTTGTTAAGCATCAAGTTGTATAGCTGCAGAGGTTTGAGGATTTTGAACAGCTCCATGCCCTCTCGTCAACCTCTAAACAATAGAAAACAGTGGCGGTAGCTGAAGTGACTGAGAAGGTTACTAGGTTCATTGACTAATACTTACCTTAAGGACATCTGAAAGCTAGTTGTCCCTCTCATCAGAAACTTGGAGGAAATTTAAAATTGGGAAATCAGGAAAGACTGCCGAGGGTGTCCAAGGTTGGGAAAAGAAAAGTTTCCCAAGTTAAAAGTTAGGTGTAACAAGACCAGATCTAGACTTAGCCTTGGAAAGAGAAATTAAAAAAGAAAAGCTTATAGAGAAGAGGGGAAAATAAAAATACAAGGTGATATGTTGTAATATATCACTTATACCCATAAACACATTCATATTACCAAAAAATTTTGGGTGCATCAATACCCTCCAAAGGCAATTATGATTATAAATCACATCCCTAACAAACAATATTAGCCTCTCATAGCACTCGCTCTGGATGAAGTATAAATGTTTTTCGAAGCACATCTTGCAAAGGAAAAGACAGGGCAATAAGTACATGTAAATTGCCAAAAAGAAGGAACAGTTAAAATAAATAAGGCGCTTTTTCTGAATAGAAAATATATTCCAAGGAAAATAGCAATTGCTGCAACCCAAGTCCAAGCAACTATCTACCTACCCAAGCAACTGAATTGGGTTAACCAAACAAAACAGGGTTTGCAGTCGTTGGTCTAAAATTTCTCTTTGTATTAAAAAGCTACAATGTACTGAAGTTGCTTGTAACGTTGTCAAGCTTATTAATTTCTCAAATTCCTAACATCTTTGTTAGAGGCCGAGGATCCCCAGGAAGTACGGGATTAAATAGGCTTTTCTATTCTAAAATGTTCTATGAAACACTAGAAATATGGAAAATAAAGAAGATACTTATGTCCAACCAAATAAAGACTAAATGAAGGCTTCAAGAGATTCCAACTATGTAGAATATAAATATATGCCACTATTTACAAATTAGTCCTAGAAAGAAATCAAAATCCACAGAAACAATAGGGAAACAAACTAGATGAAAAATGCTCACTATTCCAGCCGAAAATAACTGATGAACTTAATGCTCCTACCATCTTGTAATAAAAGGACATCTCTCGCTATCAAATACTCTTTCCAAAATCATTTCCCAGCAAAATGGCCCCCGATAGTTAGTTATAATAGAGTATTTGTTTCTATTTGCAATTACATATAACAGTGTCACGGGCAAAGTAAAGATTAGATATCATTGCATTCTCTCCTACGAATGGCACTTACGAAACCATTCTCAGTGACCTGGTCCACGATCTTGTTAAGAACTACCATTCAAAATTTTTAGGAAGTAAAGAATCCCATCGTCATCCAATGCTTATGTCTATGCATACATGAACGATATAATGCACAAGCAACAAAAGAATCCCAGCAATAATGTGTTTAATTTAGGTGTATAAAAATTGTGTGACAGCAACGAAGCACCCAAATGAAAGGGCAATGACTAACCTTAGGATGCAGCACACCATTTGACACTAAAACAGATCTATCAAATACACAAAATCTTTCCCCATCCATACGTGTAACAGCTCCCCCAGCTTCTTCAACTATCTGCATGAAAAGAGAATGGAGAAGGCTGAAAAGGAAAAATAAAGGAAAAAAAAGGCTCCATACAAAGTACCTTGAGAAGTAGGAAACACATAAATCAAATAAGCATAATATTTGTTAAGCTAATACCTATCAGAATTCAGATAAATATGTTCAGCACCTCAAAAAGGCAGAATTTCATCAAAAAGGGTAAGCTAAGATCAACTTTTTTTTTCTTTTTGTTTTTAGAGTCCTATGAAGCATGAAATGCAGTGCTTAGCATTTACGAAAACCTGTAATCCACGATCAAACTTGCAAGGATACTGTAATTCCAACAGACATCGGGTGCTATTGTCAGTCAACAAAAGCCAACCAATCTTGTTAATTATTCTAGTTCATGTCACTGATGCTTAGAAGCATACTACTCTATTCCCATGACTCTATATGCAGACTTCCCCTTTTGTCAGAAGATAGTAAATTCTGTCAGATTACAGTCAGGAAGGTGAATGGAAGGGAAAAGGGATAATGAACATTGGAAACAACATTTTTTTTTAACCTCCGAAAGGCAAAAGAAATTTCTTCTGTTAATAAGTTTAAAATGCCACAAACATGTGCACAAAGAAAAGAAAACAAAAGAGAAGAGACG
The DNA here is from genome assembly GCA_033239525.1 of Nepenthes gracilis. NCBI lineage: Eukaryota > Viridiplantae > Streptophyta > Magnoliopsida > Caryophyllales > Nepenthaceae > Nepenthes > Nepenthes gracilis. The sequence continues at coordinate 29,141,175 of BSYO01000003.1, forward strand.
AGAGAAAAATTACCAAAACACCAGCAGCCATATCCCATGGTTTTAGACGGTACTCCCAGTATCCTTCAACAATCCCAAGAGCTACATGGCACATGTCCACTGCTGCAGCACCAAGCCTCCTCACACCCTAGAGATTGGGGAAAGACTTCAAAATTAGACATCAAGATGTCCCATCCAATAGTACGACTTCATTATTCGGCAGAAATGCAGCAATTTCTATACCCTGCTCACGTCAGTAAATTTCTTGAATAAATCCATGTTGGTAGCCCATGCATCATCATGCTCATAACCAAAGCCGGTCACCAGAAGTGATTTTTCCACCTAAAAAAGGAGGTCCGAAGAATGATAAGTGTGATATTGTCAGATCTTACTGTCTGAAATAATGCAAGTTAATAGGAAGGTGATACACATGGATTATGAATAGAATACTGTAAACTCATTCCTTGGGAACCATCTAGCGTCTGCCAATAAATGCAAGCAGTTACAGGATATCAACCAAGTGAGTCCCGCTTTCAGATCTTAACCATCACAAAATATTAGCACACTAAAGGACGAGTGGTTATGTGCTTGAGATAAACAATTTGACTTGTAGAAACGATGATATATTGAGATATATGCAGACACAGATAGATTGTGCATCATATCTCACCTGATCAGTCTGACTGACTTGAATCTTTTGGCTGTTACAAAATGCTCCTCCACCTAAAAATGTTTAGGACCAACTTTCAGAAACCACGTATGTAAATGATAAATACAGTTTTGGTGAAACTTTCTTACCAGCTGTTGCCTTGAATGTTCTGGTATTCCAACACATAGGCCCCCCAACAAATTCTACCTATAAGCAAAAAGTCACATAGTTGCATTTTATTATTCTCTCTGGAAGTAAGAAATGCATGAAACTATTAAACCCCACCTCTTAGTTACCCTGGGAATCTCAACAACATGAATACCATAAAATGCCAACTCATGCAGGTCTCAATGAGGCAGCTCAATGTTGTTTCAATATATCTATAAGATTATAAGCTGCCACTATGAAATATGTGGCTTCGTTGTATCTAAATGATTTTTTTGATGAACCTAATAATGCCATCTCATGAATGCAAAAAAAAATGCTTGAGTGGCTGTTGAAAGAAAGGACTGCGTGGAAAAAAACATAGAATGAGCACGAAACATGTATTCACTGTGCAAACTTGGTTTTACAGTGTCCGTACTCCTTAATCTAATATTTTCACTATAACACTCCTCAAACTGTTGCATATAATATCATATGTGCCAAGCTTGTTATAAATGTATTCAGCCCGAGGACCTCTGAATGACATGGTGGATAAATCAGCAAGTTGATCACTCAAATTGACATAAGTAGCAATTTCCTTTGCTAATAGTTTCAATGGTAATCAACCTCAATACACTTAGTGAACTCATCAAAAACATGGTTTGGTGCTATGTGCAGAGCAGCTTAATTATCACAAGTAATTTCACAAGTGAAGACTGATCTAATCCAAGCTCTGTGAATGATCCTCTTATCCACATTAACACTCATGTAGTCAATATCCTAGAGCAGTGCTCTAATTCTGAATAGAGGGTGTCACCATATCCTGCCTTTCACTTTTCCAGGATACCGAATCTCAATCTACAAACACACAAGATGCTGGAGAAGAATCCTACGTAATCGGCATGTGGATAACCTCTAACATCAATATTACCTCTATTTCCATACAGTAAACTTTTGCTAGGAATTCCTTTAATGTATCAGTTAAAATGACTAACAACTCTCTAGTGGCTTTCCCTTGGAGTCAAAGAACTGAATAAATACACTCACAATAAAAAAAATATCTGGACAAGTTATTGTGGGATAGTTAAGCTTCCTAACAAATCCCCAATATCATCCTAAATCTGGTATTACGTTTCCCTCATTTGGTAAAAGCTTGACATTACGATCCATCATGAGGCAAATAGTCGAGAGCCCAACATACTTGAGTAACTCAAAAGGGCATTATTTCTTGGTGCAAGTCTTTAGTTTGAAATTGTTCTTGTAGGAACATAATTAATTTTATTACACTTTAACATATACATTTCCTACTTGAAAAAACACTTACACTTAAACACATTTCCTAATGGAAGAACGATGACAAAAAACATAATGCTCAAGGAGATTGTAATGCTGCAATACTAGAGACCACAACCCTAAGAAGTACCATAAGACCACAAATCTTTAGTTTGAAATTATTGTTGTAGAAACAACTTTCTATGCTTTACCATATACGTTTCCCGATGGAAGAATGCCAATAAAGAAAAATAATCAACAAGATTGTAATATTGCAACACTTAGAGAAATACAAAGAGTTGAACAGCAATACTGTTATATTGAACCGATGAAGCCATGCTCAGCAAAATTGTTCCAAGCCATACACTGTCTTTCAAACACAACGAAGTTTACCAAACTTTCATAAGCAACAAGCCAAGGTGGTTGGTTCATGTAAATTTCTTTCTACAAATCACCATTTAAGAAAACTTTTTGATGTCTAGTTGATATAATTGCACACATACATAGCAACAGTTTCCATGCATAAACAGACAAAGAAATCTTATCAATTGGAGAAAAGATATCACAATAATCAAGCCTATAACCTTGGGTGTACCCCTTTGTCACTAAACGAGCCTTAGGACTATCCTTGATGCCATCAAGAGAAGCATTGGAGGCATATATCCAGCAACAAGCAACAATGGACTTACCACTTAGAAGATCAACTAGGTAGCATGTACCATTAGAGTGTAGGCCCGACATTTCATCCAGCAAAGCTTATAACAACCTGGATAGGCAAGGGCCAAGCTAACAGATTTGGGCACAAAGACAGATGACAAAAACAATTTTAAAGAAGGATGGGAAAGTGAAAGGAAATTATAAGAAACATTAGAGGTGGGGTAAGAAGTTGTACAATGGCGGATACATTTACACAGTGTGATAGGAAAGCCCAAATCAAATGTAGTGTGTATTGGTGGTGGATCTGACGAAAGTTAGTTTAGTCATGTCTTGTGGGACTAGGGAAAAGAAAAAAGAGTCATTAGGGAAAAGAAAAGAGAGGAGAATTTGTCTGAGAAGAATTAATGAAGGCATGTGGTGAATTAGATAACTAGTAAATATTGCATCATCCCAAAATGGTATGGAGTGGTAATATATGGAGATGGTGATGCTTCTGCTCAGCGATCCCATTTTATTCTGGAGTGTGACTGTAAGAAGACTAGTGTAAGATTTCCTATGTAGACATCAACAAGTGATAGGGAGAATAAAAGGTAATATTATGCTTGTTCACTTGTAGAATATGAACAAAACACACTAAATTTCATATGGATCTTATCATAGAAGAAAGAAAAATAAAAAACAATTTAGAATGATCTTTCATTAAATAGAACATGTTATTCGAGAGTAATCATAGTTGAAGGTAAAAAAAGAGGCACCAATAGAATGTGCGACAAGGCTGACCGGTCAACAAATAATGACAACAGAATGAGGGCTTGCCCACATACCAAGAGACATGGACTTACGAAGAACATGGAGCATAGGACTATAAGGAAACTGGGCACGAACACACTCATACTCAAAAGGAAGGAAACAGAGTAAATGAATAACAATGAGCTACTCATGTTGTATCTGCGAGGTACAGATATCAGTGCAGAGTGGAAAGATCTCAAACTCAACAGTCAACCTCCTAATCTATCCAGATAATCCTTTCAATCCACAACATCAAGCTATAACAATTCAACTTGTTAATCAAATCTTATTTGTGAGTGATATCACTTGTATACATGTCCTCGGCAAGAGACCACATTGTTTTAGAAGACAGACAAATCCGGAAAAGATAATGCAGTTCATTATAAATAGAATTTCATAACAAGCTCAACAATTGAGCATTAACATCCCTCTAGAATTTACTATCTAGAGGAGACAATCCGTCGGGAAGTTTTTAAGAGAGATGACCTTCCAAACCTAATAGATATACCATACCTCAGAATCAGTTAATAAGAATAAGTGATTCCATAGAGTTCGGCTGTAGTAATAATCCAAGTACCCAATTTGGATCAATAACTGATGTTGACATTCCAATAGTTCCAATATCAACAAGAGCCCCACAACTTACTATATAAGTCCAACCACAAATAAATGCATAAACACTGTAAAATAAACATGAACATTGCATCTATAGTCTCCTGCTCTCAAAATTCACATGACAATAAGTAATAATTGGAAACTACAAAATGCAACATTCTCATCGTTAAAACAACCCACACTTAGGGTTTAACCTATAAGATTATCTTTGGAGTAAAATATAGGTTAAAAACACATTTGACTGTTAGAGAATGGTAGATTAGAGAGGCAAAATAGGACTGTAGGGTCAGAAATCCCTTATCAGGAGGCAGGTGTGCCTCATGCTCAGTCAACAGGCTGTGCATAGGCTTCACATGCCAATTGAGAAGTCGCATTGTCGGCATGTTGGGGAGTTAGTGCATTGCTGATGGTTGTTGCCCAACTCTACTCCCTATGCTGACCACCTTGGTGTTCTTTGATCTTCGATTGACTTCGTAGTTTTCATAGATCTAAAATTTTACGAAACACATACAATTCCCAGTGGGGCATGGGTTGACAAGACCTGTTTTAGGGTTCCTTTTCAACCCTACCTATAGTATCATGTTGACCGACAAAAGAAAGAGCAGAGAGAGAGAGAGTTGAGAGAGACAACTTAGTGCTTTAATGAGCACTGAACATGCATTTATGATTAAAAAGTAATACAATTATGTTAATACGCCTTAACAAAATATTCTCGCTAATAACAATGGCAAATCACGTTAAGCCTATGACATTATAACCATGTTAAACTTCCACAATTTTTTTCATCTTTTTTTCCCTATTATTCAACATTTAATGTCTAAAGAATATTTAATTCAAACGATTCTCAGAACCATTGCCTAGAAAATAACCATTCACTAACTTTCTATAATATATATTGCACGTGGACCTTAGGGTATAGCTTTAATAAAACTTACACCTTAGTTGTTTTTACTAGTCATGTAATTCGTCAAAATATTTGGCACATTACATTTATATAGGCTCTAAACGGTAATATAGCACATGAAACTTTTTCAAAATTCATTTCAAACTCTCACATCTCAAATTCCTAATTGTGGCAAAATATTCCATGACACACAAAGAAGTTATACTATTTTGCTAAGTAGCATGTTTAATGATTAGCAAACATTAAAAAAAAAAAAAAAAAGGATCTCAGTAGCAACAACGTACATGAAGGATCTGCATTGAATCCTCATCTTTTAGTTACATTACAGAGGAGCAAGTATTTGGGATGATTTTCCATCATCGTGTCTTTTGTCAAAGACAGTGACTTAGCAAATGAAATAACAATGGAAATATCTCCCTCACTGAGGATTACATGAAGGCTAGCCAAGTACATAATTCACCCCACATTAAGGGCTTTGGGAACAGTCAAATGCATATAGCAATACCCTTACATTACAGAGAGAGTGTTTCTGTGAAATAACTGAAATTGGATTTAAAACTATGTGCCATGAAATTAGAGCATGTTAATAAAATGCAAAATTCTACAGGACAGCCATAAGATCAACACAATATACCACATGCTCACAGGATCAAGAATATAGCACTAGCAGATGTTAAAAAGTAAGCCCAAACTGACGAGTAAACATAAATGTTCCCAGGAAAGATGAAGTATGGAACACGTGTCTAATAGTAGTAGCACAAAAAAAACAAGAGGATTAAGAAGACTTGTTCATTTCTTCAACCAACTAATGAATTGGTAAGGAGTTATCTGATCAGGAAATCTGAGGATGAGACAAAAATATAAAGACAAATGGTAGCAATGTAGCCGAGTCTAGATGTATGGTACTGAAGGATCCATATCCATAAACCAAATATAATCAGGACCTCTAAACCATCATGGAATCAAACATCAATTTCTCCTTAGAAGCATGTAAATGTTTAGAGCAACACTTCTTAATCAATAGGTTAATATGCTATGAGTAGCTAAATTATACAAGAAATCTGAATCAATTACCACAGCAGCAGCAGTTGGTTTTCCTTGAAATAGTACTCCCACAGAAACAGCAAAGCTTGGATAGCAATGAGCGAAATTTGTGGTCCCATCTGCACATTCAATGTGCATAACATAGCACAAGAAAAAACAAGGAAAATATATATTGATCAATTCGTACAGTCATGCTGGCTTATAGAAGAAGATTTAGAAACAAAAGCTATTTGTTTGTAAAGGGTTTAGAGACAATTCTCAAGCATTAAAGTCATGTTTCGCATGGAAAGGGATGATTTGACAGAATGACACCTCCCAAAAGAAAGAAATTCTGCATGAGCTACAGATTCCAGGCACCGTTTATTCTACCATCCCATGAATCCATTAGTGTTATTAATTAGCCAGTATCAATTCTATGAATTTAAAAAGTAATTCACCTGATGTTAGTAGTATCAAGCAAGTCAGGACGGGTAAAACACAGGCACAGAGGGCTACACCAACGTGACTTTTTTTCCATTAACGCATTAATTACCATCAGCAATAATGCTGCACATATCTTCAAACTTGTGCAAGCCATAGAAACTTCAACATTTGCCAAGCAACATCAACCCACAGAGTTTCATATTTCATTAAAGTCAACAGTTCTAAGTCTTACGCTGCACAGATGGATTACAATAAATTCGGCCACCTACGATGCAATACATTTCACTCAAGCCCATAAGACAACCTAAGCTGGAAAATTTGGTCAGTAGTTTTTCTTTAAGATGACAAGACTCATTTTGTAGATAAGAACAGGGCAAAGTACACCAATGACAACAAATGTCCTTAAAAGAACGGTAAAGAGAACTACATAAACAACAAAATGAATTGAAAAGAAATCAACTGAAAATGGATCTAGGTGTCTATATAGATCTTGTTCATGGACTAAAGAAAATGTGCAAAAGCTCTCTTTGCCTTTGCCATTCTACAAGTCTCTTCCTTTTTGTGTATGGCATCGCCGCTCCCTTTGGAAGCATTGACAAATGTGGAACTTGATTTGAAAGCTATATTTCGACCCGTACGTTTTCAGGATGCCCCTAAAAACCTTCCCTGCCGTGCGAAGCAAGAAAGATAACTAACCATGCAATAAATACAAAAGGAGACTGCATTCTCAAAAGACCGATTATTCCCTCTATTAGATTATTCCCTCTGAGCATGCACTAACGTGTTATACATCAACCTCATACTGCAAGTCTTGTGTCATAGTTTGAAGGTAAATCTTGGTATAACGGAAAGATTGCTCCATTGCAACCTAAAGAACGGGATTTCAAACCAGAAACAGCATAATTGCTTTGCAAGGGTAGGGGTGCAATGCTAGAAGCCTCGTACAATACACCACCACTTTTTTGTTCGGCCATCTCAAGAGGAGAGAGGGAAAGGAAGAAGAAAAAAAGGTGAGGGAAGGAGGAACAATGGAAGTACTCATTTGTGCCATTTATCAATTCACCATCTTGACCTAGTTACTCTCTCCGTAAGGACAAAAATGTAAAAAATATAAATTCTAGATCTTAAATATACACTAATTTTTTTCCTCCAAATCTCTTCATCTATAGCTGTGATAATAGGGAACAAGGCTGGATTTTGGTTCCCTTGACCTCACTCAATTCCTCTCCATATTTGTCCTAACAAAACAAACTTCTTTCTCTATTCTGCCTTTTTTCAGCAAGCAGAAACATAACAAATTCATTAAAGAAGGAGTCACCCATTTGCAAAATGTATAAAAGGAAATATTAGGCCTAAAAAAGGTGTTTCATCAGAAAATTTCTAACAAATGAACATACGAGGTATGCCAATGCACACAAAAGGGAGTTGTACATTGAAAAAAGTCGATCAAAGGTTTAATTGAATTTCACAACAATTTTCACAAAGAGAAGTGGGGATGCTGTTGGAGACCATGTCTTCAAAATCCTTTGTTTCACTCCTTCCCATTGCACACCTATAGAACAAGAGGTGTCACTTCCCAAACATTGCTTGCTCCATTTCTTTTTCAATGTGTTTAATTAGATACTAGAAGATACTCAAGGCCAAGGAACAAATAGCCTATTGACTTCCCAAAAAGCAAACATAATAAGCCACAGAGCCACAGGTCCATGGGCATGGATAACTATTAATTGCTGCATGTTTTTTGGACAGACAGCATGTGTTAACTAGTAATACATTTCCACTATGAAAGGAGTACATCAAAGCACACTTAAGAGGCAGCTTAAAAACCCAAAATTTTGTTAACAAGAAAAATCTGGGAAGCCTCCTTCATAAGTGCCCAGCAAACTCAGATCCAGTACTAACTTTCCAACAAAAAGGGGCATGTCATTCATGTTTCGATACTTTATGCCACTTAACTATGGGAGACAACATAAACAGCATTAGTAGAAAGAGAATTACTAGAGACACCAAATCAAATTTAAAAGCTTAAGAACATTGCACAAGCATTGGATCTCAATAGGACAAAAATAAAAAGCCTCTATCAAAACCAGAGTGAAATACTAAAATAAGCATGTGAGAAAAAAGTGTGAGGGACGGTGGGAGGTGGCAGAGACCTAAGGGGTCAATACACCACAGATAATCAGAAGAAGATTCTCCAATGAGTCCTCCCTCTTCACCGAGAATAAGGTGGTCTTTGAAATTCTCCCTCACAACTTGTAAAACAGCAGCCTCACTCATTTTGTCTGTGCTGCAAGGGAATAAAATGATGGTGAAAAATTGCTCATGAAAATGTCAAGAAAAATACATTTAGAACTAACATGAAGAAGCAAATAAGATCCTAATTGTACATGGAATTTGTACTAATTATGAAGCAGTTTATCTGCCAAAGACATTGAATGGTGCTTAACTCAAAACATATCAGCCACAATACATATGACATGACTAAAAAAGGCAGGTGATGAGGACTCTTGTAATAATTAAAAGGGAAATCCCAAGTATAACACTTCCACATTTCGAAGTCTGGGAAGGGTCAAAATATGTGCAGCTTTACCACCTACATTGCAGGGATGCTGTTCTACGGTTTAAATTGATGAAATTCAGGTGTTTGATATACTCCTACAACAAAACATGCTTCCTTATCCAAGACTGACTGAAATTCTCATCCAGAAGGATGGTAAAGGAAAATCATATTCCAAATGCAACATAAAAATGGAAATGAGGAACCATGATGTCATTTGACCAGATCAAGATGCATACATAAAATATCAAAACTAGAAGCAAAAGTAGTTATCATTATGCCTGATACCAGAAAAGTAAACTCGACTTAGTCAAGAATATAGTGGTAGCTTACAGTGAAACAATTTTTTTCATTGCTCTATCTACTTGCAAAGAAACCAAAAAATAAAGAATATCAAAATACAACTGAAGAACCAGAGAAAACATGAAAGATCAATTACTCAGTCACCAGGTCAGTGAGTCCTTTGAAGGCAATATTTCGAGGCTTATTAACAGCATCCATCACAACCTGGAAAGAAGAACCTGCAGATTGAGCATTCAGAAAAACAATAGACAACAAACTAGCAGCTTGATTGTGCAACATGCCAAATCAAGAATCATTGATGTTAAAAATATAAAATCAATCACATGAGAACTATAAAATCAATAGCATAATTTCAACCTTTTTCCATAGCTTACAAATAACTTCAAATCGCATAGAAGCACAAAATATTATGTAAACTTTTATAAAGGAATAAAGAAAACACACAGCACAACTACAGGGGAGGTTATGTTGTGAACATTAAAAATCCAAAGCCCAATTTTAGAGTATCACTTCATCTTATTTTATAAAAAAAGGAGGTCCCAATGAAAATTAAGTATTCAAGCAACAGTAACAACCGAGCCTTATGTCCCACTAAGTGGGGTTGGCTATATGTACCCATTTTCATCATTCCATTCATTTTAGTGCAACATCCTTTGAGAATACAAGTATTCAAGTCATTTTTCATCATGCCAATTCAAGTTTTTCTAGATTTTCCACTTTCTTTCTTTCCTCCAGCATCAAATAATTCACATTTTCTTATCGGGGATTTCTTTGGCCTATGTTTAAACTGTTTAAATGTCCTATCATCTTTTTTTCTATGGGTGCAACTTATAAGCATTTACAAATGACAACTTTTTTTATCTTATAATTTAGTATGATTTTACTCATCCATTTTAACATACTCATTTCCGTAACGCATTAATTTTTGTACATGTTGCTGTTTGATTGCTCGACATTCTGATACGTATAGTTTAGTGAGTTTAATAACCGCCTTATAAAGGCTTCCTTTCAATTTTAGAGGTATTTCTATTACAGATGACACCAAAACAACCACCTAATAATAATCATATATGTCACGTTATCATTTATATCTCCAGATTTTTGAATTATGAATCCCAAATAACGAAATCTATTTTTTTGTACAATGTCAATCATTGATTTATCCTGTTCATTATTATGTTTAAATTGCTCAAATTACACTCTACATATTTTGTTTCACTTCTACTTATCCTAGGTCCTGTGGTGCCTCAAACCAACATGCTAATATTATTTCTATACCTTCTTGACCTTTATCTATTAAAAAAATATCATCTACAAATTACGTACAACAAGGAAGCTTAGCTTGAACATCTCACTTAGTTTCATCATAACAAATGTAAGCACGGAAGACTCAAAGTATACCCTTGATGCACTGCTATTTTAATAGGAAAATCTCCAATGTTTCTTCCTACTATTCTAACACTAGTTATTACCCTATGTACATATCTTTAAATACACTCATTTTTTTCTATAACACCCACCGTAAGTCTTACCTAGGCCTATCATAAGCCTTCTCTAGATCGATAAAACCATATGTAGATCTTTTTTCTTCTCCCCAAATTTCACCATTAACATTTTCTAAAGATAAATAGCTTTAGTGGTTAAGCGGTTAGGCATAAACCCAAATTGATATTTGAACACATTTATTTCTTGCCTAATTCTCTTTTTAGTAACCTGTTCTCAAAATTTTGTAAAATGGTACGTGACTTTAATAATTCAATAATCTATCCAACTTTGAATATCTCCTTTATTTTTGTAAATAGGAACTAAAATCTTCTCCTCCATTCTTCTAGCATTTTCTTATTTCACAAAAAAACATATTAAATAAATGAGTTAACCAATTTGCTCCCTGTTTTCTAAAATATTTTCAAACTTGCATAGGTACTTCACCATGTGCTATTGAATTTCCATTTTGTTATTTTTTATTATGTACTTAACATCTTGAACTCTGATTTCATCAATCTCTATTGAGTTTTTTATTAGTTTCCTCCTTCCTAATTTCTAGATCAAGTTCTTCTATTATGTTTTCCTAGTTTATTAAAGTAATATATCCACTTGTTTTATTAGTACCCAATTATCTCTATTTTTCTACTTATACAAGCTAGATCCATACTCCTCTCTCTCGCTCTGGCTACGTTTTTGCACCCTTAACTTAGCATGCAACACATTATAAGCACTAGATTTAGCCTATTAACCACTGTTTTTATAAGAATTTTCTTTTCTTTATATCTTTCAAAATTTTCATTAGTCCTACAAAGTTGCCAAATCATTTTAACAATCCCTTTTCTTCTTTACTACCTTTTGGGCATCTTCATCTTACCACCGGCCTTCTTTAATATTAACTATTTTTTCTATAGATTTTTCCTAAGATTTAGTTTGCTATCCTCTTAATACAATCAGCCATTGTTTTGCCATATATTGTTTACATCTATCATCCACAATCCAATTGATTATATTAGACATTTTATCCCTAAATTTGGCTATATTTTCTCAATTCAAATTTCTCCATCTCGTTTGCTAGCCCTTTAAAGTTTCAGTCTTTCTCTTCCTCTTTTTTAATACTTACATCAAATACTAAGTGTCTATGTTGAGTAGTTAGACTCTCACCGGGAATGGTTTTGCAATCCTTGCGGCACAACCAATTTGATTTTGTAGTTGGAAAGAAGCCTTAGTCCAGTCATAAAAGTTATTGTGTTCAACTTTTTTCCTAAACCAATTATTAATTATTATAAGGCTGTAAGAAATAAATAGATCACTCTTAAATTTTATGTTAAAAATGAAAAAAAAAATTTTAAAAAGGTGGAACTATGAGTGATAATAAAATGAAAATATAGCGCTGTAATTGAAAAAATATCAAATGTGTGGCATATAATTAACAAGATTACCACGTTGTGCTAAAACACAAACAAACTGAAAGGTTGTGATGTCTATAGTAACCGCCCGAAGAGAAATGAAGAGGTAAAGGGTGCATGTCACAATTTATCATATTCCAGGATTATTAGCCAGATTATCAAGGTAACGTCAGATATATTGACTCATGGTTATTAAGCACATATGCATCATAAAATTCATTCACTTATCAACGCCCACAAAAGAAGAAAAAAAGAACTACTGAAATTCGAATTATAGCATTTAATTAGCCCCGGATACCACACAATTAGCCATAGATCAGAGGTAGAGTGAGAGGGAGGAAGAGAGAGAAGGGGGGGGGAGGAGAGGGGGACAACCTCAGCACCAGTCCTTGCAGCTTTTTCAACGACTTCCAGGAGTTGATTGGCAGGAATTGGACCAGTTGATTGTGCGCCCATTCTGGGGAATCGGGTCTCGGACAAAACAGCTTGTGTTGAGGGCTTGGGTTTGGAGAACATGCAACCCCGGAAGAATCCAGTTTGGTTATGGAGGCCTCTCGGAGGCAGTGAATTTTTTCCGCTGAAAAATAATGGAAACGAGGGCTTTCGGTGATTGAATGTTCCAACTGATCTGTGCATTTTGCAAAGTCTGTTGGGAGTAGCAGTCGATGAGATTAGACATTTGCCCATTTTCGTCGTACGATGGAGAGGAGAGAGAGCTTTTGCTCTACAAAAGCCAAACCGGCGGTGACAGCTCGGTTACGCCGCCGCCGCTGCTTTCAATTATTCATCCCCAACTCGCCACCGGCATACCCACACGCAATTGCAATTTGTCGGCCACAATTTATGACTCGTTCGAGTTCGGGAAATAGATCTCAAATTTGGAATTGGAATTTGAGCACTTATTTTAATTTTATTATTTGATAAATTATTAATTTTTTTTAACTTTTATGAAAATATTAAGTGATTATAATTTTAAAGATTAATAATTATTTTTCAACTAAATATGACTAAATCAAGTCAGACAAAATCAAATGGATAATATATTCCTATTGCTCGGGGTAAGATAAAATCAGGCCAAGCACGGTTTTAATTTTAGAACTCATGTGAAATATTATTCTAAAATATATAAATTTTAATATTTAAATAAATAATAGTGTCCAAAAATATAAACAATAATAAATTTTTAAATTTTATAAAATGACGTGTGCTTTATCATTATACTTTTATCATTCTATTTGATTTAATATAATATTACTCTAGAATATATGTAATTTTAAAATATTTTTTATCGCTTTATTTTAACTTTCTAAATCTATATCTTTTTTCCCCCTTTCAAGTATAACTAATTTATATTTTTTTCAGATATTTTTTTTTGCTATGTTATAAGTGTCTAAATCATATTAAACATTATTCTATCATCTTATCTACTATAAATATAACTTTTAAATATTTAAAAATATATTTATTCATTCTCCTATTTTTTTAGTATAATTTAAATCATCAATTTTAGTATTTTTCTAACTACAATATTTACTTTTCATATCAATGCTTGATAGTCTATATTCCGAGCTATAAAGTATATAGATATAGATAGTCTAATAATTATTTATAAAATTTTCTTTTATATATAGATATAGTTCCATCACAAATTACACTCAAGATAATATTTATTTCAACAAACCTATTTTAGTCTTATGTGTTCCCTCATTATTAGTCTCTCAATTTTCCTGAATTATAGATGCAAAGTAGAAATCTATTATTTTGAAAAACATATTGAATATTAATTTTTATTTATTTGTTACTATATCTAGAACTATAAAAATCACAATTAGTCAATTTGATCTTAGGTCCTTTATTACCTAGAGTTAAAATTCTCAACCCAACATGCTAATTTTAGTTCCACACCTACTATACTTCTATTTATTAAAATAAAATCATATTTAGATGACAAACACTAACGAGCCTTATCTTAAACCTCTGCAGGAATTGTTTTCTCACAATCGAGACAAATGATGAAGGCAATCACGCTCATTCTTCTCTGTGCTTCGATAGGAAACAAATATAGCATGGAGGGCACACCGTGAACATGGTAAGACCACATATGCTGTTATCCACTGCATAAATTGCTTGTGTATTAGCAAAAAATTCAAGCATCTATGCGCACACGTAGATTTACATTTGAAGAGAAGAAAAGCTATCACAGAAAAAAAGAGAACAAAAACAAATGTGGCATTATCATAAAAAGAAAACACACAAAAGAAAAAAAGAGAATCAGCTGATCTTACAATGTATATTCACCCTCCTATAAAAGTATAACTGGTTGAACATCAAATTGTTTCTGGTTGGGTCTTATAACGTATTACCTTCCCTTTCTTCACTGAAGAGCATAAAGAAAACCCTTTAAGTATACCACCAAGATACTCCGAGGTTTGAAGAGCAACTCATCCTTGAATTATTACACAATGCACGGAAACTAAGCTAGATACACCTCCCAGGATAGCCTTTCCTTTAACAAGAGATCTTGTTGGAGCCATAACTGATTGCTCGAAGGCTTGAATCTGACATGTTTGTCGTCCATCTCTTAGGACCACCGTTATCCCCCAAGACATTATAAGCATACGAAGGCCACCTTACGTCCTCGTCACAAGTATTTGTTGCCCCCATCCGGATCACCCTCTGGGTTCTCTCCAAAACTATAAGGCTTGAGAATGTAGAAAAGCTGTTCCCTACAAAAAATTCTGCCCTCAAGCACACTTCATAATCAATTGCAGACTTGATAAGATAAGGGTACTTTTCATATATCCCATTGACACCGAGTTTTTTCTTCTCAAAAGCAAGCAAACCTTCCTTCCAGCCATTCAATATACTCTTATCTTCCAGCAGATTATCTGCCACAGCAAGGTAAACAACAGAAGGCCTACTCAAACCCACAATGTTTCCAACTCTGTCAATGATTTCTTCCTTGCTACTGCAAATTTCACTTATATTGGATCTTTGCTCCATCTTCTTGCAATGAATCATCCAGTCTTTCTCTACCCTCATGTGGACAGCCACATAGGGCGCCGGTTGCAGCATAGAGGACTCTGACTTTTCTCTTGCTTCCTGCCCAACGTCCCTAATCCTAGAAATAACTTTATCAGCTTCTTTAGTGATTTCATCGACCAAAACTAAGCACTCAAAAACCCTAGCATACTCCTTTACAGGCCAGTGATCGTGCCACAAAAAGGGATTCTTTCCTACAATCCTGACAGCCTCGTATCGATTATATGGGTCTTTGCTGAACTGCCTCAATTGCTCCAAATCTCTCTCAGATGTCCACTTCCTTCCACTTCCCTTCCGAAGTTCAAACACTTCTGTCCTGTTTGAGAGTTCAGTGTAACGACCCAATCGGGCAAAACCACTGCAAAGGGCATTGAACCGTTCAAATTGGAACACCTTGTCGAAGGAGATGGGCTGTAATCGATCAACTTCCTTGTAGAATAACGAGGCGCTTAAGCTAGGCATTAGGAGAGTTCTGTTGAGCATTCTTGCAGTAAGGCAAGCCCTGGCAAATGCTATCTTTTGATTGTTTAACCCCCACACAATTTGAGGCACCTCTAGGAACTTGTCTTCCCTAAGCCCATAATGAATGTCAACCAAATCCAAATAGATTTTCACATCATACCCAGAGAGATTAGGAAGGAAAACAGATCTAACAATCAAAGCTATAACAAGCAAAGCAAGGCATTTGCAAGCGAGAGAATTCCAATAACAACCACATAATCTCCTGGGCTCGCAGTTCCATAGATCCATGTCAAAAGCCCAAAAAACCTCAAATTACCTGAACATGTGCACAGATTTCCTCACACATAAGAATTACGAGGAGAAACTTTCCAGTCCTGAAGGTAGTGAGATGCCAAGAAAACGTAGTAACCTCCGAGTGGTTAGACAAGTATTTATTTTTGAAATTAGAAATCAGAAATAACCGATGAGATTTCTGCCTTCGATAAATTGAAATAAGCAAAATCAACAAAAAAATTCGGATCCCATAACATCTATCAGGACCAGGAATTTGTAGTTTTAAACTCACAGAATGATAACACGACACGATACAGCCTTCCGTTTCATTTCAAGGCGCATCCAATTCATCCCGGAAGAATCGACCGAGTGGAATTAAACACAGAAGAGTCTGAAAGAGATCCCACGTAAAGAAATTTAATAAAAAGCACGAAAAGAATTAGGCAAGAAAATCTGGGGGAATCGGGGCGTCACACAGAAGTGACCTGAAGTACTAGTGTCTGAGAGTGGTTGATGAGGGCAGGAGCCTGAAATGGGAAAAATGGGAAGCCATTAAATTTCCAGGAATCTGAATTTGGGGAGACACGCAACAGTGTACTTTTGCCGAAATAGTGACGTCCCGGTTCAGAAAAGGTGGCGATCACGTGCAGCAAGGGAAGGGAACGCTTAAATTGAATTCGCCGGAGAAACGTTAAAAATATATATATTTTTTATTTTCTTAAATTTATTATTTTCAAAAATTTTATTCTTTATTTCTACGTTGACATCACTTTCACACAAAAATTTATGACATAGATATTAAAATAAAAAGTAAGGAGAAAGCAGTGGAAGAAAGCAGCCATAATTTATCAAGATAAATTCAAATATATACCAGATGTTTAATTAATAAAATAAAAGATATTTTATTGGTTTTTATGTATTAATGATATTAATTTTTTTAAAAAAATTTTACTAACCGGCGAATTGACCAGTGAAACAGCCACCATACCGCCCTTTGTTTTGGGCATGGCATAATCCAATTATAGATGAGCTACATGTCATATATTTCAAAATGAAATTTACATGTGTTATGTTGTGTTTGGCCCAACACATTTATTTATAGATATAAATTTTTATTCAATTTTTTTAAAATAAAATGTACATTTATCTAATTTAATAAATATATAATAGTATTTCAAAACACAAAATATATTTTTGATTTAGTCTTAAAGTCAAAGTTTTATTTTAAATCTAATTATTTAAGAATAAGATTAAAATGTTGGCTTCATAAAAATTGTAAATTGATCCCAATTCATCAATCAGACTCAATAATATAAATAAAAGCCCAAAACTAATTAGTATAGGTTAGAGAAAATATATTTAAAGATAACCCAATAGATAATTGTTCACAAAAAATTATAATATAGCTGAAACTCATCTAAAATCTTGAAAATTCAAACTAGTCAACTAGATTACCAAATGATTAATCTTGCATGCCTTGACTTTGTCCCATGAGGTGGTCTACGCTAAGCTGAGGAGATTACTGATTCCCTACACTCAACCGATTCTCTACACTTAATCGATATTTTGTGCTTCAATATATTACCCTTCATCTATAAATGATTTGGATGATCCAATACGAATAGCGCTCATTATGATGTATAAATCATAACATGTATGATGGTTGTTAATCTAATGGTCAGCGGCCAACATGATTTCTAGGTCGGGACCAATAATCTTACTACAAGAGGACTAATCATTTGTCTTTAAATTATTATAAATGCTAACCCCTCATCACAAGAAGGGTATAAAAAGACGAGAGGAATAAATTCTTATTATTTATAGTCCTAGAGTATTTTGGTCTCCAACTTATCAACTCGATCTATAAGGTTTAATCTCACAATACACAAAAAGACATTCAGATTTTACCCTTAAAAATACCTCATTTTCCTCACCAAACACTCTTCCTCTAACTCAATTGTTAGGACCAAAAACCTAACTTGAGAATCAGAGGATAACTGGAGATTAAATTTTAATTTCTTTGAAACTCTTGTTCTAATTTGTTTTGTGCAGGATTTAGATTAGAAAATTCAAGAGCTTCATCTAAAATATCTCAAAGCAAAATCCATATCAAACATACACATTATTGGTGATATTTGTAATAATGAGTTAGCCAACTTGTTCCCTTAAAGCAAGAAAAACACACCCACAAAAATCCATAAATGAACAACCATGGTAATTCCTGGATTTTCGAGACACCCAACCACCATATCAAACAGAGAATGATATCTACCCGGGAGTGATTGGAACCAACGCCCTCATTCGATCATATCAAACCAATCATAGACACCACAAGTGAAAGGACTCATGCAGTTCCATTACAATGAATGCAACACACGGTATCTACAGGTGACAATCCTCAGTATTTTCTGATGAAAATTAAATGCCCAACGAAAGTATTTAAGCCCCGATGAATGTCTAGAAATGTATTGATAGTAGGGAGCATAGTACAAGGCTAACATTCCAACACCAGAAGTTAGATCATAGACTGAATCTTCAGACTCAGACTAAAAGGCAACCTTCCATCACAGTAACAGCTTTTCCTTCAATTTGTACCCTCTTATTCTTCTCATCAAAGTGCAACTTTAGAACTCCACTTCGAGGAGACGCTGCATAAGCTAAAAAATCACACTTGCCTAGCATTTTTGACCAATAAGGCACTAAAGCACAATGCGCACTCCCACAAACAGGATCCTCATTGACGCCGAGCTTTGGGCAGAAGAAACGACTGAAGAAGTCGAACCCAGATTCAGGTGCAGCAAGCCCGCTTATGATCAACCCTCTGCCAGGACATTCCTTAATCTTTTCAAACTGTGGTTGGAGATCTGACACAAACTTTGCAGACGGCAACACAACGAAAAGGTCATCTGAAGTGGTTCTCTTTATATCCACCACAAGAGCGTCACCCAAGAATTTAGAAATTGACACAATATCACAAGAGTCAGTATATTCAGTCAGTGGGACAGCAGGAAAATCCAATTCAATGGAGAACTGCTGGTCTGGTGGTTCACCATTATTCTCCCCTTTCAAGGTGTCCAATCCTTCTATTTCCTGCTGCAGAGCTTTCTTCTTTGCTGTCAAATTTCCTGAGAGTGTTGAAAACTCAATTGTGTCGCCCATTACTATACCAGAAGTGAAGCAAAAGTGTGCAGCTGCTAGGGTTGCATGGCCACAAAGTTTTACCTCAGCAGCAGGAGTGAACCACCGGAGCTTAAACCTAGAACTTGGTGAGTCAGGGTCCAAGTCTGTAAGCCGTGTCAGGTAGCAAGTTTCTGAAAGATTGAACTCGCTAGCCACTGATTGCAACCAAGCTTCACTTCTCTGTTCCTCCAGTAGGCAAACAGCTGCTGGATTCCCCTTGAATGTCGTATCAGTGAAGGCATCCACGACAGCATATTTGACTGGCATTTTGTCCTATTGGATACAAGAGGGAAAAAGACTCCACCTCAAACCTGAGTAATTTAAATAAGCTGATGAGTTAGTTGATAACAATTCGGGGCATTTTGATATGGCTGCTAAAATTACCATGGAAACATAATCCAAATGCCAGATCTTAAAAAGTTGTGGTAAGAGATGGCAAACAGAAATGGAAAACCTGTTCCGCTGCACTCTTATAAACTGAAAACAAAGCCTAAAAGCATGGGTGTCATATTGCTGCTCAAAGTATAACCAATTTGTCGACATTGCATTTCCATCAGCATTCAGTCATAGAGAAAAATTAGCAAGGCCATAAAATCTGAGGACCCACAACTTAAAATAAGAAAAATAAGTTCTGAGTTTTCATCCCCTAGAGCACAGAGAGGTGCAACTCACAACCCTAGAGTTTTCAGCCCGTTAGTCAGGATCCATTGCAGAGTATCACCAGGTTTCTGCTGTCTATCAAAAGGAAGTGTTCACCAGATCTCTGCGACAACACCATGGTCAAAACAATTTTCAATCTATCCTCATCCCGACATTCATTTCCATACCCTCCTCGAGTAATTAGAAGCCAGATAATTGGAGAGCTGTTGATGAGCCGAATTCCTCAGGCAATTGAACTTCGCGACAGTTGCAATTCTAGCTTATAACAACACTCATCATTCTTACCTTCTCAAACCAAGATTTATCATAAAATGATTTCCTAATTGAGATCATGACAAATAATAATAACAGAAAAATATATGTACATGCAAAGGTCCAGTGATTTAGCAAACAAAGATTTGAGAACAAATATTATTGACAGATGAAGAACGGAAAATATGACCACCAAACAGAACAAATTCAAATCGGACACCACAGCGAACATTTTTGAAAAGAAAGAGCTTAACAGAGAGTAGAACAGAAGTCAACATACCTGAACGCCTCCCCCTCGCAAGACGAAAATAGGTAGGCACGGGAAAGGTTGGATGAGGGTTGGGGTTCCCTTTGGGCGCTCCTAAACGACCCGCATCTTACGGAAGGAAAAAATTGGTATTAAAAATATAATTTTTAATATAATTTTTATCATTAAAAATATAATGTTCAATTATTTTTAAAATATTATCATTAAAATAAAATTAAACCTATATATATATATTTATATTTATTTTTATTTTTATATAATAAATAAATATGATGAATACAGACATATGTGAGCCGGCCTAGAGATTAAGCCCAAAGATAAAGGAAGGATCCAGAGGACAGCTGCCCACGATGCAGCCACACAAAGGCCCCAGACCATGCGGGCCGTCCTGAGTTCGTCTAGCCAAGAATGAGTGACAAGGGTTGTAAAGTCTGAGATCTCTTGATCAAGCAAAGCATAATTTATCAATGTCAAATGATGCAAAGAAGTCTGACATTTGGAGAATTACTAAAAATTAATAAATCCTAACACTCCACACACTCCATAGCATGTTGAAATTATTCTGAAGTCAGCAAGAAGCACAGTAACAAACTTGTTTCAGCAGCACAAGGCACACGCAGCAATTTTCCCTCACACATTTGGTCAAAATTAGAGTAAAATAAAACAGCTTTCAGCTACTCACTTGAGGCAATATAATTTATATATATATATATATATAAATATATATAAAGAAGAAAGGAAATCCCACACGGCAAGCTGCATCAGAAATGCACAAAATTAGCTGCCACTTATTTTGTATAATATATATATATACACATTTTTCTTCAGCAAGCCAAGTACACATGGCAACCAATTAATCAGCTAATGGCCAGCATTTTACGGCAGCTGTAACCATAAAACAATAGCCCAATGTTAAGAAAGATAAAAGTAACCACAGCTGCTTACGTTGACTGCTGAAACAGCAGAATTTTTCACGGCAGCTTCTCACCACCACACGACACAGTAGCAATATATAATTGCTGATAATTCAGAAAAGAGGAAGAGCCACGGAAGCAGCTCTTCACAGCTGTTGGAGCAGCCACCTTCCACGACAGCAGTAGCTGCAAGCTGTTGAAGTAGGTGGCAGCAGCTCCTTCTAGCAAGAGATAAGTAAGCCTCTCAATTAATTTCATTTAAGGTCATGTTAGAGAGTTAGAGAAAAAAAAAGGAGAAGGAAATCGTGAGAAAAGAGAGGAAAACGTAGGAGAGAAGAAGGAAAAATAGAAAGGAAAACAGAGAGAAAAATCAGAAGGGAGAAAGAAAACCAAAGACACCAAGGATATATCTGAATTTTTGCTGGCAAGTGTACTCTGATTCCCTTCATTCTTTGTTATTTTTCATTGTTAATTGGTAAAGTATTATTGATCTAATACTTGCAAATTGTATGAATTTGATTATAATTATCCAAAATTTCATGAATTTGTTGAGCTGGAATCTGAAGTTTAAACCGACCAAGAAAATGTTTTCTGAACTCTTGCCAAACAGCCAACCAAACAATGTCCAATTGACCCCAAATTCGGTGTACTGTAATTTCAGTACCTTACCTGAGTTGTGACCAAACAGCTCGAAAGGCCGAGTTGAGCCGGTCACTGAACCGGCCTTCATATCAGCAACCGCCAGATTCAACAATTCTTCTGATATATGAAATTTTGGCCCCAAATGGATGCCCAAATAGGCTGAACCGGCAGCCGTGATAGCTTGACATTATTATGATAATAATAAAGTGTATCTTTGAAAAAGTTGAGCTTGAACCGGTCACCCGACCAAATCGATACTCGTCTTTGTTAATAAAATTTGGGCAAATTGATCCAGCCATTAAACTAGCCATAAAATAACCGCCGTCCTCGGGCGTTGTACAAGGAGGAAATGATATGATATTACCACCGTCCTCGGGGCCGTTGTCTGAAGAGAGAAATGATATGATAAGACCGCCGTTCTCGGGCGTTGTATAAGGAGGAAATGATATGATATGACCGGAGGAAATCATATGATCCTCGGGCGTTGTACAAGGAGGAAATGATATGATATGACCACCGTCCTCGGGATATCGGGAGGAAATGATATGATATGACTTTGATTGTGTTGATTGACCACCGCCCTCGGGATATCGGCCTTTGATTGTGTTGATTGAATACAATCTATCCTTGAATGTAGTTGCAAGATGTCGTTTTTGGTCTCATCTACGGATAATACAAGTAATATTACTCACCTCGGAGAGTAATATGGAGGTGAGGCCTACTTGCCCTAATCCCTCAAAATAAGGAAAAGTAAATAAAGTTCAAGAAAGGCTTCTTAATATATGGAAGTTATGAATAAAGTTGGTAAAATTTCACTAAAGAAAGAAAGATAAAGGCATTGCATTTCATGTATCCGATTCTTATATATATATTGAAGTATGTTCTGTATAAACATTGCATATCCTTGCATAATATGTACACTGCTGAGCATTTGGCTCACTTCTTGCAATTTTTCTTCCCTTCAGATGGATCACAAAAATTGACGATTGATGAGCAAAGTAAGAATGAAGCTTGGAGACTCCTTACATTTTATGGTACTTTAGAATTATGTACAATTTGAATTTAGCATAAAAAAAAAAAAGAAGAGAAAGAAAGAACGTGCACCTAATGATGTTGTAAACTTAAAAGTTATAATTTGTTGTTTTGATGATCTTAGAAATTGCTTCTGTTATTTTGATAAATCAAATGTGTTTCAGCCAAGTTTAATTAAAAAAAAAAAAAAAAAAAAGGCTTATGAATGTTTAGAATGCATCTTCCCTAATAAGACTAACACCGCAATTTAATAATGCGATGTTAGAGTCATTATGATTTTGGTGACATTTAGATCCTGTGTATGATAAGACTATTATCCATAAATGAATGGATACAAGAAAGGATCACGTCCCTATTATGGTATCAGTACGTGGGACGTCACAAGGGTTATCCCACGGGAACCCCTCCAGCTTACCAACTGGTAGGCAGTATAACGGGAATTTGTCTTAATCACCCTAAACAACTCAACAGATATCTCCCAAATATCGTCCAGGATAGCGTATTTCCTCAGGTTGGCAGTTACTTCCCAGAGAATATTCCGTCTAAGATTGCGCACCAGCTGAGATAATAATTTTGACTCAGCGAATTATTTCCAAGAAGGCAACTCCCGAGTAGAGATATCTAGAATCATCCTAATGTAGGAAGGAGTAACCAGTCGACAGTAACGATTGCCATAGCAAGTTCTCACGATTGTTGGGATAGCTCAGCACATCCGTGCAAGTAGCTGTCACCAGTAGCGACGCCCAAGGGAGGCTAACCGCCTCTATCAGTTATAAATACATTTTCACCATTGTAGGAAAATGCAAGCAATCCTATCTCCTCAAACCTCCTAAAAAAAGCAAATTTACGCACTCAAGCGCCCTCAAAGAGAAAATGAGCCCCTCTCTCCCAAGGCTATTCAAACTCGTGAGTGCACACCCCACTCACCACACCACTCCTTGGTGACCAGATCTCTCCCTCTCTCTAAGCGGCACCCAACAGTACGCACCATCTCACCCTCTAAGCTGCTTCCAAACAAGTGCATCTCTATCTTTAAGCCACTCTTAGTTGAGATACTTTCAAGTCGTTCCACGTCGAGCGCAATCATCATTGCTCAATCTTCCAATCCATACTCAATCCCCATTTCCTCGTGTATTCACATATTATCTTAACATCTTTGCATTTTTCCTTTCTTGAGGAAGAATTTCTGATTTGAGTGTTGAAGGATATATTAGAGAGTGAATCCCGTCACTCTTCTAATATTTTATTTTCAGGTCTGGTGTGCAAGACCTATGTTTGCAATGATTGTGACCGGATCCACTTCAATTCGACCTGTTGAAGAAAATCAAGTGTCTCCCTAATCGGTATAATAATTCAAATTCGAGGACGAATTAAATATTATATTTTTTAAACATATCTATAATAAGTTCAAAAAATTTCTCAAATATATATTGACGGGTATAGTTGCTAATAGCTTAAGAGGAAAGTTCGTCAAATGATTTCGCCCATAATAGAATAAAGACCCAATTGCCCATATAGCTTGAAATTGGTAGATGAGTCTGTCAATCTTATTCGGACAGTTTGCTTTTCGAATGAAGACGGAACTAACTCTAACCAATTAGAACAGACAACTTTCTTCTATTATCTAGCTTAATGGACTCGGTTGCCAGTCAAGAACCGTCAACAGAACTATAACTTTTTATTTATCCGGATGGTTCCTTAGGCGGTTGGTAGGAAAGATCAATTACTTTTTATTTTTATATAAACCACTTCTTTTCAACAGGAAGAGGAAGGGCGGATAACTAATAACCCTAAAGTTGCAAGGAACTATTTTTCACTAAACGCTCTTCTCAATAACATTTTAGATAATTATTAGCATTCTCAATTTATATCATTGTTTTCTCTTTCTAAAAAAAAAGACGATTGATTTGAGCATCGGAATAAAGAGAAAATAACTAATAATATGGACTATGTCCTTTAAACAGAGAAAAGAGTCGTCTGTTCAATGACTTGGGATATTTCGGTAGTGTTGTTGGTCAAACCAAGCAAGGAAACAACTGAGATTGAAATCAATGAAATAATAACAGAGGGGATGAGATTGATGAAGCAATAAACAAGAACATCTTCAGTCAATACACAACCCCTTTTCTGTGAAACGTATATCCATTACAATTGTAGCCTGTAAGCCGAATAATTATTTTTATTCAAAAAATCACATTGGGATTTTATTATCTTTTGGCATTTACATTTGAGAAAGCAAGGTATGCAAATTATATACGGTGAATTAATATTTTTGGGAAGTAAATTGTTAAACAAACATCTTAATTTATAATTTTTTCTTGAAATAACTATCATTAATTTCTTGCATTTATCATCCTCACGATTATTGCTGCCATTTTTTTTCCTAATATGGGAGAGGAAGAATTAATTTAGCATTGTGTTTCTACTGAAATTCGAATAATCAATAAACACCAATGCTCTTAAGAACTATCATTGCCTATGGGGATCATTGGATGGATCTGAGAATCCACATTTTATATTTATAAAAAATTTTTAAAAAAGATATATTAATAGTTATTCTTTTTTATTTTTTATAATATTTAAATATTAAAATACTTATATTATAAAGAAATATAAAAAATATAACCATTTATATATATATATATATTTATTTTTTAAAAAATATATAAATTTTTGGAGGCTCCCCGGATATGGCTATTTCCATTCCATTTTTTGGCAATTCAGACAACTCCTGCATTGGTTATAAGACACAAAATGAGGATGAAGAAGAGTGTGAATGATCAAAACTCCAACTGTCCATGCCCTCATCTAATCATCAATTGCTCAAACGTTGAGAATAAGGCGAGTTTTGAGAATAAGACACAAAACTCCAACTAGGAGACAAATTCCATCCAAGTGTAACTTCAAAGAATATAAAGATATCAAAACAAATGAAATCCCAACATCTTGAGATGCAAGTTCATGCTTACCCTTGCAAATATACTAGCATATAAACTTTCAAGGATTGAATAATAAATTTTGTTCATTCTTGAACTCTTGAATCGATACTTATAGTAATTGCCCAAAACAAGCAAGACTAATCATCAACTAGAAAAATTCAATATTCTCATGCTTGAAAAACTGGCATTATTGCATCTACAACCAGAAGTCCCAAGTTAAACAGCTAACTGAAAATTTTTCCTAACCAAATACAACAAAAATCAAGAAGACCTCAACAAATATATTGGTGCAGGTGCAAACTTAACAGCAGCTACGAGAACAAGAGCCTCCATATACCAAAAAGCAACATCTCTGCCCCGAGCATGAAACATTTGTGAAAAGTGACAGCAGAAAAGATCCAACTCAGCTTGAGTGTGAGATTTTTTTCAACGTTTCCCACATGGCTGGTCCTTGTGGGTGGATTGCCACAAAATATTTCATGAATCGTGAATCTGAACAGGCAAGGATTGTGCTTAAGGACAATCTTGGTTTTGCCGCACCTTTGTTCCTCAGCCACACATACATTGAAAATCTAAGATGAATCCTGTCCATATCATAGCACAAATAAGATGGAAATACCACCACGGAATCCAATGGGTAGCCAAGGTAACTCCTTAGGTAGTCTATCTTCTTCTCAAGCACATCCTTGGTCTGATTCAGCACAGATGGAGCTTGTTTAATCATGTTAGTGACAACATCACTCTCCAAACCAGCCCTTACCAAGCAATCAAACCTCTCCTGCAATTGATCTCCTCTGCCGCGGAATTGTTTTAAGGCTTTGCTCATATCATCGGAGTTTTCTGCATATCCCAGTCTCAAAAGAAACGTAGCTTTCTCTTGATGTTTACTTGGGTTTTGATACACATCTACACCAATACCTTTATTGCTCTTTGATTTAGAGGCCAGGCTAAACAACTTCAGTGGGTCTTCCTTCAATATCTGGCACAAATCATCTCTACCTATCTTTAAGTTACTCAAAACAGTTTTCGGACCTTTCAAGGAATGGAAACCCAAAAGTTGAATATGGACACGTACAATACTTGCAATATCATGAACACCCATTCCTATATCAGAAAGAAAACACACTGCCCGCCAAAGGTTTTTCACAAACTTCCCTGATAAAATTTCAGGGTTCTGTACAAATAAGGTCGACAATTCATTCATCTCGATGCCTAATTTGACTAATCTACCAAACAACACATATATATTCTCCATCGAACCTTCAAATAGCAAAGCAGGATTTCGCTTGAACTGATGGCCCATCTGCTCCTCGCTATAACCAACTTCATCAAGAAATTCCATCAGGTCAAGCATTCTCTTCCAATGACATGTCCTTTGATCAGATAAATATCCTCCAACAAAATCATCCCACATTCCTAACCCCTTCAACTTCTCTAGAACAACTAGAATGCCTGTACTAACATCACCAATCAAAAGTGAGGGCCAGCAGCTTACCAGCTTAATAATTACCGATCTACTCAAACCCAGATCTTCATAGCCCCTAAGTTTCCCAGCTAATACCCCACAATCGTACCGGAAAATCTGCTCAGCTTCCTTATACATCCTGCCCATCTTGCTACGGGGGATCCCATAATTGCAAAGAGCATGATAACTGTCAACCAACAAAGAGTCATCACTTAGAAACATCAAGTCCCTTGGAAGAAGTGATAATAGCTCAGATGGAGTCAAACCCAAGCTCTCTAGAAAGGGCTCAAACTCATTGATGGGATTGTAACGAAGAAATCTGGACAAAGAGAGCCGTATGTCGCGCTCATCATCAATAACTGAAAGCAATTTCTGAAGGAAATGTGGTGAATTCTTGCTAATGTGCTCCGCATCAGTAAAAGGAAAATTCCGAGTGCAATGCAAATAATCGAAGAGCACATCTTGCGCATCAATTCGATCGGTTCGAGATACTCGGCTACTAGTGGTTAGATATTCGATTGATTGATCTCCTTCAGTCGCAGATATCTTATGATTATGGGACGGTCTAGAACTTTGAAAACATCGGACTCTACGTGTTCTCGATGGACTGTGTAGAGTAACAGCTTTATTTGAAATACAACGGGAGGGTAAATGGGTCCGGAGTCGAAAAATCATTTCAGAATTTACTCTTCCGAGTATTCTATGAAGTCTCCTGGGAACTTGCGAATTTCCTTCAGTGAGAAAGAAGAGAAACGGAGAAGTTGGGAGAGAGGCAGAAAGTATTCGGAGTTGCATTATAGCTCAAACTAACCAGAGAACTACGAAGTTGAGTACTCCGACGTTGTTTCTCTCATTTTCCT
The DNA here is from genome assembly GCA_033239525.1 of Nepenthes gracilis. Taxonomy (NCBI): domain Eukaryota; kingdom Viridiplantae; phylum Streptophyta; class Magnoliopsida; order Caryophyllales; family Nepenthaceae; genus Nepenthes; species Nepenthes gracilis. Next base: position 29,169,391 of record BSYO01000003.1, read on the forward strand.
AAAGGTTATAGAAACTTGGGCTTCATGCGAGAATATAAATTAGGTGACAAAATGGCAACGTGAAGAGAGAGACGCAGAGAGAGCGAAGGAGCATTTCCGAAATTTCTGTACAAAACTGTACTCGATAGGAATCGTCTTGATCGCAGAGAGCTTCGGCAGTGGCGTCGAACCCTAGACTGGCTGATCTGCCAACCACATATTCCTCCCACTACTTTCCTTGATCTTTTTTTTTTTTTTTTCTCTCGAATGCATCGTCCCACCATTTTACTAAACTTTACTAAACATTCTAATCCATTTATAATTATTTTTATTATTTATATTTTTACATATTAAAAAATAAAACCCATCCGTACAAAATAAATTATAAATTAATGTGATAAATAATGCTTTTCTTGAAATATTTTTGTTTTTGTAGATGAGAATAAATAAAAACACCCAATAATTAAAAAAAAAGTATCTATTATATTTTGTGCAGGAAATAACAGTATCATGAATACCAACCATCCACTTGGATATTTGTATGTGAATAATTTTTTCCCACATAAACGATATAAAGATATTAAAGTAAAACGTGTCGACATGAATTCACAAGGCATTGCACAATATTCCTTTGATAATAAATAATCATTGTCTTGTTAATATTAAGCATGATTCGAGAGGATCAATTTTGGTAGACTCAGGGATAAATTGGGCGTTGATTTGCAATTGCCCCGAATGGCTCAAGGGCATGCCCCATGAAACTAATTGTTTGCTTGAGGAGGCATAGGAGCAGAAAGCACTACAAGATCCTCAGATAGACCCACCCACATGTCACCATGAAATCAGGGGCATGGTGGCAATGTTGATCAGCTACCTTTCTTTGATGTTGGAAAATTTTTTGAAATGTCCGGTCTTTTGAATTTTTTTCACCGGTGACTAGAGACGGCATGGGCAACTAGCAATGAGCTGGTGACCAATGGTGGCACGAGCAACTAGTGTTGTAGCAAAAACATTTGGCCGGTGTTGATATAGTAGCGTGGTTGATGGTATCAATGATAATGGCTGGCTGTGTTGGCGATGGTGATAGGTGGCATAGATGACTAGTGCTGGGTGGACTTTAGCATTTGACTGCTTCATTTAGTGTTGTGCTCCTAAAAATGAAAAATATTTGATAGAATCCTAATTGTATGTTCTGAAAAATAACAGTGGATTAATTTTGTATGAGCAAAACTGATAAAAATAATTACTTAATTTAGTAAATATAATTTACACTCTTAATTTTAAATTTTAATTATAATTATTGGGTTTATATAAATTCTGTAGTGTGATAATAGCATAATAGTTACTTAAAAAAAAAAAAAAAAATAATAGCATAATAGTACGGTGTTTTTTTTCTCAAAAATTACTTTTCCTTCTTTATCCTGACCTTTTCTCTCAATTTTTTTTTTTTCTGTTTTTCTCTTGTCTTTGAAATTCGCCTAAATGAGCCGAGAGAGAAGCAAGAGCATCTACTATTCATTAGCTGGTGCAATTGCACCAGAAAAGCATGTCTCACGTGCCACAACCAAATGGCTGTTGCATGTGCTTCTCACGAGGGCATCATATGCTCAGCTTTCTCTATAATTGAGCATGTGTATTTAGGATGCATCAAGCATTTAACTCTATTCAAAGTATATATGAGTGTCCATTAAATATACATGAATGGCTCGACTCTATTCAAGATAGGCATGTGCATAGGTCTTGCGCCGCTTATGCTCCAATCTCACAAGGCTTGACACTTGGGTCCCATAAGTCGACCTTAATAAGTAAATATAAATTATTTCTAATTAAATATTTTTATCTAAAGTTATTACTCAAATGTTACCATTGATTTTGTAAAATAAAAGAAAAAATCATCCTCAAATGTTGTGCCTTGTGTTTTTAAATTCAATTATTATGCAAAAATTTAATTTGATTGAACTAAGTTGATCCCAAATATTATTTTTTTTCTTTTGGAAGATATCTAACATATTTTCTCATCTTATACTATTTTCAATGATTTTTTAAGATTGAATTTGAATTTATTACATCTAACAGAAATAATATGATTGATTTGAATGTCTCACTAATTCTAACTCATATTTTTGGATATCAAAACATTTAATTTTTGGAACATATTTGTTTAGACAAAAGCCTTTAAGAAAAATAGTTGTTGATTTAATTGAAATTATGATAACATTGTTTTTATTATTGTCAAGGGGTGTTTGAACATTTATCATTCTTCTGTTATATAATTTGAGCTAACACAATTGAGAATGCAATTGAATTAATTAATTCATTTGTGTAAGAAGCTGAGTGATGAATGAGTAACTTGCTTTTTTTATAGAGTGGGGGGAGGGGAGGGGGAGGGGTATATTCATAAACTGAGTCATGCCATTATTTTTGTCCCATCATCTAAAAAGACAGGCAATATTTTTTATGAACAGTTGAAAGTAATGAGATAAAAAATTATGTGAATGAATAAGATATTATTGCTAAATATAACACGATGTTAGTTATTATGATAAAATAAAGAAAAAATTAGAATTAGAAATGAAGTCTTCAATATATTTATCTCATCTACTTATCAAAATCTATAAATTATAGGGTTTGAAAACCTTTGCCACCCCTCTATCAAAGGCCCCCCCCACTGCTTAATCCTCATCGGCGATGGAGCTAATGTTGTGAGGCCCTTTAGTCCCTAGTGTCACCTTCGATGGTCATACACACCAAAGGAAAAACCTAAAGCCTTTGTACCCTTACTCCACCAAACATTTGGGACGAACATTGAAGATGAGAATGACAAGACTCAAGCTAGTATTGTTTTGCAGAAGATGGCATCACAAATCGATGATCCATTCAAGAAGAAACTGTTATTTAGGGACATGGTGATGAATGGACCAATAGGAGATTGCAGAAGAAAAGGAAGATATTATAGTTGCAGACGGTGATATTGCAATTGATTTTTAAAATAAGTAGTTTCTAATCACTCTATCTGAAAGACTAAAATCTAAGTTAGTCAAGAATTGAGAATATTTTATGATTGTCAAACTATTGGGATGCCCCTTAGGATATGAAACCCTTTGCGACTGAATCCCTAGCCTATGGAACTCGAAAGGAAGGTTCAAGATCATAGATTTGTACTTTAACCACTATTTAATCATATTTTAAAAACATGAAGTTAATGCTAAAGTCCTTACTAATGGATCTTGAATGATTTTTTAACATTATCTAACTATTAGATTGTGGATCCCTGTATTCAAACCCTCAAAAGATCTAATCTAATTAGCTATGGTATGGTCCGACTTTTAGGCCTCCCTATCTATTATTTCAGAAAAGATATTGTTTGAGTTGTGAGCGAACTGACTAGGTAACTAGTTAGGATTGATATGAATACATATTTGATTGACAAAAAAAAAAAAAAAAAAAAGACTTATTAAGATAGCTATGAATAATGACCTTAGCAAACCTCTTCTACCTCAGTATGAGTTGAAAGGTTGGTGTTAAATATTAAATATGAGAATTTTCCTAGATTTGATAGGTCAGATATGATTTCAACAATTATCAGTTTACTATTTAAAGAATTTAGGAAGCCATTGAAAATAATGTGGAGGATAGTTCTAATGAACCTATTATGAGGCCACTTGAAGAAAAAATGTTTAACCCTTAATTTCATGCCCCCACGAGAGCTAGAAGAACAAATAGGAATTTGGATAATTTGTATCACAATACAGGTAAGGAGGGTGAGAACATGGACCTCAGATTCTTAGTGTTAGACATGAGGCAATCATACTATGTAAATACGAATTGCCAAGCAAATACAAGAAAGCAAGTCTGCCAAGTGGAGAGAGTTAAAAGTAACACTAACTTGGTCACACACAAGACCTTTACAATTATAGTCAAACCAACTGAAATAGATATGATAGGAAAACTCACATAAAAAAAGAAGCCTAGAGAAGAACTCTTAATCAAAGTCAATATTAGAAATAACAGCTCAATAACATTAGCTCTCCAAGGCATCTTCAACACCAGGAAAGCCACCCAAATCAAAGTTACCAAAAATTGGGCTACTACCTCAACCAACACCTTGCTATAACATAACTCACCCCTAGAGACCTTAAAACCTGTTACCACACAAGCTTAACCTCCGATAGAGGCCTTTGACCCTCCCTTCACTTGCTTTCTGATCACCACCTTGAGAAATCTGGAATAGCATTTGAGTCACCCCTTGATCTATGTTGCATAGTAACTAAGGATAAGTTGGTGGAGAATACTAGCGATGATGAGAATATGGGAGCAGATTCGCTTGTAAGAGGCACAACAAGTTAATGCGAATCATTGCTTGGAATTTTCATAGGGTGGATAGAAAGTAATTTTACAATGAGTTTAGAGATATCAGGATCAACCAAAAATATGAAATCATTATGATCTTAGAACTTTGTATCAGTGGTAAAATAATGACAAGAACGATTAGGAAAATAGGTATGAATAGATTTGCTATTATTGAAGCCTAGGGCTTCTAAGTAGGGATTTGGCTCCAATTAATTAAAGATTGAATGACAAACTAAAATTCAGGAGATTCTCAAATATGCGATTCACAGTCTTATCAAAGAGGATAATAGGGACATGAGTAGCTATTCATTGCTGTATACGGTAACTCTCTCCAAAGTAACAAGAAAGTTATGTGGGTGGAGCTTTCAAACCTATCATCCACCCGTTGACTTCCTCGGTGCATGATTAAAGACTTTAATGACATCCTTACCCTTGAAGAAAGGCAAGTTGAAAAAGCAACCAATCTTAATGAATATCTCCAATTTTAGAATTGGCTCAAAGAATGTAACCTAGAAGACATTAGATATAGAGGGTTGAAAGATATGTGGTGGAGCATGAGGTAGTATCCTACCTCAATAGAAAAAAAAAAAAACTTGATAGAATTGTTGCCAATGACTTTTGGAAAATAGATTTCAAATAGTTATAGTCACTGACTTTAATAAAATCTCGTCTTGTCTTATTTGTGTCGGCATGAATGGCATTGCCCTAACTCTTACACATGCAAAGGTTTTCAGATTCAAGACTATGTAATGCAACCAATCTTACTATAATGAGTTTATTAAGAAGGTTTCGAAAAGCTCACTTAAGACTATATAAACTAAACTATTGACCATAAGGGACCGTTTGAAATTTTGGAATAGGGAAGAATTTTGTAATATCTTTAAAGAAAAGAGAACTTTGGCTGATTGCATCAGGAGAGTTCAGGATGCCCTCCCTCATGATGATTTAGTTCGGTTAAGAGAGCTTGAAGAAAAATTCATCCAAAACTACAAGGTGATCCTTGATAGAGAGGAGATTTATTGGTTCTAGACATTGGGACTCAATTGGTTTTCCGTGGGGAAGAGAAATACAAAACTATTTTTTAACACTACTATAAATAAGAGAAGTTATGATAGGATTACAGCTCTCAAAATTAACAATGGAGATTGGACTTGTGACAATGATATGCTGAAGGAAGGGGCAGTTAACCATTTTAGGAACATATTTTTGGACCCAAATCCTTCTCTCAAGGAAAGCCTCCACCGTCTTTGTCCCAAAAACATAATTCTTGACAAGCATCTTGAAGACATCATGAGTTTGGAGGAGATTAAGCAATCTTTATTCTTAATGAAACCTCTCAAGACTTTTGGATGGACAAATTCCATATCATGTTCTTCCAAATGCACAGGAGTTAGTGAAGGAGGACATTTGTAAAATCACAACTAAAGCTTTTTAGGATGATCACCACCCTAAAGATGGAAATTAGGCCATGCTGGTTCATAACCAAGGTGGAGGGACTTCAAAACTTAATTTAGGCTTATTGCATTATACAATGTGATTTACAAAATAATTACTAAAATCATTGTTCATATACTCAAAATACTTATGAATGATCTCATTAATACTACCCAAGCCAATTTCCTTCTAGATAGGAAGACCCATGAAAACAATCTAATGGCACAAGAAATGTTGCATATCATGGGAAAAACCAAAGGAAGAAATGTTGCAATGTCCCTGCAAAATCAATCTTACATAAGGCTTATAACAAAATTAGATAGGAGTTTGTCCATGACATACTTCTAACACTCAACATTTTCAAACTACCTTGTTGGACTCATTATAGAGTGCATCACCATTTTCCCATTCACAGTACTTTGGAATGGAAAATTTAGTAACAATTTTCAACCATCTCGTGACATTAGACAATGGAACCCCCTCTTAATCTACCATTTTGCTCTTTGTATGAGTATCTCTCTCACCTTATTAATAAAGATGTTTTAGAAAGAAAGTGAAAACTAATTAAAACTTGCAGATTCAAACTGGCATTTTACAATCTTAGTCTTACAGATAATCTCATTTTATTTGTTAAGGCTATAAAAAATTAGCTTATCAATATTTTGAGACTGCTTAACTACTACTAAACCGTTGGATAAACCATTAACATAAACAAATCTCAAATTTTCATGTCCACGTGTGTCTCTAAACGCCTTGCCTCCGAGCTTTAAGCTTAACATTGATTTAGGCTAATTTGAAACCTTGAAACCTATTTGGATGCTAAGATGATTCATGGCCACACTAGTGAGGTTCACTATAAAAAATTATTGAGAGAGTCCAAAAAGCCTCCTCAATTAGAAGACAAGGCATATAACTGTCATTAGAAGGGTAATCTTCATTCAAACAGTGACTTAAGCAGTCCCTATCTAAATTAGGTAAGTGTACTCCATATCTAATAGTACATGCAAGAAACTCAATCAGATTAATAGAAACTTTTTTTGAGGAGATCGCAAAGTTCACTTCATTAATTAGGAAGAAGTATGCACCTCAAAAGTAGATGGGTCTGGGTCTTAAAAAGGACTACATTAACAACTTGCCCATTTTTAGGAAGGTGGGGTGGGAGTTGTGTTGTGGCTCCAACAAATTGTGGGCTTAGATATTTAGAGCCAAATATGTAAATAATTTTAACTTTCCCGAAGCAAAGAAAAATAAAAATATTTCCTTCGCTTGGCATAGTATTCTCATGACAAGGGATTTAATCTGCAAGTAAATTAGATGAAACATTAAAAATGGATAGAAGATCAAATTTTGGATAAACAAATGACTAGGTGCTGACCCTCTGTTGAATTTCATACACGAGTCAATAGTAATTGAATAGTTGGAAAGCAAAGTGGCAGATTACTTGTGGTCGGATGGAAAAATGGAAATTGGATATACTGGAAGGCAAACTCAACAAGAAAGGTCTCAACTAGTTATGGGGGACTCATGTCCCGAGACGTTTAGACAGTAAAGATAAGAAAATTTTGGACAAACCAAAAACACTTATTATCTCCTTTAAGATCAACAAATTAAAACACCACCAAAATTCAAAACATTTATTTGGCTTATATTAAGAGATAAATTATTTACAAATGCTTATAGATTTAGAATAAAATTGACATTATCACATGCTTGCAACTTATTTGGACTTTTAGAAACTTCCAAGCACATCGTTAGAAGCTGTCAAAGAACCAAAGAGATTTGGCAAGCCATGCTGCAAGCTGTATATGACTCAAGTATGCACTCTAAAATCCTCCCCAAAATATCTTAATTCTAACTTAGTTTCTACAAATAATCAACAGAGTAAATATCTTTTTTTATAATAATTTTGATTGTTATGGGTTTGGCGTAACGGATTCATTTTTAGGAAAGACTAAAATTTATTACCTAAGTCTGAAAAATCAATATGCTTATTGGCTTATGATCTTCAAAGTGCTCATCTCTTCTTACATCTATACTAGAGCCCTATAAATAGAATTAACAGATGGATCCCCCTAAGAGTTAGATGAATCAAAATAAATATAGATGCTAACATTGATAAGGATGAAAGAGTAGGCTTATTAGATAGAGATGATAAGACTTTATAGGTGTTTGGATATTTTGATTGGTTTGAAAGTATGGGCATTCTCAAGGTAGAAATCTTGATAATTTGACATGCTTTCAAAGTTGCTTGAGTAGAAGGTTACCAAGGTAATTGTTGATTGACTCACCTATGGTAGTTCAAAAGCTCAATAACTGTGTCGAGAAGATAGATTGTAATACAGGTTTAATTATATACTGCAAGATCAATTTAGAGAAAAACTAAAAATATAATATGTCGCACATTTTTAGGAAAGGCAACTCGTCAGTTTACACACTAGCAAAAATTAGAAGATATTGGAAGGCACCCAAACAAGAATGGAATATCCCACCAATAGAGATTGTTCATTTTCTAAAATTGATAAGATTGTAATATCAGATGTTAATAAAAATATAGCATAATTTTATCTTATTTTATTTTTGCTTTTCCTTCCTTGATTGTACTAACCAAATAAATAAATAAAAAATAAAAAGAAAATAAATTATAATTTGTTAAAAATATTAATAGTAAAGGAAAAAAAAATATTTACATATAGATTACTTGGTCTATCTAGAAAATAACTATTCAATCCAATAATAATTGTTATCACTGTTGTCACCACTAATTCCACACTAGTCAATGCTGCAACCACGGCTGCGAACTACCACACAAGTCATCGTCTTTACAGGTTGCCACCACCAACGTTACTCGATCACCATCACTATCATAGCCATCACCACCGGCATCACCACGATTACCACAATCATTGAAACTATGGTCACAATCAGTACTGGCAATATCCTTTGCGGCTACTCTTAGAACAAACGAACAATAATTTGCATTCCCACTTAACTATTTGCATATGATTGAATAATTAAAAAGTATCAAATCAGCCAAACACTACAATGCCTTTAACAAAAGACAGTTGATTTCACGGAGGGGATTTAGTTGAGAAATAGACTTGGTTTTTTATTTTTGATTTTGATGCTTGCGGTACAGGTTTCACGTTGAGGCTTAGTTTGGCTTTGTTATCCTTTTGGACTTCCTTTGTCATTTGTTTGAGATATTTTTATATAATATGTAATATTATAATTGTCACGGTTGGACACCTAACCATTAATTAGATAATAACATTACACTAAATCATAACTCTCACCACGTGTAATTTATCTATTTACATGTGTCATCAACAAAACACAAGTCATAAAAATATATACATCTCCACTACACAAACTCAAAAGAGTATTTTTATACCACCCTATAAGGTTAATAAAATTAAGACAACTATTGTCCGTCAATATTATTCTAAAAAATACTCTACGTCAGCACCAACCATGCAAATGTCAAGCCACCACTCCAAAAAAGCACAAAGTCTATAAGAGTAAGCCAAATACACTTTAAGTATATACAAATGAGGATAATGAGAACTAAATATCTGACTTAGATTCCAATGAATATGAATTATCAAAATAAATATAATTTTTAATATAATAATTTGTGATGATCCAATACTATTTAAACCACACCAATGCCATGCCTCATTGGTAAAGCTATAAATTATAGGTTCTTAACCCCATTAAACCTTATAGCAAAGGTGTAATACATGTAAATAAATAAACAAGTAATTTATATTGAATATGTCAAAAGATTAGTTTCATGAGTCCAATGACATATTGTCATATCCAAGTATATGATACTAATTGGGACACCAATAACGAGTTGGCCCACAAAGGAGGAAACAATCCAAATTTACAACGGTCCAATTCTACTTTGACGGTCAATGCGTTTGTTGACTAGATGAAGAGTAAGTTGGTCGGCGGAGATCTAAGAGTAGGATGGTCGATTAAAGTATAGAACGATCGATGCTTCCGTTAATTGAAGAGGTGGCTAGTAAACCGATTGGGGCTCAGGACGTGCATGGCCCAAGCAGTAATTGGTCCGCGTATCCATCTTAGAGTTACAACGGTCATCTGTCCTAATTTTTTACCTTTCTAAGAAGGTAGGCTCCATTGTAACGGTCATCTCTGAAATTAGTGCACATCACGGAAAGAAGGTGCTAGAATCTGTGCACAGTTTACCGAAAATCTTAACAATTATAAAATATAGAAGGAAGGAGATTAATTTTTTGGACCGTTATAGTCAAAAAAGTACTCAGGCTTGCGCCAAGAAAGGCAATAATCCCTAGCAGAGTACGGGCATCTAACCTTTCTGCGTAAGAAAGGAGCCTAGGACCATGGTTATAAAAGTCATGAAAGCTCTCTTCAAAGGCATGCTCTCAAATACATACGAAAATGCCCTCAAAAAGCCTTTAAGCAATCTTAAGCTCTCAGAAGTTCTTAATCTCTCTCGAGCCCTCTAGTGCTCTCTCTCTCATATTCCAATTCCCAACGAATTTTGGGTTGAAAAGTTTTGCTTCTCACGAGCAACCATATAAGTCACTCATCCTACGAGTGTGCTCCCGCCTACACAAAACACTTATCAGCATTCATACTGTATCTGCTGCATCCACCTTCTCATTTTGGAAGGCCAATTATTAACTTGAGCGTTGGAATATTTTTAGTGGGACCAAATTCTGCCGTTATCTGACCTCTTATTTGAAATTATGGTGTGAAAGATCTAAAATTAAGCGAACGAAGACTGGAATTCGACGAAAATTGACAACTTGAACCTGGTTCATGTCCCCAAAATTGAGAACTGGAAGGCTGACCAACTTGCTAGAGTAGCGCGGCTAACGATCCGGAGCAGTACTCGAGGGACATGAGAGAGGTTTTGGAGCGTGGTAAAGATGTCTAACAACTCCTCTGGGATAGGGATGCGAAGCCCACTCCTCAGATGATGAGCCTCGAACATAGTGATACACCTCGAGGTGGGAAGCCAGGCCCTATTGTGCTCACTGGGTATCACGGGGACGATCTCACGTGGAATGCTGAACTCCACGTATAACTCTTTCACCTCACTAGTGGTAATCACAGAGACAATCTCGACAATAGAATGAGTCATGGCAACAAAGGGAAGAAGAGTAGTAGAGACTTAGAAAATTTTTAGTGTGGGAAAGTTAAATGAACGGATTGGTTTTTGTAAAGGCACGTGACCGTTGGTAAGGAAATGCCTCGAAAACGCATACCAATTATGGTGGACACATGTCACAACCGGAAAGGGCACAATCAAATCAGATCCCTTGCAGAATTAATTATCGGGATTGCAAATTTATTGTGTTGACAAGTGGCAAATTTTTCATCTGATAGTTCAGCGTTATGATGGCACGTCGTTTCAATTCTGACAAGTTTTCGAATTTTGGCCAGAGCAGTCAACGAATTCGGTCAACATTTCTTTCCTCACAAGCTCTCCGGATTTTGGCCAAAACGATCAACGATCCGGTCAACAATGCTCTTCACGCTCAACTCTTCGGATTTTGGCTAGAATGGTCAACGATTTGGTCAACGCTGCTGTACTTGCCGGGTTCCTCGAATTCTTACCAGAGCGGTCAATGAATCCGATCAACGTTTCTTCTAGTTCAATTCCCCGGATCTTGGTGTTACGATCAACTACCGCGAGCGACACGATCGGCAGACCAAGTACCATTGCTAGTTTCAAGCTGTCTCGAGCAAATTGCCTAACCAGAAATGTCCCATCATGAATATATTGGAAGCCGAAGTCCCAGACCACAGTGTGGGGGGCTAGTGATGAGGACGCCAATAATAGGCTGGCCCACGAAGGAGGATACGACCCAAATCCACAACGACCCAATTCTGTTTGGACGATCAACGCTCCGTTGACCAGATGAAGAGAAAGTGGGTCGGTGGAGACCCAAGAACAGGACGGGCCATTAAGGTTTAGAACGGTCAACGCTTCCGTTGATCGAAAAGGTGGCTAATAGACCGGTTTGGGCCCACAACAAGCGCGACCCAAGCATTAATTGGTTCACGTGTCAATTTCAGAACTATAACGGTCATCTGTCCTAATTTTTCGCTTCTCCAAGAAGGTGTCAGAATCTGTGCGCTATCTGTTAGAAACTCTAACAGTTATAAAATATAGAAGGAAGGAGATTAATTTCTTGGACCATTACAGCCAAAAAATGGTTTACGCCTGTGCTAAGAAAGGCAACAATCCTTAACTTAGCACGGGCATCTGGCCTTTCTGCGTAAGAAAGGTTGTCAAGAGCCATGGTTATAAAAGGCAATGAAAGCTCCCTTCAAAGGCACTTTCTCAAATACGCACTACAGCGCCTGTGAAAAGCCTTCAAGCAATCTCAAGCTATCAGAAGTTCTTAATCTCTCTCGAACCCTCTAGCACTCTCTCTCTTAGATTTTAATTCCTAGCGAACTTTGGGTTAGAGAAGTTATACTTCTCACAAGTAACCACATAAGTCATTCATCCCACGAGTTCATTCCCGCATAGAGAAAACACTTATCAGCATTCATATTGTATCTGTTGCATCCACCTTCTCATTTCGGAAGCTCAATTACTGATTTGAGTGTCGAAATATTTTCGGTGGGATCAAATTTCGCCGTTAGTTGATCTCTTATTTGAAGTTGTGGTGCGTGAGATCCAAAATTTGGCGAACGGAGATCGAAATCCAACGAACAGTTTGACCCGAATCTATTTAAATTTGAATTCAAAACACATCACAAATGAAGATCGAAATTCGATGAACAGCTCGACCTGAATTTGTACAAGATTGAATTCAGGATGCATCAAATACTAAAATAGTGATTTAGATAGTATAAGTGTTGAGTCAGCATAATAAGCAATAAAAGAAAATACAAACGAGTTCATAAGATAAATTTGAACATATAACAATATCAAATAGAATGCTTCTCAATACAAAACTATTTAATCTAACAAAGATTGCAAACTATAAGATGTAATTTTTATCACAAAGTAATCCTGTAATCTACATAGGAGGGTATCATGATAGTTTGATACATGGAATCAGAGTTTCACCATAACAACACCTAATAAGCAAGAAATAGTTAACATATGGTTGTTCGGAACAACACCTAACTAATTTCACCATATTGTATGAAAAATAAATATGCCATTCCACATGTAAAAGATGTGCCTTAATTTTTTTAAAATAATGGGAATCTAAAAATATTTAGTTGGACGTGACATGCAGTGTAATATAATAAAAAAGATTTGAGTGAATATTATTTCATGGGACTTAAGTCAAGGCAGAAGCAACAAATTTATTTTCAGAGTTTGAAAAGTCTATAAATCAATTATATATATATATATATTCAAGCTTTTGAAAATTTCAAATTTGTACCATCATGTCTCAAATTGACTAAATCTGTTAGTCGGAAAATACCGACTTGTTCAAAAAATAATACGTTGAGTCACAAATACCCATGAAATTCTTTGCACTGTCAACTGGGTTATCTATCAAAATAATATTTTTAAGTTATTTTTACTTATTAAAAATTTATGAATAAAAAGAGTTATTTTCTTTTGTTTTTTATTAGTAAACAAAGCAATACGATGATATTATTATACAAAATAATACATGCGAAGATCAGATGAATAGTCCATTACCCACCTACAGAAAAGGGAGAAAATTAATTTACGCCCTCCTCGCTCGCCCGAAATATAAAAAGGAAAATCGACAAAAACGATTACATAGATACGGAGCATCCCAACAAGCCGAATCGAAATTCCAAATTACTTTCTTCCATCACGCCCCCCCCCCCTCCCCTCCACCAAAATATCTCCTCCTCCTCCTCCTCCTCCTCATATGGTTCGTGCTGTGTGCCTGCGAGAATCGGAGATGGCCAGTCTGTGGAACAAATTGAAGAAATCGTTGTCCTTGAAGCTCTCAACGCCGTGGCCATCACCATCGCCAGCGCCAGCGCCAGCGCCGTCTCCGTCAACTGATAATTCGAAGTCCTTTGTTTCCAGATCGTCGTCCTCCTCTTTTGCATCTCGCTTGCCTCGCTGTATCAGCCACCGATCCCACAAGGTCAGTTACATACTTTCCCGTCTCCACTATTTTGTCCGTTTCGGTATTATTTTTCGCAATTTTCCGTTGCCGGGAGCTTTTTTCCCGACCGACGGTGTGTTTTGCGGCAGCTTTTTAAGGGTTAGTTCTAATCGCGAGAGTATCGACTAAGTCAGAGCCGTCTTCTCTTACCTTTTTAGCCGAAGTACGGTATTCTTTCATGACCAAAATGCCCCCCCTACTCCTTTTTTTTTTTTTTTTGTAACTGTAGTAGGCTAGTGACCTAGGAAATGGAGGGGAGGATAAAGTAAGGTGGCAAAGGGCAGCGGAGTAAAGTATATAGGACATTTATCGTCATAAAGTAGAGTGATAAAATGCCGTCGAGCGAAACGGAGAGAGAGAGGCAATGCCGCTGATGGAACGGAAACTAATTCTCATGGAAAAAGTAGTATTCCGTTGCAGAACTTTTCGTTTTCTTTTCTGTTTTTTTTGGTTAATTAATTATTTTGTTGGGTCGATGTAGCAGCCTGTTCATCTTTTAAATAGGCTTTTCATTTAAAAAAAAATATCAGTGGAGCGTGTCGATCCATAACATCTTAAATATATATCAGAAATACATTTAGATGGAATACGTTGACCATGGTCCATTTGAATTAGAAAGGTACGATATATTATTATCGTAACTCTCAGGAGGAATAATTTGAGCTCGGACCATTTGAGTTAAAACATAATAATTCCTTAGGTGAAATAATTTGGCACTTGTATTTCTAGCACTTTCTATCATAATTCTTCCAAATCCCAAAATCAATTTAAAATCTCCTTCTCTTCAAGAAATGTTAAAATATATTTTGGAGGGCTTTCATTACGCGCGAGTAATCTACAGTTACTTGTCAATATTTTGTATATAATATGATTCTTTGCACAAATAGAAAACATGTTGATTGCCTGTAGCCGTCACCGGCCGTCCGGGTTTTTTATGTGGTGTTGCATGCCGTTACGCAAATTGCCTGAGAATGTATCAATCATCAATTTGGTTTATGCAAGGTAAATTTCCTAGTCGTTTGGGCTAGATCTAGTATCAATTTTGATTAGTAAACTAGTTGAAGTCACTAGTTTCCCATACACGATTTCAATAAAATTAGCACTATTCTCGGGGAAAAAAATGTCATTAAGGTAATTGAATTGAAAATAATTGGGAAAAAGATGTAAATGAGTGTCAATTAGGGATATTTTTCCATGATAATTTGGATAAATTCTTTATCCAAGATAGAATTGTACTGAAATAAGAAGTTGAGATTTTAATAACATATGAATGTGTTATCTATGGTGTTTTAATCTTGCTTTTGCATTAGTTCACGTAAATAATCAATGAATCATTGGTGGTGGTTAGTAAAAGGCAGTTGGAAACTGAATAAATTTTCAAAAATTGAACAATGCATCTCATTTTATAATTATTTTTGGAAGATATATTTGTCAAATATAGTAAAAACAAGTATATATTGTAATTTTCTGTAATATTATATTTTCAATTATATAATATTGCAATGTCATAATATTCGTCATTTGCGCCCACCACTGGCGCTTGATCCAACGGTTACCAGTTCCATCATTTTCTCGATCAAGCAAGTTTTATTGGCAACGCTGCTCGCTCTTGGGGTGAAGACGATGCATCCAAATGCTGTGTTACAGGTCGAAATGCTGTGTTTTCGTTTGACAAAGATCGGGTTCAAAAATGCTGTGTTTTACCACATTTTTTAATCTGTTTGCTGCGTTTCTATCTAAGGCTCAATTCGGCTCCCAAAAAAATATAACCGTGAAACAACACCGCCTTTGCTCGCCCCAATTGTGCACTGTTCGCAGCTTTGTTTTTCGGCCAGCTTTGCTGCCACTTATTTTAGCCCAATTTATTTTTTTGTATCTCAATTTCATTTTTTTTTCCCGTTCAATGAAGCAACAAAAAAGAGAAAATAAAGAATGAACAATCATTTTACGGCCCTTCTCAATCAGAAAAACCACTGGATATATGCTAAACGTATTCAAATTATTCTCAATCAGTTTCACCGTTTTCTCTAACATACAATCAATCAAAACCTATTTCACGCAAACTAAGTTAATCTCTCACACACACCACACCAAGGATTTAATCCTTTCTTATGAATATTCCCGGGAAGAAAATCACATATCTCCAAGAAATCGATTTGTCACATGAAAACATTAGCCACCTTTACGACCGGTCAACACTTCGTGGCTTTTGAAATCCATTTCTCCAAAGAACCGGTTTTCCAAGACGGTTAACATCGAACCATATTAAATATTGGGGCAACATTAACTTACCAATCCGGTAACTTTCTTTTATGAGCATTAGCTAGTATATTTAATTTACTAGAACTTGCTTTACGGGAGTGATCCCCAACACTCATGGCTCTCATAGACAATGATATATGCTAGCGTATTCAAATTATTCTCAATAGTTTAAAATACAATCACTAGGTTCACTCGATGCGCACTTTTCTTAAGGGAAGAAAATTATGAAACTAGCCACCATAACAAAGAAGCTTTTGAAATAGATTCTTTTTTACCGACAATTAAATATTATTTAACATTTTATTTTATGGTTAGCTAGTATATTTATTTCATCTATCAACACGATATTTGATCATTTTGAAGATGCCAAAAAAGTATGAAACTTTCTACAATAATGCTATTCATTTGTTGTTTTTGCTCATCAATATTAGATTATGCAAGAATTTGATCAATAAATATATAATTTTTTTCCTAAATGTGTTATTTATAGAATCAGTTGACATCAATTGAACTATAATGGGAGTCTCGAGCAGAGCTTAACAAATTTGTAAATTATCGGGAAGGATTTCACCTTACTCAATTTTTTGTCTTTTCGTGAA
This sequence comes from Nepenthes gracilis, assembly GCA_033239525.1. Lineage (NCBI taxonomy): Eukaryota > Viridiplantae > Streptophyta > Magnoliopsida > Caryophyllales > Nepenthaceae > Nepenthes > Nepenthes gracilis. Next base: position 29,186,132 of record BSYO01000003.1, read on the forward strand.
AATTTGAATCTATTAGAGCCTTTCAGTTGCATAGGCATCCTTGCCTTTCACTTGATAGTGAGTTTATTTTTGAAGAAATACGACTTTAAACCGAGGAGTCCCAATATATAGACATAGCTTTTGTGGTCCCCTCACAAACTCCAAGTTCTAAATTTTTACATTAAAACTCTGGATCAGATAATCAACCATCGTTTGATCCAAATATATATTGATACTATCATGTAAAAGGCCATTCAAAATACAATCATTCTAAGAAGAAGCGCTTCTACTAGCATCGGAATTTCTCTTCAATTTGAACAACAGCCATCACTAACACTGAACCAATAAAATCAGACACTACAACTCCATCTTCTGCTTTATCTACTGAAGATCTTAATGTAATCATCAACTAAATTTTATCCCGTGTGGGTTCTATCGCTAAACTCGCCCTATCTGCCATTCGAGGTAATTATTCTTGGATTATTGATTTTGTATACTACAATCACATGGCTTTTGACCAAAACTAGTTCACTAACAAAATTGAAGCCTTTCATGCACCACAAATCTATACAGCCAATGGATTTCGTATGCATGTTAGTAAAATTGGCACCATTTCTATTTCTTCACTTTCTATTTTCAACGCTTAACTTATACATTGATCGTCTTATTTATTATTATCTGTAGGATAACTATGTGATATTGGTCTAAAATGTCACTTTTCTTTTTATGGTTATAATATACGGGATCTTTGGACAAGACAGCTGGTTGGGACAAGCCGTAATATTAGATGTCTATTTGAGCTCAAAACGCTTCATATTCTATCTAATCTTTCTAGTACCGTTGCTTTGTTGTTTGGACCAATCAAACCTAGTCTTATGTGGTATTCTTATTTTAATCATATGTCAAATTTTAAAGTTTAATTATTAGCATCTATGAGTCATTGAGAAATTTTTTGTGATAAATCTTTTGATTATATGTTTATCAACTAAGCAAATACAAATCTTTATTTTTTAAGTTTAGTGAATCTATTTCTCATACTCCTTTTAATCTTATTTATTCTAACATTTACATTCTTGCACCTATACTTACTAAGGGGAATTAAAATATTTTGTTACTTTTATTAATGATTTCTCTTATTACTCATGGATATACACTCTTTTATGTCGCTAATCTGAATTGTTAGAAGTATATCAAGAATTCTACAATAAGGTATGTACTCAATTTTTAAAACAAATCAAAATCCTTAAATTCGATAATGCTAAGAAATATTATGATTCATCCTTCATGGATACCATCAAATTACATGGCACCATATACCAAAAATCTTACCCAAACACATCCCAACAAAATGATCGTATTAAATTGAAGTATGGTCATTCTTAACAGTGTTCGATCTCTCCTTATGTCAACTTCTCCACTACAACTTATTCCATGAATCGCCTTCCATCCTTAGCTATTTAAAATTAGATCTCATGCAAGTGTCTTTTTGATTCACTATAACATTTTTTTTGTGTTTTTGGATGTACGTACTTTGTTTTCTTTCAATCTTACGAATGAAATAAACTAGAATCCCAAGTTCATTTATATTGCTTTTTTGGTTATAATATTGAACATAAATGATATCAATGTTATGGCCTTATCTCTAATATACTTTGTATCGCTCGTAATGTCATCTTCTAGGAGCACAAAATACTTACCAGTTTATTCCCTCTCTCTTCGACCTGTGATATACTCTAAAGTTTTTATTGATCTACTATTCAATTTATTTCCCGATTCTATTACTAGTGTCTTAATGCCCAACATTTCTGGCCCAGCTCTTATAGACGATCTTCCTAAGCTTGTTTAGGATATAGTTGATCCATTTATTGGTCCACTGATTCTCCCCTCAGTTGATTTTCCTGCTCATCATTTCACTTGGGTACATGAGCTCCCTTCTTGCATTTGTAATTTTCATTATTTTATAGCACTTGCTACATTATATGAACCTATAACCCATCGAGAAGCCAAATCTCATCTTTCTTGGCATTAAGTAATGACTGATGAAATTCTTGCTCTTGAAAAGAACTTTACATGGGATTTGGTTGACCTGTCTCTAGAAAAATCGGTGATTGGAAATAAGTTGATGTATAATATCAAAATTAAGTTTGATGGCTCGATGAAATATTATAAAGCTTATCTTATTGCTTATGGCTTTATTCAGAGGTTGGAATTGACTATGATGAGACTTTTGTACTTGTGACTCGTCTTACGTCTGTCTATTCTTTGATTGTTGTCGCCGCCATTTGGTAATGGGTACTTTTCTAAATTGATATTAAGAATGTCTTCTTTCATGGTGACTTGATTGAGAAAATCTAAATGCGACCCTCACCTGGGTATGACCATACTCCAAACACATTCTTCCGTCTTAGTAGAGCGTTATATGTCCTTAAACAAATTCTCAGAGTTTGATTTGCTAAATTTAGTTCCACCATTACCAAATAGGGTTTTACATTTAGTGCTCTTAACTCAGTTTTTTTTACATGTACAATATCATCTGGCATCACTAGAGATGATTGTATTAGAATCTAATCTATTAAACTTTTCTATATTATTAGTTTAAGATGAAAGATCTTAAAAATCTTAGTTACTTCGTAAGACTTGAAATAACCTTATATTTTAATGGATATTTTCTTTCTCAAGCAAACTATTCTTTTCATTTGTTCACTCATGCCACCATAACTGACAACATGACTGCTCCCACTTTGATAGAGTTGAATGTCAAATTTATTTCGTCTGATGGTACTCTATCAGATGCAACCCGTTATTGATAACTAGTTAGATGGTTGGTTTATCTTACGGTTACTTATCCTAATATTACTCATGCTGTTCATCTTGTTAGTTTATGGCCGTGCCATGATTTAATCATTACGCTGTTGTGCTTCATATCCTTTGATATATTAAAGGATTTTTATTCTATGGACTTAAATTCTTTACCTATTCATTTTGTTAGTTACGTGTTTTTCTAATGTAGACTGGGCACGTGATTTCACTGATTGACAATTTACTACTGGATATTGTTTCTTTTTTAGGATATATCTTATTTTACGGAGAAATAAAAATAAATCTGTTATAGCACCCTCAAGTATAGAAATAGAATATTGTGTACTGGCCGATGCTACTGAGCTTTTTTAATTACATTGGCTACTAGAAGATATGAGCATCACACATCCTAATGTAGCTAGTCTACATTGTGATAATCAAAGGGTAATATGAATTGCACACAATGATGTATTTTATGAGCTTACTAAGTATATTGAAAATAATTATTATTTTATTCATCAATACATTTGGTAAGGCACTATACATCTTCATTACATATCATCAGTCAACCAACCCACTGACATCTTCACCAATTCTTATGCCATAGGACGATTTCATGATTCAGTTTTTGAAATCAAGTTGGTCTCTAATTTACTTGAGTTTGAGGGGGATGTCAAATATAGTAAAAAATAAATATATATATTGTAATATTATGTTCACAAATATATAATATTACAAAATCAGAATATTGTATAAATATTATTTGTATCTTTATAATCATTATTTTTTATATATGTTTTTGTATTGGCTGTTTTATATAAGAAACCTATCATTGTATGATAAACACATACATAAGTCCATAAGTACTCTTATTCATATTCTATGTCTTTTGTATATTCATCAATTTCTAACAATATTAAATTTAATTGATTATTGAAATAAATTATAACTACATAACTTTTTAAAATTGGTTGCCACCATGATGTAACATGTCACTCATGGTATATTTTATAATTTATTGTAAATTTTGGAGCCTAATGCGTTCCCAGAGCTCTGCCATTCCCAGTCTCTGATCTCAATCCTTGTGGCTTATTAATCGTATAATATTTCGGGAATTAATGCCTAAAGAAATAATCTCTCTTCAAATGATATATTTTTTTGAAATATTTACCTGAGAACAAATTAATAAATGTGCTTCCTAAAGATGCCTTGGATATTTCTTGATATTGTGACCTCCAATTTGTTGCTTTTCGGATAATAAGAAAACATATTTAAGATATCTCGAAATTGATCTTTTTAAGGTTTGTGAGTTTTTCATTAACTAAGTGGGGACTGCAACAATGATGTCTAAATACTTATTTAGCTTGTTTTGAGTTGGTGTATCTGATTTCAACACCCCGAAAAAAAAAAAAACGAAGTTTTTATTTTATTACTTGGATAACTTTACCAAATCTACCAGAGCTTCTGTGGTCGGAAAAAATGAAGTATTCACAGCCTATAGGTATTTGAACCTTTTTTGTGTTGCCATTCCCAGCGTGAAAGTTAAATAAATAATTAACAAATCTTTTTTGAAAATAAGATAAAAATTAAAGATGGCATTTGTTTTTTATTCCATACCATATATAAGTTGGTTTGCAACATTATGACAACAAATTTCTAACAATAAGTAGTTCTTGAACTTGATCCATTCTAGAATACAATTTGAGATTCAAGTATTTGAGAAATTATTCCTTACGAGAAAAAGATTCATAAGAAAGGGAATCGCATAGTATGATCTGATAATGAAATGGTAGTCCACTTAGTGGTAAAAGAATTAATGTGGGCTGGTTATGTTTTGTTGATAAAAATGAGTTGCCAAGACTTAAATATAATATGAAACGGCATTGCCTGTTGAGTTCATAAAAAATGGTGCTAATTTGCACAGTTCACAAATCTTTGAATGTATACCGTAAGTTTTGGTAATTTAAGGCTAATGCTTGTATGTGTGTGTGAAACTAGAAGCTTTTGCAATTTTCTTTCCAGCAAGTTCATTGAACTCATGTATTGAAATGCATCGGCATATATCTGTGTATTCGTGTAGCTTGTGTACTCAGCCATACCTCTTCTTGTACTATAGGAGGATGGCGACATCCATAACTATTAACTTCTTTCATTCAAAGAATGTACATATGGTTTAACAATCCAATTTGAATTCAAGTTGTAGTATGCGTAAATTATTCTTATGTGGCTGGCTGCAGATAGATCATATGGGTATACACATTTTATGTACAATCTCAGGGTTTGAAAAACTAAAATCATGGTAGTTATATGCATTTGTACACCCATATATTTGTGCAGGCTTGGCACAACGATAGTGTGACCTCCGGGCCATAAGTTCAAATCATGTAAATAACATGTCTTTAATGCAGGGGTAAGACTGCACACTACTGGCCCTTTCCAGATCTCACGATGTGAGATCATGCAACCCCCCTTTATTGGTATTTGTGTTGCCTATAATTACTCATGAGAATGAATATACTATTGGATTTTTTGATTATTCCTTTGTGGGTAACTTAACAAACGAAAAGTTATCAAAAATTTATACGAAACTTATGCGAGAATCGGAGTGTTTGTGCGTGCGGCAAAAGGCCAGGTGGTAAGATCAAGTCGGGCGCTTAGGGGTGTTCAAGCGATGAAGAAGTCCATATTTTAGACTTGGTGCACTTGCTCTGTACTCGACGGGCGCTCGAGCGTGGAATCCAAAACCCGGTGTGCTAGATTTGCTCTCACTGGGCGTTTGAGCATCGGTACGCGGTATAAAACACGGCTCACGCGTTTCAGGGTTACGATTCTAAAATTTTTCTCCACAAGGGGCGCCACACATAGAGAGAGGAGAGAAAAGAGAGAAGAGAATGTTGTTCGGTATCCGATCGAGATCTGATTTGAGGTCCGTTTTTCGTCAAGGTCGAGCACGTCGTTCTTGAGGTAATTTTAGAAACATATTTTCTTTGGTTACTTTTTTTCTCGTTATATTTTTCTTGTGGGTTATCGGGTGTATTAAGAGGAGGTTATATTCAACTATTCTTTACTCGAGTTCGGAGTGAAGAGATTTTGGAGGTGATTCTTATAATTGGCACTATTTATAGTAGATTTATTTGAAATTTGTCCCGTGATTTTTTTCTTTAATCGAGAAGGGTTTTCCACGTTAAAAATTATTGGGTATTATTTGTTTATTGTGCTCGCAAATTTGGTGGCTAATGGTTGACGAGGGATTCGTGTTTGTTCTGTTGCGTCGGATCGAGTGTATCCGGGTGTCGAATTCCCAACATGTACAAGCCTAGCTATGCATCTACTTTTTACTGCTAAACAAATAGAGTGCTCCAACTCATGTATAAATGCCTAAACTATTCTTCTTCTTGTCAGCGAGCAAGTGTGACATAATTCAAAGTTTTTTCGTGTGCAGTTTTATGTTTATATCAAGTTCCCGTGAGTGAGTTGTGCATTTAGCTGGATCATCAACTTTGAGTTCAGGATCTGATGTGAAAGTCAAGCTTCTGACATTCAAACTTTGAGATTGAGACGGACTATAAAAAAACTTTTCTTTTTTGCTTTCTTTGCATGGCATTCGCCATATAATTTTAAAAATAGGCATTGAGATTATATATTCACGATAGCATCATGAGTCCCATGGATTAATATTGGTGTAGGTGGTGGTTATATTTTTATCTTACGTATCAGATGATACATATTGATATTCTTGTGATAATATTGAGAGTAATTATATACTAAAAATTTGACCCTCTTTTTTCTTATATTTATCTATTTGAAACGCTTTGTCAATTTTATCAAAATTGAACTTCATATTTGAAAATAGAATTTGATACGGAATTATAAAATCAGACATTATGAATGTAAAATATTTTTTTAGTGACAACATCAAAACTAAGTTTGTGTTTGATGGGTCCATACCCATGAATCGACCCAAATGTTGAGATTTATGGTGAAAAGGCTGTCCGAAAGTCACGACCCAAGAGAAGGCACCTGCAGTCCAAGGTCCGAGATCGCACAGCTCAGGATCACCTACAAAGGCATGGGCCGGCCTAGTAGTTTGCCATGAATAGCCCTATTAGGACGGCTTACGATCCTTTTTTCCTGCGGGTTAAGGAAACTTGTTATAATTGGTCAGTACAAACCTGACAGATATTCCGAGAATATTCATTTATGATTTACATAATCTCTCCCAAAGTGACAATTGTCATACTAGGCGCCTCTCATGATCATGTCAAAGAAGGAAGGATACTTTCACTTAGCCACAGTTGTCATGACAGACTCTCACAATCGTGTAATCATTCCCAAAAAGGAAACTGTCATTGACAATCACCCATAATTATCTACACAGGTTAGCAATTCCGTGTGGACAACCATCTGCCAGCCCGAGTGCCCAATGGCCTAAGCACTATAAATACTCGTTTACACTTACAAGCAGGGATAAAATACTAAATTTAGAGAAGAGAGCTCTAAGAGGTAGACAAAAAACGGAGGAGTTCAACCCTCCATCTAGGAAGTGCCGCCCGATGAGTTCAACCTTCCATCCAGGAGGCCTTACCCCCGTTTAGGGGATGCCTTCCATCCAGGAGCCCTGCCTACTAGTCCTCCTAGAAGGTGGCCTGCCCAGTCCTCCTAGGAGGAGGCTTGCCTAGTCCATTTAGAAGTCCTGCCTACTAGTCCTTCCAGGAGGAGGCATGCCTAGTCTATCTAGGAGTCCTGCTCACCCGTCTTCTTATGAGGAGGACTGCCAAGCCCATTCAGGAGGCATGCCCTTTAATTCATTTACGAGCCCTCTGTCCTGGAGCCAAGAGCCGTCCCCTACCCAGTAGCCGTCCTTCATTCAGGAGGCCTGCCATCTATCAAGGAGACCATCCATTTAGGCGACCTGCCTTCTATCTAGGAGCCTTGCTCCTGTCCTCCACCTCTGAGTTGCCCCTTAGTTGGGTGCGCCTTCTAAATCGCTCCTCGATCGAGCACACCTAAATACTCAATTTTCACTACATGCATCAACGTATTTTCTTATATTATCGTATCTTTCTATTATCTTAAAAAGATATCTGATTTGAGCGTCGGAAGATATATCGAGGAGTGAGTTTCGCAAATCCTCTGACATCTTGTTTTTAGTTGTATCGCGCAAGGACCAGGTTCGAAGAGATACGGATCGGATAGACTCTAATTCGATTCGACACGAAAGATCGAATAGCTCCCTAACTTGTACAACCCTGATTCGGGGACACATCAATATTGAAGTTTGATCTCTTTTATCTAATATTTATCTATTTTAAAAGTTAGCTAATTTTAGCAAAATTGAGCTTTATATTTTCTAATATATTGCTAAAATACTCAAAATTTTAATCTGCACATATATCTTATTTCTATAAAATATGTGAATTTAATCTTCTTAGATGACGTGAGGATTTTGGAACATGTGTATTTAAGTTTCCAATAGTTGAATCAAAGAATCAATGCTGATAAATATTGATTGATATATTATAATATGTCAGCGATATGGATACCGAGAAATATGTATCGGGACCTCCTGATACCGATAAGTATTAATCGATGTTTTAGTTTATGAATTGGTGGCTCTAGATGGTGCTGCCTATGTTGTAATTTTTTTTTTTCTTTTTATATTGATGATGGCCTTAAAAATTAGTATTTTTAGTGAACTTTTGCAGTCTATACTTCGTTTTAGTATGTCGTAGTTCTTGTTGCTCATGGTCAAAACACCTTTGCAGTTGGTCAAAACTTTGGGAATCTACACTCCCTATTACTGACGAAAATTTTGCTTAGTTTTTGTGTGGTGTCTTGTGAAACTGTGTATTTTTCTTTCAACGCTTGTCTGTTTATTGTCTCAGAAAACATGTGCCATATGCTTGGGTAGTGTGAGAACAGGGAATGGCCTGGCAATCTTCACGGCAGAGTGCTCCCACTCCTTTCACTTCCGCTGCATTAGTGCCAGTATTAAGCATGGAAACCGCCTTTGCCCTATTTGCCGTTCTAAATGGAATGAGCTTCCTTTCCAAGCACCGATAGACCCTCCCCATCATTCTCCGGCTGCTGATATTTGTCCTCATTTTCCATCTGACGCTCAGCAGCTACAGTCACGATTCCAGCCAGAGCCCGAACATTTCTCAGATGATGACCCACTCTCCCTGCCACTTATGCCAACAACACCCCAGCCACCTAAGCTTCTGCATTCGCAAGGTGTAACCATCAAGGCCTTGCCCGAGTATCTTGCTCTTGGCTCCTCAGAATCATCTCCGTCATTCGCTGTTCTTGTTAGCGTGCAAGCCCCTCCCTTGCCTGAGGATGCTTCACACCTTGAGCGTGCACCTGTCGACCTTGTCACTGTGCTTGATGTCAGCGGTAGCATGGGTGGAGCTAAGCTTAGCCTTCTTAAGCGTGCTGTCTGTTTCGTTGCAGAGAACCTAGGCCCCTCAGACAGACTTTCCGTGGTCACTTTCTCATCAACAGCTCAAAGGGTCTCCCCACTTCGCAGGATGACTGACGAAAACCGTGAAGATGTAATTGCAGTTATCAATTCTCTCTCGGCTAGTGGTGGGACTAGTATTGTACAAGGATTAAAGAAAGGAGTTCGGGTGCTTGAAGAGCGGCGAGAGAAGAATCCAGTTGCAAGCATCATGTTTCTTTCTGACGGCAGAGACAATCGTGATTCAGATAGCAGTAACCAGCTTCGTCCAGGGCAGGTTCTGCCGTATCTGGGCCTTTTGCCCGATTCGATATGTCTCAGAAGTAGAGAGCGTAGAAATGAGGATCAAAGTATAAACTTCCCAGTGCACACATTTGGCTTTGGCACGGACCATGATTCTACTGCCCTGCATGCAATATCTGATGCATCAGGCGGCACTTTCTCCTTCATCGAGTCTGTTGGCACAATTCAGGATGGCTTTGCTAGGTGCATAGGCGGTCTTCTAAGTGTTGTGGCTCAGCAACTTCAGATCAGCGTCAGGCCGGCATCAGATGCTGTTCGTATTGTAGGCATACCTTCCGGAAGATATTGCAGCAAAGTTAGTGAGGAAGGTGACCTCGGTGTGATTGTTGTTGGAGACGTGTATGCAGACGAGGAAAAAGAATTCTTAGTGTACTTCTCAGTTCCAGAGGCCTCAGCAGCTGAATCTGGAGTAAATGAAGGAAAAACACCTTTGTCAGTTACCATGTGCACATACAAGGACCCGGTGTCAGAGGAGACGGTCAATGTGGAAGACCAGAGGGTGGAATTATGGCGACCTGAGGTAACGTCCTCCGCAGATAAGAAAGTGACGTTGGAGGTTGACAGGCAGAGGAATCGTGTATTGGTTGCGGAAGATATTGCACAAGCACAAGCTATGGCCGAGACGGGAAACTTTGAGGGAGCACAGGCTTTGCTTGCAGAGAGGAGGTCTGCCCTTTTGTCTTCAGCTTCAGGCCAAGCCGGGGATAGCCTCTGCGGCCATCTGGAAGCTGAGCTGAGAGAGATCAGGGAGAGAATGGCAAGCAAGGAGTTATACGAGGAGACGGGACGGGCTTATGTTCTTTCAGGAATGAGCTCCCATTTGTGGCAGAGGGCCACAACCAGGGGTGACTGGTCCACGACGTCATTTGGGGATGCAAGCGGAGGCATGAGCTATGAAACTCCTAACATGGTGAAAATGGTGACGAAGTCGCAAACCCTCAAATAAGGAAAGCCGGATTCAAGCAAGAGAGACGGCCTCACCGGATAACTTGAGGTGAGGGCTGTTCAATCATTTGTTTGTTTTTTGGTGTTCTGAAATTCCAAGGCCCTACTATTCTTGGATATGGTTTAGGTTTTTGTTCCAGTCTTGCTGTTGATTGCTTTTCACATTATTCCTTTTCATTACTATTCTTTTCAGGGTTTGGATTGAAATTCTTCCAAGAATTGAACATAAATACACTGTTTACTGCTGGCTGCCTACTTGGTAGGGATTGAAGATAATGTTCTCTGTGTTTGCATTGCTTATTGTGTTTGGATCAACTTTTTAAAAAAAAAAAAAAAACTTCTGCAAGCTATTAAGTGGAAACAGAAGAAGGATCTAAACAAAACAAAGATACCACCCACCAAGGCTCGAAGACATCAGCAAAACAAGCTCCCAACTATACCGAATGACACCAGCATGTGAAATCCGGAATATTCCATTACATAATTCTGGTGAATATTGTTGTAGTTTTTCTAACGTCTTCCTGAATGCGGAAACTTAACATGCTCTATTTTAAGATGTTATGGGAAATGTAAAATACAACCCTGAGGTGCTCTATTTCTTCTAGCCGGAACAAGGAGGGCAAGCGCTGTTAAGTCCCACCCAGTTGAAATTCTACTAGAATTAAAAATTTATTGCATAAATAAAAGGAGTTATATCCATCATTTATTTACCAGACTTTTAATTTTGACCATCCATATTAGATCTCAATTGGGGCACCTTGCTCTTATTTGTAAGAGAATTCACAAACGGAGGGGGGGGGTGGTCAGTAACAATACAATGAGATAATATTTTGGCATAAACCAGTTTTCATTCGAAAAACCAATCCGCAATACCAATCCCACTCTGTGGTCGTTCAAGTAAAATAAATGACCGTTGGGGTCCGTCTTGCCCACCATCGCCTTCCTTTTCTATGGCCCGTCACTGCATCTGCTTTCTTCAAACCCTTCCTATCTCCGGGACTTAAAAGGGAAGAAATTTAGGGTCTATTCGGTGTATTCAAGAAAGTTTTACTCAATTTGGAAAAAAAAAAGAAAATTCTAAAAATATATTCAAATATCTCTATTTTTTCAATTAACAGATAAAGATAAGACTTCTCAGCTTCTGAACTATAAAATAAAATTTTTCCTTTTTGAACAAAAAATGAAAACATCAAAATACAAGCATGCATTACCCATATCCACTCTCCAAGTACAGATAGATGATGCTTCCCAGTTTGGGAGCAGCTGTTTCCCAGCCTTACATCATTGGTGATGCGATGGTTAAGCTGAAATGCGATGCGCTGTGATGGGGATAGCATCCCCACGGCCTTGTCCAAAGAAGCCATACAACATACTCTGCATTATGTCACTTCATAATATCGTCAATTATCAATTATTAAGATAATTGTTCTAAAGCGTGCACTAAATTAGTTCGCAATGGAGACGTAACTGATTTCGTATAATTCTAAATAACTTTCAAATATCATAAAAAATCAGCATTCCCCACATAATGAAACTTTTTCATTATCCAAAGCAAAATAAAAAAAAAGTGAGAATTTAATTTTATTTCGCATGTTCATTCCAAGCTGCAGACTGTTGTTACGCAGTCCATAGATATGCACAGGCCACATTTCACTGGCAAAACAGGACAACAGAAAATAAAGCGCCTTTGAAGGTGTACGCAGCATATCACCTACCAAAATTTCAAGTAAAATTACCATTAACGGACTCTTTACTGGTATCAATATTTATTTGTTCAGGTATTTTACATTTACAACAGTAAGGGGAAACAAGAAGAAAACAGTGGCCAGGGGGCGACCACAGAGATGCTTGTGCTGCAGAAACTGGGAGCACATATCCGCCACACATATGCATAGCAAATATATAGACGTGTGTGTGTGTGTTAGACTTGCTACCATAGAAACAGAAAACAACATAATCACTTTGTTCCAACGGGCAAGGCTTCTATCAACTCCAAGATGGATGGGATTTATTGAATGTATCTTTACACATTCATGCTAAAGTTGCTCTCTTGCCCTTCATATCCCTCGACTGCAGCCAAAAGTTTTTCATCAGCAAAATTTCAGCCAAGCGGAACCACATAATTATAGGAAACAAATATCAAAAATATTCTTAAATTTACATTTACCATCAATTTATGCTTTATAGAAAAAAGAGTCATATAGAAAATTGAAATATTAACATTTATTTTTTTACTGCTACAGTATAAGAGTTTTTTGACATCAGGTGCATATATCATCCCACTTTGAATGCATTCAATTTGACCTGATTTTTTTTCATTAAATAAAATTGGTGCTGAAATAAAAGTGAAGAATATAGTTGAAAAGGAAAAGAAAAGAGAATATTTACGGTAATTTTAGTTAGGTGCTCCACTGCTATTGCAACGAATGTCACTAGTTCAAACATAAATCAGATAAGAAAGTATGCAATACGCTTCCGTGCATCTAAAGAGTAATTTTATTCTGGGTAACATATTTTTAAAAAAATTTCGATAGGCAGTTTAGAGAAAGACCTGTGCAGCAATAGATTTCTTTGAATCCAAGAATTGACTGTAAATGCTGTAGAGTCTCCGCTTCTCAGTTTCTGAAACTGATGGTCTAGCTTGGGAAGCCACATATTTCAATAGATCATTTGTTATGACAGGTGATTTACCAAGATTGCCAGTATCGGTGCTGTCAAGAAGCTCTTGGATTGCTGCCAGCTCTGCATCCGAGAGAAGGGCTTGGAGATCCGCACCACTAAATCCATCAGTCATATATGCAAGAGCAGCCAAATCCACGCCACCTTCAAGTGGTAGCTGGACCATGAAAATGAACAAAACCACAAACTTGTTTAAACTTAAAATTCCCACATCTGAATAACATCAATATGTGACATGCTGACCACTCATATCCCAAAAGAAAAGTAATCGAAAGAGTTGGTCTCTTGGATGAAAAACGGGTATGCAAACAACAATCTGGTAAAGAACTCGAGGATAATTACCTGAAGAGTCTCTTAGGTTATTTCAAGGTCTAAGTAACTTCTGTATATTTGACATTTATTTGATAGCAAACCTCTTTTAGCAACCAATATACCAAAAAATATATATAAAATAATCAAAATCAAAACAACCTAGATTATCCCAATTTTGGAAGTACTGTAAACTACACACTTGGTGTTGGATATATGTCCAGTTGTTGGAATGAAATAGGTATGTCATGAGGTGTTGAACTTGGCAATTTTCCACATTCTGTGTGGATTTTTTATTAATAATGAGTATCCAAAGTGTCATAACCATGCCCTGAGTGTCAAGTGTCCTACACAGGCACCAGAGAGAAATGAAGAATCAAAGCTTCTGAGATTGTAGGCAAGAAACTTTAGTGCATGAGTAAATTGTAGTCTAAGCTGCTCCGTTTTTCTAATAAAGATCTGGATTTTTTCAGAAAAGTTGACTGAAAGATGTGCTTCCAAACGCACTACTTGGTGCTGAGACAAGACACAAGCATCAAAGGTAAAAATCACATTACATCTAAATGTTTGATCTCCCATCTGAATGTGACAAGCTAAGAAGCCAATCCTATTTCCCAGGCTACCTTAAAATGGCCGAGGGTGTTCAACCATAAGGATGAGAAGTTTTATGGCTAATTTGGAGGCCAGATCCTTTTCTGCCCCTCCAACAAAAAAACTACAAATTCATTTGACAATAAGCAACATTGGATATAGCATACAAGGTGCTAGCAAACTTTCAAGTCTTCTCTACCAGCAGATGCCAAAATACACCGTTAAACATTGATATATCGGGCACATTCTTCTATACCATTTCCAAAGCAACCTTACCTTCCTATAATCTACAGGATAAGGGTATTAATCCTCACTTTCAAATGTGCCAATCGTCTCTAACTCTATGATTAAGGTGTGACAAGTACAAATTATGACACTGGGAAGATGATGTGGTAGTTGGAGAGAATCCTAACCAGACATTAGGACAAGTACTCACTTCCAGTATAAGTTACTCATTCCAACAACTTGGTTTCATAGGAATTACTTTTTATCAAGTTAGAATTCTGTGTTTGGTTCACAACCTCTATTCCCAAGTAGTATAACGATTTCTTTTGTCAAACTTATTTGGTTCAAAAATCCATTTACTAGACAGTAATGCCTACCAAAAACACAATAGAGACCTTCTCTTAACGGTATCAAGGTTAATTCCTCTGCTATCCAACTCAAGGTGTTACAGACTGAAAATGAGAAGGCATCAACAAGTTAAATCTATCATTAGGAAGTCATGGTCAAAATGAAGTCAACACCTGTTTGGCTGAGAGAGAGAGAGAAGAGAATGTGCGCATGTATGGGTGCACATGTGAGAAAGAGATGGAAAGAAAGATAGATATAGATAGAGTGAAAAAAATTGTTACTCCTTAGCAAGTGAGATCTGCTTAACCCACTCACCCCCTCACCCAAACAAGGACTCAATAGAACCAAAAGGAAATGATATGGCCAAGAAGGGTTTCCTTTTTCCTAAAGTACAAAACCAATTCAAATTCAGCATTTTCCACTAAATAGGTTCCACAGTCCACTACATGGATTTTTTTCCTTGATTTAACTTTGTGGTGTGCCATTTTCTGTGGTGGCTCCACATATGCAGCATCATGCTTTTTGGTTTCCTTCAAACTTTTCTTTGTTATGCTTCTAACTCTTCCAACATTAGCCTTAGTTATGCTTTATCATGTGCCATCCTTCAACATCTTGTCACTGGTGCAATGATTGGTCTCTGCTATATATTACCAAATCACACCAATGCGCCTCTCTTTTCATTTCCAATAGTAATACGCCAACTTTGTCACTTGTAATGATACGAGTTTATGACCAAATGATCATCTTATTATCTTCAACTCTTCCACTGCCACTTTTTGGATGCTCAACCACCGAATACTTCCATTCAGTATACTAGGCTAGCCTAATTGCCACCATAATAGCATTAACATTCAAGTTTGAGTGGTATATATTGACCACAAAGAATCCTTGAAGGAGTTCTCCACTTCATCCGACCCAGTTTGACTTTGTGAGTATTGAGCAATATTCTCATCAATATCTAGTTCTTTTTGGATGATCGACCCAAGGCTTTCCAAAACAATTCTTTTTGGTGGGTTTTTCATCAATTTAATAAACTCTCCATCATCTGTAGATCTACTAAAACTAAAATTGCATTCCATGTATTTGGTATTTGTTCCACTTGCTCTCAAACCTTCAGCTCCAAAGTCTCCATTGAAGATCCAATCTAGCAAACACACCTTTCCTTGTCTCATTTGCGAATAGCATGTGCCATGTTGCAAATATATACCTCAGCTAACCTTGCGTTTAAACCAATAATAATTGAAGAAGTCTCAATCTCACTTGTGTGTCCTAATCAAGTCACTGTTATATATGTCATTATTACTTTATATACAATAAAAAACTCCTCCTTTCTTCAAAATTCTCCTAAAGAGTTCCCTCACAACTATCACAGGCCTTCTCCAAATTAAACACCATATGCTGGTCCATTTGCTTTTTATTAAAGTGTTCTATCAAGCACCTTCATAAGTAGATAGCTTTAATAGTAGGCTTGCTCAATGTTGTTAGAAGTGCGCCTAGGCTCAAAGCTCAAACCCTGGTGGCTTAACATACTTAGATGAGGTTCATTCTAATGGGTGCGTGCCTAGGCTCTAAGATGATTGCCTTTTTTGAGGCTCAAGGTGCAAGCCTTGAATGTTTTATAGTTTTCTTTTTTTTTTCAAAAAGATTAATTATTATTATTTTTATTAGCCATTATATTTAATTGTTACTTACAATACTTAGTATTTGTGAATTTAGAATTGATAAAAGAAATGAGTGATTGATTGGAAGAGTGGATATATACTATAGTAAGAATAATAAATTTGCATTTAAGGATAATTATTTCACAAGAAAAATTTTGTAGTAAAATTGGAGTGAACAAGATAAAATATCACACTAAATTTAAAAATAGCTTGAACCATCAATATGAAGTACCTCTAGGGCTACTATGTTGGAGCTTGTAAATGATAAAGAAGACAAATAAAGATGTCTTTCAAGCTTATAAGTTAAGGAAGGAGAATATACAAACTTTTGTTAGATAATTGATGATAAATATTGATTTTTACTATGAATATTTCAAGAATGATATTTCAAGTTCTTTAATGATATTTTTTTGTTCTTATGCATTTATAATAAGTTATACTTATTAATTGTCAACTTTTATATTATTGGTTCAACTATGTTTTTATAATTATTGTCATAAATATTTTTCCGGTATTTCTATTATATCATTAGCTTCAACAATAAGAATTTATTTTGAGAACATCCTATAAACATGTTTGATAAATGGGCACCTCACTTCCATTATGATTATGGTTACACCTTGTGCCTTGCGTCAACGCCCCATGGACCTTTTGAGCCTTAATGCGCCTTTAGAAACATTGCTGCTTTTCATAAATCCAAATTGATTCATTATAAATCTCACCTTAACCATCTCTCTCTCTAATTACTTTACAATATGAAACATCGGCAAAACACCTTGGTGGCTTGCACAACTTCAAATATCCATAAATAGGTATCAGTGCTTTCTTTGCTTCTCTAGTGTAGGTTAGAATCTTGTTGAAGAATTTAGTCAACAATCAAATAACTTCCTCCCCCAAATAGTGGCATGTCATCCAGTCCAACTACCTTCCTATCCTTCATCATCTTCAATGCTTCTCTCTCTCTCTCTCTCTCACTCCCCCCTACTACGTAGACAAAATAAGTGATTCCTATTTGCCTCCAGACTCTATGCTCTCCTAGAATTATGGTAGTCTCCCTAATTCAATTAAAAGCTTATGAAATAATGACATCCCTATGAGATATCCTCACCCCTAAGCATGAGGTATTTGAAGCATGAGGAGCCAAGATGCTCCTCCCAAATTCTATTTGATGATGTATAGGCTAGGTTGAATCAAACACAAATCTTTTTTTTTTTTTTTTGTTTGGTTTTCGTTTTATTTTGTTTTTGTGGTTTTTTTCTGTGGGGGACTACTACATGCATGCACAACATTGATAAAATTTCAATGGTTCTCCAAGGTAAAATGAAGGATTCTACATCCAATCCATAACTACTAGTCCACTTTCCTCCCATTTCCACCCTCTCCAATATAATCTTTCACAGTGACAGAGTGACTCAACCATCATACGCAGCTTCTTCTCAGCCTTGCTACCCCTTCACTGAAACCTTCCTTTTGCCTCCATTATATTCCACTCCCTCACCACCAAGAAGCCATATTGATGAAGAAGCAAGGGAATAAGCCACCTAGCTAATTTATGGGGTTCCTCATGCAATTATAGAATCCAGATTGCACAGTTTCACATCAGCATAAAGAGATTGTTCAACTTCAAACAGTTAAAGGAGTACGAGAAAGTACTTCAGAGAGTAAAAATGTAGAAAACTGGAGCATATTATATGAAGATGAAATCGTATTGAATACAATAACAAAAAAAATTTGACAGTTTTTTTTTCTTGGCTTTCTACCCTCGTAGTGCATAGTGCAAGAAACACAAATAAAAAAGAGCGAACAGAATTGCCTCTAAAACATTGGAATTTTAAACTGCATGTGCTATTACCTTTCTGGAAAGTACTGTAAGAATATCCAATCTATCTTGCAAAGAAGGGAAATCACAAAAGAGAAGGCGATCCAGTCTACCAGGTCGAAGCAATGCAGCATCAAGCAAATCAGGTCGACTGTTTGACATAAGAAACCACGAACATCAATTTCCATCCAGCACCTCAACAATTCTGCAAGCCGAGAAAATGGATTGCAAGGTCACAATAGCAACAGCCTTTTTTCCATTGGAAAGCAAGGGTAGCGCCACTGTTGGCTACCCAATTGCCTAGGCAGATGACTTGTTCAATTCCCACCATCCCCCCAAAAAAAAAAGAAATTCTCAATATTTACAGATAGAATGGCGATTTCTGAAGCAAAGCACAGCAATTCCTTGTACTAAATCCTTCACATTTAATTTTATAGGATACAGTATTTCCGCCTTAACTTGAGGATCTGGCACACTCCCAAGTTCCCAACCAAACTTTGTAAATCTATACTTGGGTATGAATGTTTGATATAGATTCCCATCAAACTACGATCCTTGTGCCTGTTTTCCAAAAGTTACATAGGTATTTTAAGGGTCCAGGTGTAAAGTGAACTCCAAGCATCGGGTGTCTTTAGGGTAAAAGGAAAGAGTTGAAATAGTTAGAATGCTATAAGGAAAGAATGCTATGAATTTATATATATGGGTATGGTAGTCACTGCCGTATGTACCTGAAAAATGCTACTTACAAAATTTTATTACAATTCTACAAAAAAAAAAATACAATGTGGCACTTGTTGAGTAGTTTATTTTTCTTTATTATTTTTTTCCGTTGCGTTGGTCACATAATAAGGATCTGATCATAATTTTCGGTTCAATTGTACTAAGCTTGTAGAATGAGCATTGTTGTTCTATACATTTATGTGTAAGAGTACATTAGTCATTTTAGTATATTGTAAAAAAGTCTATAAATATCAGTGCATACACCAAACCCTAATTGGCGGGATCATTCTAAATCAGCAGCCTATCTATCTATCTCTCCTCTTATTTTATTCTACAGGGTATCAGATCGCTAGGTTTTGTTTCTTTTCTATATGGCTGCTGTTATCTTGTTGCTTCCGCAGCTAGTATTCCATATTCAAGCATTCTTCTCTGCAGTTGGAATGTAGGCTTCCCAGCTGCTGTTCTCTTGTTCCTAGCAGATTCACTTTTCTGGATGCTGAGTCTGATTTTGATGCTGGTTCAGTTTTCTTCTCTCTGATTTTGCTGCTGATCTCATCTATTCTACTGTTGGTATTCTGCTGCAAAACCTAATTGCTGCAGACATGCAGATCTGAAACAGGTTTACTATGGGGGTGTTACAGTCTCTGTTTTATTCAGTTTCGGTGAATCAAAATATTTAAAAAGTAGTCTTTGTACAAGTCTGTTTGCAGCTGTGTTTCCTGTTCTCTACTTATTCAAATGTCTCTACTTGTTCTACTCTGATTGTTGAATATAAATGGTTACTGAATATGGAACAAGTGAATAAGAAACAGTTATTTCTGAAAATATTTCTATCATGTCTCCTCGTATTATGCAACTTGATGGAACAAACTATCAGCAGTGGAATAAAAATGTTCCACTTGCAATACGGGGAATTTATAGGGAGGATGTCCTCATTGATGATCCTCCCAATCCTCAGCCCTCTTGGGCAAAAGTGTGGTCAGTTGATTAACTACATGGAGCAGAAGTGACTGTCTCAGTGGAACGTAGGGATAACTTTAAGGGGTTTATGTAGTCAATAATCATCTAGTTCATGTCTATAACTATAGCAGGATAAGTTGTCCAGAGACAGTTTGTCTCAACAAGCAAATACTTTCACCGATATATGAAACTTCACAGACATGCCTCCTGACAAGACAACCAAAAGCGATTAGCTGGAGAGGAGACCCTTGAATAAATATATCAGTAATTCTATGGTGATACAAACCTTGTTGCAGCAAAAACAAAAACACCAGTCAAGGCCTCCACACCATCTAATTCAGTCAAAAACTGCCAAAAAAAAAAAAAAAAAAAAAAAAAAAAAAAGATGAAAAGATAGAAAATGTAATTGATTTCAAAATGTCAGAAGCTTGGATAGAAAAATGAAGCACTGACCTGATTAACAACACGATCAGTGACTCCAGTGTTGTCATGCCCTCTCTTTGGTGCAATGGAATCAAATTCGTCAAAGAAAAGTAAGCATGGTGCTGCAGCTGCTGCCTTTGAGAATATATCTCGAACCTGAAATCAAATAAAAAGCAGGATAGAACAATTTAACAGTACATATTCAGTGTCCTTCCATTTAAGCAGTCTTCCTGAGAGAAATTGACAAAAGTGCATGCTGGATAATGTAACATGAAGAGTGTTTATTTGACTCTTGAAGATCTGGCCGAGTCAGTTACATTATGGAATGAGTTTATACTGAAGAAGGAAATATTCTACTACATAGCCAACTTAGGATGCAAACAGTAAATCAAATTTTGCCCAAACAACCAAAAAAGCAGCAGCAGCTTAAGGGATGGTGTTTGGTAACTCATTTTTTGCTAGCTGTTGGAAAAACTGCAGTAGCTTTTACCAAAAGAAGGAAGCTAGGATGAGGTGGATTTTCTGGCTTTCTAGAGTGCCTTTTGGTCCTAACATACACATTTTGAATAGGCAGTCCAAAAAGTTAAAGAGGTCAACGCATATAGAACTAGAGCACAGCCACAACACAACAGTAGTTTATCAAATGCATGAGATTAAAGAGGTTTTTAATCCCCCACATATATATATATAAGTTATTTGCTTGAGTCAATTTTATTCAATTGATAAACTAAATCCCAGGACCAAATGTGCTCTTTGTAGTGCTATCAAATTAAATCAACCTAAATAATAGACACTGCCAGATCTAGTTCAATGGCAAGAATGAATTTGGCACTCATTCCTCGTGAACAACCCTAGACCAACAAATACAAAAACAAAGCAACGGGAAACAACTCTTTGAGCAACAGTACATGTAGACCCAATGATCCTTAAAGAGGCATAATATCTGAAAGAAAACTTTATCAACTATCAAATAATGCAATACAATGTTTTACATATCTATGCCTACAAGATCGAATTCCTGGTTTAAAATCAAACCACTGCAAAAATTTGGGTTGGGTTGGGTAAAAAATCCACCATTTTCTTAAAATTTCTCAAAGCCACGCATTGGTTATTTCCAATGTCCACCCAAGCTTTTTTGCATCAATTTTTTTTCCACATGATATGATGCAGGAGTTAATGAACATCGTTACATAGAGAATGTCCTTACAGCTAGATTAGAAGATCACATATGTGATGTTTTTTTTTGTCATTCCCTGAATTGGTTTGAATTTGTTCAATGCCTCAACGCAACTTCGACTCAAGGAAAAAATTCCATTTGACAAGTAAATCTCTACAAAAGAAAGTTGTTACAGAAGTGCTAAACAAATTGCTTGATAATCAACCCTTCAATAAAAAAGTAACAAAAAAAATAAAAGGCCTCTGAACATTAAAATGCAGTTGGTCATAGCATAACAGAAGTGAACCATCAAGGCCTAAGGGTGTTAGGTAACATAAAGATCATGGAGATTGTGAAAAAAAAAAAAAAACAATTCGTAGGAATTAACTGAAAATCAAGAATACTATATACCTCCATGAACTTTGATGATCTCTTCTTTTCTTTTCTTTTTTTTTTCAAATTTATAATATGCATATCATTAGTTGTTTTGTAACACTAATTCTCAACATGCAATTTGTATTTCAAGTCTTTCAAATTCGAAAATTTGACAATAAAGATGCCAAACATAGTTAAAAAGACAATGAAATAGTCACATTTAAGTTTATTAGATACATTAAAAATATATCAATAAAGTAGCAAGTCTTTAAAAACCTAATAAGCCAACTGAGATAGATTGTACAGCTTATTTGAATAGTCAAATAGACTATATAAATAAACATAAATATGATACAAATTCATATAATGCAAGCCCTAGTTAGAGAGAGAGAGAGAGAGAGAGAGATCATATTGCCCTAGTTTAGACTTAGAGAGAAATCTAGTTCACATTGAAGTACGTTGGGCAACAATCTTTGTTCTTTCATAATCACAATGAGCAAAAGTCAAATAGAAAAATTATCAAGCCACTGTGACAACAAGGCACTTTGGTACATGATGCCCCTATAATATAACAATTTTCTAAAAATACATTATGTGATATACTGTCACGTAACATTTACTATTGTTCTTTTATTTCCAAACATAGAAAGTATGGAGAGGCCACATGAACTATTAGTTTTCTTTGCCATATTTTATGCACAAAAGAAACTCTAAACTTGTACATGTAATTTAAATGGATACAACCAGACAAAAACTATGTTATGTAGGACAACCATGGGAACTGGGAAGCCTTCAAAGCTACAAGAGTGAAGATGTTCCTCCCCATATCACTTCCAGCCTAATCATCAAATCGTGACCATAAAACTCATCTTTTGATGTCAAAATGTTGATGATCTCACAGATAAGAAATTCCAGAGCATGCATCTTACTGCACTTAGCTTGCTTCAAACAATTACCTGAGGTACAAAAACTTCTAAGTTTTCCAATACGGCCCAAATTCAGTGGCTAGATGAATGCAATCAGCAAATTTGAAAAACTTCCCGGTTCATCTCATGTTGGACCCACCAATAAGCCATCTTTAATGAATCCCACTGGAGATGATATATTAATGTATTATTTCTTCTCACTTCCATGCCAACATATTCCACCAGCCATGTAAATGCATATAAATGGAGGTGTCAGTCCATCCCATGTTGTCCCCATACATATAATGCATTTGGAAAGCCAACTTTTAGCTTCTTTTCCAAAAAGTTACAGCTACCTCCTAAAAAAGCCAATGGGTGCTGTTTGGTAAATGAACTTTCAATAGCTACTGCTTTGCACGTGGAACCTTTCACTAAAAGGGACAGGTGTTTTTCCTTCAGGCCAGGGAAAGGCCTTTCCCATTACTCTTTTTGCCAAAGCTGCTCCAAAGATCAAATTTGGCAAAGTATGCCAAAGTCGCTTCACTAACACTCCCAGCATATAACCGGCATAGTTCAACCCAACACTATCCCAATTTTTCGGCACACTTATGACATAGCCACAACATTGCACTTAATTCACAAGCCTATCCCTTGTACCATTTTCCTCTCATGCTCTCAGCACTTATTCAGAGATCACTAGCTTCCTGGAAACTCTTATATTTCTGTGAATAAAATCATCAAAGTTGCAAAGAAGCTGTGGAGTTCAACCATATAATGGAGAGGAACTAGTCAAAGTAGGACCTTATGAGGTGAATTTGATATTAGGTGAGTTCATACATATGAAGCAGCTTAAAAAGTAATGGGGAGAAAGGAAAAACAGATGAAATGAAGTACTTATAGCTGCTCCACAGGTTCTTGTTTTTTCCTCAATCTTGTACAGTATCTGAGACTCTCAGAATAATTGGGTTTCTTTTGGTCTAGTGAGTAATGAAGAAAATGGGTAGCACCTTCAGTTGAATTTCACACTATAGCAGTTCTTGCAGAGAAGCTCCAAAATTAATAGTTAAAAAGGCAATAGATAGAAAAAGAAAAGTACTTACAGTTGTTTTACTACAAAATATCTTCTTTTTTTCATGCGCTCACCCTTTTCTTTACATTGGTTTTAGATTTGGGGGGGGGGGGGAAGAGTTCTAATCATAGAACAAAATATCAACCACGATGTACCATTTTGGCTAAAACATATTTGGTATTCGATGGAAGCGTGACAATTAAAATACACCCACAATGGCAGCGACATCGTGATTTAAAAACTATGATTCTAATGCTTAAAACAAAGCAATATAAAAATAATCTGGCCTGAAGCCTGAAATTAGATGCTTCTAAACCCAAGAAAGTAATTTAGACTACTCAATGTATTAGACCTAATATTACTACAAATGCATATGAAGCGAAACCCGCAGACTTATCCAGCATAACTAACCCCAGTAAAGTATCAGGGTTCCTAAAATATCAGAGACAATCAGACAAGCATACACCTAAAAGCAGCAAACAGAAACGTGCATTAATAATAATTTCATTGAACAAAACTAGGCTGAAGGTCTACGTAGGTGCTAAATTAACCACTGTACCAAGGGTGGGCACTTGAACAGGCTGAACAGGCCTCCCACGACTGCAATCATCTGCCTTCTGACAGTTCCCAAGAACAAGCATAATCCTACATCTATCAACAATATAATCCAGACCAGAGCAAATTAAATCCAGCATTAGATCGCAGATGTCCATAGGCATAGGAATACTGCGGATAGCTTATAGGGGCCGTATCAATAATATTACAATAACTAATACCTGCCTTACTCTACAAGAACCTTACATAAAGCACTTCATTGACTCCATACCCTCCCAGTCTTAAAAGTAGTTTAATGTGTAAATAAATAAGATAACCTCAGTATTTTGTACGAGAACATTATCACTGAAATACAAACTACAAATTGAAAAATAAAAACAAAGAGAAATAGCATGTCAAAATAATAGTGTCAGCAGTAGCAAAGGCAACAAATCATGCTGATACCAGGACCCTCTGCATCTATAAAACTAGATAGAGAACTACATGGATTGAGTAAATGTTGTACATTTGCAATCTTACAGCTTGTTCAGAAGCACCAATGTATTTATTCAGCAGCTCAGGTCCTTTGATGGATATAAATCTAAGTGAGGCAGCAGATGCTGCAGCACCAACAACATGAGTTTTACCACAACCAGGGGGGCCATATAAGAGGACATTTGACCGCAATCTTAGAGGACATTTCGCAAAAATATTCGGAAACTTTGAAGGTAGTTCTATTATCTGCATCAACAGACAGAAAGCAAAAAAGTTAACTTAAAATACAAACTCAGGGAAATAACAATAGCAATTACTGCCAGAAAGGGAAAAGAAATCACCGGACAATATAGTGAAATGCCCATGATTAGAATCGACAAAAGAAATTCTACCTGAGTGTTTCAAGTTACAGTAGGTTAGTGAATTGAGGAACTAAATTAGTATGATGGATGAAGCCAATTTGTCAAACATCGGCATGCAATATTGACAACCTAAAATGAGACTGAGATAACAAGGACTCGTATGAATATAAATGGTGCAAGACCAAGCTCATATGATGCATTAACTGTGGGTGCATATGTCCAGTTTAACAATCTGAATAATGTTTTGATAAAAAGAAAAATAAGGAAAAACAATCACCATCACCATCACCCAACCCAACGAGATCGCCATCACTACCACTTAGTAGTTTATTAATAAAGCTGGTAAAAAATCACATATTATAACAATGTCACATAGATATTAATAATAGGATCAAAATATAGTAGTCAGAACAGTAGCTGTAGGGATATAAGAATGGCAGCAGTAATATTTGTAATAATAAAAGTTGTAGTGTCCGCAATCACAACACTACTAGTAATAAGAACGGTGTCTATAATAAGAATCTCAGCAAAGATATAAATATATATAGGGGATATGACCCCGTCCCTCCACCAACCGCCTCCCCAAAAAAAAAAAAAAAAAAAAAGAAAAGGGAAAAGAAAATGGAGCATTCTTAAACAGTCTCCATCATCTTACTATGTAATCACAATAATTCAACATTGTGCCAGTCGAGACAAACAGCAGTTGAAAAGCTGATGAAGAATAAGTCACAGTGACTTACCCTCCAGATGGGATTGCCATCAACACAATAACAATTACAACAGAAGCTTGATGTTCAGTTTCCGGTCAAAAACCACACATTACATTTTATTGCAACACATAACCATTAAGCCAAGAGTCCTGCCGAAGCTAAACGATAACCCATTGCCAACATCAAAGTACATGAGGCTATGAGCTCATCAAAGTTCTCTCAGCCATTGATGACATGGTTCCACAAACATACTGTATAACTACTCTTTGGTTGATTGGTAATCTAAGTATCAACAGCCACACACAATTCTCCAAAACTTTCTTTTTGGCCACAAATCTCCAAGCCACTGGCCCAATAATGCAACACTGAATATCCAAAAATCAACAATGCCCAATCAGCTTACATTCACAGGCATCTAACAAAGCACCAATTAAGTAAATGGTACGTCATAGTCCCACCATGCCTCTCAATTAAAAAAGTTGCTCAATCCTTTTCGTTCTCAGCCTAGCTGATCTAGACAGAAGAAGAACAAGAAAAAATTGTAGAGAATTTTGAAAATTTATTCAAATCGAAAATGTTTGGTTACAAAGGAATATACACACCACTCTAAGGTCTATTCCAGGAAGATTTAAAAACACCAAGATTTGTGGTGATCACAAAGATTGGAGGTCGTTTACATCAATCATTTCCATCTATGTTGAAAAGTATTCTCGAAAACATAATTCCCTTCCATCTATGTTGCAAATTATTCTCCGAATCTAATCTTCTATTTTATGGAATAATTTTCAGCAATCCTCCTCAAGTTGGTTTAAAAATTATTCTCCATTTCCATCTTGCCCAGAATATATTGAACTATAAGACTGGCAATCCTTTCTTGGAAAAGTCTACCCATTGACTTTTTGAATATCATAACTACAAAGCATCCAACTATCTAATTTTTCCTTGATGATATATCAATCAATCTAGAGATACTTAATTTACAATATGATGAACTGGATTAAGGGCAATGCTTATGGCTGATTTGTTGTCACTTGTCATGATATAAAACCATGGGCCCTTAGAATTTAGCCCCACAGATCGGATGATCATTAAGCAAAGTAACTCATGCCCTGAGCCTTCATCTTCTACATTAGACCTGACAACAACTGGTCTTCTTTACTTCTCTATGTTACAAGATTGTCTCCAACTTACAATTTAGTTCCACAGGTGGGACGATCATTATGCCAAGTAACTCATGCTTTGAGCCTTCATCTTCTACATTAGACCTAGTCACAACTGATCTTCTTTACTTCTCAATGTTACAAGAATGTCTCCAACAAATGTATAATATGCACCGGTAGTCTGAAGTCAACAATACAACCAAACAGTCTGCATCATTACATGATTCTACTCCCACATTCCCCTATTTTCTAGACAAAATTCCTTTCCAGGTATTGACCTAAGTACCTTAGTATTATGTAGGTTACTTATGCTTCCCTCACGACCCATGCATAAACTGACTAATCATGCTTGCTGCGTAAGAATGTAAGAACAAATGTGAGAAATATAGATTAGCCTTCCAAGAACTCTTTGATATCTTTCCATGTCAGCTTTAGGTTCTTTAATGCAGTCCCCCACTTGTGATTAGACTCAATAGGACTATCCACTGTTTGCATCCTAGCACACATAGATCTTCAAGTAGAGAGTGTACTTCCTTTGGTAATATAATATTCCTTCTATTGAATATGCCACCTTTATTCCAAGAAATCTTCTGATCCTTCCCAATTCCTTGATCTCAAATTCCCTTAACAAGTATCATTTCAAATCTTCAATTTCTTTTTGGTCATTTCCTGTTTCAATTATCATCTAATGAGACAATTAAAAGCAGCTACCTTATTTGGAGCCCTTAATTGTATTAAGAGAGTATGATCACCTTGACTTTATTTATACCCGAACCTCACTGTAGCTTTTGTAAATCTGTCAAATGAAGTTATATGGTAAGACCTTTATTTCTCTGTAACTTTAGGTGGGATTTTCATGTAGACTCTTGCTTTTAATTCTCCATGTAAGAAAGCATTTTTTCACATCAAGTTGGTTGCAATGTCTACTTCAAATTAGCGGTAAGAAGCATTCCCAATAGTTTCATTATGAGGGCAAACCCACGTAAAATATATAGTGGATTTAAGCGCTCTACACAAAACAAATCCTATTTGGCTGTCATTGTCTCCAAAAGTAAAAAGTTTGAATGCTACTCATTTCATCCACAGGAACAAAAGTTCTTGATAATCTATCAGATAATTTTTAGGGAACCCTATAACTATAAACCTAGCTTTGTATCTTTCCAAAGCAAAGACTCATCTATTGTATGTTTGATATTGCACCACCTACAACTCACAACCTTCTTTTCTTTGGGTGATTTACTCTATCTACCAGGTTTTGTTTTTCTTAAAAGCTCTCCATTCTTCTATTATAGCTTCTATCGTATATGGATTACTAAGGACGTTATTGACAATTCTTTTGGGATTTTTATGGTGGACTGCTAAGGGATATGGACATTACAATTAGGAGATTTCATGAACATAATTGGATATGGGATATTTAGAGCCAAGTCCTCATTGCTTTTCTGATGTGTAATTGGAAGAAGTAAATCATCACAAGAGTTCCTTGAATAAGCAGGGATAGAATCAATGCCACTTTGGTCTGGTTCTAATGTTTGAGAATGTTCAGGTCCATGATGAGCTTTTTCTTATTTGAGTATACCGTGATTGCACATGGTTTGCTTTGATCTCTAGGGTGCAAGTCCACCTCTAGAACAAGTCATTCCCCACGATATCGATTTGAAGAAGACTATCAGAATTCTTATCTTCATCTATGTTCAACCCTTGAAGATAATTGTTTGACAAATATGGTTGATTCACAACAAAATTGGCATCCTGGTGACATAAATTCTATTTGAAAGAATATGACAGCATTTGTAACCCTTTTGGGTAGGTTAATGGCAAAGTAAGACACACTTCAGGGCTCTAGGATTAAGTTTTGTTCAGTTCTAGCAAGGAAAATGAACAAAAGAGACACAGCCAAATACTTTAGTAGAAAGACTTCCAAAGTCGTTGAATGAAGGAATTATTAGACTTTCATATTTAAAGGGACTTTTGAAATCAAGTACAGTAGAGGCAGTGCATTTATCAGATGAGTAGTTCTTAAGATGTCTTGTACCAATAACTTTTGGTACTCTCATTTGGAAGAGGATTGCTCTATTAACTTCAAGCAAGTGCCTATTTTTCCTCTTAACTACTACATTGTGTGGAGTATTAAGACATTAAGATTGTTGCATGATACCTCCCTTTCGACAATGGGGCATCAACTTGTTATTAATAAACTTCTTTCATTATTAATTTAAGTATTGAACTTCAGTCCCAAATTGATTGCAAATCAACTTATTGAAAAGAGAGACTTATTTTCCATCAGATTTGTGTTAAAGAAGATAAACCATGTCACCCAAGTACAATCATCAATGCACCACAAATAGCAATTTCCACAAGAGATATTAGAAACTCTAGATTTTCCATGGGCATCAGCATGAATAAAAGGATCAAAGATATTTTTTTACTACTCAACAAGTAGTTTGATGATGTTTAGCCATTTTAGAAATTTCACAATGTAAAGGCAGTTTACCAGAATTAAAAGAGGGAAACACTATTTTGTTGGTAGAAAACAATGGATGATCTAGACTTTTCAGCCAATGTAACATAGATTCTTTCTTCAATCAACATGCCATGCCGGAGACTTTGCAATTTTCACCAAAGGTTTCAAAGTAGCAATGCCCACCATTTTCCTTAGCATGACGAATTATCTTCCCCATCATCGGGTCTGGTATGACACAATGAGACGGTCTTCATCAACTAACACAAACAAAAGCTTCCAAAGATCGTTTTGAATCCAGAATAAGTATCAAAAGCTAGGAGAACACACTGCACGTTTGGTAGTTTCATCTTAAAGGAGTTGCCAAAGTACTATATCCAAAACCTATTTTGCTGCCAAACGTGTATGTTGAGTAACAAAAAGAAGCTTCCTGATTAGCCTTTTCAGCATTGTGGCAAGAACCTTCAACCACTTGTTTTGCATACCCACCAAACTTATTGGTCTAATGTCTCTTATGTTCTTCGCATTAGGTCTCTTCAGAGTTGTGCAGTAACATAGCTGTCAAGGATGAAAGAAATCTACCCATTGGAACTCATCATAAATGTAAAAACATCTACTTTGAAAGTTTACCGGTCATGGAAAAAAATGTAAGGATGAAACAGTCCAGACAGTGAACATTGCCAAGTTTTGTCACTTTAGAGAACCCAGAATTTCATCCTCAAAGGCTCAGGTTAAATAAAGAACAATGGTCCTAATTAATGGATTCAAATGGACATATCAATTCTAGGCATGATGGCATTTTCAGCAGAAATAAATTTCTAGAGAAGAGCACATCTCTCTCAATGCCAGCTTGGTCTTTAAATGTTTTGTTCCCAACTTCCAGATAGCTTATATTATTAACCCTCTTGAGCATGGGTATTCCATTAAGAAAATCGTAATCTTTGTCTCCTCTAGCCAAAACTCCAGAAATTTTTGCATCGAATAAATTTCCATCCAAATGAGCTCCTCCATCTCACATGAAGCAACATGCTTTCCTTCCGGTTTGTTGGATACATTGCATTCTATTTCTTCTTCAGCCATTAGCATTTCCACAGTTCCACCTCATCCTCCAGCAAACATGTTATGTGAGCCATGTCCCCATCCTCATTTTTCTTCAGTCATTTCATGCAGGACAATAACTTCTTCATCTTTTAGCTGTGACAAAACTGGCAGTGCCAAACAAAATTCCCCTCAATCAATCAAACCACATTATCTAATTCCTAAATTGAAAAACAAAATCTCACTTTTGAATAAGATCTCTTCCTAAAACTAACTCTTTATCACCACATATCCTAAAACTAACTCGTTATCACCACATATTCTCTTGTTTGGTGTCATTATGAAACCTCTAAGGAAACAGAATGCGCCAAAATAAACTGTATACCTCCAAATCATAATTCACATTCAGCAACAAAAATAAGGACATCAGCCCCAGAAACACTCAATTTAAGTATAGTAAATCTTTCGTAAACAGAAAGTACTTGGCAGAAACCACCCTGATGCGGACATCCGAGACGAATATTTACTTTGATTTGCCTTCCAAATTAGCTTTGATTTTATTTCCATAGCAATTTTGATTATTAATTAGATTTGATTTGATTTTTATTTAGTAGAAATTTGATTTTATTTACCATTTGATTTCCTTTCCACCTTTAAAGTTATTTAATTATTATTTTGTTTCCAATTTTCTTAGACATTGGGTTCTCTATATAAGAACCCCTATTTCTATTGTTTAGATGATTGATGATGAATGAATGAGAAATTTATTGCAATTGTTCAATTGTGCTTCCCTTTTTTCTCTCCTCCTTTGGTTTGATCCCTTTCTTGTCCCTACCCCTCTAGTCTAACTTCTTGTCCCTACCCCTCTATTCTTCCTCTCTCTACTTTCACCCTTCACCCTACATCACACCCCCTACTACTACCCAAGGAATCATCTACATAATTCAGCTCAGAGATTTGGCCCACTGACATCGTCACCAGACACATATATGCCAGTAAAAACCCACTGGAAGGCATCCATGGGAGATCCAAAGACAATAAACGCCACATAGTATCCAATGAAGCTTTCCCAGAATAAACCAACCTCTTATCCTAAAGCACAATCACCCCATCAGCCTTGCCCAATGCTCCCAAAGCCACTTGATCTACAAACGAATTTTCCCAAATGATACCTGATGAAGAAGAGCTTAAATTGGGTACCATGGTCTCCTGCACATAAATAACTGCAATGGACGATTTTTTAATCAAATCATGGATCTTAAGGAACTTATTTTTTAGCATCAAGATCCCTAAAATTCCATAACACAAACCCCAAGTTCACCCTAAAACTGTGTTGAGCGACAGTTTGGTGTTAACTATAATAAGGTTATAGTTTACACCAAACTGAAGTCTCTTCAAATTATTCTGAATCCTTCTTCCAAGATTTTCTACATTTTCCTAACCTGAGCTAAGTTAGACACAATTAGACCTTCTGATATCTTCATAAAACTACAAAACTTTTACTTCATGCCCATAATAAGATAACCAAAAAGTCAGCCAAAAGCCTTCATTTTCATGCATCCAGACGGTTGCTAGGAATCAACCGTCCAAGGAACAGTCTCAACCACCTTCTTGACACCAGCAGAATTCACAATCCCTTTTATAATAATAGATAATTTCCCAATGGTCAGTTACATCAAACAGATCACCACCTCAACCCTGGCACGATGTCACGGGATAACACTTTTCATTGGCCACCAATGCAGCACTTACCTAGTGCACTCCATGTGATGGAAACAAGTCAGCTTTTCCCTCGATAGTTGCACCCCAAAGTGTATAAATACACAAGATTTTTGAAGGAAACACTCTTTACTAAGGAGATTAAACGCAAGCATATGGAACACCTCTCCAACACTTACCCTCGTAAGCTCACCCTGCAAGCTCTCCCCTAGAGCTCTAGCCACTCTCTTTGTAGCACCACTTCTTTGGTTTCACCTCACTTGTTTTGATTGTCTTGCTTTCCTGAGCTTCTCTAAAGCTTCTTCAAGATGAGAAAAATTCATCCCTTCATATGACAACATTATCTCAACCAATGGCTAGCATTATCCATTAATCTTATTTTATGGATGTCTAAGATTCATGTTCTAGAATTTTTTCTACAAACATCCCTGATCAAGAATAATTTAAAACCTCCCACAACCACTCCATTCAAGAATATTCTAGAATAACTTATGTCTCCTCCCTTTCCTATAATTGTTAAGACTATCCTAGAACTATCTAGTACACTCTAGACCATCATTTACGCTACATATTAACCTTGTACATACAAGCTGCACATGGGAGCATCCACTGTCCACATGGCACGTAAGCATGGTGCATAAACTTTACGCTGGCCATCCATGACAACAACCAGATGACTCACAACCAACAGAAAACACTACACCGTTCAAGCTTTCCTTCATATCTTTGACCAATAGCTGGAACCAGCTTGCAGTTGCTTTCAGCAACAACTTAAAACAAGAGAGATGTAGTTTGCATCTCCCTCCCCTCCATGGAAGGCAGTGAATGAACAGTGCTGCCTTTGAAAAAAAAAAAAAAAAAAAAACGAACAATATCTCCTACCTTCTCCTTTAAGTGAAATGATACAACTCTCAGAATTTTTAAAGAACCTAATTTAGGTCCTATTAGTTCTACTGACAATAGCCCAGGCACAATCTTCCATTGAGCAGATCCAGTCGGCTGACTTAAATATTCCAACGCTAACCAGTTATCCAGAGATTGAGCTCCAGAGGCCATCCTTGGAATACAACATCTGCTTCCTCATAATGCACACAAATCAGAATGAGATCATCTTCGAACGATTGCTTCAACCAAAATTTATAACAAGCCCGTGCAGCTTTCAGTCACATTTGAGCTTCATTATGAGATATCAGCAGATATTATCCCTAATGGCCACCAACACGCTTCCACGTCTGTTCATCCACTGAGATGTATGCTGGCAATGTGTCCAAGCTTCATCCTAGGGAGGATGTTAAGAAACGTCCCTTCTCCAGTGCTTTTCCTGCTCTATATTGCATTTCCTCAAGAGGGGCAACTATTTTGAGCATTACATTCATAAGAGATACCTTTTTCATAAAATTTGCATCACCAAAAAAATTTTAACCAGATAAGGATCCCAATACCAAATTACATTTCTTCCACTTGAAAAGAATGGTTTAATGTATACCCCCTCGTTTTTACATTCATGTAATACATGGAATAATTCAGAAAATGGATTATAGTTCTAGATTGAAATCTTATTTGAATGTCCATATCTGGCCCACCCTTAAAAAATGTTGCATCCAGGATCTGTAAAATGGGATGAGTTTAGATCATTCCAAAACATCCTTAGAACTTTCATCCATTTCATTTATTAATATTGAAAGCTAAGGTCCCAATGATATCACAAATTTTCTGCAGCCTGTGCCCTCGAATAATTTTACACTAATGACCAATGGCAGATGAGATGGCTTAGAAGGGTTTTACCATGATATCTGATATGAGATATTTCAGAAAAGTAAGACTCATCCATTTTACGTTTCTCCTACTTTACTCTGCATTGTTTCTACATGATGGTATCATGCAAGTTGTTTCAAATGCAGTGTAGACTAAGGTAGGCTAATTAAAAGATGAAGTATTGGGGTTGTGGTCACTATAACTTTGATGCATTTCATTGGAGAGGAATGTTAGAATTTTTTTGAATAAAATTCTCCTTCCCATTATCACATAACAAAATTCTTTTCCTTCCTTCCCTTTTGTCTTCCACCAGCAGGGGTTTCTTGAGGATTCCTTTCAGATTGAACAGAAAATTGTAGCCTTTACATTTTTCTTTTCCTTTTCCATTGATGCCTATAAAGAACATTGTTTCACATCTTTGTACTATTGCTTTCTCCCTTCTTGAGTACATGCAAACAAAATCCACATAAATTTTATGGTAAAACATTGACAATGAGTTATTGTAGCCAGACATGCACATTGGTTTGTCTTGGACTCGTCATATATCATATGCAAGTCACAGCAACACTGAAAATTTTCACAAGGACTAGCAATAAATATTGCTCTCACCGTCAGGAATTTCAATTTAAAAAAAAAAAAAAACAAAGAAATGGAAATAACATAAAAACATGTTGATTCCTCGAACCAGAATGATTGCTCGTACCTCTTTTATAGCATTGCGTACATCAATGAGACCACCAACATCTTCCCACCCCAGACGATTACCTTCAGGTGCAGGTTTAGTTATGTCACGCATGGAAACTGGAAGAAACTCATGCATGGCTTGTGACAAGTCATCCCAAATTAAACTTGGCTTTTCATGCCTTTTGAAAGCAATATGAGAAGGCAAAAAGCGGCTAATGGCAGCATGGATACTCCTATCAACTAATATTGCCTGCAAGAATAGAACTGCACCGTAAGTTCACAACACATTTGCCAAGAATTCAATGGTACTAATCCCAAAAAGTCGTGAACAAAACTTTATAGCTGAACTCGGTTACTCATAAATAAGCCGCAGAACAGAAAACAATTTCCATCAAAAAATGCAAGCAACCAAAACTCAGCAGCATTAATTTAACTCAAATGAAAATGGAATCATTCCCCATAAAAATGCGGACATCAATACAAGTTAATTATTAGAAGCTGGGGTCACATACACTTTTGTATTGAGTTCCTTTCATTGTTGTTCATTAATAAAATTTTGGGGTTTTGTTTCCCTAATACTCGGTATCCATTGTCCGAGTGACTTAATCTCACAAACACACACCAATACAAATATTCAAGTAGGCTAAACCATGTATGCTTGGTTACAAGATAGTTGTGACTGGTGGCTGTAATTGTCTGTGGTCGTGTAACCCAGAGATCACTCCCTACAACACTAAACATCCTGAGGGATAGACACCAGAGAGAGATAACAGAGAGATGGAGAATTCACTTATTTATGAAAGCAAATTCAGTGATTCATGTGCTGAAGAAAAACAGGTGGAAAAAAAAAAGTAATCAAATGCGGTCCAAAGAAAAGGAAAGACGAATATCCAAAAAAT